>OU795037.1:25865825-26524863 GCA_917208275.1 Patella pellucida
AGCCCAAATACCACTCTTGTTGAAACTGAATAATATGTCCCAATCTTTATTCTGGTCAACAATTTGTACTATTCTACAATATTTAAATTAATAAATGATACAAATTTCATCTTAACACACCTAATTTTAAAAATTGGAAAAATTCAACTACATGCCGTAACATGGTTTGAAAAGCCTTACGTAAGCACTTTCAAATGCAACTTGGATTTAAACATATTTTCGAACCCTCTGCACAAGTAAGATAGGTTGTAACGGATAATTTACACAACAGGTAGGACACATAAACATCTTGTAGTTAGAATAAGGCTAATTTTTTTTTCTGGACCTGTCAAGCCAGCAAGAGTGTTATTGTCCCTTTAACTAGATCATTTAAGGACAGATATATTATGCTATTTACCCCTCTCCATGCCATAATTCATCAAACAAAACTTTACAGGTTTTCACATCCAAACATCTATAAAATTTAAATTTCTTACTTTTTAAAGAGAGGTTACACCTATCAATAGCAGCAGCCATACCCTCTTCATGTTTAGCAGCTAGTTGAAAGAACTGATCAACATATGTATTCCATACACTTAAGATAAAACTGAATATTTCTGCTGTAAGCTGTAAAATAACATAAAATAATACTTGAGAGAGAGAGATAGAGAGAGAGAAATGGGGTTTAACGTCCACTCAACACAACTAGGCCATTACGGGACTATCATATGGTTTAATTTTATTTCAAAAATTTGCTTGCGCTTAGGGGTCTTTAGCAGTGGGAGGAAACCGGAAAAAAGCCACAAGATTGGACAGGCGACATACTTGAAAGGATATTTAAAACTTATTCATCTGTTTATAATAACTAGCTACATAAAAAAATTGTGAATTTAAATTCAATTATAAAGTAAACATTTCAAGGCATCTAATTCTTTTACTATACCTCTTCGAATATTTTTCTATCAACTGCTAAGCGTTTAGATGCTAGTGTTTTTGTTACATGATGGAAGACCAATAAGGCTCTCTCTTGTATAAAACCATCACTACATCGTATTGCTTGAAACAAGGTAGGTAATAAATCATTCCAATTTTTGGGACAATCCAGACGGGCAATTTTAGCAATCAGAACGGCCAACTGGAGCGTAACCTTAAAAGTAAAAAAAATGTTGGCACTAAGAATATTATCATAAACAAATGTTACATGTTAAATTGATGGCTTTATGAATAAATACTCATTCTTATCTTATCTATCAAGTTATAAGGAACAGTCATATATCTAATTAAAGTGTAAATTAAAATTTCATGATTACTTAAGGTAGTCATAAAAAGAAATAATCTGATTTCTGTTGTTTTTTTTTATCTTGTTACAAATCTTAACTATGCATACAAAGTTGACATACCTGTGGTGATGGTTCATTAAAATTTGAAATAGATCGACTTTTAATTGTTTCTTTTTCCTCCTCATTTATTGAACTACAATGATAAATCATGAAATGCAAATTATAATCACTACAAGACTACCAATCGTCTTATACACCACTTCAACTTAATAGTGGATAAAGATTGAAAAATTATGAAATATCACGGTATGATTATGAACATCAAGAAATTCCTTACTTGGGTGCTGATTTTCTCCAATATTTATCAACTCCATTTTTACAATACATCACAGCCAACCATCGTACATTTACATCAATATTATGATTAGAAAATATTTTCTGAAACAAAATATGAATAATAGGTTTATTTCATTGGTTTTGTTTAACTGCTTGAACTTCAGTTATGTAATAAATTTAGACATTGTTATCTGATATTAAGCTTTTAGTTTTACTGAAGTAAGTTCATCTGGTAGTGATTATTATCAGTATTTATCATTCCAAATCATCCTCAGGCTAAAAAGATTATATGAATTTATAATAATAACCAGCGGCTGCCAGGCAGGATACGCCCACATTTTCGAGAGATGGTCGATAGAGAACAAGCAAAACCGAAAGTGATTTTTCCTACAATCAAAGGCCATAATTCATTAAGTTACAATTTGATATGCGCAAATATCGAAAAGTATCAAGATATTTAGGTTATAAACACGCAATATTAGTTTCATCAAAACCGAAATTAAAATTGTGACCTCTACAGGGTCCACAACCTTGAAATACCATTTTTTAACAGTATTCGCGTACAAACAGCAGCCATTTTGAATTGTAATCTTGGTCCTATTTTCCCGAAGTTTGAACTCAACCTTCCTTAGCTTGTAACGGTGATATAATCAAACGATTTTTTAAATCGGATAATAATTGTGACCTCCAGAGAGACCAAAAGCTAAACAAAGGCGATTTTGCGTATAATCAGGGGCATTAATTCAGGAAGTTACGATCCGATATGCGCAAATATCAAAAGGACCCAAGATCTTTGGGTAATATCCATGCATTTCAAGTTTCGTCAAAATCGAATTAAAATTGGGACCATTTTTCAACAGTATTCGCATACGAACAGCGGCCATTTTGTATAGTAATTTTGGTCAAATTTTTCCGAAATTCGAACTCACCCTTCCTTAGGGTGTAACAGTGATATAATCAAACGATTTTTAAAATCGGATAATAATTGTGACCCCTACAGGAACCACAAGCTAAACAAAGGCGATTTTGTGTATAATCGGGGGCCATAATTCAGGAAGTTACAATCCGATATGCGCAAATATCGAAAGGAACCAAGATCTTTGGGTTATATCCATGCATTTCAAGTTTCATCAAAATCAAATTAAAATTGTGACCTCTACAGGGTCCACAACATTGATATACCATTTTAAACAGTATTCGCATACGATCGGCGGCCATTTTGTATAGCAATTTTGGTCCGATTTTTCCGAAATTCAAACTCAACCTTCTTTAGGGTGTAACGGTGATATAATCAAACGACTTTTTAAATCAGATAATAATTGTGACCTCCAGAGGGACCACAAGCTAAACAAAGGCAATTTTGCGTATAATCAGGGGCCATAATTTAGGAAGTTACGATCCGATATGCGCAAGTATCGAAAGGAACCAAGATCTATGGGTAATAATGGGTTATAACCATGCATTTTAAGTTTCATCAAAATTGAATTAAAATTGTGACCTCTACAGGGTCCACAACCTTGATATACCATTTTTTAACAGTATTCGCGTACGAACGGCGGCCATTTTGTATGGTAATTTTGGCCCGATTTTTCCAAAATTTGAACTCGACCTTCCTTAGGGTGTAACAGTGATATATTCGAACGTTTTATTAAATCGGATAATAATTGTGACCTCCAGAGACCAGAGGTACCACTGCTAAAATAGGTGATTTTTCGGACAATCAGGGGCAATAATTCAGGAAATTACGTTCCGATAGGCGCAAATATTGAAAGGAACCAAGATCTTAGGGTTATAAACATGAATGTACAGTTTCATCAAAATCGGTTCAAAATTGTGACCTCTATAGGGTCCACAAGCTAAAAACATGATTTTTCGTACAATCAGGGGCCATAATTAGGGCTGCAACGATTCATCGATGAATCGATGAACCGCAATGTTTAAAAAATCCACGATGCACGATATAAACAATGGTCGCATCGCGATTCGTTATCCAAATAATAATTTTACAAAAATAGACTGATATTCTGACAGGACTTGCTTTTTTAGGTGCGTGCTCGCGCATCTAAATGGCATGTCAGGCGTGTTCATATTCACGCTCCTTTTGAATCCGAGAGCCATCAAAAAACAATGAAATCATTGAATTGAATCTCGATCATGTGTCGTCATTTATGACTTGTTGATATAAGCCACCCGCATAAGCAGCCCATACATTCGGAATTCTTCGGCTACCGCTGGCTGAATAACTGGGCCGCTTATATCAATATCAAGTAATATGACCGATCGCCTCTCGCTGCAGCAACATGGCTGCACAGATGAATTATTATGTTTATTCGGTAAATCACGGACCTTATAAAGGATAAATCTTGTTTCCATGAATGATAATTGTGTCATCTTCTTGGTGAAAATACCTTGACAACTTCATATCTCATCTAAACTCGCCTACAGAGATCTCTTTCGTCGCAGCAAAAATGGCTGCATTTTTATTGTTTTAGACTTATATTATTATAATGATGAATGAATACACCAAATTGAAGTCGCACGATCGACAAAAGCAATATTGAGATGAATGAGATCGAAATCCCCCTTAATATAAGTCACATAAAAAGTATGGAATTTTTTGTATTTTCTGTTAAGAATGACAGCAAATAAATCCGGTCAGTTGACCTAGCTAGAAAACACCACATTTATATAAAGTAAATCATACAAGCAGACCTTTGAATATTCACAGAGTTAGACTGTCAAAATTTAACAGCATGTTTTATATTTATTTTCTATATCGCGATACAAATCGTATCGTAGGCAATGAATCATGATGCGCATCGTATCGTGACCTGGCGTATCGTTGCAGCCCTAGCCATAATCCATGAAGTTTTGATCCGATACATGCCAATATAGAAAGCAGTCGAGATCTTTGGGGGATAAACCTATATTTCAAGTTTCGTCAAAATCGGGTAAGAATTGTGACCTGTAGAGAGTCCACAAACAATTGTGGAGGGACGGACAGACTGACAGGGGCGACGACATAATACGTCCACATGAAAATGTGGGCGTATAAAAATAATATAAGACTATTCACTAACACTAAGTATTGAATAAAATCCTGGTTGTATCTCCCACTGTTGAAGTTGTTCCACAGCGGGCTTTAATGTTTGTGCACTCTGACTGCAGGCTTTACCCAATGTGTCCAACACATACGTTTCATCAGATGTTAAATCCATTGTTTCATATACACAGGTATTAATTTTTGTCTGCAAGAAAGAAAAATAATTGATCAAATGTCAGTCTAAACAGTAGACTAGTGTGCGAGTAAGGTAGGCCCACTTTGATTTCTCATCAATCAATCAAATTACAAGAAGAGCAATAATTTGACTAGCGTCTGTTTATTCCAGTTTACACCGATAGTATTTATTACGCGGGACGTCACTGTTTCACATGACTTGTGGAATATGTCTAGCCTTGTTCTTCGAGTCCCTTGTTACAAATGACACCCAGACGCATTGTGTACGGTCAATAGTAAAATGTTTATTATTTCTTAAATCTTGGATATCAGAAGGACATCTTTTCACAACATCACAACATCAATGTTGATTTAAATTGACAAATAATTTGTGTTTTCACTGTCGAAGATTTTGGATGAGATTAATTAATAAATTATAGAGAATTAGCTACTTTGAAGGACTTAAGTCCGTAACTCAAAATCCTCAACACCAAAAACACGAATTATTGGTCAATATTAATCAACATTGATGATGTAAACTTACCGGGAAAAGATGAGCTTCTGATATCCGATATTTAAGACAAAATAATTTTTTTAATGTTCATTGGTAGACGAATTGTGAACCATAATGCGCTTCAGCCCTAGTTATTTCAATAACATAAATTGTATTGGCTCTGCCAGCAATCAGCTCACATCAGGCTCTACATTACATTACTTAAAGTAACTACTTCAGCCCCAGTTGTATTGAGGGACCATGCTAGACACATTGCATCAAATCAAACAGAATTATGTAGACTGGAATAACTAGATGCTAGAATTGTGCACTTGTTAATTGCGATTGCTGGCTTATTTCGCCGAAGGCGAAGATAACTGATTTGAAATGGAGCTAAAAACGGAAACCAATGAATGTTAATCAGTTTATATACATTCATATCACAGTATTATATGATTTGCAAGCCACTTTTGTAAATTTCTAGGTCCCAAATGTTAGCAATTTTTTAGCTCCTTTAAAAATCGATTAATAATTGGCATTATGCCGTACGGTATGCCAAAAGATATATGACTTATTGGTGTTCAGTGCACTTGTTGAGCATGGTCCCGGACAATTAAGATTAGCAAAAGGATAACGCGGATTTTTTTTTAAAAAGTGGGTTGTCCAGTCACTAATGTTTCAAATCATTCATTTCAGTGACACAGTTTTTGGTATGTCAATGTGAATAGATCATTACAATAATTAACAACATAAGTTTGCTTCCGCAGAAAAGATAATTTCTTAATCATTACACCTACATTTACAAAATCGCAATGTTTACGATTGAAAGTCTTAGTTTAATGTCTTGAAATGTGGAATTTCTAATGGAATTTACGATTTCCTAAAAAAAAATATTCCTGAAGTCGTCAGCCATGTTTTAGGTTAGGGCAAATAATTGACTCAGTGTAAAAGAAGCGAAAATCCGACACTACTGCCAAGCAGTAACTATGACAGTTAGGTGCCACAACAATATCATATATAAGAGTAGTATATAAATATAAATAAATTGTGTAAATATATTTATTTTGTAATCAGAAAAAAATAGTGGATAAATATATTCGTTTTATAACATTTTGCCTGGGTTAAAACTATCATAGTTCGTGCATGCGCAACTTCTCATCTAGTATTTCCGGTGCACGTCGCAACTGAAAAGCAAAAAGGTTTGGTGTATATTTGACAGATAAATTCGTAATTTGCCAATGTGGACAAACAAACGTCTTTCATTGTATTGTTTCTGGCTTTCGTTATTGTTTAAACAAATGTATTTGATAGTTGGTATGTTTGACCCCTGTGCAGAAACGCCATATCATGTCATCTTGAAAGCAATATTGCTGGGGTTGTTTTCGTCTGCTCATCAATCACTGTCTCGTCTGTTGATACTGATGATAGACCTTATTTTATTTACATGTATAACTCGTGGACATAAATATTTGTCGTTATTAGTCCTTTTTATATTTACTGGCTTGGTTTAATAGATCACTAATTCTTTTTGCCCATCATTAAAATGAATACATCCCTTGTTTAAGTTACATTTTAGCATCTTTCTTTATAATTTCTATTAAATTATAGCCATTAGGCCTATTATTTATAGTAGGGGTTTCACGTCACGTGACTTTAGGTTGAAATCGGGACAGCCAGCAGCTGAAATATAGCCCACTTCAATCTACGATTCTGAATTACTAATTGATGTAAATGCATTCCTAACAATTGTATTGCAATAGTTTAATATCAATCTCAATATCTGCAAAGATTCGGGCTAAAAAAGTATCGATATGATAGCCGAATTACCGTTTGTTTACAGGAGACGCTAGCGGGAAAATATCGCTCTGACGTCACGCGGCCGGTAAATTTCCAATGACAGCATTGCTACGGCCCACTTCATTGGTGATTCCGATCGTTAGTTTTCAGGGGATTTTCATATAGAACCAATCAAATGATAAGATAACATTTTTGTGATTATTATTCTGAGTGAAACCTCGAGATCGGACAATTAGAGCCGTAGAAAATGGGATTTATCTGTTTTGATGACTGAAAATTGCTAAATTTCGACTAAATATATAAAAAAATTCGTGAGGTTTCATCGAGATTATAAATATTTGACATATTATCATTCAAATTATAATGATTTTAATAAATCTTAGCTGATAATAACGATGGGATTTCAGTTTTAAAATTAGTACTAGCGATTCTGAAGGGGAAATACCGCTTACGACGTCACTCAAATATGACTGAAAAGCACTTAGTTTGGTGCCGTGCTACGCATTGACGGGTATAGAGCAGTTTGATTACATTATTGATGTCAATCTCGGATTTTAAAATTCCATAACTTTGGATCTAATTAGAATATTTTGATGAAATAAAAAATATTGGGTAGCATTTTATGTATATTTTCAAAATATATTTAAAATAATTTTTTTTCTCTCATTTAAAACTTTGACCTGAAACCCCTAATTATAGGCCTAATATTTAAATAAGTACTTTGTCAAAGCTGCCTTTGTGAGTGGCCAGTGGGGTACGAACAGTGGCATATGGTATGATACTACTAGTACTAGTACTTATGAGACATGGTGTTATAAATATTGATCCACTCCAGTAGTCCGGTACAAATTAGTATGATACCGGTTATGTTGACATATTCTAGATACAAATGTATCAGGTCAGCTGGGGTGGTTGTAGATTCCCTGGATGTACGTGACAAGGAGTAGGGTCGTCCGCCCAACCTCATGGGTTTTACTCTGGGCCCTCCGGCTTCCTCAAACTTCTAAAGGTACTGTACGTGCAAGCAAATTATTGAAATAAATTTTAACCATATGTTTGTCCCAAAATGTCCTAGATTGTGTCGGTGAAGCTCTCTCAGTTATGCTATTAATTTTTGTTTTATTATAGATACATTTTAAATGGTGAATCGATAAAGAAAATCAAATTTTATCTGCTTAAACTGGAGAGAACAAGATGTCTGACGCCTACAATGGTAACATTTTGCCAGGAAGAGCTATATACAGGTCATCTGAGTAAGTATAAACCAATTCTGAATTACAGTTAACTTTTAATTTATTCACTAGATACCAGAATATGTCTATGACATGAACAATACTATAGTACATCATTGTCAAATGAATTTTAATGAAAGGAAATTTAATTTTAATGTAATAAAAGAAAACAAGAAAGCCCAGCTGCTGTCTGAAAAAATAGATTATTGATAAGAACTCAAACATGTAGATCAATATACTAACATTGTATGTTAATGTACACATCTGTTTTTGTATTATTTTAAAAATCATATATAATATTGATTTATTTCAGCTTGAGTTTATATTTTGGTCTGTTGATTGTGTCAAAATTTCTGAGATCTGTTGGTTTGTTTATTGCATATGATCTTCTCAAGCTTGTTCCAGTTGTACAGTTTCTGTTCTTTGTTAAATTAGGGTAAGTTTTTCTAAGCTAATCTATATTGATATAAGTTTTGATTTTGATATGCTTACATAAATACATTTCATTTGGGAGTAATTATATTGTTGTCATCCCGGTCCATCCATCCATCCACAATTTTAGTAGATACACTCCCTCGAAAGAGTTTTAGAGATAAAATGTTCAAAGCTATTTGTATAGTTTTGAAACTTGATAGGTATCCTGAAAACTGTGAATGATGGGCATATATTTGTTGCCTGGCGATGCCAAGTTTTTCTGTAAATGGAGAATACAAATGGCAATACTTAGATATTTGTTATTATACTGTACAAAGAATCAGATATGCAAAGTTCATCTTTGTTTTAGTGGTTTAGTTTACTGTGATCTGAATGAAAGTGAACAAGAATATTCTTTGCCCACATGTTCTAGCGGTAAAGTCAAACATACTGATACTGATTTATTTTAATTTGTTTTCTAGTACTGCAGTTCCATTACTCTTCCTTCAGAAGCCATTTGGATCAGGTAGACGATTAAATGCTGCACAGGTAAATAATATAAAATAATAGAGATTTAATAGACTGAATTGTAAAATTGACAAATATGTATGTGAAAAATGTTTACTTATTGTAGTTTGTATAAAGAGTCTCTGTTACAAATGGACTTCAGATACTCAAATTGAAAACAGTCTATGTATACAAGTAATTGATTTTATTTCCAGTGGTTTCGAGTTGGGAGACATGCATTATTTGGAAGTATTTTAGGATTATTGTGGTTATTTGGTTTAACATTGTGTGGGCCATTAAGGTAAGATAAACTTAGGTATTATTTTAATTCAAATTATACAGTCTAACTTTTAGCTCTTGTTTTAATAAAAACAACAAATGCCATGCATTTTGATATTAATATCCTGTCTTTTTTAGACGAGATGATATTGCTTAACAGTATGAAGCAATAATATATAAAATGTCTGCAAAAACACCCTTGACATGCAGCATGAATAAAATAATTGTCTGAATAACTATAAGCGTTTTAATGCCTCTACTATGATCATCCTGATAGGCACAGTTGTAATACTTGTAGGCAAAGCAATAGATTTTCCATGTTAATCCCAAAAGGACGCTATTGTTTTTCATTTGATTTAAGACCCATTTTGAATTAATGTGTTAGTATTATTTTGTTTATTAGTAAATGCCTGTGATAAATTTTATTCCAAAAGTTATGTTTATTTTCTAGAACAATTCTGCTATATGAACATAGTGATGTGGTTGTTATTGCCGGAGCTACTGCTCTATTTATTAGCAATAGTGGTGGACCAGCTAAGGTAGGTTATATATAAGTAAGCTTATGCTAGAGAATTAGATAGATGTCACTATCTGACAATCTCTGTAATTAGACACCAAGCAAATTTTCAAACATAAAAAGTATTTCAAAATTTAAAAAAAAACGTTTTAGTATTACAAAAATAATTAATATTAATCTGAATGTTATTGTTTTGTTTATTTCCAGTTGAGAGGAGCAGTATTTTTCATTATTGCTGTGATAGCATTGCTATTGTTTGATCATGATGAAAAGTTAGATCTTATGTCTGATCATGAGGGTATCCTTTCAGTAAAACATAATCAAAACATCAGTCATAACATCAGTATCAGTCATAACATCATAACATCCATATCAGTCGTACCATCAGTATTATTAGTCATACCAGCGATATCAGTTGTAATATCAGTATTACTCGTAACATCAGTATCAGTCGTTACATCAGTATTATTAGTCATACCAGCGATATCAGTTGTAACATCAGTATTACTCGTAACATCAGTATCAGTCGTTACATCAGTATTATTAGTCATACCAGCGATATCAGTTGTAACATCAGTATTAGTATTACTCGTAACATCAGTATCAGTCGTTACATCAGTATTATTAGTAATACCAGCGATATCAGTTGTAATATCAGTATTACTCGTAACATCAGTATCAGTCGTACCATCAGTATTATTAGTCATACCAGCGATATCAGTTGTAACATCAGTATTACTCGTAACATCAGTATCAGTCGTTACATCAGTATTATTAGTCATAACATCCGTTTCAGTCGAAACATCAGTATCAGTTGTAGCATCAGTATCAGCTGTACCATCAGTATCACCAATGACATCACTAGCAGTCGGAACATCAGTATCTTAACATCAGTACCAGTCAAAACATCAGAACCACTTGTAACATCAAGTATTAGTCATAACCATGACCAATAATGCCAATTGATTGGAGGATATTGTTAAATCTCCCACATACTTTGCTCTGTACATGAAACTTTCTAAGTCTACATTCTCTTTGAAGGAATAAAATGGTTTTGATCAACTTTATAGTCTTCCTTAATTTAAACTAAGCTAATGAAGATATTCACAGAACAGTTATATCACATGTATTTTATCATCTAGTTAATCTAGTTGGCTGGTCAGATCACAAGGTACGTCTATTAATCATTTCACTAATCAAGGTGTGGGGTGGGTGTTTGTCATTGAGTAAAGTGGTGTGGTTTCCAGGCCATAATTGTCTTCATTTCTCTATCTCTCTCTGTAATCCGGATACATGCCTGTAGAACTATTGAACTTTTATTCATATGATTATTTACTATTTTTAGCCACTTTTGGGATCTCCGTTTCGGTCCTGACAATTATTTTTTCGATCAAATTGTATAGTGTACTTGAATAAAATTGGTTTTCTATTTTTGAACAGGGAGGTGTAGTTCTGATGTTTATAGCATTATGTCTACAAGTTGGATTCAACACAGCCTCGAAAAAACTCTCAGTAGAAATAGGTGGTGCTAAAAGACTTCATTCATTGTCTACATTAGTATCATCAGCTTTATTATTACCATGGGCTGGCTTTATATACCTGACCAGAGAGGTATGTATTATTATTTGATAAGTTATTAAACTAAATGGCTTTGCAAAATTTAAATCCATGTTTCATATCTAGATCCTGAAAATGTCCGAATGGGGAATCCGGGGGAATGTCATTTTGCATCCAAATAGAAAACTGAAGTGTTTACTTTAAAAAGCAATATTACAGTCTAAGAACATTGCCATTGGGTTTTTTTTGTTATCTTGACTGGCAGTACGATCTCCCTGTTCATATTAAAGGCCACTAATTAGCTTAAATTTCTATTTAGAGGGATATATCAGCAATGATTGATCTATTTTCATTGAAAAGAAGTGGATTAACTTTTTTTAATTTCACTTTTTGTCTTGAATTCCTAAAAATTTGTTCTTTAAGATTAAAGGCACAATATGCCAGCTATAGACTTACAGACCAGAGACATATTGGTCTAAAAGATTATTAAGCCGTTCATTCATAACACTAAACACACATCATTAGATTCCTTTCTATTTGGTCCATGCTTCAATTGGTCTTTTACCCTTAGATTTTAGATAGATAGCCTATGAGAATTCATATATTTCCATAAACATCAAGGCCAAACCTAACAATTTTTGTTTAATTGTTTAGATTAACAAATGAACACTTTGAAAAAGGAAAAATAATTATGGGCTTTTCTACTATTGATATGTATTATTTTCTGTTTTCAGACTGATATTCAATCCACGACATATTTAATATTTCCGTTTGTGTTAGTCATACTGTTTGTCTTTATATTGGACTATTATATAGAGGCCGTCTCTATTAATCATTTAAATCAATCAAAGACTGCCTTATATGGTTCCATCATTATGTTTATCAGTGCTGTAATTCTGAGTACTACTTGGAATCATCCGTACGTAGCTCACATCACAACTATGCATAAATTAAAAGAGATTATAACAGAAGATCATGTATTATCAGGAGGTGTGGTGTTTAGTGTCATTGTATTTATGTTTGGTAAGTATTACTATCATCTGTATTTAGAGGATCACCTGGCTAAGTGCTGGCTCACTAGCCTGGAGGTTGGGTGTTCGATCATTGCATTGGCCTCGAAAGTTCATCTCGATTTTCCAGTGTGGTTTACCCTTGTCAGTGATGCAGATGGAGGGCCTGACAAGGATAGCTGCTTAGTCGGTCGGATGGGGCAAAAAACCAAGGTCCGTGTAGACATTGGCGTGCACGTAAAATATCCCTTGGCAGTTAGATTCAGTTGCTGCCCGGGCAAAATTTCCCTCATCGGTATTTAGAAAATTAAGTAAATTAAATCAAGACATGAGAGAAAATGTCAGATTGGGGTTGAATTAAATGTGATCCTGTATGACTAAGGGACATTCAAATGCAGAAAAATCACATACTGACTGTTCTTGAAATCAACAGAATTGAACAGTTCAACAGAATTAAATTCGGTTCCTTGGTAGCTGTAGGATCCTTGATACACCTGTGAATTATGATCATGATCCCCCATTCCTGTGGGGGTGGGGGGTGGCACGCTGTTACATAAGGTCTGTTATTTAATCAACTTATCAATTCTCTGGTTGTACGTGGCAAGAAATAGGGTCACCTGTCCAACCTCATGGGTTTTCTCCTGGTCCTCCAGTTTCTCCCACTACTAAAGACTCCTACTCTCAAGCGAATTATTGAAATAAGCTTTTAAAAACATATGTTAGTCCCGAAATGACCTATTTGTGTCAAGTGGACGTTTAACCCCATTTCTCTCTCACTCTATTCCTCCTGTTTTTTATCTCTATATTACTTATTTTGCTGCACATTAATAAATATGATGGGGTTTTTTTTCAGCTACAAGATTATTAGTATCACAGAGTAAATCAACACGAGGTAGTTTTATAGGTTATTCACCAGCTGGAGTTCCGTTATATACATTTGCTGGTGATGCTTTGCATCGAACATCACAGTCGGTTTTAATAGTCATGAAGAATGGTCTACGACAAATATTAGAAGAATCAGATTCTAGAAGAATATTTTATTTTCTATGCATTAATTTGGTAAGAATTTTTGATGGGTTAAAAAAGAGAAAAAAAATTCAGTATGTCAACTTTGAGATTCTATAGTAACAAAACTATATGTGACAGAAATTTATTTTTTATTTAACAGTTTTGAATTCATCAATTTTAACACTTCATGAATATTTTATTTTCTATGCATTAATTTGGTAAGAATTTTTGATGGGTTAAAAAAAATGAAAAAAAATTCAGTATGTCAACTTTGAGATTCTATTGTAACAAAACTATATGTGACAGAAATTTATTTTTTATTTAACAGTTTTGAATTCATCAATTTTAACACTTCATGAATATTTTATTTTCTATGCATTAATTTGGTAAGAATTTTTGATGGGTTAAAAAAAATGAAAAAAAATTCAGTATGTCAACTTTGAGATTCTATAGTAACAAAACTATATGTGACAGAAATTTATTTTTTATTTAACAGTTTTGAATTCATCAACTTTTCGAAATGAAATATTTAAAAAAAAAAAAATTTTAATAAATTTTAGGGATTTACATTCGTTGAGCTGATATATGGTGTATGGACCAATAGTTTAGGATTAATATCAGACGGTTTTCATATGTTATTTGACTGTTCAGCTCTTGTAATGGGATTATATGCTTCTATAATGGCTAGATGGAAGCCTACAAGAATTTTCTCTTTTGGGTAAGACATCTTTGATATATAATTATAGAAAAGCTACTTTAAAATTAAAAAGTAAATAGTAATAAGGAATCGAAAAATACAAATTTTGAAAAAAGATCAAAATTGAATACATGTCAAATAGATTTTAAAAGTCAATTACCAATATTAATGACTTGGGTAACGTCTTTTCCATTGTCAGGAATATTATCAATGTACCAATTAAGTATGACATGTTTGTTTTTTTTATTGTATTTTTAGCTATGATAGAGTAGAAGTGCTATCCGGTTTTATAAATGGTTTATTTCTAGTAGTTATAGCTATATTTGTATTCTCGGAAGCTGTTGGAAGATTATTTGAACCGCCAGAAATATCTACAGAAAGATTATTAGTAAGACAATAATATCTATTCTCAACAAACATTGATTGAATATAATTGAAAAACCTTAACTACTGTTGGGAAGACATAACTAAAATAAAAAGGAAATTCTCAATAGAAAAGGGAGAGATTTATAAGCAAAATCATAGACTGATTTATTAGTGAAGTGATGCTTTTGGTTGGGCACAGTAAAATGATTTTATATTAAGAATCCTGAAGCACAGTGAAATGATTTTATATTAAGAATTCTGAAGAATCTGCACAAATATATTATCATTTAATATCCTAAAATTATGAGTTTTGCAATTCAGTCATAGTCATGCTTTCAATTTTCAGATAGTATCTGTTATAGGATTACTGGTTAATTTAATAGGCATACTAGCCTTTAGTGGTAGTCATGGTCATAGTCACGGTGGTGGTGGACATGGCCATAGTCATGGTGCTGCCAAGCCTGCAGCCAGGGATCAGTGTAGCTCACATGGTGGTCATGGACATTCACATGGTGGACAAAATCATGGTCATAGTCATGGAGGTCATAGTCATGGTAGTCAGAGCCATGCTGGTCATGGACACAGTCATGGTGGTCATGTTGAAGAACCAGTACACCACAATACAAATATGGAAGGTAAATTAATATTAAGTTCATCTAAAATGATTGTTAGAATTTGAGTCTGTGGGGATAAAAAAAATTTATTAAATTGTCCCAATTCCTAAAGTATTTTGTTGATGGTACATTAATTGCATTCCTTTGAAGAAACTAGTTCTATCGAACATGAATTAATGATAATATGCCCAAAATAACACATTGGGTCACTGCATTGCATTCAATGATAATCCATAGTCATGACTATCAGCTAAAATATGTAACTGTTTTAATTAAGCTGCTTATATAATATGATATATGTTATGAATGATAATTCTATCCAGGTGTTAGCCGTGAAAGTTCCTCAGAAATTTCCCTCATGACATACTGCATCTTAGCTGGATTGGAGCAGAAAATTTGGATGTTATACCCCATTTCGTTCATTCATGCATCCATAGTGAAATTTGTGAAAAGTTATTGATTAAGCCATAAGAATTTACTTTATATTCAAAATGACCTTCATATTTATTTCAGGTGTATTTTTACATGTGTTAGCTGATACGCTAGGTAGCGTTGGTGTAATTATATCAACTTTATTAATAGAAAACTTTGGTTGGAATATAGCCGATCCACTATGTTCCCTATTCATAGCTACTATGATATTATTAAGTGTTGCACCTTTATTGAAAGCCACATCTGTGATATTGTTATTGCGAACACCAAATCATTTAGAGACAGATTTATCTCTAGCTTTAGAAAAGGTAAGTCATTACCGAAGAACTGTTCGATTTCAGTCTTGTCTGCATGTGTCTGGCTGAATAATTTGATGGATTTCGAGCAAATTTGGAAGGTTGTTGTTTGGGAGGTTTTCATTCAGTTTAGTTCAACTGAAGATTCTCAGCCCACTAATTAAAATGGGGCAAATTAAGACATTTTGATAACTTATCCAAACACCAGTATGGATTTGAATTGTTTATTCAGGTTTATTCAATGATGATGCTCAGCTGAATAACTGCAGGACATAGGCAAATTTAGACACTCTTGTACTTTTTCTGTGTTACTCCAAAATTGATGAATGTCACTAAAATTAGGTAAGCATGCTCCTTGGAGATGCAGTCAGTTATCTAAATATTTTCATTTTCTCTTAAAAGACAATATTGGTGTCAGTCATTATCACATATGTGATAGGACTGGTTAAACACATTCCAACACAGGTATATAGAGAGGGATAACTCATGTTTTCATTTGGCGTTCGTCACTTCCGATTCTTGAAACCTCTATAACTCATCTATCATAGCAATGATCTCTGTGTTAAAATTATATTTGGAACGTATTACCCATTCTATCACATATGTGATAATGACTTGCACCAATATTGTCCTTTAAACTGCTTTAATTACATATATTGATGGAATTTAACCACTGACAGGTTACTAAGCCCACATGACTCTTTGTCAGTGTTTAGCTGTCCACTTCTCCTTCATCGTTTTATGAATCCTCAATATAAACTGTCTTTGTTGTAGATAATTCATATAGAAGGGGTTATAGGATATAGAGATCCTCATTTCTGGAGTCATACATCAACTAAAGTAATGGGTATGTTACATATACAAGTAACACCAGATACTCCAGAACAAAAAATTGTAACCCAGGTTTGTTTTATATTAAAACTTTTACTTGAGAATGTAGAATTAGATTTCTCACTTTTCTTAATGAATTCGTGTTATGACAAATCAAAAATGAAATGAAAATTTTCATTTTATGCCGATTTTTTTTATCGGTAGAGGCCAGGGCCAACATGCCCCAAGCCTATCTTAGATAAGAAGACTTCTTACTTTTCTTATTCATAATCTGTTTTGACAAACCAAAAATATAATTATTTTTTAACAATTTATGCCTCTTGATTGATTTCAAGGTGAAGGACCACCCTCCCTGCCATAATTAAAGTAGCCACGTTAAAATAACCTTTAATTGTACAGTTTAAGAAGGACCATACACAATCAAATATCCTTTATGAAACCTTTTGATCCAACAATTATTTAAATCAATCACAACTAAAAGTTATGGGATTTGAGATAGTAATAATAATTGTGCAATCTCCTTTACACAACCCAATGCATTCTTCATTATTGTCTTTAATAATCAGATCTGCTTAAACATGCATTATTCAAGAGCTAAATCTGCCTAGTGCAGGTCTTTATTTGGGCATGAAATGTTTTCTAAAGTATTAATTAGACATTAATTAACTGATCCAGGCCTTAATCAACTTTGGATGGCATCAGATTGCTCCGATATTAAACAGTTTAAAACGTTTCAGTGATAAATCAAATATGGCGCGCCCAGACGCTTCGAGTCTTAGCTTTGATCAACCAGGACCGTGGATGAAATTATTGCACAGGTCGGCCAAATCTTCAAATGCCAATATCTTCGTTTGCAATAGAGTAATTTGAATGAAATTTTCAAATTATTTATTTTACATCATCTACTTTCGAACTAGTATAGCAAGAATGGCTAATTTTATCTATATCTTGAATAATGTAACTCTAAGTAGTACATATTTTTTAATTTTTTGAGATATGTATATATATGTAAAAGATCTAGCTTGTGCCTTTAAAGTACTAGTTTAGTGTGGAAATTGAACCCCTTTTAACTCCCTCTCTATTTTTTATTAATTTTATTGCAGGTTACGTCTATATTAAAAGAACTAGGAATACAGAATATTATGGTGCAAATAGAGAAAGAATTATATTATTATCATTTATCGGGACTTAATTCTTCATTCGATCAAATGTTAGATTATACTCAAAACTTCCAGAAATTGCAATATGTTGAACCCAGCAATAGAATTAAAGCAATTTAAATCAGTGGTATGATTAATACATTATATATTTAAAACAATAAACCATAGATTATAACTGATCTCAGTACCTTCAGCTGTAACATCTACTCTTGTCAAGAACACCTGTTACCACTTCTGTCATAACTTTTGTTGTCCTTTATTATATGTTCAAAGGATATAATTAAACCAGCAACTGCAATCCGTTGTAAGGATAATGATTACGCTTATATAGAGAATAATTATTTAAACTATGAGCAGCCACATGATGCCAAAGTTGTTGATATTAATATTTATTTTAAAATATGTCAGTGTTTTGTGCGTGTTATTATTCAATTATCTTGTGGATCTTTTATAATTATGTTTTTAAATTTTAAACTAGAACAAACTAAATCACATCCCCATTTTCTTCTTTTCAATTCAAGATAAGCCATGAAAAATATATTCTAATTCTCATACTCCCGCCCCTGCATCATTTAAAAAGAAAAAGGGTCACATGAAGATTCTATTTATTTTAAAAAATAAAAACAATCTTATAATTGCTGCACTTTAATATTTCCGTTGCGTACAGGAACTAGAGTTAAATGAAACTGGAATTGTTCTGTATGTTCAGTTATCAGGTACCAACCCAGATACTGTTATTCACAATTATCAAAAATACTGGATAATCATAGTTTACTATGTAAACAACATGATGTGATAAATGTAGAACCTTGAAATGGGATGTTTTTGATAAGTCAATTAGCCTCATAATCCTTTTGCTCAGGTTATGGGAAGGATTGTCTGAGAACCAGAATCGAAAAAAAAATTATGGCCTAAATTCTTGCTTTGTTTTTTAAATTTAGATCACGTGACTTTATTATGCATGAACAAGTATTACTGTAAACCATCTAATATTCAATACATCACAGAGTCCATGTAGAGAAATGTGTATTGATTCTAATGTAAGCAATGATACGCTGTGATATAGTTTAGGAAAAAATATTGATATACTGACATTTTGTTAACAGGCCTAAAGAAATTAATAACGATTTATATTGTTCAACTAAATATTGCTGTATTGATATTAAGGGAGTTAATTTATGGGACCCATAACAAGATTGATTTATAATGGTAGATTGAATATGTTTTGATATCAGTCATAATTAGTCTGAAGATGTAGATCATTTGAATAAATATTTTTTATCATTTATTTATATATGATGGGGTAAGGGAACACATTACAGACGGATGTCTGCTATTATATTTAAAGAAGCATATATTTCTGACTAGCATTGATTGTGTAGACTGTAGACCTCAGCTTTAAACATTGTTCACAAGGTAATAATTACTCCCTACCTATATTGGTAAAGGTGTGTTATGGAGACTGTATTTATGACTTTGTATGTATTCCATTTTGGTGATGTGCTCCTTGATTTACCTTGTGAACAAGCACTGTTTAAAATCTAATGTACTTAATCAAATATCATGATACATTTGTTTAAATTTATTTTTAGTAAAAAAATTAGTAGTTATTTGCAGTGCTTGAATTTTGTGTCAACATTTATAGTAAATACTTGTATGTTATCATTATAATTTATAGTAAATACTTGTATGTTATCATTATAATTTATAGTAAATACTTGTATATAAATAGATTTATAATCATGATAGATCCATATGCAATAATTAGATATTCATAAATAGTACCATTTATATATGCCTGTGGTAATATTTATAACATTTGTCTTATATTATAAATCTAAAGACTAATAATACAAATTTGTGTTTAAAATCTGGTATTTTCCAATTCCTGGTGTAAAAGTCGGATCTAGATGCTAGCTGAAAAGGATATAGATACCGGTAATTGCTGAATCTCAAATAGTTTAATTCTAAAATATTGATAAAAATAATTCTGCCTGAAAGATGTTTAGAATGGCAATTCCTAGTCCTGTACTCACTATCTGTAGCTCTGTAGTACTTTTAGCCAGAAATAGAAACTTCCCGTTCAAATAAATTGTTAGCCTTTCCCAAGTGCCAGGATATATAGCAATTATCAAGCTTAATTAGTTAGGTAACCCTGTATTGTATATTGTACATATCCTAGAATCAGGTGACAGGTGTCTAATCGTTTGCATTTAACTAATAATCCTAGTCTAGAGAACCAAATACAGAAGTATACTGGTTGTTAAAAGATCACTGTATTATATTTGTTGTTATAAGATCACTGTATATAACATGATTACAAAAGTTATAAGATCATTGTATATTATATGATTACAATAGTTATAAGATCAATTGTATATTATATGATTACAATAGTTATAAGATCATTGTATATAATATGATATGATTACGATAGTTATAAGATCATTGTATATAATATGATTACAATAATTACAAAATCATTGAATATTATGATTACAATACATGTACTTATAAGATCATTGTATATTGTATGATACAGTAAAGTTATAATAAGATCATTGTATATTATCATAGATCATGTTCCTTTGTGGTAATATGTATCTAACCCTGTATATAAAAATATATTATACTCTTGTAATATATATTTTAATAAAAATATATTCTATTTCTTGAATGTTTGTTTTGAATTCATTAATTGTCAGTAACTGGAGTAAAGGAAATGGCTTAAGAATTTTAAGCTGAGGATTCAGTGGTACTAAGAATGGGAACAGAACAAGGATTTAAAAAATATTTTGTCTCCTGTGGTGGGTGGACTATTTGGGACACAACCAATTTTAGTCTTGAAAGTAATTTGAGAAAATTATATATTGATGATGCATGGCTTTTTAAACTAAAACACAAACTAACAAGCAGTGTTGCCATGGACGATACGCCCACATTGTGCAAGAAACGGACAGAGAACAAGCTAAAAAGAATTTGGTCCAACCTGCGTCAGTATCGAACGAAATGAAATGAAATGGGGTTTTACGTCCTACTGTTCTGTTTCTAAACTGGGCTAATGAAGAAGGGTATACACCATACAGTGTGCTATGAGGGAAATTTTGCTGACTCTTATATCGAATTCCAACTGTCAAATGATCTTTTACGTGCAAGCCAATGTGTACACGGGACCTTGGTTTTTCGTTCCTGCATCACTGACAAGGTGGGGGTGGGGGGAACCACGCTGGAAATTCTGGATGAACCTCCAGCCTAGCGCACCAGCGTCTCAGTCACCGTGACCCCCAGTATCGAGCCAACACGAGATGTTTGGGATACAAGCTGGGGGGGGGGGGAGCAAATGCCCCGGTCCCCTACACTTTTGGGTCATACAAATGCCCCGGCCCCTTGACTGGTAGGAACCAACAGATTTTCGGGGGTTAAGAGATCGGCTAAGCGCTAAACATAACTAGATTACATAACTTAGAGGTTCTACCAATCAATAGGTCCTAACCAGTTCCGAGGACACCATCCCTCGATGTGATTGTTGGGGCCCATCCAGTCCCGGGAGATTAACGTAGTCATAGTATAGTAGTCTAGACAAATGTTTAATCTGAACATGTTTCCTGCCTAAATTGTCTTAGTTTTAAAAATAAATTCCTGGAGGAAAACACCCTAGGCACTCCAGTGGGTGGAGTACAAGCTAGTACGATCCGCGGTGTGTACGAACAATTTGAACAAACAACAATGAGGCCCCCGCACAGTTGGTATTTCCCGGACCCCCCCCCCCCCCCGCCCACATGATTAATCCGGCACTGAATAAAGTATGTCAGTCCCAAAATGAGCAAAGTAGATATTTCCATTTTTTGTCCATTCTCCTTGTTGAAATGCCATAACCATTTTACAGCCATCATTGACAGGCGTTCAACATTTTTTAAAAAAGAGAAAAAAAACCTTTCTTGTAAAAATAAGTGTAATCCAACCATGAACATTTTAAAACAATGAACAGTTAAAATATTCAATGGAAAAAAATGAAAATATAGGTAACAATGTCATAAATGTATATCGGTGTTATACGTCTCATACAAAAGTTCTTAAAGAACAAACGACGCAGAATTAAATTTTTTAAGAGTATATCTCGTCCGTAACTGATGCTGCCTTGAACAAAAACAATAAAATACAGTAACAATAACAATGTGAAAAACACAAATCAGTCTTTGACTACTTCAAAGTCTCTGATCGTCAATTCCAGATTTGAAGTCTTTTGCAAACTACGATATTGTTAAAGTTGAATCCCCAATAGGAATAACAGTCCAAAACTGGTTTAATTTCGTTCAGTATTCGCAAAGATATGATGCATGCTGCAAATATTAAAGATGTTAACATTCGGCACGAGCTGCAGACGATACTAAGATATGGACAAAACATCACCGCCATCTTTTTAATCTGGTTAAACCCAAACCGGAAGAGTGTTTACTGTCTTCATTTTGATTTAATAAAATGTTAAATAATCAATTTGTGTATATTTTAGCGTAATTACGCCATGAAAAAAACAGTTACTGTCCGAAAAATGGAAATGACGATCAGCGACTTTAAGAGTGTAACATGGCCCGTAATGTCAAAAAATGATTGATTCGTTTAAAATTTAAGATCAGCTTGATTCATGGTCCGTTGACAAAGCTGACTTTTTCGGAATCAATGGAGAGGTCGCGGTAGAATTATCCCTTTTCCTCTTGGCCTGTTTTGTACGGTTACATTGCACGGAAGTGTTTCTGCGAACTCCAGATTGCTTCAGATCAACTACTACTTGCTGGTTTCCTGTATTAACTGTTGGACTAGATTCAGACAGTCGTCGATAGCTACCTATGTTGTTGCCACTTCCTTGAATACGAAGATGCTGTGTTTGACCATCTAATAGGGTCATCTTTTGAATGTATGGGAAAGATGTTAAATTTCTCGAAATTGTTGTGTTCGAGTTTGATGTAGAACAAGGTGAATTAATAGTGTTCAGAACAATTGCATGCGGTTGCTGTTGGGTTGATGGATCTGATGTGGCAGTTAGCAAAGACAGACCAGCATTGGGTCTTTGAGGATCCGGATCGGTCTGTTCTTGAATAGTTGTGCTGGTCACCGCTTTAGAGGACTTGTGGGTCTTGAGTTTGGACGAACTCTTCTTGGAAACGGGTGATAAATTGTCTTCATTTGGTTGCACTATGCAGGTTGGCTTGGTTCTTATGTAAGGTGCGATTGACTCAGGTCCGGTTAACCTCTTCTCTATTGTGTGTGCCGTTAAGTAACTTTCATGCGGAATTTCGGAGACACCATTACGGGCAGCAAGTCTTGGCGTATTTACCGGCATGGTGGTGCTATATGGAGCAACACCTTGTAGATACACAGACCTAACACCCGGTGGTGCTAAAGATGGTCTTGCGAACGGAAAGCCCGAAAACCCGTAATAATAATTGCTTCCCGGAGTAATAAACGGTCCACGTTGCCCAAGGACGTAAGGATATGGGGGATGTGGCACTGTGTATGTCTGATCAGGAGGTTTGAGTATAGTATTTGTAGTGCTAGTTGATGGGATGTTAGTCTGGCATTCTTGATTATCCCGAAGAAGGGATTGACCATGGAATTGACCCCTGTTCAAAATATTGGAATTTAAAGATAGTAATTGGTTTGTCGATACTATTGGGCGGATGTCTCCATGGGTTGAGGTATGCACGGAAGATGTTTGTAGAACAGAGGCTAAGACGGGGTTACTGGACATCACCGGAGAAGGATTTGATGCTGAAGACTTTGATTCAGATTGAATACTGGTTGTCGTCTTTTGTTTAATGACCACAGGTGTCCGCGTTTTAACGACAATGGTTTTGGCAGGGTCTGATTTACCACCACTTTGTCCAGTTGCCGCTTTACCCGTTGACGTTTTGGTACTGGATTTTAACTTTCTGTTTGCCGTTGCTTGTGCAAAAAGCTGTCCTGCTTTTGTCTTTGTCTTGGTTTTTGTATTTGTAATCCCTTCGCCATCTTTCTGTGATGTTAGCCTGGAACATGTACAAGAAATTTAAACAGTGGCAGCGAAAGGGGGTGGAATGGGCGCTCCCCGACGAACTAATGTTGTTCTTTTCATTTTAGCTAGACACTCCCTTCTTTCTGATCAATCCCGATGATGAGATGATTTTATTTGCGTTGACTTGGATCGTTATTTCAGAAATATTCCGAGAACTCTTGAATACATCCCGCCTCTCTATATAGGATATGAAGACAAGCCAAACTAAAAAAAATCTTGTGTAAGCCATTTTGTTGAACATCTGTGCAGCAAGATATGCCGTGTATCGATTTAATTTACTATTCAAATTTGTAGTCTACTTTCAATAATCATTATAACTAACTATGGTTCAAATATATGAAATCAAATATTTAAAAAAAATATTGATGAAAGTATAATTCTACTTTTAAAATTTGGAGTTTACCTTGATGTGTCTGTAAGTATAGATTTGGGTTCTAGTAAAACAGCATTATCTACTTCTGTTGCTGGTAAAAATGATATAACACAATCAGCTAAGTCTTCTTGATCTTCTAATAAAAGTTTGACATATCGAATTGTCTGAAATATTCATAATGCATGGTCATAAACAATATACGGTTAATTAAAACTATAAAACTAATTACGAATAATTACAATCATAAACTATTCAATATGAAGCGAAGAATGCTTTTATTACATGACTACAGTTGCGAAGGAGCGGGCTCGCCATGCCCCATTTATCTCAAATGCGTTTGCTGGGCTGCTTTAAAATTTCGATTATACCTTCTTTATCTACGTGGGGGGATAAGGATCCCGAACGTCTGGTCGAGAGTCCAGCAACGGATAGCGGCATCTTAAAATTCTGGTCGAGAGTCCAAGGTAATCTGAAAACTATGTTCGAGAGTCCAGTGCTCTGAGCGCTCACCCAGGGATAGAACCGGACTCTCAACTGGTTAAGTTGGTACTTGTATCTCACAACATCGGGGACGGAAACAGAAATGGAGTTTAACGTTTATCTTTTCTGCATTAACCAGACATAATAACAGTATGATATGATGAACATTTTAAATGAATAGCGGCTTTTTCCACCGTGTACAAGGGACCCCTACTTATCTCTTCTTTGCTGGTAGATACAGTGGAAGCTCCTCCCCCGTTTGCTTTATAACAAGAATCTTAATCTTACAAAAAAAAAGAACGTTGCTTTTTACCCGTAATCTGTTGTTGTTGTCGTTTGGAATAAAATCACATAAAACTGCAATCAACATTCTAAATACTTCCGGTCGAGTATTTATTTTCAGCATATTTATACAGGCTAAAAACGGGGCTATATCATACGACGTAAACTGGTCCATCCTGTAAAATAAAACAAGAATGAGTCTGTTAGGTCAGTAATTAGATTATAACTGTTGGTCATGGTGTGAAATAATCGGTATTCCACCACTGGCTTCGATTCCCCGGTTGTAGGGCCTACATAACAAGGATTGTAGTCGCCTGTATAACCTCGTGGGTTTTCTCCGGTTCCCCCTAATGCTAAAGACGCTTACGCGCTAGCGAGTTTTTGAAATACAATTCTTCAACTATGTCTTAGTCCCGAAATCGACGTTACACCCCCTTCCCCTCTCTCTCTCTCTCTCTCTCTCTCTCTCTCTGTCCCCCCCCCTGCCCCTACTCCATTAGCCCAGTTCGGTCGGAGGTGAACAGAAGGACGTGTAAACTCATTTCATTTATCTCTCTCTATCTCGCTCCCAATTTATTATTTCCTAGGAATCCATTACATCAACATTATCTATATGGTTGTAATATTTAACACGAAGAAAGATTTCATCTGCCAATGCAAATCAACACATTAAATTAAATTGAAAGTTTTATTTTTGTTATTAAATGTACGACGTTTCGACAACGGTGTTTTTCAACCGTAACCAATAGGCTCTTATTAGCACCCGTCAGGCTGTCATCACCTGTGATAGAAAAGTTGGGGGCGAAACGTCAGTCTACCCAGCAGATATTTTAAGTTTGTCTTAGAACCGATTTTAAAGTCTGTCTAGTCCAAGTGGTATTTATGATGTGCTGTTTTGGCCATCATAATAATGTGTAGGAATTTAAGGCCAATTACAACTTAATGTGGATATAACATCTCTCCCGAAATTTCAACTTGGAACTTCATTTGACTTCAATGCAATTATCAATAATTTTTTTTGAAAAGTGATTATCCCTAGAGACCCTAGAATACGACAATGGGTCAACACGCCCATATTGGCATATTTATATAAACAGTTTTAACACACGACATAGGAAGACTAAGAGACAATATACTGTCTATAGGCCTACCCGGTCAAATAGAAACATTTATATGATTTAAGACTAAGAGCTTGATTCACATGGTCATTATTTTTTATTTACCGGTACGTCAGTGATTAGAACTATAAAACAAACGTTAGTGAAAATGTCAATGGTGTTTGTTCTGGCATAGACCATAAGATACTGTCCATGCTTTTAACTTCTACTAGCTTCTAGGGCTTTTATTATATAAGTTGAGCTGTTGAATTTCATTGACGTCATTGTCAGTGTTGTAGTCACAGGTCCGAAGTGAATGGACCTGCAAAGACAGGGATGTCATTTGGTGTCCCTGGTTTTAAACATATTATTTCAACGTATGATTTGTTTCTATGGAGAACCGGAGTGACACCTAACAACTAGCTAAACTAGACTAGGCTATTCAGAGTTGGCTGTCTTAAAGTTTAATGTAAATGAGTAGCCTACCTAATGATGAGTAGGAATACTAACGTAACGTTACGTAGCCGTAGGTCTTTCTAAAAATTGTGCCCGGTCGGGGTTCGGTCGGGGTTTGTGGGAGTCGCTGAACTTGGTTGTATTTTTTTGGTGTCTGTATTCTGCTCGATCGCAAAACTGTGCTACTGTTCGTTGCGTCTTAATCATTGAAATTCACCTCCGACGACATTTTAAACCTACGTCTTGAGTATTTTCTTCAGGCCTTTTGGAGTTTTCTATTCATCTTTAATTGACCTTGACCTCTTGTATATATCTACTTCCGGATTAACTGATTGACCTATTTTGTTAAGTAGGTCAGTGGACGAAAAACATGCTGCTTGTGCGATTATTGCCGCGAAGCATGGTCACGTGCGGCGTAGTCGTGGAACTTGAAGAGGGGAGGGGGTCTTTTCATTTTTGGGCTATGTGATAGGTGTTATGTAGTCAATTTGTAGCATTTCTGGGCCAGCGCTATTGCTTTATATATATTTGACATCGATTAAGAATAATCATAATCATGATGATAATTGGTAGGCCTACTTTATAGTGTTGATTTTCCCGTTGCGACGGGGGGGGGGGGCTACAAAAAACCACAAAAAACTAAGCACATAACAGCAGTCCCATCACTTGCCAGTTTTTACCACCACAAAAAAATTGTTTACATTACAAATCTAAAAGTCACACAGCATAGCGTTCATTTACAGAACCGATAAATCAGACACCATGTAGGCTATAAGGCATTCAATCAGGATAATTAAAACAAAATGGAACACTGTCTGTTATAGTTAGAGTTTCAGTTATGGTATTCGTCAGTATTCGATATCTAATTATTCGATTAATCCGGGTAAAATTGCAATGATGCTGAGTTGCCATGTTCAAGGGGTGGGGGTGGATGGCCGAATTGTTAGCACGTGCGCGCTGTATCATAAAGCCCGTCATAGAGTCAACTGGCATGGTTTCGAATCCCCGGTTGAACGTGACAAGGAGTAGGATCGCCTGTCCAACCTCGTGGGTTTTCCCCGGTTTCCTCCGACTGCTCAAGACCCCAACGCGCAAGCGAATTATATAAATAAAATTAAAACCGTGTTAGTCCCGAAATGACCTAGTTTGTGTCGAGTGGAGTAATTAAATCCCATCTCTCTCTCTCTCTCTCTCTCTCTCTCTCTATCTCTCCCCCCCCCCCCCTCCCATGGTCGTGGTGGCGGTTCAGTAAATAAGGCCTTGGGTCAAAAATCAGGAGATTCTGAGTTTTCGACACAATTTTGTCAATGACAGTAGTAACAGCCGGGCAAGAAAACAGGGCAGGGTGTACACGTTGGTGTGCACGTAAAAGAACCCCTGTCAATTTGAATATGAAATTAAAATGTAGGCCGTAGCGTCGTTGTCCAAGCAAAAGTACCGGTCTTCAATTAACCCCGTTGAGAATAAAGATGGACGTTTTAACGTCATTTCATAACAATTCTACTTAAACAAACCTTCCGCTCTGTATCCGAGGCATACTCATTTCAACACAATTAAATGTCCCTTTTATTGTTTTTAATTCTTTTTTTAATTAATTTCTCGTCATTTTTTTACAATTATATATAATTATGTACATTATTCTGGATTTTTTTTGTCATGTATTTTCCAACTAAACTCTAATCTTTCCGGTTGTGATATCGTTTAATACATTATTATCCAGGACATCATATTTCTCCTCGGATTGGTTGTAATAATAGATGTCTTCATTAGTTTTTCTCAAATCAAAACCTTCGTCAATTAGTTCCACCTAGATGTAAAAATGAAAGTTTTCACAGCATGATATTTAAACCATATAAAATTCATCTGAATGTTAGAAAAAAGGCATATAGCCTATTGGATTTTAGAGCTATTTAGTAACTGGCCTACAATACCTACTTATGGAAATATTATTTCTGCACCACCCAGGCTAATGGAATGAATGAATGAGGGAAATTTTGCCCGGGCAGCAACTGAATTCCAACTGCCAGGGGATATTTTACGTGCACGCCAATGTGTACACGGTACCTCGGTTTTTTGTCCCATCTGAACGACTAGGCAGCTGTGCTTGTCAGGCCCTGTGTTCGCATCACTGACAAGGGGAAACCACGCCGGAAAATCGAGATGAACTTTCTCGGCCACATGGAGTTAGGCACATGTCATGCAGTGTGCTATGACGTGGGCCTATACTCTTAGGTGATTTGGAAACTGGACTAATCAATTCGACATTTTAAGCCCGGTTCACTCTTGACAATGATAGAGTTGACTGGAGGATGTAGCCTATCCAGTTCAGCCAGGTATTCTGATTTTGTAAATTGTAATACCCCTTTTGATTTCTAGATGTGTCTCTTACGGAGGTTGCGCAACACTGTCGAACTCTTAATTATTACTCTGTACTCGAATTTAAGAGAAATTTCAATGGACCCACGCAACACGCTGTATTATACATACATACGAAACCCGAAACTAATTCTCTTGATGTATGTGCAATAACAATTATTAATACAGGTAATTTTACCTTTCTTTGTTTAAAGGTGCTCGTCAAGCTCATTTGTGTTTGAACTCGTAGGAAACGTGGCCGGGCATAAGTGGTTAATTCTTGACTACATTGTCTACTAACAGTCTTAATTTGTTCTGGTGTCAGGGAATGCCCTTCCTTTAAAGATAAGGCTGCCATACCAGCTCTGCCTTCACATCCTGTAATTTAAAGGAAAAAAATGAAATGGAATTGGGTTTAACATCCTACTTTTCTGCTCCACCAAGCGTAATGAAGACGGTCGTGCGCATGACGTGTGCTATGAGGGAAATTTTGCCCGGGCATGCGGCCTTACGGCATACTCTGATTTTGAATTCCAACTGTAAAAGTTTATTTTCCAAGTACGCCTACCTGTGTACGGGGCCTCGGGGCTTCATGTCGTCCGAATGATTAAACACTGCCCCATGTCACGCCCTACGTCCGCCCCCATTGACAAGGGAGTATACCACGTCGAAAAATCCCAATGAACTTTTTCGACCAGCACCGGGGTTAAACATGCCACACGGGCCCCCATTTTAGCATGGCAGTGTTTATGTGGATAAAGTATTATGCGCATGTATGGCAATGATCGATCAGTGATTGTCAAAACATTTTCGCACACTAATATGAAATGAATTGAATGGGGTTTATCATATCACTTTTCTACACAAACCGGGGTATTTGAGACAGGCACACGTCATATAGTGTGCTAGGGGAATTCTGACTGTCAGTGATACTACTGACTACGCTTATTTCAATATCAATCTGTCAGTATAGTTAACATTCTGACTAGACGTCTTTTTGCGACCCAGCTCCTCAGTCCTGCTACACTAACAATGAAGAGCTAGGCTGAACCGGATCTAGGGGGTTGGGGTGGGGGCGAAGTGGGGCAAATGTCCCGGGCCCCCACATTTACCCCCCTCCCCACACACGCACACACACATTCTGGGTAATACTGGTGTATTAACTGTTCTTGTTAAAAGTTTCCTTCTAAAACTCTTTACTGACATCCATGACCTAGTTTGTGTCGAGTGGACGTTAAACCCCATTTCTCTCTTTCTCTCTCATTGCTGATCGGAGTTTAATGTTTTATGTCACCTAAAATGGTTTCAGTAAAAAAAATGGTAATGAAAGAATCATAAAAGAAAGAGTCTGTTTAAAATACATGTATATACTCAAATTGTCAACGAATTTTGAACGTCATTGAAATCGTTGCCTTAATTGTCTCAGCTGCACTGAAATGGATCCTAATTTTAAAAAGAATTGACTTGAGGAAAACACCCAAGGGGGCGGAGTACAAACAACAATGGGGCCCCCGCTCAGTTGGTATGTCCGGAACTGGTAGAAGCGGACGTTAAATAAAGCTATTTCACACACAGGCTGAAGATTCACATTAGGCCTAATTGTTCCACCACCATGCTCGAACCCTGGATCTCCTGGTTTAAGAGCTAATATTAACATGTCGCAATGGTATAATAAATTGAGAAAATTGCGGCAAATCTGAATAGAAAAATGTCTCTTTAACAACGGCGCAACGAAATTCAAATATTCATAGTAAAATAGTCACGATATAGCCCTTAGCCCTACATTCCTAAACTCCAACCCACCTAATGTTGGCCTCGAATCCTGTTATTTGTTTCTCCCACTTCCTTTACTGCCTTGCCAACGTCTACACATCCTCCATGTAAGGTCGATTATCATGAAGAAACGGACGATTTTCACTTTAAAGTAGCTAAGTCTCCAACTCAATATCATTAGAAGTCTTCGGCATTGAAAACACGAATTGTTTGTCAATTTAAATCAACATTAATATAAACAATATTCATTCAGAAACTGAACATTGATGTTGTTATGTTACCTGGAAAGGATGGGCTTCTGGTATTAAATATTTAAGACAAAATAATCATTACCATTGGTACACGAATCGTGTACCATGATGCCTGACGATGCCTTTTGTAACAAGGGACTCATGGAACTAGACTAGACATATTCCGTTATGCCAAACGGTGACGTCATATACTTATCTGGAGAGCATGCGCAATAAATATTATTGCTGTAGATTTAAATAACCAGACGTTAGAGCTTGCTGTACGATTGAGACGTAAGCTAGAGCTTGGTGTACGACTGAGACGTCCGGCACATTTCGTCGAACATAACTGATAAGAATTAAGAGTAAAAACGGAAACGATTGAACGTAAATTAATTGATATGCGTTGCGACTCATTTGTGTCAATTTCTAGGTCCCAAATATATTGCGATTTAGCTCCTTTAAAGATTAATAACTTCTGTGAGAATTTGTAGAAAAAAGACCTAATCACTTGTGACTTGTGTTAAACTACAGTGAATTATTTTCTATTCCAAAAAGAAGTAATGAGGATCAACTGTAATACTAAGTGTAAGAGGACCACATCCCACACAATAACAAACCGCGGGACAAACCATGGACACTAAAAGTCAAGATTAATAACAATAACATTTCACCTGGTATTTCTACACCATAGACATTGGCATCCTGTATAAAATCTAAATCATTTAGTACATCCGATACCTCTGATGTTGAAACATTCTCTCCCTTCCATCTAAAATAGAAAAACAACATCCATAATTATAATTTTAATACATTATGTTTTGGCTGGACAAATATCGAATGTTTGACGATCTTTGGCAGATAATATAAATGCAGAAATTTCAAAGCGATGTATCAAGCCGTAATAAATACGTATTTTACACGAGTCCGTTACAACCCGAATTTCCGAGTTAAGGCATCCTCTAAGTTGGCCTAGGAATAAGCGGTGGGGGATGGGGGGTACAAATCAGAAGGCTCATTAGCAATTGTTTCCTAACAATGATAAATTAGTTGATGTTGCTGGTAACCATTGCTTTAGCAATAAAGGATTGTTGTTAAGGTGCGGGCGGGGTAAGGCACATATACCTTTTATATTGAATAAAACATTGTTCTAAACGAAATGTAGGACAGTTTACATGATAAATATACATTTTGCGGCAAGCTGTTAATTCATTTAGAGATATAGAAAAGTGTACCGATAGTGTTCATATTGAATCACGTCAATATATAGCAACCTAAACTGTTAATTCCGTATAATATTGACCTAGTAAAACGGAAGAGCATGAATTGCGTATCCTAACTAAATGAGAATTCTGAAGAGTATGATTCATGAATTGCGTATACATGTACTATACAATGATGTTTGCTATTTCACACATAATATTCAAACCAGGAAATAAAGTAGATCAATGACCTGTAAGTATCTCCTATTCTGTCACTGAAATACAGGAAGTAGTCGTTATCAATATGGAACAGATCTCCTGAATCAAAATATGCATCGCCTTCTATGAATACGTCCTTTAATATCTTCTTTTTATTTGCCGTGTCGTCTCCCCTGTAACCTTCAAATACATTTGGCGGGACAAGGGGTACAACAAGTAAACCAACTCCACCTAGAAATACAGAAACACATTACTTAGGCCTAATCTCTTTTTACATTTTTGTGAGGTGTCGCATTCCAGATGTAATCTATGCAAAAAAATGCTTTCAAAATTTGTTCCAGCAACCTGGTACTTTCATTATTCCACTACTAATGCTTTCTGAATTCATCATAATTCCATTTCGAATTTCACGTGCAGACTATCGTTTTAATTGACTCCAATTAAACATACTATTTCTAACATTAATTAACTTATCCAGGTCATAATCAACTCTCGGTGTCAACGCTAGCCTGTAATTTTTACTGGATTAGGATCCCATTTGCTGCTCAACGTTCATGCCTCGAGAGAGATAGGGTGAATCTATTCTTGGGGTGAATACATCACACTGACATTTTTGTGGGGAGCCGCGGTGGCTCAGTGGGCATGACACTGGCTCGGGATGTTACGGTGAGATTTCAGGTTATCTAGTCGTTCGGATGAGAATAAAAACCAAGGTTCCTTGTACACGCTGGCGTGCTCGTAACAGATCCCTTAGAATTCGACATAAGAGTGGTGCGTAAAATTTCCCTTATATACCGTTTTCATTAGCCCATTTAGTGCAGAAAAATAAGATACGAAACTCTATTCCATTCCATTTCCAACTTTTGTAATTAAACTGTATTTGATCTTTCCAGGAATAAACAAATAAAAATCACCCAAGAAAGTGAAATGAAAAGAATGAATCCAATGAATAACATTGAAGCTTTTATAGAAAATTAACTTTACCTGGTTTAGCAACTATGCATCGACCATTGTTGTCTCTTAAAACTTCTCTTGTTTCATGATCATATCTTAAAAACTCGGCCTTAAATATTTTTTTCTGTGTGAAAGGTTTAAAAACGAAATAGCAATATATCCCAGGGAAATAATACATTATTAAAGTGAAGTCATAAATGTAAGGTAATCTCCAATCAAATTAAAATACAGATCTATATTTCGTTTCATTTTTTATACAAGTAAAACGAAATTTTTAACTATAAAAACGAAACGAAATAGGATCTGTGTTTTAATCAGATTGGGTAATCTCAAACAAATAGTTGTAATCCAACCAAAGTAAGCCGAGATGAAACTAAAATTTGAAAATAAAAATATGATTGTCTAGAGCTTGTCCTACCTCTAATCAAATTAAGAAATCCGATCAAACTACTGTATTTCAATACTTTAATTTGACCTAAATCCATTAAATCTACTAATCCACTATAATGACAAGAATATAACCCGTAACTTACCAATAAAGGTGATGTTCTACCAACACTGCCAAGTTTATTACATATATTTATGTAACCAATAGGTGCTTCTGTAGCTCCATAAAACTCGGCGATATGAGGTATATTAAATCTCTCCTGAAAACATTTCCATACGTCTTTTCGAAGACCATTGCCAAACGCCACTCGAATTTTATGTTCCTTGTCTAAGGAAGACTGAAAATAAAAGACAGCTCCATTGGAAGTGCTATTGGGACATTTTGGAGACAAGAGGGAGGGAAATGGGGTTTAATGTCCACTCGATACAAACTAGGTCATTTCGGGACTAACACTTGGTTTCATTTTTTTCAATAATTCGCTTGTGTGTAGGGGTCTTTAGCAGTGGGAGGAAACCGAAGGACCCGGAGAAAACCCACGAGGTTGGACAGGCGACCCTACTCCTTGTCACGTACAACCGAGGATTCGAAACCACGCCCGTTGACTCAATGAAAGGCTTTATGATACAGCGCGTGCACGCTTCCCCTACACACACACACATACACTCGTCATATATAGCTTTTAACAAGGTTTTTAGTGTGTATTTACTTTGATCAATATAGAGGGTTTTTTTTTCTCCATTTAAAAACCCAATTTGTTTTATGGTGTTCGTTTTCATATTCTAATAATAACTGTTTTTGTCATACAAGACATCCCAATCGCATTTCTAATTACGTCTAAGTAATAGATTGCTGAAATAGTGATGAAGCACCTTCCTCGTTATGCAAAAAAAAACTCCAGGAAAATATCACCTTTCTTTTACATTGCATCTCTTCCTTAGGTTTTAACTTTTTCGACGTAGCCTCGGAAACGTTTTTTTATCTCTCATATCTTACCAAAAGCCGGATCAAATTCATAAAAAACACACTATGACATGGGTTTGGGTTCGCAGTGGCTGTGCGGTTAGGAAACTGGGTTCACGAATGTCCCAGGTTCAAATCCCGGGGTGGGTTTTAAAGCGCAATTCTGTTCTCATCTGTCAGGGATGGCACTTATATAAATTGGTAATGTCAGTAAGCAATCTGATTAAAATACAGATCTTGATTACTCAAACAGCGTTGACGTTTCTATTGGTTTACCCAAAGTTCCGTTCATCCAAAGGCCAAGAACTCGCCGTAACAGACCGTTTCATTGGCTAATCCCTCACATGATCCAGGTTGGGCTTCAATGATAACAACTGGTCGGATAGCCGTGGTGATAGAGAGGCGGCTTCTCGCCAATGCAACAAGGGTTCAATCCCTGCTCAGGACAAGAACTTTATCGTTGTAAGTGAGAGGGATATTCGGTCTCCCGTCCGATCAGAGCCGAGTTCTTCGGTTTCAGTAATGATCGAAATCATTCGCGCGATCTGTCCCAAGGGTCAAATTGAAAACAAGCCTCGGGCTTAATTTGCTACCCTTGTAAAATGACGAGATTATTATAACTCTTCCAGATCCTAATGTAGTAAAGACATGTAAAACGAAATTTTAAACTAAAAAACGAAACGAAATATGACCTGTGTTTTAATCAGATTGGCCGATAAGAAACCCGTTGTCAGTTGGAATTGCACAGATCACCACATATATAAATACAAATCGTATGACAGCCCCAAAACGATCCAAGTAAAGTGTCGACAACGCTAAATCCCGATAAATTATTACGTATTATCCAAAGATTAACATACCTCTGGTCGTGCTATTAGAAATCTACACAGTTCACCAATATAGTGTATGACAGTTACGTTATATTTAATACAATCCTCTAGAAAACAACTCGCTGAGAATTTTCTTCTTAATACTAGCGTGGCACCTTAAAAATTAAACAAAGCCATTTTATGGGAACTCAAGGAAACAAGCACTATCTAAGATTTAAGAATTCAATTTTCTAACTTAAGTATCGGACAGGTGTTCATCACATGTTAATAAATTACCGTAAATAAATGAAAAAAAAATCAAGAGTACACAATATTGTAATCCTGATATATTTCATCCAATTTGTCTCATTCGTACTTGTGTGTGATAGAACATTCTGATCGGTTGCTTTAATGTCATATGATTACCTCGTTGCCATATTGACTTTTAACAGAAAATGCATGATTCATAAATTATACCAGGACACTGTATCCTGAAGTCTTAATTAAAGATATAATACAAATTTTAGTAGATCTTCAATTTTGTTTTGCTAAAATCAATCAATTTACTAAAAATTGGATTTATCTTAGTTAAAATTTCTCGAAACAGGTCCCATGGCTACAAGTGTTGTATATATACTCCTGGTTTTGTAAGGATGAGAGAGGTAGGATACATTCATGTTTAAATCTAATCAGAAATACTTGATCTCTCCCATCCCCTTGATAGATATGTCGGGGACAAGCGAAATAACACTAAAGTCTGGCAACACCGATGAAGGAGTCAAGTAGAATAAAACACTTGGTTTTATCATGCCAATGGATGTCTTCCTTTCTTTAACCCCGTATTACAGAATTTTCAAAAGAGAGAGTTTACCATTATCTATGATGTTAAACAAACCGAGTTCCCCAGCAGCAGAATGATACAGAGGAAGGGTTTCATAGAATACATCAGTTGGTGCCAAGTTGAATGTTGCGCAGACCACGCTTCCTCGTAAAGCCTTGTTATGGGATATATTTGCTGCTTTTGGTAATCCTGAAACATATAATCCACAATTTACATTATGAAATTGATCATATCGTCTAAAACATTTTCTTTTACCCTGTTAGAACTATAATCAAATGTGATTAGATTATGTGTATCAATATTTAATTACTGTAGCAATGATTAATGGAACTGATGATGTCCGTTGCCATTGCTTTAAGGAAAGTGAATTAAGTCATATATGGTTAGAACTATAATCATATGCTATTAGATTATGTTTATCAATATTTGCTTATTGTATCAATCATTAATGGATCTGGTAATGTTCGTTGCCATTGCTTTAGTAATAATAATAATAATAATAATAATCGCGTCATTTTACAAGGGTAGCAAATTAGGCCTGAGGCCTTTTTCCAATTTGGCCCTTGGCACAGATAGTGCGAATAATTTCGATCATTACTGCAGGAAGAAACCGAAGAACTCGGGGGAAACCTGCCTGGTCGGACGGGAGACCGAATATCCCTCTGACTTACAACGATAAAGTTCTTGTCCTGAGCTGGGATTGGTGAGAAACCGCCTCTCTATCGCCACGGCTATCCGACCAGCAAAGTGCATTGGGTTTTATACTGTAAGAACTATAATCAAATGCGATTAGATTATGAGTAGCAATATTAATGGAGCTGATAATGTTCGCTACCATTGCTTCGGGAAAGTGCGTTTAAGTCTTACATTATTCTGTATATTTCTACCTTATATGCCACTAGAACCTTTTGCATTTTGATGTTTGCATTATTTTTACAAATATAATTAATCTGCACAATTAGTTCCTAATAATACAAAATGGACAAACCTGTCGTTCCCGATGTAAATATCAATTGACAGATGTCAGACATCTTGACGCCATTTCTTATATCTTTAGACATTGACTCGGTATCCATTTCGTCCATCGTAACCTTAAAACTATTTCTGTGGTCAGATTGGTAAGCGGACATTGAATATACTTTGACGTCTCCTATCATTCCATTTATATCTTCTATAGCGGCATCAAGATCTTGATCTTCTCCGATTATCAGGAACCTTGCGTCAGAAGTCTGGATACAATGCGCCAAGGATTTGGCGCGTAAAAATACATTGATGTAAGCAACAGTCACTCCTATCTTCTGTAGTCCTGCGAGAATAGAAATGAAATGAAATGGGGTTTAAAGTCCTACTGTTCTGCTCCAAATTGGGTTAACAAAGACATGCATACGCCATACAGTGTGCTATGAGGGAAATTTTGCCTGGGCAGCGGCACTACGGGATCTTTTACGTGCACACCATTGTTTACATGGGACCACGGATTTTCGCCAGGCCTTCCGTCCTGCATCACTGACAAGTGGAAACCACGACAGAAAGTCTGGATAAGATTTCTCGGCCACCGTGGCATGTGAGAATAGAAAAATCATTCACATATTCAACGATTGTATATATTTTTTACTGAAAATTATGGGAGAAATGCCTATACATCCACAGGTTCCACTGTTTGATGTTTGTTAAATTACTGTCAATGTGAAGTTTAGGTCTAAATTTTGAAATCTACTAGGAAAATGTGCAAATAATTTGATCACATCGTTCAATCATTCTTCTTATCATGGAATTATTTTATTTTATGATATAAATATTTTTGAATTGGTTTAAATTTGTTCCAGTTTCCGACCAAAAATGAAATGGAAAGGTCCGCTAGGTGTTATTCAGATTCTGACTAGAGCTCCTACTTCATTTAGGCTGTGGAGCCCTGGTGGTTGAATAAATAGGGCGCTAGGTTAGACCCCATTCACGTTTTCAATCAAACCGAGATACTCGACATACTTAGAGTCTTCGTAAAAAAAAGAAACATATATTTACCTAGAAATAACCAAATAAAGGCCGGTTCGTTGTATAACATGATAGCAACTGCATCCCCTTTGGTTGCACCCATTTCAACAGCAGCTCTGGCTACCTGATTAGCTCTCTGGTCCACATCATAATACGTATATGTCACATCATTGTAAATTATAAAAGCTTTGTCTGGATGCGTTGCAACTGCAGCTTCAAAAGTATCAATAATAAACTCTTTTCGTAAGAACTTTTCATCGTATCTGCGTTTTGCTCTCAACATTTGCCGTATATGAATCCAATCATACTTCAACCATGGACAAAAGTACTTCAAGGACATGATAACTGATGATGTAACTATCACGAATAATGCTATAGTCTCCAACATGATGCTAAATGTTCACAAAGACTTAATCACCTTGTTTATATCATAAATCCAAATAAGATCGAGTCCAAATTTCAAACTGACTGTTCCATTTACATGTATTATGTAAGTCGATGTAGAACTTTTCGTAAACCTGAATGAAATAAAATGTAAACAGCAATAATGACTGAATGCACTGTTCTACAATTCAGTTAAAATGATTGTACTTAATTTTAATGACGTCAATTTTTTATTAATATTTACTGCTCTGGCGGAGATTGCCAGTGTCTGATTAATGTTACACCAAAAATAACTAGAACAGTCGCACATTTGCAAGCCGAATATTGCAAAAAAATTCAACATCTTTATAAATACTGAAAGGAAGGAATTAAACCAGTTAGGACTATAATCCTGTCAGAGACTCCACTTTCAGAATATGCTATTCCATAGGGGATTGCAATCCCCATAACTGACGACCAGGGACTTTAATTAAAGACCATTTTATAACATATCGAAACAGGTACCGCATTAGCTTATAGTATTCGCCAAAAAAGGATTAAATTTACAGATTAACATTAGACACAGCCATGCTTTTAAAACAACATTTTAACTTCCAAATTACTGAAATCAAACAATTCTATGTTTTCTGTCATTTTAATAACTAATATGAAATAACACACATTCCACTAATTAAAGAAAACAAGAGCGACTCCACTCTTTATTCGTGGCAAAACGAATGAATGTTCGTCCACAGTCATAGTTCCATCCCAATTTTTTAATATCACGATCCCAGAAAAGTATTTATTGGTTGGTTATTTCCAATAAAAGTATGGCAATTTTGGTATATATGGAAAGTAGAGATATCCAATCTTACTAGATATAAACATGACCTGGTTTGATCGATTGTTTATAGCACGTCATTCCTTGGCAATTACAATGTTTGAAAAGGATTGGAAAAGTATGACAATTTAATTAGTTTGAATATGTTTTTAGTCCATATAACATCAAATCACCCAGTTTGTACCCGGGAATGTAACTTTAAGCTACGTCCTCTCAATTCATCCTTACACATTCAATCAACACTTGGATCTTTAAAGAACAAATTTAAAGTCAATACCAAATATATGTGTAATCGTAAGATATAATTATTTTTTTGTTGTCCTACATCTTCAGCCAGCATTTATCTGACTCATTGCTCGTCAACATTCCAAAATATTTCGTGAGCATCTATATTATGTTGTTTTCTTTGCCGACGTTGAATAGCATGCATAACATCACGTCGACCAGGAATGTGTCACGTTTTCTTCATTTAAAGAGAGTCGTCTAATTCATGCGCAGAGAAAATTTATGCTTTCAGTGAAAGATAATATAGTCGCTGCTTTGCGAAATGAAATGGGGTTTAACCTCTGCTCATATTGGCCTAACAAATTTGACGGGACAGCGACAAAACGGCCTATACTCCTATTTCCAATTTCAACTGTCAATGGTTCTTTTACGTGCACCCCAATGTGTATTGGGTCTCGGTCCTTAAGAGCCCCCACCCCCACCCCCACCCCCGTAGAGCCTCGCTGATATGGTTAAACCACACCGGAAAATCCGAGTAAATTTCTCGATTAACACTGGGAGCGAATCCGAGACCACTTGGCTAGCAGGCTAGCGTCATACAAAATGAGTCACGGCGGCTTCGTTTTGGAAGTAAAAAACCGATTCAATTTAAACATTAAGTTCGTAAAGAATAATAATTCGTGCATAATTTATATTCATGAAAATGTGTATGAAGTTGGAAATGTAAAAATGCATTACGGTATTGAAATTTAAAAAAAAAATAATTTACCTTTCGAAAACTCAACAAAAGGGCTGATTATTCCTAACTTCTAAAGTTCCTTGCTGATAGCCACCAATATAAATAACTCCGTAATATATAAAATACTACCACTTCATCAATTATATGAACATCCTTCCGCAATTAACGGATTGGCCCACTCGTGTCGACCCCTGGTTACCCCTGGTTGATAAAGCGAGCATATTATGGTATACAACTGCAGCCAGTGTTTTCATATTATACATACATGTACATGTATGTGTAAATTTAGATCCCTTGCAACACACTATACATTGGTAGCATATATAAAGCCCATACAGCTTAAATAAACGGGTGGTACCAATTTTTGATGTTCATGACCTGACCGGATACGTGCTGTTTTGGAGGGTTTTCTTTTTCTTTTTTTGAGAATAAATTTTATTTCGACTATAAAGTGCATTTCTATTGCTGAGAGATCACTATATGCGTTCGCTACATATAATTGGTGACGGTGGCATAGGCTTGGGATGCACATCGATGGGAGGGATCATCACGAATTTCCAAACAATTCGATGCAAGAAAATAAAGACAGACTTTAATTTAATGAAGATCGACATACGAAAACTATGTTAACAGAAAGAGGGTCCGGAGGGGGGTGGGATACTCTCTACCAGCCAACTTCCACTTGTCTTGGTTAGGAGAGCAAGAAAATATTTCTTATACACATTTGGGGAAAAGCTATGACCCGACGTAAAATTTCATAGCGCTATTAGTCCCCCGCCTTCTTCCACATCAAAATGACTCAAATATTCCAGATTTCTTGGTAGCATGAACAAATTTCAGCATTATACAAAAACATCATTCTTAACTAACGGGAGTTTAATGGTAAATAAAACTGGTAAATGTATGTCTTTATAGTGACCTTTAGCATACTGTTTGGTTAACCTTTGAACACATTAGTTGGTCACACCCTGTGGTATACAATGTGTAGGCGTAGTAAACATCATATCCAGAGCTAAATAATTGAGATCAATACCAAGGAGGTCAGGAAGGCTACCCTATATATATAATTATATCTACATACAAGGCCTGGATCGATCCACGACTTTACATAGATAACACGCGTGAGACAACACGACCCTTCAACCCACTAATAAAAATATTGCTGCCAGGAAAGATATGTTAAATTTTATACACTACTTATAATATATTTGTATAGCGAGAGAGAGAGAGAGAGAGAGAGAGGGGGGTAGCATCCACTGGACACAAACTGGGTCATTTCGGGACTAACATATGGTTTAATTTTATTTCAATAATTTAATTTGCTTGCGCGTAGGGGCCTTTAGTAGTGGGAGGAAACAATTTGTATAGCGCTTTCATCTATGTTCTACTCAGGGGCGTAAATGTTGGGGGGGGGAGGCACGGGGGGGGGAAACTGCCCTCCCAATACTGAGTCTCGCCCCCCCCCCCCCAATATCACAAGAAAATTGGCCTTTACCGCAAAATTCATGCAGATGCCCATGCTAGTTGGCCCTCCCGAAAACATCTTTGCCCCCCCCCCCCCCCAAAAAAAAAAACAAAACAAAACCAAACAGCTTCCTGGCTACGGGCCTGCGCAAAATCAGAGCAGACGGTATCAAAATAAGTTCTCACATATGGTTTAATTTTATTTCAATATTGTATTTGCGCGTGGGGGCCTTGAGCAGTTGGAGGAAACAATTTGTATGGCACTTATCATGTTTGAAAAAATGTTGTGTTTCTCTCTTATTCTGTTGTGTTGGGCTAAGAACAAAATTTCCCACATGGAGAAAAAAAAGTCGGTCTCAAAATAAGTGCAGCCAAATGAATTAATGAGGTAAAGAAGCAATGCCAGAATAGATCCCAAATACTATGTATTTGCGTGAATCCGTGAGCCTAATTTGCATACTTCACATAAAACTAAAGTATAAAATAACCATGTCTGCTTGTCATGTTTATAAAAATGTTTGTCACTCTTATTCAGTTGTGTGTATGTTGTTCTATGAAATGTTTTTCATGACAAAAGAAAATAGTCGGCCTAAAAAAAAGTGCTCACCGCAATCGGTCTCAGACTAAATGAATTAATGAGGTAAACAAACAATCACAAAACAGGCGAAATTGGCAGATAGGCCACAAGATTCTATCCCTCCCATTTCTTATCCTCTCGTTAAGGAGAATTTGGTGCCATTTGCCATGACTAAAATTTTCAGGCCCAATCCCGAAAAATTAAAAGCTCGGTTACAAATCTGAAATTTGTTCGCAACTGCGGCGCTCAATTCCGTTATAACACCATTTTTCTATTCCTCTGTTGTCTTATACTGTATCAGCACTATCATATTAACGGTTATATTGTCAACTCTTGCAAAACAGACGGAATTGACAGATGCAGATCTCGAGATTCTGTCCCATTGACTCACATTTCTGGTCATCCGTCCCAGCAATGACCCCAAGTGTTAGGATATCGACTCAATTTTTCAAAATTTTCTCAGGTTGCATAGTGTTTTAGGCACAATCATCATATTATATGACATAACATTCATTTCAACTTTAATGAAACGGCTTTCTGGCGACACAACGATCGGCGAACAACTATATAATTATACAATATTATCTATGCTCTACTCACTACTAGGACGATTATTGTTAAATATAGCCTTAATTTTGTTGACATTCATTGTGGGATGGGATTATTCGCAGCTTCTAGGTCTGCTTGTGCACATGGTCCCTACAAAACTCGCACTTGTCGGCAGCGGCAATGTGTCCTACTCTTACATCGAATTCCAACGGACAAGGGATATTTTACGTGCACGCCAATGTATACACGTTACCACGGTTTTTCATCCCATCTCGGTGAATGCAGGGATCGTCTCACCCACTCAGCCGCCCGTGGCGCCAATATTTTATTCGTAATGTGCAGTGCATAAATAGTTCTAGTGAAAACATCATGTTGACCAAACTCGTCATGTAGTAAAAAAAAGAATTTATCAACATGGCTATAAAATATAACAAAATATAAACTTTAATTCTAGTTATATATTACACTACAATTTGACTTCAATATCCAACAACTATAATACTATAAACAACTTAAAGTCAATGAAGAATATAACTATGAACTTTAATAAGATTAAAGAGTGAGTCGCGTTGGTTCATTGGGCGAGGCATTGGCTTGCTAACGAGAAAGTGTCAAGAGATTTTTCGGCGTGGTTTCCAATTATCATGGGTTCAGAACATTTGATAAGGAACATTGACGAACCGTTCGGATTAGTACAAAAAACCGAGTCCCACTGGAATTCGTAATAATAATAATAGACTGTGGCATCGCGGTCCGGCAAAATTTGCCTCATATACAACTGTTTACCGCATGCCCATCTTCATTATATCTGTGGGTGCAAAAAGTAGTACGTTAAAACCACATTTCAATTATAGAAATTAATGAGATTGTTTTTCACAATACTGTTTATTAACTATAATATGTTGCTTGAGTAAAACACTAGCTCGTTATGATCTATATATTATTATGTTGTTCGATATAAACCAAATTGCTAGGGTAAATACAGTTGCTAAATGTGAACTATAGTTTGCCAGGGTAGAGACACTAGCTTTTTTCGAGCAACATCCTGTCTGGGCATATTTTTAATAGTTCGTTTCGTTTTAATTTCACACAAAACAGTTCACTTTAGATCATATCTTGCCAGGAAATTACATTAGCCTTTATCATGTACGGTATTGTAAGCCCAGTGTTCAGTCATCGTTTCTTATGTGCAGGTACTCATGACACTTTTACCTATACCATACTGTATATAAAAGGTAATCAACAACCATGTACGTACGAAACTACGCTGTCTGTCACAATTAGCTCCGCTTAACAAAATACACGAAGCTAGTTAACCAACATTTTAATTCTTACATCGACGAGAAGTTTATATTTGGAAGTATTTCTTCTGCTTACATTTTCATATTCAATGACTTTGAAAATATATATCAATATTAATTTAGTCTTTGTTTGTATAGAAGATGTAAAAAGGATATTGCAACATGGCGGTCATCCGGGGCAGAGATTCTCAAAACAGATTAATAAACCTTGCCCCGAGTTCACAAAGCATTCTCAGACTTAAGTTTAGAATTTAATCAAAATTGTTCGCCTTATTTTAACTAAAAATTAGCCCTTGATAAAACTCTTGTTCTTTTAATGAATCAAATACATCAATTAAAAAACTATGTGCAAAGTTTTGTGTTTTTGGATCAAAGATATTTCTCAAAAACTGTGATTGGGTGTTGAGTAAATTCTTAACTTGAGTCTGAGAATGCCTTGTGAACTCTCGGCCTTATTGAGACAAAAATATAAAGTGAACTTGTGAAGTATGGCTCACATTTTCAAAGATGAACACTTAACGAGATAAGCTCGTTGTCTTTGAAATGTAAATCAATCTTAATCAACACTGTATGTAAATTAATTAAAATATAATGAAGCCAAATTAAATAGAACACATTTTATATTTTTAAAGTTGAATTTTCCCAGCACTAATTCCTTCAAAGGACGTTTCGTCTAGAGGTTTAAATTCGCTTTGCTTGGTGTCATAGTAATATAATTCTTCGTCTATTTTAGTCGGATTAAAGCCTTCATTGATTAAATCAACTTTCTGTTGTTTAAACGTACTCGTTAAACTCATCTGACGTTGTATCCTCAGAAATCGGGGTCTAGCGTAGGCCGGAAGTTGTTTGCTACAGTGTTGACTGATCTGTTGTATATGCTGTGGTGACACGGAAGCCCCCTCTTTAAGATGTATGGCGGCCATACCGGCTTTACCTTCACAACCTTAAATATAAACAAAAACCCTCTTTGAACTTTGTGATTCATACTCCAAAAAGAATTAGTAATATCATGGAAAGGAAATTATGCGCCGTTCAGACTTAAGTTATGAAGAGACATACAACTTACATGCAGTGTGCTATGAGGGGCTTATTTTGAATTCTTTCTATCGGGTTATATTTTTACGTGCACGCCAATGTGTAGTAGACAGGATCACAGGTTTTCGTGCTATTTGCATGACTATAAACGTCCGTCCTTTCCACCCCCACCCCCACCGTGCCGCACCACTGACAAGTAAACAGCACGGCGGAACATCCTGAGGAAATATATCGGCCAACGCTGTGATCGAAACTGTGACCTCCGGGCTAGCAAGCCAGCGCCCTGCTCACGGGCCAAACCCGGCTCCAAATAACATTGACGACCTGCCGATACAGGCAAACTGCACACAAGTACCATGTTACATATACATACAGTGCAGGCCAGAAAGGGACAATACGAACTAAACGCGACTTGTTGTAGATACACTAAGTGGAAAATTCTACCATAAGAAAAATACCCTGCATCGTGAATACTACTCATTAACGTTTCCATTCAAAAGATAAAACTGGCTACATTTAAAGATGGATATACGTATCCTTGACGACATATAACGTATAAACCGCCACTGCCGACATGTTAAATAAAACTTGTAATAATTCGGTTGAGCCAAAACAAAAGCAGACACGGACATGTTTAAAGTAAAATGTATGAATGGATTACCTGGTACGTTAACGCCATATACGTTAGTGTCGTGAACAAAATCTAAATTGTTCACAGCTTCTGATATTTCTGATGTAGAAACATTTTCACCCTTCCACCTAAACAAAAGACAAATAATATTTAACCAATTTGGGGGTATATTATACAGATGGAATGGTTTCCAGTTTTCTGAATATTAAAGCGAAAATTTCGTTTATTCCAAGGAAATCAAAACATAATTATTTTAATGTCTTTTACTAAATAGGTTCTCAACTCACTAATATACGATCATAGGCATCATTCTAACACATACAAATCATTCACATAAAAATTGGAATATTTTCTACTCGTCCTGGGCTGCTTGGAAATAATATCATTTCATTTCACTGGAAAACAACGTCGGGTGATGTCTCGATCGTCAAGGTCTGTGGTTAGCCAGTGAATGATAATAATGCCTGGTTGACCTCGACTTAAAATAACACATTTACCTCCCTTGTGTTCCTCCTTTATTTGAAACCCAAGAAAGTCCATAATATTTCCATGTGCGAAACAATTCAATTTTCTCAAGGAATCTCAACGTTTAAAAAAGAAGTTGAAAATGATATTTTTGCCAATTTCTCAACTGGTAATAGTAAATTATAGGATTGATAGGATTATTCTTTAACAAGGTAGGACCGTTTATAGATACCATCTATTTTGGGGCTTTAATTTAATACATTTTAAAAATAAAACTTGAATATTTGAAATTCCCGCTTTAGAATACTGCCGTGTCCAAACAACCGTTCCTTTTTTCAAACAAAATTCGTTCAGAGAAAGTGGGTTATGGAACAAGCAGAAGCCTGTATAAACTCCTTTGTGGATTTCGAAAACAACCCGTGTTATCTAAGCTCGGACCAATGGTGACGTTGCAGGCTAGTTCAGTAGTTGCCTTGAGTGACATTGTTCCTAAAAGAAAGTTAGAAACGAATCCCCAGCCATCTTCCTAAACGATTATTAATAATTAAGCCGACTAGGGCCTATAAAAAAGTGGGTTAGCTATATGAACATCTTCAATGAATTGGGGAGGATTGGGTGGTGCTCTTGCCAGAAAAAGCAAGTACACCCTGCCCCATTTTAAATTTGACTCCAAACAGCCACCACCTGATAAACAACACTGCTTTACTTATCCTTATTCGCAATGAAATGGGGTTTAACGTCCTACTTTTCTGCTCCTAAACGTGGCTAATGAAGACGGGCACACGCCATACAGTGTGCTATGAGGTAAATTTTACCCAGGCATCGGAGCTACGGCCTACTCTTATATCGAATTTCAACTGCCAAGGGATATTTTACGTGCACGTCAATGTTTATGCAGGACCTCGGGTTTTCGTCCCATCCAAACAACTAGACAGCTGTCCATTTTGTATCACCGACACAAAACACAAGTCTCGTGGTTACAAATCTAGCTGGCCAAACCCAAAGCATCAGACTATGGTATTGTTATACCTTAATAAGCATCATACGCTAAGAAAGAATACGAAAGTCGGACTATTGCCCCTATCCTAACCCTTGTTTGCCGAGGTCTATGATGTATATACAGGGAATAACTCACCTGTATGTGTCACCTGTTCTGTCTTTAAAATATAAAAAATAATCTTTATCGATGTAAAAGAGATCTCCAGAGTTATAGAAAACGTCGCCTTCTTTTAGAACGTCTTTTATTATTTTCTTCTCGGTATCTTTAGGTTTATTATAATAACCTTCAAATGGTAGGGAACCAGACACGGGTGCTAGCAGCAGACCAGTATCACCTGTGAATAAATTAATATGATTTAAAGCTGAAGTTTCTGCTGCAGCTGTGTAAGTCCTAGCTCACGACCCGCCGTATGTGTTTAACACGCACGGGTCATGGGGTTTGGTAGCTCACTGACCAGCCGCAATAAACCAGGTGACAATTTGCAGTCAGTCTTCTACGGCGATCTGTGCTGTGGAGAATAGATTTGGCACGCCTTCAGAGGGCTGTTCGTTCCCTACCAAAAAGGCCATTCGATCGCCACTCTCTGATACTCGCTTTCGCCATAGGAATCATCGTCAATACGATAGCAACCACGATAAGAAGGTGGTATCCAAGAGTAGTTCATTAAGGAAATAACTGTGTTACATAAAAAAATAATTATGTATTACTAACCTGAACTAACTGGTATACATCGACCATTTTTATCACGTTTTGCTGATTGTGTATCATTATCAAATTCTACAAAGGTAACGGGGGTCAATTTCCTCTGAAATAATACAAAATATCAATCTAATATGAATAAAAGAAGTACAATTGGAGCAGGTAAACAACAATCATTTTTTTATTTTACGGATCTGTAATTTAAGAATATTTCACGAACATGGGGCCCTGGTTTTAAATGTAAACATTTATTTGAGGCTAAGCCTCGCTTTGTGTTGTTTCCACATAAATGTATCGACCAAATTGTCATTTTTGTGTGGTACTTTATTCCTTAGGAATCATGTTTCGTTAACTCCATAAATATCTATCAGATGAAGCATTTTAATAGATGTAGAAGAGTACAAGGAAGCCATTTATCAAAAAAATAATATAAATGAGTCATCCGAAATTGTGCTAGTCATGAAAAATGGGTTTTCGAAACGTCCAGAAATACAAATGTGACACTCCAGTACAAAACAGTACACTTGGGTCAAATTGAAGAAATGGAGATAATGGTGTCAAATGAAAGAGTATAAAAACTTAAAACTCCCATATCTCTGCCAATTTTTGTCTGATTCTTAGAAATCAGGTACCAATGAAAAGAGGTTTATATTATTATTGTCCCCGCCATCCTGGTTGAAACGAGTTTATTTCAAGTCTTGAAATAATTTACTGGAAACTTACCAGTAATGGTGAACTTCTTCCACAGCTACCCACTTTATTAAATAGATTCTGAAAGGCCACTGGTGACTCGGTAGCAGCGTAAAATTCTATAATCTGGGGAATCTTAAATCGTTGTTGAAATTCTTCCCAGATATCCGGTCTTAAACCATTACCAATGGCAACCCGTACACAATGTTTACCATCTGTGTCTTGCTGTAATATATAGATCATGGGAATGTTCTGTAATGTTTATATTCAATTGTCAATTGGTCATGATTTTATATAAATGAAATGAAGTGGAGTTTAACGTCCTACGGTTCTGCTCCGAACGGGTATACGCCATACAGTGTGCTATGAGGGAAATTTTTCCCAAGAAGCGACACTACGGCCTACTCTTATATCGAATTCCAACTTTCAAGGGATCTTTTACGTGCACGCCGATGTGTACATATTATGACCTCGGGTTTTTTGTCCCATCCGAACGACTAGACAGCTATCCTTGCCAGGTTCTCCGTCTTGCATCACTAAAAGGAGGACATACGCCGGAAAATCTGGATGAACTTTCTAGTCAATGCAGGGATCAAACACCCGATCTCCAGGCTATCGAGCTAGCCTAGATTTGATATAAAGAGTCGGTTTTGTGTTTTCACGGGGGATTTGAATATCTTTCATCTCAAATCATATCATATTCAAAATTGATCTTATTAATTATTAAATAACGAAACACTGTCCTGTTTAGACCAATGCACATTGAAATATATTTCATTCTTCAGCACACGGATTTCATACGATATCATTTATTAATAAGGAATAACACATTACACGTGACAATATTTTTTAAAGAAAGACTAGGACCAAGAGAGAGAGAGAGAGAGAGAAATGGGGTTTAACGTCCACTCAACACACCTAGGTCATTGCAGGACTAACGTATTGTTTAATTTTTATTTCAATATTTCGCTTGCGCAGGGGTCTTTAGCAGTGGGAGGAAACCGGAGTTCCCGGAGGAGACCCACGAGGTTGAGAAGGCGGCCCTATCTCCATGCCACACACGCTCACACCAGGGCTCGAAACTACAGCCGCAAGCCAGAGGTAGCCGGCCAGCTAGAGGTCGAAGCGCGGCACTCTATAGACCACTAGGCCATCCCTCCCACCCCCTAGGACCAAGACAAAAGACTATAGGCATCGTCATTATCGTCACTGTTTTTTTTATAAACAATATTTGGGGATTGTGGAACAGGCAAAACCTATATAAAACCCTTTCACTGTGTTTATCTGCGTCAGATATGTTTTTTTTTTGCAATTTGTGCATTCATCTAAAAAGGTGGTTTATTTCAGTACTTCGTCAATTGGGTTATTGATAAGGGTTCTGTCACTCACTATCAAATTTTGCATTTTTTGTGCTGTTCTGGTGTTTTCTGGACAGTTGCTGCACTATTAGCCACGATACATCTACATGTATATATATTAAAGTAAATAAAGCACAAGTTCGATGATAAACATCCGGGCTTTAGTCTCATCATGTGAAAAGTGTGAAAACATTCCGCAGTAAAAAACAATTCGGAAACTGATTTGTTGTTATTAATGAAGTGACCAGTGTACTTATTTATTATCGTAAATTAACGATATCAGACAAAAAAATCATATCGGCTGACCTTTGGTTTAGCCACTAAATAACGACATAATTCTCCTATATAGTGAATTACCGTCACGTCATGTTTGCGACATTCTTCCCAGAATGCCGTGGCTGAAAATTTACTTCGAAGAACAATCACTGCTCCTGTAAAACCAAAAAACAAATGATTTTATCAATATTCTGTAACTATCTATTTCTAATTGTAAGCACTTTTAATTTAATATCTGTAAATAAAGAGCGCCGCTCTTCGGGCAAAATTTCCAGCATATCCCACTGTATGGCGTATACACTTCTTCATAAGCCCACTCGGAGCAGAACATGACGTCAAACCCCATTTATTTCATTTCCATTCTTAAAGATGTTAACACGTCCAAAAATTATCAGACTTAACTAATAGTAAGAGCAGAACCGCACCACATAAAACTACCCGAAACTTAGAAGACAACCCCGCGGACACAACGCATCACACGGATTCCACATGGACATGTAAGAATCAATTGAAACTAATCTCAGATTATATAACACAACTTGCATATAAACTTATACTGCACGTTCCTACTTAGCGTCTAATATACCGCGCAGATCATCGGGCATTATATTATTCGATCAGCATAAAGCCCGAAAAGCTTACCTTTATTTATTACGTTAAGGACTCCCAGGTTTAAGGCTGAAGCGTGGTATAAGGGCAGTGTTTCATACAATATATCCTTCTCACTGAAGTTAAAGAAAGTGAATACACCGATAGAGGCGATAGTTCGCAATAAGCTTACAGTTGCCGGCTTTGGAAAACCTGGAAATTAAACAAACAGTTTTACATAAGAAAATAAATTAAACATCTAATAGTCTTTGTTTAGCACATGTTAAGCAGATGTGTTCAGTGAGCTCGATTTGCATCCCTTTTAAACGACTCGATCTAGCTTTACTACCTTCGGAGGCAGAATTGATGGCAACCGAGATACGGGACTGAAACTACATTACGGTTTTCATCTTCTCCATCGTAACCATGATTCTACCCCTTCCGTCCTGCCCTGACAGCAGCGCTACGGCTTACTCAACAGTCCTTTTGGGTGCATGTTAATGTGTAAGCGAGACCTTTGACTTTCGTACCATCCGAACGAATGATGGATGCTGGTCTTCGCCAGACCCTCTATTATGCACCATTCATAAGCAGAAACCTCGCTGAAAAATATCAAGGAACTTTTCCTGCCAACACTTGGATCCAACCAGTCATGCCTCCTTGCTCACTCAGCCAAAGCAGCTCCCTGTTATTAGTTAACTTACCAGTAGTTCCTGATGTAAATACAAACGTTGATATATCCTTCAAGTGTAAATCATCTCTGATTGATGCATCTATTTGATCAGGAGAGGCTTCTTGCATCAGTTTATTGAAGGATTTAAATCCCGATCCTTGGACATTGTAACTCTGTAATAATATCTGTAATTCACTCAGATCCTGTTTTATTTCTTCGACGGCTGACAAAATTTCCTCACCTAAAATAAGAAATTGGAAATTAGAAATTGTACAAATAACTATTCAGGATGTAAACAATGAGTAGGGAGTGATCAGTACTGTGTTTACTTGGAGAATTGGTATTCGGCAGGGTGAAGCCTAGGGGGATCTCCAACGAAGGTTGATAATCTTTTTGACACTGTCATCAAATCTTGTAGTCTAAATTATCATCCTCTAGTAGTGAGTGTGGAGGATTTGGAGGCGCGTTAAAAGTGAAGAAGCCTAGGTCTAAAGGTATCCTGAGGTTTCTAGCTTACGCACAAATTTAGTCTTTTGCACAAACTGATCAGCAGTGAATATCCACTTGGCCGCAACGTTTACTGAAAGGGATGACATCTGCTGCAAATGAAATTCTAAAACAATATTTTAAGATTATGAAGAACAAAATAATTTTAAAGAAAGTGTATCTGGATAAAACTAATAGTTCCTATTTAGTCTTAGTGTACTGTAATGGGTACATAAAATAGTACCCGGAGGCCTAAATTCAGTAAAAGGAACCATTCTCTCTGGACCAGGCACTACGTCCTATGAAAACAATGCTCGCGCTATCGACACCGTGTGATATGACGGCACGTGTACATCTATAAAGACCAGTCATCTTACACAGAGTTATAAAAAGGATTTCGTATTACCTCAAGACTTAACTTCTTTAGAGGCCAAAGAACCTACCATACACACTGGCTCCTTTTCAGTACGCTTATAAATAGCGTTAACGGTTAGCAATAATTTGGTCCTGGGACGTCTGTTTCCACACTATAGCGATATCACAGACTTCATGGAATACAATATTATTGTGTAAGGGCATTTAATATTCAAAATCACAAAGTTTACCTTGGCCAACTATTAATGCCCTGGATTGACAACCATGTATAGAGTGTGATAAAGCTTGTCCACGTAGATGGTAATTTATCAACGCAACTTTTATACCCATCTTTTGCAAACCTGAAATAGAGAGAGACTTGTTTTAAGTACAGCAAATATGAGTTACCACTAGTTACGTAATCCGACCGGTACTAGTTTAACCAAATCCCACCCCACCCCAAAATACCCTTATGATTCTTCTTGACAGTTTTCGAGTAAGATTGCGATATTATGGACAATATTTGAAACTTTTAATGTAATATTTCTAGTATTTGTTTCAAATATACGCAAAAATTTACAAATCAATTTTAGTATAAGGTACAAATCCTAAGCCACAAGTCTGCCAGAGAAACTTACTGGATCTACCGTACATATATGGCAAGGAACTGTTAACAGACGAATCGATAGCATGGATTAACAATCGAACCCAATGATCTTACTCACCCAAAAATGTCCATAGGAAGGCTGGTTCATTTTGAATCATTATGGCGACGGTATCTCGTTTCTTCAAACCCAAGTCAAGAGCAACTCTTGCAACTCTATTTGCTTGTTCATCTACGTATTTATAAGTAAATTTCTGATCTTGAAACACAATAAAAGTCTGATCTGCACAACGTTTAGCTGTGGCTTCGAACGTATCAATAATGAGTTCCCGCTTCATGACACGATCCTTTATGTCTTGGACGACCTTTTTAGCCGTGAGGATATATCTGATATCCAGAAGAACCCATGGAAACAAGAAATGGATGGTAGCCACAGCTACCAGTACCAGAGATAACAGTGTTCCCAGTAACCAAAGTAGCATCTTTAAAAGTATCAGAAACTATGAAAATAAAAGAAACATGGAATTAGAATTAAGCTAGAATAAAAATTATGTGTTCTTTGATAGGCATTTAGTAATTGAACATATTAACACAAGGTACAATTTTATGGATACACAATTACTGAGTTTGATACAGACGAGAGTATCCTCGTCGAAACGTGGCTTAGTATCAACCTCAGTAATTGTGTATCCATAAAATTGTACCTTGTGTTAATACTTATCTGGTCGAATAAGATTGCACGCAGTACAGCCAGGGTTCGTTTCCACAAAACAAATCTTGTGATTCCGGTCGTCGTTTAAGAGTCTCGCGTCAACAACAACGGGAAAATGAATCTATGGCTAAAAATTTATTTCACATGATAGATTTCAAAATGTCTTATCCGTCGAAAAACTATAAACTGAATTATTTACCATAAATAGCGGGGCTGTGAAACTGAGTATAGAATTGTTCTCATAATCTTCGCCTCCTTCAATAAGCCACCCTTGGACAACTGCGATAAACCGGAGTTTACCAACTATGCGAGCACAATAGAATGAAGCTTATCTCGAAATGATGGTTTGATGTACCCGATAAAATTTGACAAAATGGCTCTTGTTTACGTGCATCAAGCATATTGGTAGAAATCCAGACGGGGATGATGACATTCTTGATACCAAGAATTCTAGTCGTGTGTGTTTCTGGGATATAAGACATGAGAATTCTTTTGTTGAAATTACAACGACAACTTCCGATGGATACAACTGCCGTGTGACGCCTGTCCGTTTTGGATCATACGGTCAGAACGTGCATATTTGACTTGTACTGTGGAATATTGTGCATTTAAGCTCTCTCTCTCTCTCTCTCTCTCTCTCTCTCTCTCTCTCTCTCTCTGTTTAGGTTTCGTCTGCTCATCCTAACCCTGTCATCCATGTTTATAGTGTGTCCATAATCTGATTGATTTCTAATAATTACATCGACAGTGTTTTAGTTGAATACATGCTAAAAACTATTAAAAACAAAGTGTGTAGACCTAGACGTAGCCTGCGATAATAATTGACACGACGTGTTATATACCAAATATGTATCAGATAATAAGTAATATATAACATACATGTATACCAAACATATTAATGAAACCTTTGTTGGCACCAATCCTTACCTAGTTCTTTATCATTTATTTTGTTTATTGTGAATGACGAAAAAAAAAATAATAATAATGTTCAGAAATACCTAAATTTACGTCATAATGAATGCACTGTTATTAATGACGTCATGCTATTGTTCTTCGGACGTTGCCAAGCTGTTAATTACAAGCTGCAAAAGAGCGCTCCACTCATTTAATTTTCAGGCCGTAAATAAGGTAAATAATGGCCTCCAGTTTTCTAACACCACACCAGAGGTCATCGCAACTGACAAGCGAAATATACAAAACTGTGAAAGTTAACTTTCGTCAACCAGAGAATCCTAATTATCAACCTGAGAATGTATGGCAACGAAGACAGAGCAAGCTGGTGTTGGAACGGCCGGATGATTACTGGAAGGCTCACTTTATCCGCAGAGGAGATAATTTCAAACGAGGATTTTATAGTGTTAATACCGAGAGTTACAAATGCATGGGGGGAAATGTGATTCTGGATACACATGATCTTGTGTATGGTAATTTAAAATGTATTGACAAAGACAAAATAACACAGAGCAGGAAAGAAGCGGAGGTGAAGCCAGAGGTCTATACCCCTATCATACAACAAGCGGATGGCGATGATCTAGAAGGCGATGCAATTGTAAGTAACAGCAATGATCGGGCGGGTTATCGGAGAATCCTAGATTATTTGAAGGTTGTTGCGGAGAGGAAAGCCGTTGTTAGGGGTGGCCTCCCTTACGAGGAACACATTCATAGAGTTCAGAAAAGGTTAGCTGAAGCTGAGGTTAAACCGGTAGACAGCATGGTTCTCATGTCGACTTCTAATATGGAATTAGAAGGGGCTATGAATCAAGAACGGTCTACTACTTCTAGTTCTATTACCATAACGCCTCGCGATATCCAATCCGATTCCCCCGATTTCCTAGACAGTGACAAAAGTCGTTATCTAAGTTCTAGAACAGAGTCGTGTGCTGGTAATGACCCTTCTAGAAGTAATATAAACTTACAACTACATACCACTATGTCAGAAAAGTTGGATAGACTGAAGAAGGATAACATTGAGTACATCCAGTCAATCATAGACGTCCTCGTCATTATACACAATATGAAAGCTAAATATCTCAAGAGCAGGATACCTTTACCAGCACCACTCATCAGGAGTCTGAAGAAGCCAGAAAGTGTTAACCGAAGAAGCAAATTGATTAAATCCAATAGATATAACAATAAGAGACAATCAACCGAGACGCTGTTATCAAATGACTTTTCTAGCCTGATGCTCAACGATCGACGACCCGATTCACCAAACAGTCCACCAAAAAGCACTCGAATTATGCCAACACCCACTACATTCGGGTTATTCAGTGGCAGAAAATTCTCTAAGGTGGCTCAGGCAGAGGAGTTGCGGATGGAAACGTGGGACGATTTAATCCATCTAGACAATAAAGACAAACTAACACAGAGTCAGAATGATGCAGCGATGCATTTACATATCACAACAGAGATGGCAACGAGAACGTTGAAATGGTCCAAAGTTGCCAAAGAATCGCATGTAGTATTAGAAGACAAACCGAAGCCCACTATTTGGCAAGTCATAGCTATGGAAAAGACGTCGGGTGACAGTTTCCAAGAAAAGAAAAAACCGAACACCGGTAAAGATATAGCTATGGTTACCTACAGATCGCGAAGGGATTTGGAAAAACTTAAAGCCAATTTACAAAGAACTTGCGAAGCAGAAGTAGAACAACATGACAGACAGACAATGCAGTATTTTAGGCACAAATTTACTAGTTTTAATGGTCTGAAGATGAACTCATTATTTGAGAAACATTGCAAACGTATGAGAGACACTTCCAGCTTGATCCCCATTTCAGCTGTTAACAAAGAAATCATCGAAGTCCTAGAAGTGCCGCCATCTAAATGGTTTGAAGAGTTGCAAATCAAAATCTTTAGTACCTCAGATGCCCAAGATGCTGATATCAATAGTGCTTTGGTGCAGCTAGGCCGTTTCTCGCAGATGGGCGTAAAGACGGTCCCACATTGCAGAGCAAGATTATGTTTGCTAGTTATGTCGATGCCAGCATATGATCTCTGTAAAATCCCAATGCAATTAGCAATCAAATTTGTTATGGAGGAAATACTTACTGGTCAAGCTGAAGAGTTCTATCGCTGGTTACATTTAAGAAAACTACCCCTTGTGCTAATCAATAAGGCCACAAGCTAGAACGAAAGATATTTACCACACCATCAAACATGTAATATAAACTTATTAATTACTTATTATGTGGATGACCTATACAGTGCAACACAACATAAAGAGACAGTCTCCCAGATATAATTTAGTGAATAAATTTGATCCATTCGGGTAGAAAGTCTCTTGCAGACCTTTATTCTAGTCATATGTAACTATTTTAACATGTGATACTGCTTCTAAGTAATGCAAATTTTGAGTTCCCAGTGGGGCTGAACACAAGTCCCCAAATTTCAAGATGTGAACGTTTTAGTAGTAAGTGATCGTTAGTATCATTGAATCGCTCATGCAGTTGACGAATGGAATTAAACGTGTTACGTACATTACTCCATAATCCAAATCTAGAGACCATTTAATTACACATTTTTGCGTTCATTTTACACGTCCGTCCAACACATTATGGCGTTCGATTTACACGTCCGTTCACCCACTTCTATTTATGGTGTCCTTTAAAATCCAGGAATTCCCCTTTAATAATATAGCTGATAATATTGACATTGTGATATACATATATAATTAAATGCCCTTCTATGACCAGCTTGTAAGCAAACATAATATTGTATACCTGTATTTAGTAAGGGTGTCAATTTCATTTATTGTCCTAACATAATTCATGCGATTTTTGTTTCATCACATCACGACACTGTCAACATGGACAGAAATTCAAACATAAATTACGTCCGTGGAATAATACGAGCTCATACATATAAAGTTTAATATGGATCAATAGTATACGCCCAAACCAGAAGGAAGCAAATTAATATAAGCCTACTTGGCTTGTTTTTGTATCCTATTATCTATGCTTTTCATATTGTATAATATTCTTGAAATAAATACTGTTTAAACCAATATGGATCAAATAAAAATCATCTTAAGGTTTTTATAGGTTTATATATCATATTATTCACCGTTGTAAAACCGCTTTTTAGGTAATAGGTGTTGTTATACTGTAAAATGCATACAATTATAACTTAATCCAGGTATGTTATTTCAATTCCCTTTTATAGTAATATACGTACTTTATGAAAACGAATTATCAACATGCCATTAATGATCACCAATTTCTATAAGGTGTAAAACAAACTATATTAATAGTTAAAGGACCTAAGTCCGTAACTCAAAATCCTCCATAATCTTCGACATTGAAACACGAATTATTGGTCAATTTAAATCAACTTTGATGATGTAAACTTACCGGGAAAAGATGGGCTTCTGATATCCGTTTTTTTTAAATAAAATAATTTTTTTAACATTGGTACACGAATCGTGTACCATAATGCGCTTCGGTCCCAGTTGTATTGAGAGACTCGAGGGACGAGGCTAGACATATTGCATCAAATCAAACGGAGTTATGTAGACTGGAATAACTAGACGCTAGAAATGTGCACTTGATTAAAATTGCTGGCTTATTTCGCCGAACATTACTGATTTGAAATTGGAGTAAAAACGGAAACCATTGAATGTAAATCAGTTTATATACATTCATATTACAGTATTATATGCGTTGCGACCCACTTTTGTGAATTTCTAGGTCCCAAATGTTAGCGATTTAGCTTCTTTAACAACAGTCATGCAAGTATAGGTACCACGGCAGTTCAGTGATTAAGCTGGCTCATAACCATGACGTATCGAGAGCGCTGCCAGTGTTGGCTGAGGAATTTCCTCGGGAGCGGTACAGCAATGAGGAACTGTCAAGGACGGAAAACCGAGGTCATGTGTACCCATTTGATGCACGCAAAGAACCCTGAAAGTTGGAATTACAAATGTCTGGACATGTCTGGACAAAATTTCCATGATATAACTTTGCATGGTCTTTATTAGAACAACACCAAACCCCATTTCATTAGCAAGAAAGTAGGACGTTAAACCCCATTTCATTTTCTATAAATCTATTATTAGTATTATCCTGCAAGGAGCGTATATGTATTAACAGGGACTGCATTAGTTATATTATGAGGTACTGCACACGGTGATTCTTTTAACTCGAATCTCCAACACGATTGAAGAAAACGTTCAGCAGCACTTACTCACAAATAAAAAGCTCCGATAAACAATCCATTCTTATACAAACCTACCTACCTGAGTTTGTTGTCAGTTATACCACTCAAGGTCTGTATTGATTTGACTAGGTATACATGTACATGTATAATGGAGCCTCGTTTAGTCAAGATCAGCTAACACCAATGTAGATCTAGTTTATTTACACGCACACTGTCCGATGATAAAAGCTTATATTATTATGCATGATCACCGTTACACATGTAGGTCAAGAGTGTTTACAGAATACATAGATAAACAGCTACAAAAACTAGTCTGGGTATTTATTTTCCTAAATAAATCACGCTAAGCAAAAAAAAACCAGCTATAAAAAGAAAACCAACTGTGGTCACTCATCCATAAAGCAAGGTGCCCTTTTCCTATATCCAGCTATTTTAAGCCGTTTAAAACCTAGATATCGTTGAAAAGCGTGTACGTCGATTGCATAAAAGGAGTATCTAACCTGTAGTAGGTGCTGTTGAAGTAGCTATGTTGACTGTCAATTGATAATCTTTTTGAAAAAGAAATATAGGCCACACGATCGTTAATGTTACACAAGTAGCCCACTGCTCAGGTACTTTGACTATCACTAAGAGGGACGACTTGACATTTAAGATTTTTTCAAACACTGATCAGCTTAAGTGATATTAATCAATAGCTCATGTATTTGATTACGATCAATAATTGATTTTTTTAATACGAATCTAATCGATATATTCGTTATTTGTAAACATTGAGGTCAAATGATTAAACACTTTTAAACGTTCTACTTTTCGCACCGACCAGCGCTATATGAAGACAGACCATCGCTATGGAGTGCGCTATGAGGGACAATTTGCCCTGATAGGGGGCTACTTTTCTCCTCTTAAAACCACGAAAGTCGAAAAGTCGAAGTTACGACAAAATGTGAGGCGACAGCACGATATACAAGCCATAATCTACTCGAAAATAGGAAATCAAGAAACACACTGCGATAATAGCGCCCCTTGTCGAGGATCATATACGTACACACCTCGGGTTTTCTTCCCATCCTAGCACCGTTGGCAATAGGTTCAATGAGTTTTAATTTCTTTGCGAAAGTAACAATGTCCCTTTAAGGTTACATAACGGGTTTTGCTGATATGGGATGCAATGTGCGTCTCTTGTGGGCTGCGTTTTATGTAAATTTTGTCAACAAACAAACCACAACGCATTAAGCTGACTGTTATTTTTAAATTACTAAGAGACGTATTTGGGTCACCAAGTGCATAAACAAATATGGTGTTCATTGCACACACTCTCTCTCTCTCTCTCTCTCTCTCTCTCTCTCTCTCTCTCTTAAGCAAGCGCACCAGTTCTCCTGCTGCCTAACCTCGTGGGATTACTCCTACTTCTCCGTTCTTTACGACTACAGACCCCATTACCCAAGAACACCCGTCCCGGGCCCTTACCTAGCCACAGGCCAAGGTATTATTGGAGAATTTGGGGAGGGGCACACGGGGTACATCATCGCGTTATAGTTCAGAACGGTTGAATATATTTCAGTTACTAAGATATAACGATTGTTGAACATTAATATATTGTATTTTTATGGTTTTAATGTCCTTACACAGGTGTGTGTGTGTGTGAGGGGGGGGGGGGCAAAATGTTGTCTTGTGTCGCTCGGTTTGCGGTCAGGGGCGATAATGGTTTTAATCAACACATTGGCTACTGCAGCACCAGATCCGGCAATTAGTAAACGTGATAGCCAGCCCCCCCCCCCCACGGCCGTTCCTCTCGGAATTTATCTGTGTGGATCGGAAAAAAATCGCTGGTTAGCAATGCTCTAGTACGACATATCCTCTCAAATTCTGCCGAGAGATAGTTAATGTCGGCTGGAAACTCTTAATTTTCCGACACATTCGCCACCTGCATGTCAAAGAGTCCTAAATTCACTCTCACGGCGTCTCAAATTCGGCCGAGAGATAGTTAATGTCGGTTGGAAACTCTAAATTTTCCGACACATTCGCCACCTGCATGTCAAAGAGGCCTAACTTCACTCTCACAGCCATTCGGCAAACCTCGACAGATTCCGGTGCCCTACATCTAGACTCGGCTGTATGATGAAGTCCGCCATTTTCGAACTATTTTAAAGGACCTGGATAAACAAGGTTGCCCCCAGGAGATGGGGGCCAGTCAAGTCGTCCACAAGCGAAGTCGTCCACAACCGTTGGTGGAGTCGTCCACAAGGCATTGGTGATGTCGTCCACAACTAAATTTGTTTATGAATTTGTTAATGAATTTGTTATTTATGGAATAAAACGATTTACTTTGTTGTTTATTTGCCAGGAGAAAGGGTGACCACGCAGAAAAAAAACTATACTAATTAAAAATACATCGTGTGGACGACTCCAAAAAACGTATTACAATATCCAGAAATTATTTACTTTGTTGTTTATTTACCGAGAGAAAGGATGACCACGCAGAAAAACTATACTATTTACAAATACATTATGTGTCCAGAAATTATACTAAGTCGTGTGGACGACTCCACCAACGGGTGTGGACAGCTTAACCAGATTTTGGGACTTTTTTGTAAAAGCGGAACGTTTTCCAGTTAGAGTAAATCGGTAGTCGATAAGCCGCATCGCAAATGTATGGTCGTAGGTACATATCAATGACTATCATACATCCTAGTCTAGATGTAGGTTACGGAGAGTACCTGAATCTGTCGAGGTTTACCGAATGTCTCACAGCGTCTCAAATTCGGCCGAGAGATAGTTAATGTCGGCTGGAAACTCTAAGTTTTCCGACACATTCGCCACCTGCATGTCATAGAGGCCTAAATTCACTCTCACAGCGTCTCAAATTCGGCCGAGAGATAGTTAATGTCGGCTTGAAACTCTAAGTTTTCCGACACATTCGCCACCTGCATGTCATAGAGGCCCAAATTCACTCTCACAGCTTCTACTTTTCGTGCTCTCCCCTACTCCTGCTTACGGTAGTCGGTGATGACCTTCGTTCATTGATTTTTTGTTGTCGGAAATTGATCTTCCTCGCCCCCCTATGTCGGCTAAATTTTGGTTTCTGGCTTCGGGCCTGGGATAGCTGACGCTAACAAGAAAAGATCAGGAAGTAGTTAGATTTTCAGGCAGTCGAAAAGAATATTATAAACTAAAACGAAATGACAGTCTAATTTTGATCAGATTGTGGTGAGGAGTCCTAGTATGATTAGACCTCATTCCACTCAAGGCTATAGAGACGGATTTCGCGGGCCATTGTATAACCCTTGTACATATTTGTGTCGTGCACGTAAAAGAACCTTTAACGATTGCGAGTTAAAAAATATGCAACCATAGAAATATAGTTATCGTATTATTTTATTCATAAAATACCAAATGTATATACATTGTGAGACATTAAACCCATTCCATTCTAAACTATATCAAAATGGCCTGTATAGGCCTAATAATAATCTGCTCTACATGCAGTTAATAAAAATCGTTGCAACTTCCTACCTTTTCCCCGGTTTCCTTTGCGGCATAATAAATGAACGGATATGTTAGTCGGTGTAAATCTAGTAGAAATATTCCACCGTTACAGATAGTGCTATAGACCCAGGTCATACAATCGTTGAGGTATGTCACATGATACCTATATGGTCTGGGAGTATTAATACAGGGAGTAAAATTAACCAACATACGTACTAGGCAAAGGACATCAGTGCGATCGTCGATTCCACATTATACAGTTTTTACCAGATTCGCAAATTAGCGAAGATAAACAAGTACCTTACATGTAAAAACCGAAATCTCCTTGTTCTTGCTTTGGTCTTGTCGTGGCTGACTTACCATGGTGCTTTGTTTTATGGTCAATGCATGTGTTTTCGGGGTCCAAGATTTTATTAATAAATCAGCCAGAGTGGATTTCTGGTGTGGTTACCCCATGTCAGTGGAGTAGGTCACTCAGGGGACAAGGTATAGTCGTTCGGATGGGGAAAAAATCCGAGGCCCCATATACACATTGGTGTGCACGTAAAAGAACCTCTGACAGCCGAAATTCTGAATAAAAGTAGGCCGTAGTGCAGCCAAAATTACCCTCGTGCTACACTGCATGGCGTATGGTCGTCTTCATTAGCCCTGTCGGTGAAGAATTGTAGGCCGTCAATTTCATTTCTTAAACGACATACGTAAACAGAGGTATAGAATTCATAATAACATAAATTTAATATACATGTATGTAGGGGAGAGCCGGGATAGTTGGAACACTTTTACACGTTTTAGCGTATAAGTTTATAACTAACTAAACGAAGTTAACGAGCTTTGTTGTGTAGTTAGTTAATTCACTCCTCGTACAAAAATGCAATTATCACATTTCTAATGGAATAGGGGCCGGAGATTTTGGAGATTTTGACCTACAGGTCAAGGTGTTCCAACCTACCCGTCGAAATGGGTAAGTTGAAACACCGAGAAGGTAAGTTGGAACAGTCGAATTCGTGTGACAAAAGCACGGTGGACAACACAGGGTAAGTTGGAACAGTGTAAGTGTTCCAACGTGCCCTACAGCTCATGTTCCAACTAACCCTAATGGAGTTGTAATAGCAAATTCAGTGTTCCAACGTGCCCTACGGCTCATGTTCCAACTAACCCTGGTGGAGTTGTAATAGCAAATTCAGTGTTCCAACGTGCCCTATGGCTCATGTTCCAACTAACCCTAGTTGAGTTGTACTAGCAAATTCAATGATGACATTATCATAATAAACACTAAAATCAAACAATTTGTCTCATAAAAGCTGCAATATAAAGACAATTCTATCGGTATAATTTTGTTTAGTATTGATCAATTAGGTGCAGAGATATTAGAAAAAGTCTACACCTACAAAATTTAGCAAACTCGCCCTAATTTCGTTGTTCTTTGATAAATACTGGAGTTTTCTGACAAATTGAACGAAATTTCACCTATAGGCCTAATTGCGTCGTTGACGTACGATAACCGGATATAAGTATGCGCGCGGTACGGCCATAGGCCTAATTGCCTTTACTAGGCCCATTGTTTCAACTTACCCGCGTTCCAACTAGCCCGGCTCTCCCCTACTTCTCATTGTAGAGTATTTCAACGTTGTATGTAAATTCATAAAGTTGTGCTATTAAGAATAACAAATAAATAAATTGAAATGGGGGAAAATTTATTAGTATTGGCCAGTGCAAACTATCTTATGTCGCGATTATAAACAACTTCTGCACATTTTAGATATTAAACAAGAGTAGGAATGGCAATCGGAGCTTCTACCCCTTTAATGTATAGCCTATTCTTGGCGGTCTTTACATTTCGTCTGGTCTAACAAACAAATAGGTTTATTTTGATGAAGCGTGGTACAAGTAGAAAATGCCTGAAGATACATAAACATAACCTTTACACCTCATTCAATTAGACTACTTCTGGTAGAAATGCTTTTATATTCCCAGACTAGAGAGTGTGTGTTAGAGAGAGAGAGAGAGAGAGAGAGAGAGAGAGGGGGGGGGGTAGAGAGAGGGGGAGGGGGGGAGAGAAATGGGTTGTTAGCTGGGTCATTTCGTGACTAGCGCATGATTCTTTTTTTTTTATTTCAATAATTCGCTTGTGTGTAGGGTTCTTTGGTGCAGTGGGACGAAACCTGATGACCCGTAGAAAACCCACGAGGTTGGACAGGCGATCCAATGCCTTGTCACGTTCAATTATAGAGATTCGAAACCACGCTAGTTGACTCCGTGACAGACCTGATGATGCAGCGTGCACATGCTAACCATTCGACCATACCCCCCCCCTCCCGGACTATAGTCTTATAAATAGGACAGTCACCCCACAGAATTATTTCCACCTACCTCGCAGCGTAGTTTTTATCAGTTTTTTTCCAGCTTTATTAAAATGATATCTATTAGTAATAATAGTAAGTGCAGGGGGACTGCACCACATATGATTTACACAAAAGACAAACACAGCGACAAGACACCATAGGGGAGAGCCGGGCTAGTTGGAACGCGGGTAAGTTGAAACAATGGGCCTAGTTCAGGCAATTATGGCCGTACCGCGCGCATACTTATATCCGGTTATCGTACGTCAACGACGCAATTATATATGAAAATTCATTCAATTTGTCAGAAAACTCCAGTATTTATTAAAGAACAACGAAATTAGGGGCGAGTTTGCTAAATTTTGTAGGTGTAGACTTTTCCTAATATCTCCGCACCTAATTGATCAACACTAAAAAAAATTATATCGATAGAATTGTCTCTTTAATGCAGCTTTTATAAGACAAATTGTTTGAGTTTAGTGTTTGTTTTGATTACGTCATCATTGAATTTGCTAGTACAACTCAACTAGGGTAGGTTGGAACATGGGCCGTAGGGCACGTTGGAACACTGAATTTGCTATAACAACTCCACTAGGGTTAGTTGGAACATGAGCCGTAGGGCACGTTGGAACACTTAACTGTTCCAACTTACCCTGTGGCGGCTGTGGTGTTCCACCGTGCCTTTGTCACACTGAGAAGGTAAGTTGGAACATTCGAATTAGTGTTTCAACTTACCCATTTCGATGGGTAGGTTGGAACACCTTGACCTGTAGGTCAAAATCTCCGGCCCCTATTCCATTAGAAATGTGATATTTGCATTTTTGTACGAGTGAGTGAATAAACTAACTACACAACAAAGCTCATTATCTTCGTTTAGTTAGTTATAAACTTATATGCTAAAACGTGTAAAAGTGTTCCAACTATCCCGGCTCTCCCCTACTCAAAAAACAACAACAAACAAACAATTCAAAAAAAGCGAATGGATCCGGGGGCTAGCCGTAAGCGTCCACTGCGCTGTACAGTCCCGGGCCTGTGCATACGATTACATCATGTGTACCTATTTCAAGAATAGGCCCCTACTTTGATCTCGGAGTAGTCAAGCACTGATGTGTCGTATGGGGCCTGTGGTGACACAGACTTCACTCATATTTGAAAACAACTGGGAATGCAACCCAAAGAAATAGTTATATAGTGTCAGCACGAGTCATGATCTATTATATGTTGTAAGAATTACGAATGTAAACTTGTAGGCTATATTGTTGTATAAATTCCGCTACACAAGTAGGCCTAACCACATAGTTAAATGTATCAGAAGTAGGCCTAGTTCAAACTAAATCAAATCAATAAAAGGATTGAAGTATATTAAATGCATTTAGGACACACATTACAACCGTCACAGAAACAAAAACAAAACTGATTACAAGAAGCAAAGGAATATAGACTATCTAGGGAGACAGCCGAGCCGTCTGCTGACTGAGTGGCGTGACGTGAATCTGCCGTAATAGTTGTTATGACGTCGTGCAATTATATAACTTAAAAATTGTGATTGGTTGTTTAAACTTATAGCTTTTAGCATTATTAAATCTTGATTATCGCCCTTTTTGTTAAGAAATTCTATTGACGTCATTGATAACATTACGACGTATTTACGTCACACCATTCAGTTAGCAGACGACTGCCTCCCGAGGCGGTCTACATTTTCTTTGCTTCATTGTGTTGGGTTGTTTGTGCGTTTTCTTGTACGAGTAAATATGTTCAATCTTGAGTGAAGTCTGTGTTGCTTCAGACCCGGGACTGTACAGCGCAGTGGACGCTTACGGCTGGCCCCCGGATCCATTCACTTGATTTGATAGTTGTTTAGTTCTTGCAATGTCTATTTTCTGTCTTGTCCGCAGGTTTATCTTGTAGATTTTTTTTGTTTTGTGTGTAGTGCAGTCCTCCTGCATTAACTATTAGAAGGTGCAATTTCCCGAAATAAGGGCGATAATCTAGATAATATAACGTTAAAATATAAAAACTATTAGTTTTTAAGACCATGCAATTGTACAAACCATAGTATAATTATTATATAATGTCCCACGTAAGAAATGCAAAACAGGAATGCTAAAGAAATCGTAAGTTATTAGTGTAATCCTAAAGGCATAAAAATAAGGGCAATAATCCAGATAGGACTAGACATCTAGAAGCAATTTATATAGAATCATTATCCAATATGTAGTCAGTAATATCGTTATAAGAAATGTCAAACTTATTATGTTGAAGAAATGGAAGTTTTGAAATTTCTTTCAAAATGCGTAATTGTGTACCACCTTTGGCCGTGCACTTAAAATTAAGAGTTTTTATTCGGGAAAGAAATAGTTCTTTATTGTTGCATATTTTTAAAAATCGTAATGCCTGTGAATAGAACACATTGTATAGTGTCGTATCTGGTATGTTACTATGAGCTGACGGGTATTTTACTACTTCAAAACCAAATTTGTCCGTTTTATCGAATATACCGATATTAAATTTGTTATTAATTATATTGATGTCCAAGTCAAGGACAGATGCATTTATAGTGCCCGAATTTTCTTTATTTAATATAAGTTCAGGAGGATATATTTCATCTTTGTATTTATTGAAATTACCCTTATCATTGATTGGTGTTATGTCATCAATGTAACGGAAGGTATAATTTAGACTTTTTGCTACCTTGTAATCTGTTTTTCTTTTATGGTCTAGAAAGTCGAATTCGTATTTATATAAATGTGCATTTGCCATAAATGGGGCGGGGTCAGTTCCCATTGGTAAACCAATAGTTTGTTGTATTATCTGATCCCCAACCTCAAATTATATGGCATTGTCAATGAGAAAATGTATAATATTTCGGGACTAACATGTGGTTTAATTTTATTTCACTAATTCGCTTGCGCGTAGGCGTCTTTAGCAGTGGGAGGAAACCGGAGAGCCTGGAGGAAACCTACGAGGTTGAGAAGGCGCCCCTATCTCCATGCCACATACGCTCACACCAGGGCTCGAAACCACAGCCGCAAGCCAGAGGTGACCGTCCAGCTAGAGGTCATAGCGCGGCATTCTAGACCACAAGGCCATCCCAACCCCCCTTTTCCCTTATAGCACACTACTGTATACGTCGTATATATGCCCGTCTTCATTAGCACAGTTTAAGCCCCATTTCTTTTCATGTACTTTATAGAGGTTAAATTACCGAACCGTGGTTTAGTCTGGACACTAAGATAATTATTTCAATTAATAAAAACATGGAAAGCTAGGCATGGTTCTTCTTTTAATATAAGACTTTTTAATAGGATAATAATTTGAACATTTACATTTGCGTTATCTGATAAACTGCAAGGGCGCGTCCAGGGATCGTTGATAGTGTGGGGTGCATGTGTGAACTCCCCTGAAAAATTCAAAAGCTAGAAGCCCGGAAATTCCATTTCCAGTAATCTGAGAGAGGGATCCATTTCAAAAATAGTTAAAGTGGAGGGGCACGTGCGTCGGTAGCTACGAGAACGTAGCTAAAAACGTTGAGATAGGTATAGGCCTACTGCGTCGGGTGTGCCCCCACTAGATCCGCCGTTGAACTTTATTTATAGATTGTGTTTTTAAACATTCATTTTCCCTTTATGTTTCGTTTCTTCCCACCACACCACACCAAATTACCCTTAAACTCTCTTATTGATAAAAAGGAATTCTTTAAAATGGTAGTCTATGTCGTGGAGCTGGGCCGAAATTTGTGATGCGTTTTTGTTTATGTCTGGATAAAAGAATACGGTATTTAGTCCTGGTTGTCAAGAGTGGCTGTACTGCACACGTATTTATATCCAATCAAAAGCGAGTAGATTCATTACTCCGATACTTCCTTTTCCGCTGAACATTCAACATGGTGGGAATTAAATTTTACCTTACGTTACAAAAATCCTTCATCATCTTCTATAATACGATATATTCATAGTAAAAGAGAATAAAAACATTTAGTTATTTTATCCCTTGGTCTATTAGACAACTTATTTTTAAATGAAGAGGCACGATATCACGTTAAATCTTCTTGAAACTAGCCTACCCTTATCAGTTGATGAATATAACATAGATTTGATCCTGGAATTGTGTATCAAATTGTTGTATGTATTTTATTCCATTGCTGCACATATATTTTGATCCTCGAAATAGTTTATGCGAATTTAAGAAATATGGTATATTTTTAATTCGAATTCAAAGGACGATCGATTGTTTGACGGAGCAAACTAAACGTCGAATTAGTAATTACAGAGAAAGAAATGTTTTATTTTTGTTACCGTACCTTGGACAGTCTCAATAATAGCACCGGTAATTGGGGAGCCACCCACGGTGGCTAAATTAGTAACTCTGGAGGTCGTAGATTCGTTACCGGTGTTAACCAGAAAAGTTCATTAGGATTTTCTGGCAATATTTCCTCTGCTGGACAGAAGGCCTGACAAGGACATCTACAACCTTTCTGTCTGGCCGTTCAAATGTAATGCCAATGTGATGAAAAACTGAGGTCCTGTGTACACATTGGCATCAACATAAAAAAGATCCCTTGGTAGTTTGAATGTGATATAAGAATATGTCGTACATAGTGCTACTAACCGAGCAAAATATACCCATTAGCCCATACTAAATGGCGCACATTGTGCTAGAGTCAACTGGCGTGTGTTTTCCCCGGGTCATCCGGTTTCCTCCCAACTTCTAAAGACCCCTACTACAAGCGAATTATTGAAATAAAATCAAATCATGTTAAAGTCTCGAAATGACCTAATTTCGTCGGCCTTCTGGCGAAGCGACGAATCTGATATATATTTAAGTATTGAGAATTACGTATTGAGAAATTTATACTTTGTTGTTATCTCTGTGGCCATAAATTAATAATATTTATTTAAATGACGTCTAGTGTCCTGATGTATATGTCTGAAATAATACATAATATATAAATATTGTATTTGATGGCCACAAAGATAACAACAAAGTATAAATTTCTCAATACGTAATTCTCAATACTTAAATATATATCAGATTCGTCGCTTCGCCAGAAGGCCGACGATTTGTGTCGAGTGGTCGTTATACCCCATTCTCTCTTATTAGCCAGTAAGAGTGTGATGTTAAACCCCATTTCATTTCTTAGTTCCTTTCGAAATGGTCTCCTTACCGTTCTTTTCCGCCCTTAATGGCCTTAAGTGGCTTAACAAGCTACAATATTAAAAATTGCTCTACCCTTCCCTCTGATTTAATTAAACCGTTTTGAATTCCTATTTTTAATGTTGTCAATCCTTGTTCATCAAAAGAAATCCCATTTGACAAATTTATAATCCAACATTATTTTCAAATAGAATTTTGTGATTAAAAAAGCATTGCAGCTTGATAAGGACAAACCAGAATGGTGGCAGGACTTTGTCTATACAGTGATTGACTGTTAGTATTCTGTACCTGATAATAATATCTGCAGTAATAAAATAGTGTGCTGAATAATGTCACAACGTTGTGTAGTATGAACTGCATTCAATGCCTTAGCCTTGAATTTGAATTTCACTGCCTAATACCCTGTTGTAATGTAGAATTGTTTATTTGTTTTAGCCGAGTGTCAGAACTAAAACCATCAAGAAGGCTTCTCGAGTCATCATCGAGAAGTACTATATGAAATTGACCACTGATTTTCACGTCAACAAAAGAATATGTGATGAAATTGCAATCATCCCTAGTAAGAAACTAAGGAACAGAATTGCTGGGTAAGTCTGTGTGTATTTATTCAAAACAGTATATTGGTAATACTAGCTCGCTTCAGTTGCTTTAGTTTCCATGATTAAGCATATCTATCAATTTAAAGCTTATGACAAGGACACACAACATTGTTTGCGACAGGATATTTAATAGATGAATCACATTGAAATTAGGCATCGGTCAAACATCGCTACTTTAGCTCTCCTATTCCATTAATCCCGCTTGGTATTTAGCTCCAGAGAAATTTCTTTGTGTCATCCACTAAATCCCCTTGCAATCCTGCGTTCCAGATCTATTTTTGGAAATTCCTCCACCCATACCTGATGTATAAGTTATGACACAATTACCACCTGCCATTAGGGCTGGCGGAAAATATTGATATTGCCGATAATCGTCTGTATAGCATTTTAAAAATCGATTTTCGCTACAGTTTTAAAATATCGATTATCGCGCAATTATTGGTACTTCACTTGTAAGAAGTCCATACAAATAATCCTTATCACTGTATTCTTTGCTACAGGTGCTTGGGCCTAGAACTGTAACAGAATAGTCATAAAACACACTTTTTGTTTTTTCGCGCCACACGAGACACTGCCGCTGAGAAATGTTGGTCGCTTATGTCATTATGATGGCCACGTAACAAGTGCCCCTTATTTTAACACCTTATTTCTGGGAAATCACAATTATATGGACATCACAGTGACCAGGAGTGTTCTGTGCGCATGAGAAATCACTGCAAGAATTAAACGGTTACTGCGAACTGGACGAAGAATTCGTTTGTGATCAACTAAGGGAAACAACTGCATTTTACTCATTGTTCAGGTCATAAGCGACAAAGAAATGGTGGTTCTGTCAACGCTATTGGTTTCTGTCTTCCAAACGAAGTTTCCACACATTGATTTTGCTATGGAATGCTATTATTTTGTTATATGTCAAATAAATGAAAATTCTACATGTTTACTGAATGATATCACAACATAAACTTGCACATGATTTGTGTTATTGATGTACAAATTATGATTGTTTATTTTAAGTTAAAAGTAATTTGCTGATATTATTGATAATGGATCGGCAAATGGTCCGCGATAATCGATACTCGAAACGGGATCGATTGCCAGCCCTACCTGCCATACATCCATAGCCAGCACATTTTTGTTTAGAAATGTGCTAAAATAATGTAATGCCTTATCTTTGTTCGATAGCTGCTAACTTAATCCATGTTACCTTTATCATGTGATTGCTTAACATGCAGGGATTGAGTTAAACATAATTATCAAAACTGTCCTGCATGGTCATCTCAAAGTTGGAGTTTGCACAAACCTTCTTGTGTCTCAGATTCATGACCCCATCTCCACCCACCCCCACCACAGCATCACTTACTTCCAGCCCAAACATAACCATCCCTACTTCCAGCCCACCCACATTTCCACACTATGAAAGATTTTTACCTAGTGAAGAATCCTTCAAATATTGATATTCCTTCATTAACTCAAGACAAAAAATTCATCAAAATTTCCATTTGTTTGGTTACGAAATCCATAGGAAACATAATAAAAGTTTTTGCAACTATTTCAGATACTGTACAGATTTGATGAAACGTATTGCTAAAGGTCCAGTAAGAGGTATTTCTATTAAATTACAAGAAGAAGAAAGAGAAAGAAGAGATAACTATGTTCCTGAAGTAAGTACTGTACTGAGTTAATCTGGGGGAAAATATTATTTTCCGATTGGTTGGGATTGGAAAAATTATCTTTTTAAGACACAATGCAACAGAACTCTTATTAAATATTTTCCTTACTAAACTTAACCAAAAATACAGGATGAACATTAATAGTAATTTAGATGATTAAAACATAAATCCAAAGCCATATTATTATATAAAGAGTATGGTCAAGTTGAATAGATCAACAGTACACTAAAACAAAATATAAAATGTGTGTCTGTGAAAACAAAAGGAATGAGAGTTCTGCATAAGAAACTGTGGGTCATAGGTTTGAACTTTTAAAGATGTATTTCCATAGCATTAAAGGACAATATTGGTGCCAGTCATTATAACATATTTGATAAAACTGGTTAAACCCGTTCTAAATATTATATTATCACAGACATCATTGCTACGATAGATGCGTAATCAATGTTTCAACAATCAGAAATGACAAACACCAAAGGAAAAAAACTAGTTATCCTTCTATATAAATGGCTGAAGTGATGTGTGATAACAGATATATGAGCAAATTTCTGCTCACTAATATTTCCTTTGAAGATCAAAAGTTGTGCGAGACTCTGAAGGGATATCTGACAATTCATAAAAAAAATTGACTCACTAGATAAGAGAACATGAAAGAAAATTAGAAAAAGTTGGTGCATTACCATGTTTTTATAAGGTATAGAATGAATAAACACGTGTGAATGTACGGACTGTTTCTATTTTTCTTGTGGTCCCTTATCTAGTGACATTTAATTACTGTTTTGAATTGTCAGATATACATGTACTCTTACACTCCCATATAACAACTTTTGGTCTTCGAAGGAATTATTAGTGAGCAGAAATTTGCTCTGTTATCACGCTTCATATATAAACGGAGAACTCATGATTTCCTTTGGCGTTTGTCACTTCCGATTGTTGAAGCATTGTTTACACATCTATCGTAGCAACTTCACATTCAGCTGGTTATTTTGACGTCTTCATTCGATGGTTGACGGTGGCTCAAGCAGCCTATTGAACGGTGCATAAGACCTATATTGGCCTTGTAGGTTTTTGGTTAGAAGTAAGACAAAGTCTGTAAGTAATGTGATTGTTAGATGGTCATAACTTGATTTAGGACCTATTTGGCACCCATCTTCATTGGCCCAGTCGGAGCAGAACAGTAGGACATTAAAGCATATTTCATTTCATTTGCCTATTTGTCAAGATTGTTTATGGTTTGAAAATTTGCCATTTATTCTGAAATATCTTTTGGCCTCTAAATTATATTGCAAACGAGTTAGATTTGGATAGTATTAAGTTTTATTTTCTTTTTCAGGTTTCAGCTATTGATCAAGATTTGATCGAGATTGATCCTGATACCAAGGAGATGTTGAAAGCCATGGTGAGTTTACACTGTAATATTAATTTCGGGCTAAAAACAATGCCAATATATTCAGGAATAATAGTCACCCGCCTTTCGAAGAAAGCAGGGGACTATTAAAATGGGTTCGTCCGTCCGTCTGTCTGTCTGTCTGTCTGTCACACTTTTTGGGACACAATAACTCTCTTTCTAATTGAGCTAGAATATTCAAACTTGGTGTAGGTGTTTATTAGGTCATTACCTTGATGGAGTTCGAAGATGAGCATTTTCCGCTTAGGGTAAGCAGAGATAAGCAATTTGATTGGTTGATGCTTTGGGACACGATAACTTAAGTTGTAATTAAGTTAGGGTGATGAAACTTGGTATATAGTTTTATTTCATCAATACCTTGACTAAGTTCGATAATGAGCATTTTCTGCTCAGGGTAAGCAGAGCGATAAGCAATTTGATTGGCTGAGACTTTGAAACATCATAACTCTCCTTTTAATTGAGCTAGGATATTCAAACTTGGTGTAGGTGTTTATTAGGTCAATACCGTGATGAATTCGAAGATGAGCATTTACCGCTTAGGGTAAGCAGAGATAAGCAATTTGATTGGTTGATGCTTTGGGACGCGATAACTTGAGTTGTAATTAAGTTAAAGTGGTGAAACTTGGTATATAGTTTCATTTCATCAATACCTTCACTGAGTTCAATAATGCGCATTTTCTGCTCAGGGTAAGCAGAGCGATAAGCAATTTGATTGGCCGAGACTTTGGAACATAATAACTCTCCTTCAAATTGAGCTAGGATATTCAAACTTGATGTAGGTGTTTATTAGGTCAATACCTTGATGGAGTTCGAAGATGGGCATTTTCTGCTTAGGGTAAGCAGAGATAAGCAATTTGATTGGTTGATGCTTTGGGACGCAATAACTTTAGTTGTAATTAAGTTAGGGTGATGAAACTTGGTATATAGTTTTATTTCATCGATACCTTGACTAAGTTCAATAATGAACATTTTCTGTTGAGGGTAAGCAGAGCGATAAGCAACTGATTGGTCTAGACTTTGAAACACAAAAATTCTCCTTCTTATAAAGGTAGAATGTTTAAACTAGGTGTAGGCGTACATTAGGTGAATGCCTTGATGGAGTTCGATGATGAACAATGTCTAATTCTATCTGGTAGAGAGTGATGAAACTTAGTGTATAGTTTGATTGCTCAATACTTTTGAAAAAAATAAATGTGCGATTAATTAATATGTGTCATCTATTTATTTTGGGATTTCGGCGGGGGACATCAGCCTCACTGTTGGCTTGTTTCTTTTAGACACCAGTTGTGAAGTAGCTCTCAAAGTAATAAATCCATCGGAATTTGGGCATTATGGAAAAAATGATATTCTATATGTTTTAGTTCTTTCCTGTATTCATTAGAAGTGTATACCAACACAATCTTTCCCCATCTTGCCTCACGGACTTCATTCAGTCATATCAATTAAATCAATCACTTCACTCACAAATGAGCCCTTATTGGTTGTGTACCGTCAGCTAAATGTAAGCGGTCTTCAAATCCAAACTCAAAACCAATTTGTTGTTACTTGTCAGGATTAGCTGTTATCTTTCATGCACTTCTAGTTGGAATGAGGGAAATCATAAATGTAAATTATTATTAGGCAAAGTTAAAATAACCTTGAAATATAGTGACACCGTGAGAGATTTATATTTTCTTGAAGAATGAACTCTTCTAGAATTAGAAAATGAATGTCCGAAAGAGGTTTTTGTTAAATGATATTTGATGATTCATTGCAGGACTTTGCTAATATCCCCAACCTTCAAGTTGTACAGCCTATTGCTGCTGTTGGTGGTAACCAGAATCAAGGACAAGGTGGTAACAGACCTGTTGGGTTCCACGATCGTGAAGAACGTAGCAACAACAGGCCCAACAGACCTCGATAAACTCTAAAAATGTAATAGAAAAAATTAAAAGGAAAAAAACCCATATAGTTCTTTGTTTTCTTTATTGTTTGGAGAAAAGGGGCAAGAGTAAAGGGTTGGGGGGCATCAACTATCCTTTACTAATGTAATTCAATCATTGTATTTGAGAAGAACTGTGACTTGACTAAGCCCATATTTTCTTGAGGGATATATATGCTTAATGGAACAAATGATTAACACATTTTTCAAGATCCTGCACTGATGAGTTTATTTCATCAAGGAAAGAAGTTTTAGTGACCTGTACATGTAGGTCCTTTTAATTAACGAATTCTTCATTTCCTTTACAGTCTAGCTAGGTGCTTGTTTCATGAAGTGTATGTACATTTGAAAACACAAAATATAAATACTTGTAAATTGTTTTGTGTACTTATTGACATGTACTTTATGAAACAGAACCTTCTCAAATTTTCAAGACCCAAAACTCATTGATGGTAATTTTTGTCCCTTTGACTACCATTTTGAAAGTTGCATCTCTGAAAGGGACATCAGTGCAAAAATAGTTAAAAACTGTTCAATATTTATTAAAGCCCCAATACCACTCTTGTTGTAACTGAATAATATGTCCCTAAGTTTATTCTGATCAACAATTTTTACAATATTTCAATTAAAAAATGATTACAAATTTCATCTTAACACACCTAATTTTAAAAATTGGAAAAATTCTACTACATGCCGTAACATAGTTTGTTTAAAAGCCTTACGTAAGCACTTTCAAATGCAACTTGGATTTAAACATATTTTCGAACCCTCTGGACAAGTAAGATAGGTTGTAATGGATAATTTACACAACAGGTAGGACACTTAAACATCTTGTAGTTAGAATAACGCTAAAAAAAATTCTGGACCTGTCAAGCCAGCAAGCGTGTTATTGTCCCTTTAAAAAATGATGCATCCTCTGTGTGTGTTATAAATTAGATATGGTCAAAATAATTATCATTGCTAAATTCTATAGATGGCCTCTTTAATAGATTGAATCTGAGGGGTGAACATAATATAGAACGAGTTTGTTTTGCGACTTCTGTGATGCCGATTGCTGTTCAACTGATAATGTCAAGTTTGAGTTTTGATTATTATATTACTGTTCATATAAACAAGGGGGTGGGGGTGGATGGCCGAATTGTTAGCATGCATGCGCTGTATCATAAAGCCGGTCATTGAGTCAACTGGCGTGGTTTCGAAAATCTGGTTGTACACGAGGAGTAGGGTCACCTGTCTAACCTTGTGGGTTTTCTCCGAATTCCCCCCACTGCAAGCGAATTATTAAAATAAAATTAAACCATATGCTAGTCCCGAAATAACCTAGTTTGTGTCGAGTAGACGTTAAACTCTCTCCCTCTCTATAAACAGCCCTACACTCAACCCAGTGTTCGGCAATCCCATCTCCCTTTATTGATTTGTACAAATTGTTTAACTATCGACAGCCAATTATAAACTGGGTATTTGCCTCTTTTAGTTTAAAAGAAATTAGACTTCAATGTATGTAATAATGGCAATAGTAGGCAGGCATATAAACGCTTTGATTCTATCATGATATCTGGTGTAGAATTGAGAGGGGTAATTATATTTCATATCATGTTTTGGTGAACCTTCCATCATTTTGAGGTAGAGGGTTGAAATGTATGGTCACTTGTTAATAGTTTTCTACTTTTTAGGAGGGCGTAACTGCATATTACTCCATCTGTAGTAGTAAGCGTTCAATCCAACGAAAATTCTGAACCGGTCATGGAGATGAGAAGGAACTGTGGCGAAAAATGTTAGCTGGTATTATGGAGTTACCTCCCCTATCATGTCATCGGTAGGTGGCGAAACATTCCTACGAAAGTATTTATAGGGTAGTTACTTGTAATATAAGTATGGCAAATTAGTAAAATATATATAAAAGACAAACTAATGACTATTGGCATAATCCATGCAGCGTTTCTTAGAAAGTTTGCCCAGACAGTGACATTTCCGTCTCTTCGAAATCAGCTGGTGTTTCGCACTGGAGCACCGCCATAGTGAGTAGGCCTACAGAAGGACCGCTCGTCACATACACTAACACCCGTAAGACAAACCTGCGGATAAGAAGAGAAAAAAACTGATAACTTGACCTGGCAATGATAAGGGATGGGGCGATGGATAACGCATGCTTCATTGTCCGTTCGATTGGACACCCACACATAGGTCGATATATCATAAAATCGCACAGTTTGTACATGGGGAAGGCATCTCTGTCTGGATTATCGTCCCTATCGTTATTATTTTATGAATTTATAAATACACTTACTTTGTACGATTTCTTCTGCATTCCTGTTTTGCATTGATTGTATGGGGTATTTAGTATTATGTTTTGTGCAATTATACAACTTAAAAATTCTGATTGGCTGTTTAAACTTATAGTTTTTAGCATTATTTCACCTTGATTATCACCCTTTTTCTTACAATATTTTTGACGTCATTGATACAGAACGACGTATTTACGTCACACCATTCAGTTAGTAGACGACTACCGTCTGAGGCAGTCTACATTTCCTTTGCTTCTTTGTATTCGGTTTTGTTTGTGCGTTTTTTCTTGTGACCGATGGAACATGTTCCCTCAACACATTTGCTATACATATATTTAATGTTTTAGACTACCTTTTTTATACGTTTCACCGATGTGGTCGCTTGTATAGTTGGAGTTTTTGCTGCAGTGTGCTTGCATTCGTGTATCTTGTGGCGTATGGCGGGCCATGGCTCGTGCTGGCATCGCATTATGGTGTTTTCCTGATCATTTTCAATTTTGAGTGAAGTCTGTGTTGCTTCAGACCCGGGACTGTACAGTGCAGTGGACGCTTACGGCTAGCCCCCGAATCCATTCACTCTTTTTTGAATTGTTTGTTTGTTTGTTGTTTCGGAGTGTGTCTTGTCGTTATGTTTGTCTTTTATGTAAATCATATGTGGCACAGTCCCCCTGCACTTACTATTAAATTCTCCTCGCAGTGTTTCGTTCGATTATACCAAATTCCACTAAACCATGCTCTAACGAAAGCAATTTTTTTCTTAATTGTGACTGGTCAATGGTCCGATTAACCACCAATAGCTAACCGCGTTATAAAAGCATTACGCAAAAACGAGCGTATGACGTTACCTCATGCATGACTCACAAGTTTATAGTATGCCCAATTAACTAGTGCGTAATTCAGAAAAACTAATTGCGTGACAAACGAGGCTATCAAATCGAAAACAACGTAAACAATACGCTTTGGGGACGAACATACTTTCACCGTTTTCAATACCTTAAATCACTGTCCACAATTTTAAGAAAGACCCAGATAATACACAAAGTACTGTCATATTGGGATAGATTTTATTGAACGGGAAGAATAGACACACTTCCTCAAAAGCTCAAGTATCAGGAGCCAATCCAGCAATGGCCAGAGAGGGATTTCTCGGGCCATTGCCTCAGGAATGAATGAATGAATGAAATGGGGTTTAACGTCCTACTGTTATGCACTTAACCTGAACTAATTGAAGACGGGCATACGCCATACAGTGTGCTATGAGCGAAATTTTGCCCGGGCAGTGGCGCTACGGCCTACTCTTATATCGAATTCCAACTGCCAAGGTATATTTTATGTGTACCCGGGACCTCGGTTTTTCGTCCCATCCGAACGACTAGGCAGCTGTCCTTGTCAAGCCCTCTTTCTGCATCACTGACAAGGGGAAATCACGTCGGAAAATCGAGATGAACTTTCTCAGCCAATGCAGGGATCGAACACCCGACCTACAGGCTAGCGCCATTGCTTAAGGAATATGGCCTGTAAATAACGACATTGTAAATGAAATGGGGTTTAACATCCAACTTTTCGGCTCCGACTGCGCTAATGAAGACAGGCTTTCGCCATACAGTTTTTCGAATTCCAACTGTAACCTCGGGGTTTCGTCCCATCCGAAAGAATAGACACTGACGCGCGAACCCGAGACCCCTGGTTAGCGTCAACTTAGCGAGTCAGCGCCTTTGGCACTAAGCCACTGCAGCTCCTGGTTTCAGTTGTATCGTGACAATATCAAGTTGTTGAGGCCGATATCTGAAGAGGAGTAGGCTTAAAGCTATATTTATGTCTAATTATTTACACCCGTGCCCCTCCAAGCTTAGACAGTATTGAATCTTAATGAAACATTTAAAATAACTTCGAATACAGCCAGACGTAGGTTAAGAAGAGTCGTTGAGTTTTGACGCATGGTTGCCACTAAGTAAGGGGTAAAGTGTGACCGACAAATTGGAAATCCCTAAGCAGTTGGAGTAGCTGAAAATAAACAGCAGCCCGGGCCGCTGCATGAACAGCGGTTTCAGTCCGCATTGCACGCGTTACCATAAAAAAAACTGTACGTGACAAGGATAAGGTTCAGCCGTCCAACCTTGTGGGTTTCCTCAGGACACCAGGTTTGCCCCCACTGCTGAAGATCCCTACGCACAAGTGAATTATTTTAATAAAACTGAACCATGTTAGTTTCTCTCTCTCACCCTGTCTCTCTAGCTCTCTCCCATTTAGTCTCAAAATGACCGATGCTTTGTCTGAACTACATATATCTGATATCTTTAAATTTGCTTCAGGTCGGTAGAGTTATTTCATTTCGTACCTGGCGGTGTTTTCTAAATTCTATACATCTGCTGTATCTATACTTAAAAACTCGATGTGCCATATAGGAATCCTTTGCAAAAAAAACAATATTGTGAAAATTTAACCTCTGATAGGAAAATCGGTCAAAATGAAATTGGCTCATTTCCGTTCAGTATTTATAAATTTATGATAAATTAAAAATTTCATCGATCTGTGATGTTCGCCATGTATCCAGACGCAAGCATCGGAATTTATTTTTGGTAGTGGGGCAACATGGTGTGCCTAGTTTAAATCAAGTGTTGGTATATTAATTATGTTTTCTTATGTACAAGTTAAATAGTCAAGTTGTGGAAAGATTTTTGCATGGATTAAGCCTCAGGCTGTGAGAAATTTTATATTTTGTGGACATATTTAGCATGGATTAAGCCTCAGGCCGTGAGAAATTTTATATTTGAGCGAAAATACAAATGAAACACGGTGATATTTATTACGAGTGTTTGTGACGCCTTCTATACATGAAAAACGTAAAGCGATCAACACGCATTTACTTCTTTAAGGTAATTTCCGGATTTCTCCCCGGCTGTCTTCCGTCCATGGCCAATAACTAAAGATCGTGTCCAAACTACCAATTTCCTGAATTGTTACTAACCCATTGTTAGTCACCCCTTAAGAATAACGATTAATGTGTTATCAGGCACTTTAATTAACCTTTAAAACTTAACTCAGTTCAAGGCTCTTGAACACAGAACGGTTCGAAAAGGACAGGAGAGGAATTAAACAGGATCTTAGTCAATTTGAAACCGATAACTGTCAATTTTATTAACTACTGAAGTATTAGGGGTTCTTTTGGCTACACGCCAATGTGTACACCAGTGGACCTTAGATTCCCACACCACCCGAATGACTAGGCAACCATTTTTGTGTAAGCCTATCACCCACAAATGGCAGGAAAACAACTATGAAGTTTCGATTTGAAAACTGGTGTGTGTGTGTAGTCAATGGTTCTTTCTGATTATACTAATATACCCACTTGGAATAAAAGATATCCTTTAAATTATGTTGTGTGCTTTAGTGTTTTCTTCACTAACCCCCACATAACAGTAGGCCTATACATAGCATGACTGTCTAAACTAGCTATGGACAAGCCCGTGTTTAAAATGTTTTTGTCAACGCCAAATAGACAGTATATTACATTTACAGCTCAACAAGACAGGACAAACAGTACACAAACACAGCACAACCAAAACAAAGCAACAACATATATCTAATATTCCTGACATCAAATTATGAACTGAAATTTTACTTTTTCTGAATTAAACATAAATGGAATAATGGTAACGCAATCGATGTTTGAATTTTAATATTAAACCTTGGTTAAACAGATTTGGATTTTCCCAAAAGACTCTAAACATGTTTCCTATGAAAATAAACCAGTCTTGCTGTAATGTACATTGATTTTCTCACCATATTTCGTTTACTTCAATTAAGAAAAGAATAGAGGAAATAGATCAGTTAGTACTTAGTAATGCCCGGCTTTATCCAATTCTCTGTTTTCTGAGTTCGTCTTAAACCACCCGCATGTTCAAATCTGAGCTCTCCTAATTGAGAGCTTTTCTCTCTTCCAATAGCATTACGTTCCACCATGTTACGCTTAACACTATCTAAAGTATACTCTTGTCTTTTTTCTAACGTTCGTCTTTCTGCTATTTTAAACTTGCTTTTGGCTACGATGAAAGATTGGGTTCGAACATTATACTAGTTTAAAGGGACAATAACACTCTTGCTGGCTTGACAGGTCCAGAAAAAAAAATTAGCCTTATTCTAACTACAAGATGTGTAAATTATCAATTACAACCTATCTTACTTGTCCAGAGGGTTCGAAAATATGTTTAAATCTAAGTTGCATTTGAAAGTGCTTACGTAAGGCTTTTCAAACCATGTTACGGCATGTAGTTGAATTTTTCCAATTTTTAAAATTAAGTGTGTTAAGATGAAATTTGTATCATTTTTTAATTGAAATATTGTGAAATAGTACAAATTGGTGACCAGAATAAAGATTGGAACATATTATTCAGTTACAACAAAAGTGTTATTGGGGCTTTAATGAAAACGTTATGCGTATCCAAAAATTGGAGTTCTATCATTATAGGCACAGACGTCATAAAACTATGAATGTAGGCTAATCAGTTTAAAATGGAATCCAAAAATGAACTATATGCAGTGGTGTTGGATTAAAAATTAATAAAAAGCTATTGATTTTCCTTCAAAAAAATCTTTGTGATAACCAAGGACAGAATAAACGCACCCTAGAGAGAAACAACAGATACAGAGTCGTCGACATCTTTTACGTATTTAATAGTTTGAGAAATAACTTTACTTTATTTGGTTAATCAGATGTCTGACGTCATAGTGTCAAAAGTCGGTTTGACCCCTGACGCGAACTCCCACTATAACTTGTCAGATCTTCATATAGTGTAGGCCATCGAAAGTATAAAAAACGATACGAAATATAGATCTGTATTTTAATTAGATTGGAGGATATTACGAATTGATATCCTATTGGTTAAAAATAGAGATTAGCGTAACAATATAAAGATGGGTACATCGCAGGACACCAAACAAACAGACGGAAGGGTGATGTGACATTACCTGACCGTGCGCCATGACATGTCTTGCGAGTAGTAAAGATTGATCCCTAACAAATTTATTTCGGAAGCAATGAGGCTTTTAGGGAATAACAACGGAAATTAAAACAAATTTTACCTGAACTCCATGATATTAGGCTACACTCCCTAAAACCTTCATAAAGCCTGTCATTGGGTCAACTGGCGTGGTTTCGAATCCCCGGATGTACGTGACAAAGAGTAGGGTTGCATTTCCAACCTCGCGGGTTTTTCTCCGGGTCCCCCGGTTCCCCCCCACTGCTAAAGACCCATACGCGCAAGCGAATTTTTGAAATAAAATTAAACCATATGTTTATCCCGAAATGGCCTAGTTTATGTCGAGTGGACGTTAAACCCCATCTCTCTCTCTCTCTCTCTCTCTCTCTCTCTCTCTCCAAAACCTACATTTCTGTAAATAGATCGATTTACCAACATCAAAGAAGTCAGCCATTCGCAGAAAAGACCCCCTATCCTATAATTGGTTGTAATCTGTTATTGTTTATGATCAGCTTAATATAAGTCGATTGATTTATTGATATTACTATCTGAGTATTGTTTACATTTGTCTGGATATCATCTCACCTTTCCACATCATTATAGTATTATACCCCACTAACATGGCGCAGATTCTTTGACATTGTCTTCTTCAACAATGTTTGAATTCATTTAATAACCTTGATAATGTTTTTCTTTTGAATTATTGGCCATTTATTACAAAGCAATTGTCATGCGGATTATTTTAACACTGTTCAAAGCCAATTTAGTAAGCATGTATAAGGCAGAAGATAAATAATAGTGGTCCGAATGCAGAACCCCCGAGTACGACTACGGCCTAGAGTAGGCCTATTTGCTTATTATCACTATGAGATATAAGTACATGACCAATATAGTGTGACTCGAGATCATTACTGATTTAAACATGCATTATGTAATAGAAAAAGCTGCCTATTTCATGTCTTTTTTTAGGCCTGAAATGTTATCTAAATTATTAATTAGATGTTAATTACCTTACCAAGATCATAATCAACTCTCGATGCCATCAGATGACTGCGATATTTAGTGGATTCAAATACGTTTTGTGCTGGATGCGGTTACCGTAAAAATAGATAATCGAGACGTTGCTTATTATTGTAATAACGGCATTAATGACAATCGAGGATAGCCTATAGTTATATCGCGGACTCCTTGGCTTAGAGTTACATAATGGGACTGAAATTTCAAAATATTCTCTTTTCGTTATCTAATTTTAACAGCTTTAGCGATAACTGCCAGCTCTTTATCTTATCTTACCAAGTGTAGCTTTAATTAACCAGCGGACAAAGAATAGTGCTCCAAATACATACCTTTGAATAAGTCCACGTTTTAGAGTGAGAGAGAATGGGGTTTAACGTCCACTCGACACTAACTAGGTCATTTCGGGACTAACATGTACATGTAGCTTAATTTCATTTCAATAATTCGCTTGTGCGTGGGTCTGTAGCAGTGGGAGGAACAAGAGGACCCGGAGAAATCCCACGAGGTTGGACAGGCGACCCTACTCCTTGTCACGTACAACCGGCGTTCGAAACCCCGCCAGTTGTCTCAATGACAGGCTTTATCATAGAACCCACAATTGCTACCCCCCCCCCACCCACGTTTTAGAGAAACTGGGAGATAAGCCGTAGAAAAACAGTAGACCCAATTAAACAAAGGATAATTGTAGCTATTATTCAGAAATTCATCAAAATTCATATGAATCTTGTTTTTTTGTTCGTTCGTAAATATTGTGTTTTCTATGTTTACAGGCCATCCTAATTCAGATATAAAGGACCATTATCAGCTAAATAATTACACCTTTAGGCCTGTATACATACCTAAAAATGTATTAATAATAATATGTACTCTATAATTATTAACCTCAATCATTTCTCATAAATTTTACCATTCCCATCCGGCATATCATCTCGCTTGTATTTACCCCCAACTCAGAGTACAATCGAAGATCTCATTGGTTAATTGGGTAGCAATTTTTGTTATCTGTTAAACTACTGGTCCTTGGGGATATTTGATTACACTTTCATCGTGTATTATGATCAATTATAGTCAGTTTTTAAAATGTATCCCACGATAACCTTATCTTTGTTGTATATCATTGGGTTTTTTTACGTTACGTATTCATAAATAGACTCATTTGCCTTGTTGGTGTCGTAATTGGTTTTTTATACGGAATTTTTGTTTCGGCCATATATATCAAGGATAGTCTCTTTAGGTTTAGATTCGAGATGTTCTAGGGACTGACAAAGAAAATTGCTGCGATTGTTCCGGGATAGAATTCTCCTCCCTAGCATTGCACACGTGACCAAAGAAAGAGAACATGTTTAACGTCCGCTCGACAAAAACTAGGTCATTTCGGGACTAAAATATGGTTCAAATATATTTCAATAATTCGCTTGCGCGTATGGGCCTTTAGCTGTTGGAGGAAACCGAAGAACCCGGAGAAAACCCATGAGGGGTTGGACAGGCGACCCCATTCCTTGTCACGTACAACCGAAAATTCGAAACCACCGCATTTGACTCAATGAGGGGTCGTATGATACAGCACGCACGTGCTAACCATTCGGCACACCACCACCCCTAAACGTGACCAAAGAAAAAATGGCGTGTTGTATGACCGATATAGTGTGTTGACCATACGCCAAGCCTAATTCCTATCCTCAAGGCCCAAATTTATATTCTACACACTTTCAGCCTCTGAATCCTAAGACATGAGTAGCGAATGATGACGTGTACAGGCAGATTTGTTTAGCTGTTTCTAAAACACCTAATAACACTTTTCGATTGGGAACAACTGGGAACTTTTGGTTGTATTATTGTATTATTAACATTATTGTTTACTCTAGATGCCGGCTTTTTGTAATAATAATTGATGACTAATGTTCTCACCAGACTCCAGATTGTGATTGTACTGGTTGATACCGACAAATATGATTAGTGTAACCAAACTAGATATCATTATCTCGGTTATTATATGAAAATATGATAAAATACCATAGGTCTGTTTCCTTGGGTTCTAAAATTTCTTATTATGGGCATACACCAGAAGCTTGCACTCTCGGTGTTTTGCGCATGCCTCCACTTTTATCACACAATATTTAACTTGCTGCGACAAAGAGTCCTTATATCGCTCCTCCGTGTCTTCCTTTCGCTGCGATTAACACTCAGTGCCTGATTAACCTTGTGGAAAGGGGCGGGGTATACCTACTGTACAGGGGCCCCATTGTTGTTTGTTCAAATTGTTTGTACTGACCACGGAACGTACTTGTATGCACTCCACCCCCTTGAGTGCCTGTGGTGTTTTCCTCCAGGAATTTCTTTTTAAAATTAGGATCAATTTCTGTGCATCTGAGACAATTTAAGCAATGATTTCATTGACGTTTAGAGTTCGTTGACAGTTTGAGTATTCTAAACAGACTCTTTCTTTATATGATGTTTTCATTTACTTTATTTTAGTGAAACCATTAGTATGACCCAGAATCGGGGGAGGGGCTAAATGTGGGGGCACATTTGTCCCCCCCCCCTTAGATCCTGTATTGTTAACAGTGCGAAGGCAAGAAATAATCAGTGCGAAGATGCGAAGATAAGAAGCCGAGTCATGTCTTGCCTTTGCCTTGTTCATTACTTGCCTTCGTGCTATTAACAGCGAAGCGAAGCATCGGCGGAACGAGATTTCTTGCCTTCTTTAACCGGAAGCCGCGAAGTTATTTCACTCCATTTTTCGGTTCAAGACAACCAAAGGCCGGGTACGGAGGACTAAAACTTTACTCTTATAGTAAGTGCAGGAGGGCCACACTACACGTAAAACAAAACCGATAAGACAAACCTGCGGACAAGGCAAACTACATAGACATTACAAGAAATAAACAAAAAATATGAAATCAAATGGAAGGATCCGGCGACCGACCGTATGCGTCCACTGCGCTGTACAAATCCTGGGCCTGTAATGGCACAGACTTAACCTAGCACGGTTGGACTCGCGAGAAATGTGGGCTACTTATAAATAAATTGGTAGTGGTTCCCTGGCAGTGGAGGTTCCTTTGACGAATTTTGCACGAGCTGCACGTAAAAGTAGAAAATCAAGATATCGTTTATTATCGTAGCAAGAAGGGCTCTTGATCTAAATCTTACATAATGCATCTTTAATATTGGAAAGGGCCAAAGTGATCGAGTGATCGTTACATATCTATATATTAAGATAACAAAAAAGAATTGCTACAAGATCAAGAAAGAAATGAAAGGAAATGGGGTTTAACGTCCTACTTTTCTTTACCGACTGGGCGTATAACATACAGTGTGATATAGGAGAAATTTTTCCAAGACAGCGTCGCAACGGTTAGTGAGCCAGCGTTTAACTCCCTGAGCAACCAGGACTCCCCGAGCAACCCCGTCTCCGAGATCCTACAAATCTAATTATATTATCGAATTGCGTAGATTCGACATAGTGCGGAACCAGCGTTCTGTTTAACATATTTAATCCAATGTTATATTATACATGTATATATCTATAGACTAAAGTAGGCACATATATATAAGCATCACTTAATTCCTCGGTTTGCTTCAGCGACTAAATGCCAGATATTTCTACAGGAGTACCACGATGGAAAAATAAAACAAATTGAACTCGAGAGAAACCCGGGTTGTAATCGGTCTCAACCCGACGTAAATCTTTAAAACGATTTTGAATTTTATTACATGCTTAGTTGAATTTATCGCTTGACGAGTTGACAAAAATCACTTGAGACAAATCTGACAATTTCGCCATTTTATCAGATTCACTCCACTTAGCAAGGAGGTGTTAAATAAAAGGAATTAAGCTCAAGTAAATCACGTTTTCGCAGTTAGAAACACCAGCATCGAAAATCGATAACATTCAAAGGAATTTACTCAAGAAATTGAATTACAGATGGAATTGGCTAAATTTGGTTTTAAAATTCAATTAGAGTGGAGATTTAAAGAGTTAGAGCGTTAGTAGTCGTGTTTTATCGCTTATATACATTCTGTAGAAATTAGATTTACATTGTCTTTGAAATATTTATGCCACTTTAAGTTAGACTTAGCTGAGATTTGTTTCAGCGTGATGATGCATACGACGGCGAATATCAGAAGATGATGACGTTATGCTTATTTTCTCATAGCTTATTTTTTACTTTAAAGGGCCAATCCCGATAACTTTTTGGGTAATAAAGCTGCTTAATTTTGTGTTAAAATCATTTAAAACCCATTATCTAAGGCCGTTCAACTAACCCGATATTTGGGATACGCTTGTAAATAACTTAAACCCGACAGTCTGCATCTTGAAATGGATACCTTTGTATTATACAGTATCTGGATAAAACCAGACTTTTTTCTATAAAAATAATATGTAGGTGAAATTTACCTTTTGTTATCAAGTACAGTACATGGGTCATTCACTGTATAGACCTCTCAAGATACGTAAATCGATTATCAGGTCACCCAATGAAAAAAATGACCCGAAATCTTAAAAATGTTACGTGTCCGGATAAGCAGTGTTGACGTTCACATACAAACGACTCAATATTTTCAGCTGAAATTTTCAGACAATGTAAATACACCATGCTTTTATGTTTTGGTCCACAAATTTCACAAATACTCGGACTTTAATTTTTGAGACTCTGTTTTTATCGGGATTGTCTCTTTAAAGGTTAGCAAAATTCATTTATTTATTGGTGGCTTCTCTTCCCAGTAAATGTCTACTTAAATATTACCAACAGCAGTTTATTATTACATGAAGAGCGGTCACAAATGAGATTTTTGCGAGGTTTGTATTGTCTGATTTGTTCAAATGACGATGCTTAGGCCCACAGGGCAAATGTAGACAATTTTTGTCATTTCTTCTAAATCATGTTTAGAATTTCAAACAAATTTTCTGACGCGAGTTTCTTTTGTGGGGGGGGGGGGCTAAAATCGTTAGTGTGTGCGCGCTGTATCATAAAGTCTGTCATTGACTTAACTTTCGTAGTTTCGATTCCTCGTTTGTACGTGACAAAGAGTGGGATGCCTGTCCAACCTCCTCCGGATTTCCCCTGCTTTTTAAGACCCCTAATATTAAACCATACGTTAGTCACAAAATGACCTAGTTTGTATCGAGTGGACGTTAAGCCCCATCTCTCTCTCCCCCTCTCTCTCTCACACACTTAAGCCCCATCTCTCTCTCTCTCTCTCTCTCTCTCTCTCTCACACACACACACACACACACACACAGCGAGTAAGACGTTGGCTCGATAGTATAGGGCCCGTGTTCGATCCCGGTAATGACCTGGGGCCGGTTGCTCAAAGCTCTGTTATCTTTTAACGATCCGTTAACTTTAACGGAGGGAAAGAATGTTGCCTGGAATAAAGGCCCCTAACATTCTGTGGTGCAAATTTTTACTACAGATTTATGCTAATATAAAAAATAAAGTGTTTTCTGGAGTAAATTTAACGGAAAGTGTTAACAAACAACACGTTACCAAGATATGTCCGTTAAAGTTAACGGAACGTTAAAGATAACAGAGGGCAGACTTGTAAAAAGGCCTGGCCTAATTTCTTACCCTAATAAAGATATTATTATTATTATTATTATTATTATTAACCGGCCCCAGGAAAGTTCATCTGGATTTTCCGGTGCCCCCCCCCACCCTGTCAGTGGGGCAGAAAGGAGTGTATAGTCGTTTAGATTAAACGAAAAACCGATGGGGTTTAACGTCCACTCGACACAAACTAGGACGTTTCGGGACTAACCTATGGTTTAATTTTATTTCAATAATTTACTTGCGTGTAGGGTTCTTTAGCAGTGGGGGGAAACCAGAGGACCCAGAAAAAACCCACGAGGTTGGCCAGTTAGTTGGTGACTTCTCAATTAGGGGATCACATAATCCAGATCCAACCCATCAACCAAGTATCATGTACGAGGTAGGATGAGTCACTTTTGTATAACACCTAAATACCGTTCCCATTGCTAACAAATTGTCATTTTACTTTTGCAGCTAAAAATTCCTTTTTGATTTGACCAACAAAACATCATCTGTATTATCAATTCTGAAAAAAATATATTCCGTTGACGTAAGCCAAATTTCACGAAACAAAAATTTTTCTGTGGAATTTCATTAACATGGATTGCTGTACATTGCAAAATGTCTTTAAAGAAATATTAACTGATTCCATATTCATAAAGCTATTCCCAAGCGAGATAAATTATACATGCTTTTGATGGTGAATTAAATGAATTTCTTACGTATTATTTAGAATTTGTTTGATTCCAAACAGTCTATATCTATCTATTGTCGCCCTAAATTGTTTTTGATCACAAAGAGAAATTATTTTTTTTAAGTTTTGTAACAATATTTTTGTGTTGTTTGTTCAGTCTATATTTTAAAAAACAGTTTTCTCGATCCGTCGTTTGAATTAATATACACGTACTTGACGTTAGAAATATGATATCTCTCATTCTTTGATTCTTTGAGAGGCTAATAATTATGGCTATCCCACACTATTACAAAATCCTCGACTACCACGTAATGGTTTTATTTTTTCAAAAGGTTATAAAATAAAAAGCCTAACAGTTCGATCAATATAGTTTCGGAGAACAATTTGGAAGGATATTCTTTTACAAATGAAGTAGTCTTAAGTCACCAGTTGAATCATTATTAAGAGAAGCTATCTTGATCATATGGGAACTCTATAGAGATTTTAATAATGCCGATACTTCGTGTTGTATCGAGGATATGACACCAATACAAATAAGTGAATTGATTCCTGGGAGTCTTGAGAGCACGATTACATCGCCTTGGCTTCCAGTCTTTAATTTCTATATTGATGCCATTGTTTGGTCAGAGACTGACCCCCGTGCCGGACACATGCCGAGTAACACGACCTTTGGCTTTACTAAAGCCCTAACATGAACATTTCATCAAAAAATATTTATCACTCCGGCTCATTTTCTAATTGCTTCTCTAAATGACGGATCAGACTGGCAACTAATACTTAGTAATATTCCCAAGGGATTTTTGTTCTTTTTCCACCATCTAAGTTTTCAGTTATTTTTTCCAATACCCATAGGTCGGTGGTTGTAGTATGTGGGGGAATATAAGACACAAGTTCAAAAAATGTATGAAATATCTATTATATTTCCTAATAGGACGTTCCTGTACAAAATGAACAAAAAATAGCGGAATATATTTGTAACCAAAAAATACTGTTATTATTAATTTAATAAGGGATATTACGTAATATGTAATTAATAGTGCCCATATGATCTCATGAACCCTAGTTAATTATACATGTATTAGTCAATATCATAAATACGAGAGCTGGCTGAAAAGTTAAAGACCTGTATAAAGCCAATGGCTCCATTTATTTTTCCACAGTCCTTTCGTCTATGCCTTCGTGGTTTACATAATTTTGCCAACAATGTTGCGAGGCCTGGATACAGGTCAGAAAGAAAATTTCTCATCCACAAAAAAAAGTCCTTCACAGCTCATGACGTCATCATTACCGGTAAAATTAATACCGGCTAATTCCGTTTTCATTTTTGAAAAAAAGGTGTCATCCATGGTTATAAATTTGGCCAAAAAATTATCAGGGTCTGCTTCAGCTTCAAAACGGCGCTGATTGTCTCGGGACGACAGGAATCTGATACGTTTGCGTCCGTTGTCAAGAGCTTTGGCACCAATCTTGCAGAGACTTTTGTCATTCCTAACTCGTTGGCGATAATGTGCTCAACTCTCTCATGAGATATATCCACAACACTGTCAAAATGTCGAGTTGTCAATTACCACGTGATGCACCCGGGTAATGTTTTGTATGGTTGCTGTCGATGGCCTTCCAGGACGCGGGTTTTCGCCAAGGCACTCGCTGCCGCGCTTTAAATTCGGCAGCCCATATAATTATATCCCACTAAGATAATATATCCTCGCTGCGGTGGCTCAGTGAGTACGGTACGGTACTGGATCGCTGACCTGGATTTCCTGGATCGGTGTTGACCAAATTTGAGTGGTGCAGGACAGAGGGTATGTCAAGGAACAGTGTCTAGTCCTTCGGATGGAACGGAAACCAGAGGTCCGTGTAAACGATAACGTTCACACACAAGAACAATGACAGTTGGAATTCGAAATAAGAGTAGGCTGTCCAAGCAAAATTTGGCTATATAGCACACTGCATGATGTATGATCGTCTTCATTAGCCATGGTGGACCAGAAATGTCTAATGTTAATCGACATTACAATTCATCTCAAACAAATTGAAACATTAAATTAAAGATGACTATTGTTTGGGTTTTTTTTAAATGATAGAAACACACTAAACTTATTCAAACAAAAACATTTTAAATATTTAAATCCAATCATAATTCTAAATTTATTTTCTTTCTAAATTATGGAGATATGTTTTGAGTCATAAATATTCTAATGAAAGCGAGGAAAAACGAAATAAACTATAATGAAGCCAATGGATGAAGATCAGAAGAAACCCATTTATTATGGACGGCAGTTGATTGTAAAAAATAACTTCCAGAAACGAGGTAGCGTCGTAAAGTTTCTAATTTCGCGGACAGTCTGTGCTTTTTACATGGCAGTGTATTAAAGCATTATTATGGTAATTCGTAGTTGGTTTTATTCGAGGATTTATCGCTGCCTTTTTTCAGTTATGTTTGTAATCTTATGAATATTTGTAATAAATTAGGAATAAAAAGTAATCGAGTCGAAACGAATAAAATAAATCATCGAAAGGATAAAGCATTAGATAATTTAGAAGTACAAGGTAGACAATGGTCCTCGTCTCGGTGGACTATATTCTTGGTGCATATCAGCTCCTTTTTTGTGCGTCGTATTGGCGTCGTAGCCAAATTTGACATTTGATTGGCTTTTGTCCGGAGGTAATATCTATAGGTGATGGTTATGATACTGTTGGCATGGTATTTAGTCTTTATCGTTCACGGTGACGGATTGAGGAGAAGCGTTAATCGTCATAAACACCCCACTCCCCTTCTTAACCCCAGCCTGACACCACTGTTGGTATGTAATAATTGCGAAGCTCAATTGTATGGAGACCAAAAATAGAAACATCATTTCTGGAACCGTATTGCTATAATATGACTAGGAATAGACATTTCAGTATTTTATTTTACGAATATTGAAGATTCTGACTTTATTATAAATTAAGGTCGATTCAACTAAATTCCCTTATGATTTTTATTGGATCGTAGATTATCTTCTATCTAGTAGCTTTGGTCTTAGTAAACCCGGCCCAGATGAGTAGTGACTGGTGTTATGCATGATGCAAATCAGACACGTTCATTATAGAACACCCTATGCCTCTTTGAGTCTTCATAGGTAATAAAGGTATTTTTTAGTTGGACTTTTAAATCCAAAGGCCTGAGGGGGTTAGGATGGCCTAGTGGTCTAGAGTGCCGGGATTCGACCTCTAGCTGGCCGGTCACCTCTGGCTTGCGGCTGTGGTTTCGAGCCCTAGTGTGAGCGTATGTGACATGGAGATAGGGGTGCCTTTTCAACCTCGTGGGTTTCCTCCGGGCACTCCGGTTTCCTCCCACTGCTAAAGACCCCTTCGTTAGTCCCAAAATGACCTAGTTTGTGTCGAGTGGACGTTCAACCCCATCTCTCTCTCTCTCTCTCAATCCAAAGGCTGATAAATGATGAGTAATAACTCATGCATAATGCAAATCAGACACATTCGATTTTGAGTTGTCATAGCTAATACAGGTGTATTTTATTTGGACCTTTAAGCCCACAGGCCTGCTAAGTGTGAGGTAATCGTCTGTCCCACTGCTCTAATTGGTTTGGATTGTTTCTGCTTCTGAAATCCAAGTTACGAAATTCTGCTTCTTATTCTGTTTTATTGCTGTATATTATAACATGTTTATTTTTTTCTTATTTTCAAGTAACATCTTTACTAGAAGTTATAAAACTCATTAAGAATTTATGTATTAAACTCTTCATACCTTTTGTCTTGCTGGTTGTCACTCTATCCTGCTAACACTTTCAGAAAATAAACTGTCGGCTATTACAGATGTTTACTGCATAGATGTATTAAGGGCACCACTTGTTTAAAAGCAAAACAAACCAAATGCTCCCATTGGCACTATATTATCTAAAAGCTGTGTTCAAAATATACTGAACCGGATTTCAAAGGAAAGAAATGAAATTGGGTTTAACATCCTACTGGTCTGCTCCGAATTGGGCTAATGAAGAGGGGCATACGCCATATAGTGTGCCACGGGGGAAATTTTGTCCGAACAGCGGCACTACGCCCTACTATTATATCGAATTCCAACTGTCAAGAGATCTTTTACGTGCACGTCAATGTGTGCGCGGGATCTCGTTTTTTTAGTCCCTCCGAACGACTAGACAGCTGTCCGTCCTGCATCACTGACAAAGGGGAATCACGCCGGAAAATCTGGATGAACTTTCTCGGCCAATGCAGGGATCGAACACCTGGATGTCAAAGGACTAGCAAAGAGTATATAATTTAGAATTTTAACATAGCCAGTTAGACTAAATAATCCAGCCTCTGTCCTGTAATAGATATTAAATTCGTTATTTTTTAAGTCTGCCGTTTCAAACTAAAAATGCAATTTGGAAAATAGGTCAACCAATTAAAAAGAAAATCGTTAAAACCCAACGTAACTCGAAACATTAGAAACCGATGTGGGTAATAAGAGTAAAAGATTGAATAATTATGTATGTGTAACAAAGAGGCATTTATTTATACGTACTGTCTAACTGCCATTACTACCGACTCTTCAATCTCTATTAAAGGCTAGATTTTTAAATTCCCCCCTTTCGGTTCGCCATTCTCTACCCCCCCCCCCTCCCCCTTGCATTGCTTTTTTTGTTGATTTGTTTATCTTAAATGGAAGAAGGGGGTATGAATTATCATTTTATGTCAGGTTCTTCGTAAATATTCATGATTTAGATGGGTAAGGATAACAGAGTTAAGGAATTGCTTACGGTGATATGTATGGCGGATGCTCATGTTTTTAGTGTGCTACTTAAGTTTATGTATCTCAAAACTTTATTGGTCAACCTTATACAAACTCTGGAAAAAAGATATGATTGTTTGTTGCCCTTTCTGCAACGACATACGTTCAGCCAAACATATATTTGGGGGGGGGGGGGAATGGAACCGAACAAAGAAACCAGAATTACATGTAACATTGATGTCAATGGGGGAAATTAATGGTGGTCTGCTTCAATACTGTTATAGTCAAGTTATCCGGATGTTCGTACTACGTAAACTTCCTTTAGTTTACCCAACGTTTTGTTGTGTGGCTTTCAGTTTTAGAAGCAGCTGCGTAAAGCACTGTGTAACATTTGAAAATTTCAACCTTGAATAACATTAGATCAATGCAAGGAGAACTTAAAAAAAACCTAGTAAAATTCTCTACTTGAACAGTTTATCAAGTCTTTCAATGTCCAATTTATTCATCTATGAAGATGAATTTTCTATTTTATCTGTTATCCCCATAATACAACAAGCAATGAAACAATTCATTGTTTAATATACGAAACTATTTCTTCCAATAATCGCTTGTTTGAAGACATGTAAAAAAGAAGAAAAGAGCGTAGAGTTGTCAATCTGTTTAAGACTGTCTTAGAAATAATGAGAATACACGAGACAGTAAGATGATCTCTAGTCTAAGATGTTCTTAATCGCTTCTCGACTTTTGCTTGTTTTAAGTTGATTGCTTTCCGATTTCCCCTCCGCGTATCGATCAGTTTGGGTTTTCGCCTATAATTTAATCTTGTTTATCGACTGTTCGCTACTTCTTATCCACTCAGACGTTAGTCTTGACGATGGAACAACATGGAACCACTGATAATTTGCTGGAATTATTTCTTCACTTTTACTTACTCTTCCAAACCAGATTTCTAATAACCTACTCGAAGACAAATTATCACCGGCAGACAAAAACTTTAGTAAAATATCATAAAATGAAATGATTTGATTCTAGTCTGGCAGAAACACTTAGAAAATCAAAAAAAAATGAAGCAAAAGGGCACTTTCTCCTGAAAGCATATTTCGACCCTTCAACATTGTATTATCTATAAATTTGGGATGGTCAACAAACCATAAAGCATAGCGTTTGGTCGATATTTGTATGAATCATACAGTATCAACGTGATGTCACAGTTTTGTTCCAAAGTAAACGGAAACCTGGACAACCAAATAACAATTTTTGCAACGGAAACATTGAATCGACAGCCACAGGGGCTAAGTAGGTAAGACGCTGGCTCGCTAGTCTGGATTTCGCGGATTTGATCGCTGCATTGGCCGAGAAAGTTCATCGGAATTTTCCGACGTGATTTACCCTGGTCAGACGGAACCTGGCATGTTTTGATGGTACGAAAAACCGAGGTCCCGTGTATACATTGACTAGAATATAAACGATCCCTTGGCACTTGGAGTTCGATATAAGAGTAGGTAACAGTGTCGCTGTCCAGGCAAAATTGTCTTCATAGCACGATGTATGGCGTATGCCCGACTTCATAAACCCAGTCGAGGCAGAACAGTATGGCGTTAAACGCCATTTCATTTCATTTTTGCATCACTGAATTCAAATGTCGATATGATTTCCAACTGGTTGCAAAAGTGGACGTTTTCAAATTTCAACTTAATTTCAAAGTGATTTCAAATGTAAACTTGATGTCAAATTTCAAAGTGATGTCAAATTTCAAAGTGATTTCAAATGTAAACGTGATTTTAATTGCTGTCAGATACATAAACTCAGCACATATCCAAATTCAGAACTAGTTCAGATGAGCGAAGCGTTATCAAATTTTCGGGAAGGAATAACCATATTCTGAGACCCATCAAGACTTACAGTTATGAAATAATCAATTTTTAACGCATATGAGAAAGAGCTCTTTTTACTCTGAATTTGTGTTAGAATAAGATGGACATATTCTTATTAACTTTATTAATGCAGATCCGAAGAATTAATGCCATTTGATTTTTTCAGAAAGAAATATTGACACCCAAGATTTTAAATCTTAAAGATTTCCATCGACAACAGGCGATATACGTATATAAATCGTTTGGTTCCAGAGAAAATGCCAGTGTTAATTTCCACTGCACCGTTAATCATAGTGTTTACCGACACCATTAACTTCCAATGATTAAATACGAGTGGATGTTGTGATTTTCACTATGACCAGAAGAACGGAATTATGTATTTAATTATATTGATGTATGTAACCTATAATATATATTGTACATTGCGATCCGCTTCATATTTATGTACATGTATGTGTTTGCTATTTTAACTATGAGAGGGGTTTTACATAGGCTCAGCCTGTTCCCCAATCCCAATGAGACATCCTGAATAAAAATATTATTTATATAAAGAAGGAATTTGAGCCTTTATTATTGAAGATAGTAGAACATTGATATAATTCTAAAAAAAGAAAAAAAGAGATGTAATCAGTAAAGACTACCTGGACAAACGGGTTTCTAAATATTACCAAAAATGAGTTAATACCAATAGGGATTAACATCACGTTATTGTCAATGTTTAGAACTATTATATTTTGTAAAACAAATATTCTGTGGCTTGTGATTTCACGCCTTTCAACCTCGTGGTTTTTCTCCGGGTCTTCCGGTTTCCTCCCACTACTACAGCCCCCTACGCGCAAGCGAATTAAACCATATGTTAGTCCCGAAATGATCTAGTTTGTGTCGTGTGGACGTTAAATCCCATTGATCTCTCTCTCTCTCTCTCTCTCTCTCTCTCTCTCTCTCACGCCTTCTTTAAAACAACTTGAAACAGTACAGGAACCCATTTTATAATCAAAATTTTAATTCTGGATATTGCATCCATAATACATCAGCAATAAAACGGTATCGTCGTTATGGTTTCATAAATCCTGCATGTTCATGGGATTATTGCATAAGGGTTACATGGATTATATCTATATCTGGTGATTGTAAGACCCGCTCATCGACCTTTATCGTCATTGATACACATCTGAATTAACCAAGGAGGAAATTTCACAGACACTCACATCCATAAAATCTTGACACTAAGCATTTAATAATACAGCGATCTAAAGGCTTTACAAAACTTTTGTTTCTACTGGAGGACTTTATATTGTCGTTTGATGTAATAAATTTGTTATGTATGTCATCTGTGATGTGTTAAGATAAATCAAATCCCCGTAATGGTTTAACACCTTCTGTTTTTTCGGGCCTGTAATTTCTGGATCAATACGAAGGATGCGATACAGCATGCTATACCCCGTCTGTTACTGCCGCTAAATTAGAAATAAACCAATAAAACAAGTCGAACCGCTCAAGCAGATAAACAGTTCGGATGTTTAGCAAATATTCACAAATTTGGCAGATTGTTAAAGATTTATATCATTTAGAGAAAACCAAGCGAACATGATTCAATTATATCGTTTTGGTTTGAAGAGGAAAGAGAAGAGATCGATATAAACGAGGTTTACTGTGCAAACATCACTAGAATCTAATATAAGGTTTAACATAACGAGTTAGATAAACTGATAGATTGTATACACAGATCAAAGTTTGGTAATATGATAGCAACAAGGTGACCACTTCTATTACACCCCACTCTTTTCATTCTTTTCATGGCTTTTCTTCAGATAACTTGCGCCTTCCTGGCATCGGTGCCAGTTTTTTCTGTGTTTTTCTGGCATTCTACAAGAGAGATTGTAATAGACTCAAACAAATTGATTGATTGCTCAGTCGAGGGAGGAGGTATCAATTCAGCCATGCAACTCCTCGCATCCTTTCAGATTTTCTTTTAAATCCGATCCACCTGTCAATCAATGACGTGTTTCAATTTGACGTTTATCAGTTGTAAGTTTCATGATATCATAGGTTATATCAACAATAGAGTGACATAAATTGTAGTCATGTTTTGACAGTTTGTGTAACATTTCAATAGAAGGGTATGTCGTAACCAAAAACAGGGATTGGGTTAGCCATAAAAACAACTGAAATTTGTTGAAGAGGAGATTCGGATGATTAGAAAATTATTTCAAAGGTACATACAAATTGAAGGAATATTAGGTACATCACAGATGTTTTGGGTGGCAGAGATGCGATTTAAAGGGGTTCAAAAACGTATAGAAATCTAAAGCGTTCGGTGGATTTGTTTCGCTGTTACTGTCTTATTCACAGTGATGATCTCGACTAAAAACATTATATTTCTAAATTTATCCTTGTTGTGCTTACCTAATCCCCAACAAGCCCAATATGCCGAGCTCATAGCAATTTAACCATGCTCTACAATCAAAGCACGTCTTTGGTGTGGTCCTTAACATTTATAAGCAATTGCTAGCGACAAATTCTTCTAGTCATTTCCATTCTCAAAACATCGAGTATTTTATTTCTCAATGTCTTTCTTGCTTTTTTTTCTTCTCGAGAAATTGTTATTACATTTTTACATTGGTTGACTTGGAACATTATCTGTGATTGACAGGATGGCTGTAAGAAATAAACTTAGTTACAGCCTTTCTTGTACCTAGCGATAATTACGTGAAGACAGGAGAAGAATGGCCATCTAAAGCCCGTATATATCCCTATCAGTGTATAACAACTTTAAGCTCATATAAATCTCTCGATAACTAAGCTGGTGACGAAAATGGGATTTAGCGAATTACCTCGTCAAGGGGGAAATAGTTTATCTTATAACGCCTACCCTACGAAGTAATTGCATAAATTATAGGAGAGAACGATATTGTTGCAGGCGAGACGCGCTCCTCGATGAAACTCTTTAGAAAATCTCTTCTCCATTTTCTCGCTTCTTCTCCAGGCGATTGACAGCCCAATTTCTCTTCATTTAATACATTCATCTAAGTAGAATTAGTAGATACTCCAGCTATGGACTTTTACATCGAACGATCAGCCCACTTCTCTTCCCGCGTCTTTCAGACATTTTGAGCAAGGAAATCACAGCGTTTACGATCCCGTCTCACAATATCACCCCTTCATTACTCTTGATTGACAGCATGAAATAGACATCCTGACTTTGACAAATTCCTAATCTAGGTTTCTTAGATAAACCTACGACTCTGCAGGTCAGAAAATGCCAAAGAGAAGAAAAATATGGTAATAAGAAAATTAGCATCTTGCCATCAGTGTCTGTTAAAGGGTGGCTATTAATACTTCAAACAACACGAGTCTATAACAGCCAACTTGTTTCTTACTATTTACTCTTTACGTGACACCAGGGAGTTTTTTTAACACGATATTGGACGATATCAACTTTTTAAGTATGGTATTGTATATTATGTATGCGTACCATTTTAATTGCCAAATTCAATTGCTCGGATCACTGTTCATATCACAACCGAGCTATTTCGAGAAGCGCCTCTATTCTCCCTACCGGTTTTGATTATATAGCCTATAACTTGAAAATCCTTACAAATCTATTATATGTGTAGGTGTCTTTTGTCTGTTTGACGTTGCCGGATAGACTAGGGCAGCTCAAGCTGAGAAGTGTTGGACTACTTCCGGTTTCACAAAACGTTTAGAGAGAGAGATAGAGAGCAAGAGAGAGAGAGAGAAGGTGGGGCAACTCGTACAAATGGTAGTAAACAAATATTTTAGCTCGCAAAAGTCATTGCCTTTGTTTTTTCCTGAACAGTTGCCCATAATATTATATGTACAGCAAAGAGTCACGAGTATCTTTTAATAGAATGCAAAAGCTCTCAAATACACATTTTACATCAGTTAATGGCCAAACCGTCGATTTGAGTCCGAAGCGTCGCCAAAATAAAGAAGTAGCCGTTTTTCCATAGTTTAGTGTTATAGTTTATTGCAATTAATTATTGGGGCCATAAATTATAGGGAGCCAAGATAGCTCGGCGGATAATATGGCGCTGGTTCACCACCAGTATGTTCCGGGATCAATCTCTGCGTAAGTCGACAAAGTTCCTCTGGGTTTTGTAGCCTAGTTTCGACTTGTCAATGGTACCAGATGGGGGTGGGGTGTGGATATGGTATGCCACTGGAAACACATGGTATATGCCCCATTTCATAACCCTGTCTGTATAGGAAATTAAGACTTTAACGTAGCCCAGTCTCTAACTCACTATCATCCACAGTCTTCGACATTGAAAACATGAAGTATTTGTCAATTTAAATTAACATTGGTGTTCTGAGCTTACCGGGAAAAGATTAGTTTCTGATACCTAATATTTAAGACAAAAAAATCATATTAACATTGTGTACCAGAATGCGTTCTAGCGCCATTTGTAACAAGGGAATAGAAGAACAAGACTAGACATATTCCACAAGTCGTGTCAAACGGTTCGATCGTTTTGGTCAAAGGTCACGAGATGTAGAAAGGGCTAGCGCTAATACCAACAGTAACCCTGTACCTGGCACTAATAACGTGTCCTAACTTTACTTATATCTGAGCGACATTGACGTAAATTGAGTTGGCCTTAACAAATAGATTTAGCCCTTGGAGAGCATAGACTGGAGTAATTATGATATGCGTTGCGACCCATTTGTGTCATCTCTAGGTCCGAAATATTAGCGTTTTAGCTCCTTTAAGTCCCTTTTCATTTTCATAGATTACAAAAATATGTAAAAATATAAATGGCATGTATTAGGAGAATGCTGAACACAATTTATGGAATTCCAAAGATTCATAACGTTCTAGCTAACCCGACCTGTTGTTTCATCCAGAGATTTCTGTAGCTCTTTGAAAAACAAATTCCTGAAACTAAAAAGGCGACCCGTCACCCTTTAATTCGAACAATTAAATCGCCAGTACTTACGCTTACGGTATAGAATTGAAACGGGGAAATCTAATATGACCAATCACTTATATATCAAGTCGAAGGAATCTTCATGCCAGAAAGAGACAAAAGCCAGGCTATCAGCGGCACTTTGAATAATTCAATAAAACCTGTGCCATTATCAATAAAATAGTCATTGGGTGCCACTAATGGCAATTCCATTGTCTCTGGAGTCCTTTTATTTGATGCTTGGTCTACTGTGACTGTTTATCAATATGACAGTTCTGTCATAATGGCCGTTTTCCAAGAAGAAAGCGAAACAGAGGTGCATGGGATTTAACGTTGTTACAGTTCGCAGGGTGTTAGCTCAGGAGACAAGGACACTTTTCCACACTGTAAATGAGTGTTGTTCTAGAATTGTTAAGATTACAAGACATCCATGAACATTTACCATTTTAAATTACATGCATGTCGTGTTCCTTCTTATATTCTACTTATACTTTTAACACGTGTAGATAAGTAACGGCTGTTGACTATTTGTGGGGGTGTAGGTGGGATGAAATAGGGGGTTTCCCAAGAGCGTTTAATGTTAACAAACCCAAGCTATATTTGATTTTGGTTCATCAAAAACAGGACAATCAAAACATCTTCCTGCCCTTTGTGCTTCATCTGATCTGTCCCGTTTTTTTCTGTACCATATTGTCTGTTATCGTTCATAAGTCCTTCTTCTGTATAATATGATGCTATCATGCATTTCTGAATTTCCGAAATATTTAAATATATACCTTCATAATATAAAGAGAGTCTATTCTAAATCTTATATCTCTAGAGATTATCTACTTGAGAAAGATTTAGTAACGCCATGCGATAGATGAGGCTAAATACTTTCACATTAAATATAGATATCTATAGGGACTAATAAGAAATGCTTCATATTAAATTAAGAGCTTAGAGATTTATGATATAACTTTTAAGTAGTCATAAATAATTATTAATATCGTTTATCATACTTGTTATTGTTATATCACCTTATATGAGTTTTATTTTGTATATATTATCAAAATGTATTAAACAACTTTATTTTACGTGTATGAATGAGTGGGATGGGGTTCCTCGCGGTATTAAAATGTCTCGAGTTTGGGTGGGGTTCATACCTGGACTAGATAATCCAGAGTTTGTATAAGGACTTGGGCAAAAAAGATTCCATTTGTCAAGAGTTATTTTATGTGCACGACAATGTGTACACGGGGCCTCTGTTTTTCGCCCCATGCAAAGGATTTTACGTTGCCAGACCCCCCTCCCTGCGCCAATCATAAGGGGGAGCAACTGCAGCTCCCTACTTGCAGATCCCAATCATCGACGCCTGATTTTAAACTCAACCTTATTGATGTACTCTTATCATGCGGGTTCACGGTGGCTAAGTGGTTAATAGGCTGGCTCCCTGCATTGGTCTAGAAAATACATCCCGATTTGCCGGTGTGGTTCCCCCTTTTGAGGGATGCCTGACAAGAACACCTGTCTCGTCGTTCGGGGGGGGGGGGGACGAAAGCCGAGATCCGGTTTACACATTGGCGTGCACGTAAAAGATGAAATTCAATATAAGAGTAGGTCGTAGTGCCGCTGTCCGGGGAAAAGTTCCCTCATATCGTATGCCCGTCTTTATTATCCCAGTTCGGAGCAGAACGATAGGACGTTAAACCCTATTTCATTTCATTTCTTATCATGTATCGTAGTGGAGGTGTAGACAATATACTATCAAGCACAGAGTGTACCTTGACATTAATATAATTTATAAAGATACACCATATTGGTTCACGATTATTCAAATCCAAATTCGAGATTTATAAAAACAAATGGACGACATGATTAATTATCACACAAAATTCCCAACATTAAGGGTATAATTTTCTGATCAACCTAAGGCAAATTATTAGCGGGCAGAATCGAAGTGGGCTGACACCCCATAAATCACACGGCTCACCCCGGCGATTACACAAGACGAAGCTACTATGTCTTATTAAAGATTGCTCAAAAATTTTCAGAAAAAACTACAACAGTTAATAACAATAGCATGCGATGCGACAGTTACGTGTATGTATAACCCAACAATACACTTATTTATGCACCATCTTTAATTTCTAATTACCCTGTCTGTTGTAATAAAAGGTTCCAGTTCGTATGAATGATGATTAAAAGTTTCAATATGAACAAAAAATATCTCATGATTTCGACACAGATTTGTTGTTTACACAAGACCACTTTGATTTAGGTAGAGCAAAATATCAGCTTCTATCCGAATTCAAAATCCTCCAAAATCGTCGACATCGAAAACACGAATTATAGGTCAATTTAAATCAACAATGATGATGTAAACTTACCGGGAAAATATGAGCTTTTGATATTCGATATTTAAGATAAAATAATTTTTTTAACAATGCGGTTCAGCCCTAGTTGTATTGAGAGATTCGAGGGACGAGGCTAGACACATTGCACCAAGTCAAACGGAGTTATGTAGACTAAATCTGTATTCTTTGGCACCTAGAAATGGGCCTCAATGCATATAATAATGTACCGGTAATATGAATGTATATGAACGGATTTACATTCGATTGTTTCTGTTTTTACTGTAATTATGTTCGGCAAATTAGGCGAATAGTCCAAATTGAATGGCAGTCTTCGGCGTCTGGCTATTCCATTCTGCAAGAGTAGTATTCTGTCATGGGGTATTTTAGTCTCATTCATCGAATCGCTCCATTACAAATGGCACTGGAAAGCATTCCGACCCATTTTAAAAGTTCATTTTATCTTAATTTTGGATATCAGAAGCCCACCCGTACACGGCAAGATAAATCAAGGTTGAATTAAATTGACTAATAAATCGTTTTTTCAATGCCGAAGACTATGAATAATATTGAGTTGGTCCTCCTTTAATATTTTATCTTTTTAAATAAGTGAATTTAAACATCATATTTGCCAAAACGAATTTATTTAATGCAAGATTATCATTGTTCATAAACTATTGAGTGGACATTGGACAAGAAACAACCCATAACCTGGAGGCTCTAATGATTTAAACCCATTAAATCCGGGTCAATAGCACAACAAAAGTTATTTATAGGGTCTTCATATGAAAATGTTACCCCAAATTGATCTAATTAGGTAGGACAACTACATTCGTGATTTATTTCAACTCCAGGGGCTAATTTTCGAGAACGATATCATTATTTCTTCGTTCAGATGACCGATATATCAGTAATTATAAGTTGTAGTGATGATAATATATTGATTAAGTTGGTCAAACCTTATAGCTGCTATATGTTGCCCTTCTACCTTCATGTCATGTCATCAAGAAAAGTTAAAGGGGATGTTCGGTCCTCGCGGATTCTTAACGTTTTATTTATTTCATGTTAATGACTGATCTGGTCCGGGTTATTCAAGCTTTCATACTGTGATGCATCCCAACAACAGCCCATCCCCTCTAATTTTGAACCCATGCATTCAATGCCATGACGCTTCTGTCAGAAGTAGAACTGGAACTTGTCAGTTGGAAAGGGGAAAACCGTCAGCGCCATTTTAATGTTTGACGAGAACATAGTGATAATCTGGCAGTACTGGAGACGTCATTAATGTATACTTTGGTTTATGGTTAATTGTTGCGTTGGAAAAGGCGATACTATAAAAACATTTAAAAGTTCTTTCGAGTAGCTATGATTATTATCTTTTTTTTTCTTAAAATATAGGGGGTCACGGTGGCTAAGTAGGTAAGGCGTTGGCTCGCTCGATCCCTGCATTGGCGGAGAAAGTTCTTCAAGATTTACCAGGCGTATTTTCCCCTTGTCAGTGATGTAGAACGAAGGGACTGACAGGTACAGCTGTCTAGTCGTTCGGATGGGACGAAAAAAACCGAGGTCTCGTGTACACATTGGCGTGTACGTAAAAGATCCATTGGCAGTTGGAATTTGATATAAGAGTAGGCCGTAGCGGAGATGCCCGGGCAAAATTTCCCTCATAGCACAATGTATGACGTATGCCCTTCTTCATTAGCCAAGTTTAGGAGCAGAACAGTAGGACATTAAACTTCATTTCATTTCTTAAACTATTGAAGAAACAGATGAAACATCAACTTTAATGTTGTTTATTTGGTTTGAGATATACGGTGCTATAGATAATTGTGATATACAATAATGTATTGCATGTTACCTTATTGTCGCTGATTGTTATGTTTACAGTTATATAATCATACTACATCAGTTTTACTACGTATACTTGTCAAAGCTTTTGCGTTCTTCACTTTTGATTGTTGAAATCATTATTACTCATCTATTGTAGCAATGATCTCTGTGTTAGAATTATATTTGGAAAGTGTTTAACCAGTTCTATCACATATGTAGGTGTTTTACTGACCATAGATACAAACAAGAGAGCTGGTCAACGAAAGACCGATAGAAGAAACGTTACAGGAACATAATATCAAAGATAACACAATAAGATATACACCCCCTAAAAACTGTAAAATATATTTGTCTTTTACTATTAATGCTGAACCTCACTGTTAAAATGACGATCTCCCCTTGATTAAATGTTCTTCAAATTCATACCATCAAAACTACAAGCAAGCCTTTGCACTAAGTATTCGATTTTTAAAAATTGAAATGACTTATAGATTGTTCTTAAGACTGGTTGTCACATTCTATTTGTAAGAAGAATATCAACGGTAACAAGATTATATGTGACAAACTCGTCTTCGTTGCGTTCATTCCATCACCTTCTGAATATGTCACCATTTTTGACATTTAGTAAACGTTCAAACGAAAGTGTTATATAAATGTTTAATTTCAATTCAGTAACTGGGATAAACTTGATTGTTAAAATGAATGCGTGGATGCCTTTTTTCTTTATATTCAAATATTCGGATTCAGCTATATAAGTATTCTTTAGAACTTTCTACAGCTTTCAGGAACAAGCAGTTGTTCAGTGAAAGGTGTGTGATTAACGATTTGTGAATTTACGAATTCTAGTTTAATTTGACACACGAACATATAAGCCTCAGCCAAATACTCATACAATGTTATTAAGATAAATAAAACCCAAAATTATATAACCAGTCTGCCATACTCAAAATTGGGTAAAATTGCGGATAATGGATAATCTTAGTTCCGAATTTTTTTTTATAATTTAGGGAACTAAGATTATCTGTTAAAACATGTCCTTTAATTTGAAATGCTACTTCCAGTTTAGCATTTAAGAATAACCCAGTGGTTTCGCCAAGTTATGGTCATGAAAGGATGCTTCCGGTCACAAACGAATTGTTCAAAAGAGGCGTGGCTTTTTTATACTTTGATTTTTACAATAACCTTATTGAAATCCTTATAACCATTAAACAGTATGCACTACCTGTAATTCAAAACGTCTATATCTCAGCAATTTGACTCAAGACTTTGAATACAATCGAATTCTTAATGGTAAAATTACACCGACCAAAGACGACTGTCAAAGTGCCCAGTTGTAAATAAAAGCTTGACATTCAGTATACTTTTAAAATTTACACTAATTGATATATTGAAGAGAATAGAGTTCATGTATTGAACTATCATTGAATAATAAATAATAGTTATATAATAATCACCAATATTGTGATTTAAAGGAAGGTAAGAATTATTCTATTTGTTCCCTAACTCAACAAATCTCCGGTGATTGCCGAATTATTGGGAACGTTTCCAATGTCAGTATTGAAAATTAATTAAGAATCGTGATCCTATTTACGTCTATACCATCTATCTGTGATTTCTAGCAAAGTTTATTTCTAAGGGAAAAGAAAACCGTCTAGACTAGATGAGAAATACAAGAATTGCTCATTTAAACATCATATTAACTATAGATTGTTTACAGCTAGCAACTGGAATAATAACACCTACAATTTGGCTCATTATACGATGCTATACAAACACACATTTTATAATACATTGCATAATATAAGCATCATGTAGGTTCATATCTAAATATCGGGGGCTGGACGGCCGAATGGTTAGCACGTGCGTGCTGCATCATAAAGCCTGTCGTTGCGTCAACTGGGGCGGTTTCGAATCCTCGGTTGTACGTGAAAAGGACTAGGGTCGCCTGTCCAACCTCAAAGGTTTTCTCCGGGTTCCCGGTCCCCCCCCCCCACTGCTAAAGACCCCACTGTTAAAGACCCCTACGCGCAAGCGAATTATTGAAATGAAATTAAACCATATGTTAGTCACGAAATGACCTAGATTGTGTCGAGTGGACGTTTAACCCCATGTCTCTCTATCCCCCTCTCTCTCTTTCTCTCTCTCTCTAAATATACTACTAAGAACAAAAGAAATGAGAGACCCCCTACCCCGCCCGTGGCCCTACATTTTAATTACGAAGTTGTCCTCTAAATTATCACAGCTCTAATTATTTTAGAAGGGTCAATATTGTCTATCAATAGTGGTTCTCTAATTTCTTGATAAAATATTTCAATATTGTGACGTCATTCCTTTGGTTAGAGTTGCCCCACTTCTGTAATTAAGGGTTGTTAATGTGACCGTTAAAATAATGGCTCTCGGGTATACTCTAGAATGTTTTGAATAAAGAGGAGAATGGTATCCGACTAACACAGTGTTCAATTTTATTTCAATATTTTTTTTTTTTTCAATAATTCGTTTGCGCGTTTGGGTCTTTAACAGTGGGAGGAAACCTGACGGCCCGGAGAACACCCACGAGGTTGGACAGGTGGTCCTACTTCGTGTCACTTACAACCGGGGAATCGAAATCACGCCAGCTGACTTATGATACAGTGCGCAGGTGCTAACAACTCGGTCATCAAACTCATATGCGATAAAGAGTTATAATACAACTAGAAAAGAGATCACAATCAAATACAATGAAGATGAATTAGGATTGTTAGAGCTTATACTTATATTGTTTGTCGTGTATTTTGTCTAATTTTGACACTATTTTGTCTATATCGTTTTTATAGAACTTCGAATTTTGTCTAATGGTTTGGATTGTTTGTACTTGGTTTTATTTTATTGTTGTCTATCTCAAACACGTTGGCTGTTTAGAATAATTATGACAAAGCGTGGACACGGATAGGCTATTATTAGTTATTACATATTCAAAACAAATCTCACTATAATGTCATGAACATTTTTTTGATAGTTGTGTAATTCAAATAAGTAGAAGTATAATATCAATATGTGTGTGTAATAATAAACCATATAAAAACAAATTACCACCATTTTACAATAACCAAATACTGTTTTTCTTACACAAAACAACCAACAGAACGTGCGAGTCAATTTAAAGCTGGCAAATTTCTATCGATTTTTCCAATAGAACTTGTATAGAGTTCATGATTGATAAATATTTGCTCGTGTCTGAACAACTAATCGACAGATAGAACAATAAGATAAACTCGACCCCTTTATGAGAAATAATGCACATTTATAATAGACACACTTTTCCTCTCAACTATACAACAAATTAGGAGTTTCTGCACCAATGAAAGTATTTCTGTGTAAGTCCGCAGGGCAAGGGAAAATTATAAGGCTTCTTCTTGTGATACGTTTATGATAACGCCGTAATGGCTGTCCTGTAATTTCTAGCCTTCGGTTACAGAGATAAAACCTTACAACTGTGGAGCTAGACAGGTATGCTAACAATGCTATACGCTTACCCTTTTCCGGCTAATGATGTTGATTCGAATGCCTTTCGCGCCATAAATAGGATATCTCTGAATAAACTTTCTTCATCAACAAAAAGATAAAATTCTTAAAGGCAAAAAGAATAAATCCAGCAGTTTTCTCAAACATTTGCACTATATTGTTTCATGCAAAAGTCACCGATGACAAAAAATGTTAGCTGTGTGAACCTCAGAAAATAAAAAGTCATTTTTGAAATCTTAGATACTTTTCTGGTTATTTCTATTGGGACAACACCGTTTCTTTTTCGACGATACACAGGTATGTGTAGGACTACATCCCCCCAAAAAGAGATCTCAAATGCGTTTCTATCTTTTTCTATTGGAACAATGCTGTCTCTTTTTCATAATGACTCATAACTTAATTAAATGATAAAAAAAAAATATTCAAAAAGTATTCGACGAGAAGTTTTACGACATTGCGACTTTTGATGCAGTAACATTCAGTGCCAACATAGCAGAGGTGACGCCTAGAAAGACAATACCCCCACCCTCCCCCGTTCAACATGAATGGCCTCTTCGATTTCAAGTATTAGGTATCAAGCAGTCTATCTTGATAGTTTGCATGTCTTTACCCAAACCTGATTATTTTAAATAGAGTACAGAAATCAATTGATTGAATTGCAACAAGATCTTGTAATACTATAATCAACTAATATATCTTCTAGAAGGTTATAAATTCTTATCATCTTTCGTTAAATTAAATCTTTTTCTCCTCTCCGCTTTTATTTATTTTTGTTGAGGTCAAAGGTCAGTATTAGATTGGTATTGTATTCCTACAATGCGGCAATTTCCAATAAAAACTCCATTTAGGAATGATATTTATGGGTTATGGTGTATCGACACTCGATCTCTCTCTCAATTCCACACTGGGTTCGCTGAAGTCATATTTTACTCCAGTTCTTGTCTTAAAGCGCCTTATAGATTTCCTGAACCGTAAAGCGAATGGCGCGATGCTATACGAAGTCTTAAAAAGGTGCTCGGGTATTTACCGTGATTCATGATGGCTAGTTCTCGTGGGTTTCTCGCTATACTGATGCTTGGTAAACATGATCAATTGATATGTCAATAATTATTGTGTATAACAAGACATGATTTAATAAGCCACAAGCCATTGGCGAGTTAAAGAATAATGGTCCATTAGTCACAAATATAAGCTTGCCTAGAATAAAATACTACAATTCATACAAGGTCTTTTCAACACTCATCAGACTAGGAGTCAATTTGTCCAGACCCTGCACATTATTCACAATTACTCCAATTCACTTATTCAAACAGCAGAGATTTATGAATGATTCATGTGATTCTGAATATATTCATATAAACGCCCCAAATATATTTATACTATTTTAACGAGACAATACTCATTACTTTATTTCATTTAAGTACTAACAGCATAAATTTCGTTCATTAGTTTATTACATCTGTAAAGTAGAGTTCAACACTGCTGGCGTTTAGTTGTTTCTTATAAATAGACGTGGACCTTAAAGGAGTCGTACTGACGGGGTCCTATGCTTTAGACAATGCCAGTAAGAGAATTACTAACTACAGTTTAACACTGTGTTATTATGGTTTTGTTTTGCATTAGAAATTGATATAGATTTTAAAGAGAGAGTACGATCAGGAACATGATTAGATTGAATTTTAGTTAATCCATTTACTGTGGATTACGAAGAATAACCACCAATTAATGATTATTGTAGATACAAAAAGATGTGTTTCACGACGAACCTAAACAATCCGGTTGTATTCGTTTTAGATTAAAATAAATATGGGTCTATTTTGTTCATATAAAATAGCTTGGTTCTTATTTGTTAATGCTATTCATACAAAACAAACTTCTGTTCTATAAAAACAATAGATTCAACCCCTTTGATATAGCGATATAAAACAGTCGGTTTTTTAATATTTTTATGCGAAACAGCGCGATCCAATATTTTGTTTACACAAAACAGCCAAATTAGATTTATAAAATTTACCTAGATTCTATTATATTATCAAATAAACTACCGAATTCTAGATATTTATAAAAGTCAGATTTTGCGGTGTTGAAATAAAACAAAACCCAGTGTACTTCTGTAGAATAAATTGTTTAAATACCAATTTAACAAAAATAGAATGACCAGATGAAATATTCAACTTAGTTTTTTGAAAATTTAAATATATATTTATTCTATAAAACAATTACAGTACTGTACAAATCAAACAAATACTGAATTTCAATGAGCCATTTAATTTTTAGTTTTTAAAACATATTGAACGGATATTTTAGTTTTGATACACAATTTTGTAACGTCCCTTCTTCGGTCTAACTTAAAGGAGATGGCTCTTCTGAAACTGTTCAAAAACAACAATAGTTCAATAGCGATTGTTTGGACCAGGAACTGAACATGGCGACATAGTAGCCATTTTCGAATTTTGACGTCATATAAAAAATATTTCAGTCAACCAATGCGCAATTGTTCATGGTGGCTTGTTGATTATTATGGGTTTTTTTTTTCAAAAGAGTCATCCCCACGAAGACCAACAAAACGATGCATACGGCCTAGGGAGAACAGTTTCTGGTCAAAATTTACGGCTCACCCATAAACGTTACACTTTACCAATGTGTCTTACATCACGTTTGAATCTCAACAAAAGAAACCGGAAGTAACGCACGTAATGAATGGATTCGGAGTAGATATCTGCGAATAGAGACTTATCTTTCTGTTTTGGATTAATCAGACTTTTACTAGTGTTTTCTACTCTATTTGTCCTTAGTAAGGGATATTGATACTGTAGAAGCACTTTAAATGTCTATTCTATAAGCCGTAATTGTTAAAGATGTTACTGAAGACATTAAAACGGACCATCACTTTTAATGAATTTTCATTATATAACAATTACACTAGAAACTTGTAGTCGTAGTGATCATATTTCCATCCAGTGATTAGGTCTAATCAGTTTCTAAGTGGGCTTTACTCCTTTCGAATTAAACTCTGCTTACATGTAAATCTGATCAACGTTGGAGAATATATCCCAAAAAATCATCTGAAACTATGGATCATAATAGAGTCTTGTCAAGCGTTGTCTCATAAATACAATGAGCAAGCAGTCAATTATCAGCAACTTTTATTATTTAAATCGCGTCATATTTAAATACACATAATATATTAATCTATGTACAAGCAACTTTGAAACTAGGTGGGGGAATAAGTCTAAACGGTTATTGTATAATTTATGTTTAAAATGACATAGACACTAACACATGTCAATCAAAACAACTTTTTTAAACTTTAAATTGAGAACACCTAATTAAAGCAGTTGCTCTAATTATTAAACAATAAATATTAATTACATTAATTACAATCAATAAACAACAACATTAATATTATATATTATTTGAGCTCCGATAATAACACCAAATATAAACAAATGACAACAACAAATATTTGTACATAAAATGACTCAATGTCATCATCTATGTACATGTTATTTTAATGAGCACATTATCTTTAGAAATAATAACCAATAAAATACGTTATTAGTTAATGGGCGTCCTTGCTGAAGAAATTCCCACCAGGCGTCGCCAGTAAAAAGGCGGTTCCATGTGACCTTATCGATGGTTTTACGACCATGTTTCGACGTATAGGGATTAAATTCCATATTAACGACAAAAACTAACGTTTATCAATACATCAGTTCGTAGGAAAACAATGCTGTGTGCTATACAATGAGGTCACGTGGGACCGGCTCCTCTATGAAATTATGTCCCTGTATCTCTAGCGAGGACGCCAATTACACAATTGCGCTGTTTTCTTAAATAAGACATCCTTTAAAAATGTGGTTAATAATGATATTATGCCAAATAAGAAAAACTACATCCGAGGTTTTTACCCTTTAAAGTTGCTCATTAAAATAATTAGAAAATGAAATATGATACATGATATTGGGTATTCAGAAAAATAGCTGATCATTAATTACAAAATGTTGGGGGGTTTTTTTAGCTCATTTTCCATAATAAGTTCATAAATAACTAGATATTACAGACAGAGCACAGTTTTCATTATTGTGGAAAATAAAATTCTAGTTATAAGTAGAATACGTCAAGGTGTATAATATGCTTTGGTGAAGGTAGATTACGCTATAAGAAATGATACACATTTACCAGAAAAATAAATGTTATTAATTTCCTCATATGGAGAATAAATTTACACTCCATTTTATAGCAACTTATTTAATACAACGTTTGGTAGTCCTCTTGAAAATCAATTCAAAATACAGAATCTGATATATTTAAAATTTAAACGTCTGTACTTTTAGCAATAGGTTGATCCAAGTGTCTTCTATTGAACATGGTCGACTTGCGTGTGTATACGCAATTCACGTTTGTTCGAAACTCTCTAATTATTTTTAATGTCAATGACTTTAAAATATCGACACTTCTCCTTTCAAAGATAATTTGATAGGATACTAAGTGCTGTATATGTATATGTGGAAAATCTTGATATGTTCACACAGATATTCATTGACTAAGCTCCACATGTGCACAGATGATCGCGAACACACAAGAACGCTGCACTGGAGCATTGCACTAAAACAGTTTAAAGTAAGTAACACAATTATTGTAAAACACTATTACAATTCTGTCAGCAGTGATGGAGCATACATAGTTGTAATATCACAAACACAATTAATACACAATTTCTGATAATTTTATTTTCGGTGGAAATATTTTTAAACTGGAAGCAACTTTAGCACTCGGTATTTTTGAGTTTTGTATCAATCATGACAGCCATATTGTAAATATGAGAGTTACCAATGAAATTGTGAGATTGTGGCTGATCGATGTGGTGGTACCAATACTACTGGCTGTGTCAATAATGGAAGCACTTCCGGTTCCATATACGCCTGCTAAAACAATATTGAAGGTTAATCAGAAATTATACAAAAGTAAATAAATTTACAATTACTTCAAAAAATAAATGTACGTGAAACGCTTCCTGAACAGAAATTGAAAGTGAAGGGGGAAAGGGGTGTGCTTGATTGTCATTCATATCCGAACGTCACAGAATTGTATCATGTCAGTCCCGAAAACAGATGTCGCGTGAAGGGAATGGTGACGTAAACAGCAATCAAATATTTCAGCTATTTTGATTGGTTCAAACAGTATCATATTCAGATGGCGCCCGATATTCTCGTGTGTACTCGATTGGTACCTTTCAGGGGGTTGGGAGAATTCAATTCTCGACCGTTTAAACTATTTTTTTTCTTTAAACAGCCAATATTGAAGGCTGCATCAAAGCAAATTGTGAAAAAACATTCTGAGCAGATCTTTTCTGTGAAACCAAATTGTATGTGGTATCTGATAATATAATTATAATAGTCCTCTTACATGGCATCCATCAAAACGTTGGTGCACTGAGTGGGGGCAGACGGGCCGACGATAATAATAATAATAATAATCGCGTCATCGTGAGGCCTTTTTCCAATTTGGCCCTTGGCACAGACCGTGCGAATGATTTCGATCATTACTGCAGGAAGAAACCGAAGAACTCTGGGGAAACCTGCCTGATCGGACGGGAGACCGAATATCCCTCTCACTTACAACGATAAAGTTCTTTGCCCTGAGCTGGTATTGAACCCTCGTTGCATTGGTGAGAAGCCGCCTCTCTATCGCCACGGCTATCCGACCAGCCGACAAGGGGCCTGTTTCACGAAATTGTAACTAAAGATAAAATCCAAATGTTAGTTGATACTTCAATTTTGATAAGCTAAGCACTAAAATCCATTTAATATCATCCAATCAAAATATCGTGAAACAGGCCCCTGCTTATAACTATATTGTGAAGACTACCTTACTTAATTTCCATAAAAAGTGTATTACATTTATTGTTTTCGGAGAAGTAGACCCTATGTGAAGAACGCGGATCATTCCTGTCATTTATTACCATTTTTCAGAGATTACATTCTACCGTTATGCCTCTGTCTAGTGGTTGTCGTGCACGAGTCAATGTATGCTTGATAGCTTTGGGAGATGCTAATTGTAGGCCGGATGCGGAGGTCTGGTTGTTCCCGCTTTATATAAATGATAATTTTGGGGAATACTAACCCGAACCCTAATCCTATTTAGAAGACCGAACCTGGGTCTAATTTACTTTTTACACCAAAATACTCCTTTGTATAAAGCGGCCATTTTGGACTCCGGAATTTTCCGAACCTCCCCAACCGGCTTACAATTAGCATCTCCCGATAGTTTTAGAACAACCTGATGTTACCATGCTAACTACTTTTATTATTATTCTTAATCAATGAGTGACCTACCTGATATTCCGCCATTAGGTTTTCGGGCAGCAGCGACACCTGACGTGGATGGTGTAGAACCACGTGATGCGTATGGTCTTTTTATAACATGACCATTCTTATCGTATCCACCCTTTTGTTTAGTTAGATAAATTGAATTTCCGTTCCACATTTTAGGTGGTCGTGGTGACGTGGTGGTTGTGGTCGTAGTCGTTGGTCTTTCCGTCTTTGGTTTGACTTCTACAAAAGTAGAATAGATGTATAAATGAAATGCGTTCTAGGCACCGACACTTGCTGATTGAACATTCAATATTATTATAAGGATGTGTCATTTAAAGCATTATAAGTAACACAGATTTAAAAGAAACCCCACTATTAACATCTAGCTCGTGCATCAAAAGTAGCCTACATATTGGCAGTGCATGCTTGAATTTGAAGAAACGACCTGTTATTTAGGGAAATTATTCTTCATATCATTACACACGGGGTCAAAATACCAGAACAGACCATAAAAATAAAAAGTACACATATAAAGTAAACACTATTCAATCTGATTAAAATACAGATCTATATTTCGCTTCGTTTTTTTTTTATATTTTCGATGGCTACCTAGTAAGACAAGTAAAACGAAATTTTGAACGACGGCGATGTCCATTTGAAGTTTACATTAATATGTGGTAGTTTTCACACCTTTTCTTAATACGACTATAGAAAACGTAACATGTTGTAATTTGAGATGGTCTCTCTGAAATACTAACTGTAACCATTATGAGAAGGGATAGGGCTAGAAATGGCCATCTCATTCTCTAATACTGTACACTATACAAGACAAACAAATGCGAAATCAATATCTTGTAATATAATAGTAGATGGTGAAAATACGAAGAGACGGCTTTTTTACTATTTGCCAGCTATTTGAAATGATGGGAACCGCTCAGAGATGTTATACTGTCTATCAAATACTAGAGAAAGCACACGGTACGCCGAAAACCAATCCAATCACTGTAATATTTTTCCATTTCTAGTATTTCACGCCGTACAGCCGATATTTTTAGGTTTATTTGATATGCATTAAACGTCTTGTATAACAAGCAGAGGAAGAAACTCCATTTCTTACGCCACCGCGCACTGAAGAGAAGTTATTTCCATATTGTTGAAAATGACGTACATAAGCGCTATTGTTGTTACTTTACATGCCAATCAAACAGTGTCCAACAACATTGTTATGTCTGCTGAGAATGTCATATGATGATTAGACACAATTGCTTGGTTTTGCATCTGTACAATTTAAAAAGCCCCGTCGGAAGACAATGTTTTTTAAATTTTCAGTTTCTAACCTCTTTATGGCTGGCCTTGTTTCTTATATTGGGGTTTCTTAGTGTCTCTTAATTCAAAACATTTCGTGGATATTCTACAGTAAAGGAAACGAGGTCTATACTATCTGCGATCTTCGTAATATTTTCTGATTAGAGAACCCCAAGATTTTACCAGATTCCAACTTGCGAACATATTTGCTTGACCTAATCAAATAAATGGGAGATTAAAAAACGAGTTTGGCAGTCCTGACTATAAAAAACTAGACACTGTTATGGCAATTGCTGAAAATTTCAGTCAAACAGGCCCTGAGTTCACAAAGCATTCCCAGACTTAAGTTGAGAATTTGCTCAACTTCCCATCACTGTTTATGAGAAATATCTTTGATCCAGAAACACAAAACTTTTCACATAGTTTCTTATTGATGTATCAGATACATTAAAACAAAACAAAAATATTATAAAGGTCTATATTTTAGTTAAAATAAGGTGAACAAGTTTGAGTAAATTATCAACTGAAGTCTGAGAAAGCTATGTGAACTTGGGGCCTGATCCACTATGAGCCAAGAAATAAGCGATCGAAAGTTCCGCATAACCCCGGCCATCAATACTAAAGTCGGTAGGACAAATACATATCCTCGAGTATCCATTAATCGTTAAGTCGAGAAGGAAAGTTATGCAGTAAATTGTATCATAATCCAACAAATATCGCAGGGTAGCGTTGACATCGAGAATTGATTATGGACTGGATACGTTAATTAATGTCTAATTAATAGTTTATATAACATTTCAGGCCCAAAGAAAGGCCTACAATAGGCAGATTAAGCTCTTGCATAATGTATGTTTAATCTGTAGCACTGACAATATTCTTGAATAATGCCTAGTATTTCTCTCTCCATAACATTACTGTAAACAACGTAATTTTGGTAGGCTGCCAATTGAAGAAATAGAGATTTCAAACGTTGTATTTGAGCATTGTGGAAGGGGGGGGGGTGAAAGAAATGGAATGAAACGTGTTTAAGGCGCTGCGTGTCTGGACCAACCGGGATAATAACGACGGATGGAGATTTGTAGATGACCGTAATATAGTATATTTTAGCTCCATTTAAAGATTGACACGTGGTTGTTTTTTTTTATATAAACTAATAACACTATTGCTACCTTAATGCGTTAATATATTAATAGTTGCTTTAAAATAATTTTCAATTAAATCCTACACATGTAAGATTTTCTGGTTGGATAAAAAGTCGAATCTTTACAATCCGTACTGATAATAAAATAAAACCAAGTACGAACATTCAAAAGCATTAGACAAAATTCGAAGTCCTAAAAAAACGGTATAGGCAAAAAAGTGTAATCAGGCAAAATAGTGTAATCAGCATATATTATTATGGACAATGAAGGCTGATAGAACAAGACCAAGAATTTTATGACTTTGATGTTAGATAATTTATGTCAATGCATTAAATAATTTATTAACGTCGACGTTAGGTAAAATATTGCCGTCGGTCTGAGCTGATTTTTTTTTTATATAAACAATATTTATTCAGATAACTGAATTTGAATGTTTATTAGATCAAGATCGCCTTTCGTCAAAAAAATATTTTAAGTTCTTATATACGACCATTATTCTTGTTTATCGAATGTCCTTTAAGTTAAACACGAATACAACATGTAATTTTAAAGTTTAAATTTTTGACTAATTAACGCTTTATTATTATTATAAGAATGTATACTTTACCGTAGAGTTGCATTTTAGCTGAAGCTATTCCAAGTGGATTAGAAGCCTCGCATGTATATTCGCTGAAATCCTCGTGGTCTATATTAGCTATTCGTAGACTTATGGTAATTGTGTTGTGATCTTCATTATAAATATCCACCTCATATTTCCAACTTGTACTTAATTCTCGTTCATGTTTCTTCCATACTGTCACTCCCAACGGTGAGGCCGATACAACACATTCTAATATAGTTTCTTTACCCAGTTCCTGACCAATTCTTGTATTTGGTAGTTTTACCTCGGGTGGATCTGAAATAAGGAGTTAAAAATTCAATGAATTATTGTACAATTAAAGTTCTTTATTTCGAACCCCATATTCTCGAATAATCGCATATCACGAACATCTTATTCTACCATGGACGACTCGGGTAATGTCGAAATCTGCTATAGTTCAATTCACTATAACATTTTTCTAACTGTCCAATTTGACAACCTAGCTGTGTTGAACGTAATGGAACGGGAATTCTAATTGTAAAGAAGATAAATGCACTATTTGCTTTTTTTAAATTGTTAATTGTTGATCTTTTTCTATGCCTTTCAGTTGTACATTTTTTACATTTATATATAAAAGTAAAATATATATCATCTGTACATGTAGAGATTTACATGGTCAACGACTTGAGAATTTAATCAGAGGCCATACCTGTTAACCCAAAGGAAATTATCGCTTGTAGTTTGATTACACGACTAAGAACTGTCACTGATAACGTAAACAATGCTTAGTAACAAAAACCATAGATGTGTGTATCAAAATCCACAAATTAAAGTAAAATAGAAACTCTTTGTAGTGCTATGACGTGATGACCTTTAAAAATAAGCAAAAGTTAGTCAAGCGAATTTTGAACATGTAAATGTATCTACGACATGTAAAAAGACGATGCGATGACATCATACGGATGAAATGTCAACCTAAAAAGGGCGATAATTACGACTAAAAATTACTGCAGCCCGGCATCGGCTTTCGCGCTTCTTACCCATCAAATTCCTGTTAATTATTTGCCTTTCCGTGATTTCGAGGTTAAAGTGAATGGTATTGGGTTAAGAAAAATTAGAGTACCTATTAGATTTAAGTGTAGCGATTTGAACAACTCGAGTGATTTAACGATATTGTTCAACTTCTTTTTATCTCATCGCTTGATTGTTTGTTTTATCGAATGTTATTCTTTGAAAACACAGGAGAGCTTTGGAATCAATAATGTTTCCAAATTTGGAAATCCGTTTCAAACTCAATACTTATTTTGTTTCGCAAAATAACACCGATACCATTTCGGGAAGCCGTTGTTACTAAAAAAAAGTCTGATAGTTATTCCATTGTTGAAGAAAGATTAATACTATGCAATATCTGTTAATGTGACAAACGCATTGGTTATTCACGGAGTTGTGTTCAAACTGCAAAGCTTTTAAAGTAAACAATGAAAATAATTTCTTACTCTAATGGAATCCGACAACTCCTACACATTTCAAACATATAAGATAAGTATGCAATCTAGTACCTCTCCCTCTTAGATAGCTAAGAGACCTGTATAAATTCCCCAAAATATCGGTTGATAATTTGCGCCTTCCGTGTGTCTTTAACGCTTAATCACAAAGGGGCATAAAACATAAAGTTAACGTCAGGAATTGTTGAATATCAATCAACTTTTTACATTAATATCATCATACCAGTTTCCAAAAATAACTGAGTTGGTACTTGCGACAATGCTTTCGTGAGGGGTATAACTTTGAGATTTCAATCCGTATATTGCTGGGTCAAATTTGGAAAAGTGCTAACAAGGTTTTCGTGAACAAAGGCAAAAATCTCAGAAAGTTGACAGTGAAAATTGTTGAAATTCAATGTCAAGTTTCCTCACTTTCTGGACAAGCTACACAATAACTGTAACGACTGACAGAGGTGACGACAATATAAGATTCACATTAAAATGACAATAAGTTTAAATTATAGACATAAAATTTATAGAACACCCTCCAGATCCGAAATATTTTTTGGAAAACCCCTTTGTCACCGATATACAAGTTTAATTAAAATTAGTCTTTGCTTTTATTTTGTACATTTATACTACGGGGATATGCAACAAATCTTTCAGAAGTCTGCTGCGTTAAATTCGCATGACCCGAGCTTGTATTTAGCCAACGGAGGGACGGCTTACACAATCAGTCACAGTGGCTAAACTTCAACTTCAAATAAAATAAAGAAGTTGCGTGCTCTTCACGTTGTGTGGGCCAACTAGAATTAAAACCATAACGACATAAAGATCCTATCTTGATTAGACTACCAATGTACATATATACAAGTATCCAGGATAAATAGTTATCACAATAAAAACATATAATTTGAAAACATACATTGTACTGTAACTCTCATTTGTCGACTTCTAGCAGGAGGTACGCTGTTATTAGCTACACATTCATATACATCATCGCAAAATCTAGAAATATTATGTATCCTCAATAATTCTCCTGACATACCAACACCTGAAATAATTCAAAGTTGAATATAATGATGACGGGACGTGACTTTCATTGATGTTCGTGGCGTATGCAAATGACCACTACTTCCATCAAATCAACTACAAGGTTCATTCCTACTACAGATGCAACTCGCAGATTTCTCTGAATGAAATTAGGGGATCGCAAGTAGCTATGTTACAGATTGGAGCCATGTCATGAGTATAGTAGCCTGGTCGAACCAGACTAAAGGCGAATCCAGAGACCATGGATAGGGACAGGTGCGCACAACAAGGAGTCCATATATCCCCCCTCCCCGGATAATTTCGAAAACAAGAAGCCCCACAATCCAATTTCCAGTGATTTGAGACAAGAATCCGGTTTTAAAATAATTAATTATAGTTCAGATAGCGGGGAGGGCTTAGAAACTGCCATGGTTGTGAGTTTGTGACTCAATACTCTGGCTAATGAAGATTTCAATTATTAAAGCAACCATCCTCGAATCTACCTGCTCATTATTGAATTTTTGTTTTTACTTTTAAAGTTTAAAATAAAATTAAAAACTACGAAAAATATACCGAGTTTCTTTTGAATCTTAAAATTCCAAATTTAGGAAAAATAAAAAAAATATCAAAAACAGACTGCGATTCTTTCTTTTAATTTCAATTATATGTTTTTTTAAATTTTGATAAAACAAAGGTCCATTATATAGAATAATGTAAAAGTACTACTATATTCTACATACTGTACATACGTTCTCGTTCTCTGGTAGTGAACTGATTAAGACGAAACCATTTAACGGTTGGTTGAGGTACACCTGTAGCATTGCACCTCAATTCTACCGTCTCGTCTTCTTTTACTTTTATATCCCCTGGATAGGAAAAACTTACAATACTTGGAGGCACTGAAAAAATACAGAACAAATATAGTAAAAGGTCTCATATTGTAGACGCAACGTATATTAACAAAAAGCGTATTTATTCAAATCTATCACAACAACCGTTGAGGCCCGGCCCCAGTGGCCGATGGACACAGAACGTATGCAAAAAGGACACAGCGGACGAGCAAACTTTCGGGGGAGGCTCCATCCGATTTCATCCGCTCCAGAAATGGACAAAATTGACGAAAATTTGCGAAAACAGTACGGAAAGGAACGAACGTGGGAAGCATGTAACGGGGATGTTAAATGGATGTTCATCGGAAGCCTAGCGGATGGAAGTGGATGCCAGCTCCGACATCCTTCAATATACCAGATACATTCCAGATACAAACGCTTTGTCCGTTTTAGAAACTTTATATACGAGATGCATACGCTTAGATCCTTTCTATATCCGTGCTACTAAAGATGTATAGACGTTCCATGTACCGTATCTTTCCTCCCTCTTCCGTTTTAAGCTGGAGCGGATGTGCGTTTCGAGGATACAGAGGGGATACAGTGGACGTTGAACGGATGATAACGGACATGGAACGTTTGGTGCTCGTATATGTCGCGCATTTACATCGCACACGGCAGAAAGTTCATTCGTCATAAAAGTTGTGTGCAGCTCAATACTTTTTGCGAGGATGAAATCAAAGTGAACGGATGCTCGATTGATAGGGCGTATGAAACACGTATGAAATGAGTACACGTACAACGGATGCATGGCGTTTCCAAACGAAAGGGTGTTAACGTTTCTTCCCCTTTATACCTCATCTGTGCATCCGTAAGTACAGTGGGGCCGGGCCGTAATTTACTGGCAATTTTGAAGTACATTGCATTTTATGAGTTTTTCACACCCTAGCATTTAATTTGTTTGTGATACTATATCGTGATCTGAAAGCAATGAATATTTACAAAAAGTGTATTTATTAAAATCTATCACATGGCAATCTAAAGTCAATCACATTCTATGAGCTTTTTTTTCATATCCAAACCTTTAATTTTGTATAATACCCTATCGAGATCGGAAAGGTATCCCATTTATATCTACGAACTTCATAGCCAAGATGGTATCTGATCTATGTTTTGAAGTTTAATCAATTTCCAGAATTTTTGTTATATTTCAAATGCTACATGTTTATCGGCAGCACTACGACTTCTGTTGCAGAGATGTCTCAAGTGACAGATCAAAAAATGACTTCGATTAAGTGCATGATTCCGAAATCGAATATATTAGATTAGACAGTAGATCGACTTGACCCTGTCCTCGTCAAATTTTGAAAACTCGAAATATACCTAATATGGTTATTTACGTAAGTATCCTAATTATTGTAGGATAAAATCATAGGTATAGGTTAATAACAAACCTTGTACAATGAGTTTAATTCGTTTCGTTTTAACTGGTTCTGTGTTAATCTGACATTTATATTCACCACCATCTTCCATTGTAACATTACGTATATGTAAATTCCAGTCTGCCAGATATGGTCGTTCAACACTTATTCGCATATCGTTTATCATTCTTCTATCTTGTAAACTTATAACTGTATTAGATGGATTCACCCACACAACCTGTAGTATAGAAGTCATTGAACCTTTATTATGGAGGGCTACACACGTTTCTCGTGTATGTATACCTTCAATCTAATTAAAATACAGATCTATATTTCGTTTCGTTTTTTATACTTTCGATGACCTACAGTAGTAAAGACAAGTAACGCGAAATTTTGAACTATAAAAACGAAACGAAATAGGATCTGTGTTTTAATCACATTGGCATACTTTTTACGGGGATTTAGAGCCCACTCAAAATATTTTTTTCACAAAACCATTAGTTTGAACTGTTAGGGTTATTTTCAAGAATAAATCTCAATCATACGAGGGCTTGCTGAAAGGTTCTAAGCTTGTCTGGGAAAAACCTGTACAAAGTCCCCCTTCGAGATGATGAACACACTCTGGCCAACGATGTTGCAAGGCCTGAATGCCAGCCATGGGGACATGACGTCACAATTACTAGGAATTTTAGATTCAGGTTGGAAGTGACGAATCCAGGTTTCATCCATGGTTTCAATTCTGGCAGAAAAGAATCCAAGGAGACAATACTAACACTAAAGTTGCAGTTCTTATGTCTATGATTCATTCAATGATTGTACTTGTTGGTGATCTATCCTTTCATGGGGTCCTCTTTCGACATTGGTTCACGAAACAGTTTCTTGTCGGTAGACCAAACCCGTCTGTCTGTCATTTAAGCCGTGTTCACACTAGTATCAACCCAATGAAATATCGGGTGAAACCACTAGATTCAAAAACTTTGTATTTGTTCGAGGCCAGGTGATCTACTGCTTTGTTATGTACACCGCGGCCACCTATGTATGATGGCTATCTTCGTTTCACATGTTCAATTCGAACCGTAACACTGGTTCGACTAATAGCTGTGATCGAAAGAAGTTTAGAATAAATGCCAAACGAAAAATTATAGTAAAAGAGGGTGCTGTGCCATGGATGTTTGTACTATCAAACGTTGATATACAATTAGGCGTTTATTAAACAATAATAATGAACTCCACAAAGATCGGATGATAATAACTATAGTCACTATACCGTAAGATGGATGCTGTCAGATGATCAAACAATTCTAGATAGTGAACAAGGTCAATAATACTGGAGGGCAATTAACAGGAATCATTGGCATGTAATTTAATAGGCTTATTTTTCTCACTAATGTAATCAATGTATATTAAACAGATCGAATTATAAATGTGCCGGACGTAGAAAGCCCAGGACGACAATATCAGAGAACTTATTGCAAGCATGGTGTTAATTTGGAAAAGATTCAACCAGATTATTTATTTGTACTAAGAATATGCATTCTGGTTACATCAACAAATTTCGAATGCAATCAAACTTGCATTTACAGAAACATCAAAAGAAACTAAATTTCATCAACTTCATATATCATATTTAGATAATATGCATGCACTGGCAGAGTATGCAACAACTCAGTTTGCATGTTCGTTTATTGAATCTAAAACGACTATAAAAAGTGTACGACTTTTAAATTTGTATTTAAAATTGGATTAGCAGATTTGTCTGGAATTTTGATCAGAATCTAATTTTAATACATTCGATTAATCTGCATCGACAAATCTTACTTTAGGTCGATAACTTATCAATGAATTAACAGATTTGTCTGGAATTTTGCTCAGTATCTAATTTTAATAATTCGATTTATCTGCATCGACAAACGTGACTATCGGTTGATAACTTATCAATGAATTAGCAGATTTGTCTGGAATTGTAAACCAGAATCTAATTTTAATATATTCGATTAATCTGCATCGACAAATAAATATCCAAAACATTAGATCACGACCTATATTTGTTTAAACATTACCTTATAATGATCTCCGTATTCTTCTGTATATTTGGGTGCTACTGTACAAGGCAAGATGGCGGTGGAACCAGAAACAATATTCAAATCTATTGGTGTAACATCTAGGACTTTCTCCACTTCAGCAAAAGCTGCTATACCTTTAAAATTAAAAAAAGAATATGTTTATTATGTTTAGGCTTGCAAGATATTCTTAGAGTAAAGAACAAGTATTCGCTATTGATGAGTTGGGCTATACTGGACTCCGAGCCAAATTATCTCTGAGTCAGAGCCAAGTTGGGCCGGATATAACACGTCTAGGTTTTGTTATCCCGGATGACTTCGCGCCGGGTACCGTTCGTGCATTATGCGCGAACTCTTAGTTTTTCTATTACTTGCACGCGCACGGGCACTATTTCGTTTTCTTTTACATGTACCAAAATCTGGGATTTCACCCGGAGGTACTTTTGAGTATTAGTCTGTGAAGTAGAACACTTGCCCTTGTACCTGTGTATCGCTAATTATAAACCGAATGTGTGAAGACAGTTTATATATATCACGCACACAATTTTCAGTACAGAGTTGATTCACGCTCGATTTGTTGCTAAGCAAACTAATGGGATTATTTTCTCAACAGTGTATGAACTTATCCATAGCGATAATATCCTTACACCGAGAGAAATTATCTAGTCTCGGTGAATAGAACCATGGTTGTCTAGTAGAAAATTACTTTTGTATTTTTTGGAACGGAAAACAGTGATTTTAGAAGCAAACTAACCTGCCGCACATGAGGAAGTCATTATACTTATAATACAAGGCGAGAACTCTATTTGCGGCGGAGACTTATCACTGAGTAATAGGTCAAGGTTAAAACATACGTTTGCCTTATAAAAATCTAGCAAAATGGTAAATACCTACGGATCTCGATAAAAAAAATAACATTCAGATTATAACTCTAGATAAGGTGTGTTAATTAACAAGGGTGTAAATGGAATATTATAATATGTATAGGAAGCCTAGTGACGAGGGTAGTAAGTAGCTATAGTTTTAAGTCGAGATTACGCGCTTTCAGTTTACTCCGTTTTGAGATAACCAATTATGTGAGAAATACCATACTGACATTCGGTAAGTTGTACGCGAACTAAATGCGTTTGTTAGATACTGACAGAGCAACCCGGAGTCGAACAATCGCCGCCCGAGCTGTCTTCGTCAGCTAGTTTCAAAATGGCGTACAACCAGTGCAAGTGGGAAAAGACGACAATAAAATCAGAGATATGCTTTTTATTATTGTCGGACTTATTACATCACTTCTGTCTAACAAATTATAAAGCTGTGGTGTTACGGTGGAGGCATAGTATTTCACCGTTACACCACAGCCACTCTAACCACTCATAATACATCTAACTATCACTCCCTACATATTTCCCCTCGTCTACTTTCCCAAACGTCAACAACACATCTCATACATCCATTTCGCTGATTAACCGTTGTATCATGTCTACTGGATTTTACTGTATAATATTCACAAGGGGTCGAAATATGTTTTAGTCACAAGGGGTCGAAATAATCCGATAGCTTGAAATTCACATATGAAAACTGATTTTTTTAAAAATTTCTTCGGGCTAGTTAACAGGGCGAGGAAAAGGTTACCAAGGGTGTACCACAAAGAATGGTCAATATTATATACTAAAATTAAGTCCAGCATAGTATACACTTTTAATAAATATACAGATCTTTTCAATCCGATAGATTGCGACGGGGGAATATAGTTGACTTTTCGAAGCCGCACAGGAGGTACTCCACATTGCAAATAACAAATATCAACAACGCATTGCATTACACAAGGCGGTATCCAATTAATTAAAATATAGATCTATATTTCGTTTCGTTTTTTATACTTTCGATGGCCTACACTATATGCAGTAAATCTAGTAAAGACAAGTAAAACGAAATTTTGAACTACAAAAAAAAAACGCAAAGAAATTGGATCTGTGTTTTAATCAGATTGGGCGGTATCCATTCCATATCATAATGTGAATGACAAGAGACTATAATATTGATGAGTATCTGAATTGTTCGTCTTTCATTTGTTCATTTGTTCAGTATTTTATTCGTTATTAATCTAATTAGACACGTTAGACGACAGACAGACTAATGAGTTTAATTGCTATCTTATTGTTTAACTGTATTGCGGTGTCTTTTATATTTTAATCTTTCCTCTTTAGTATTTATATAACGCTGTTATACAGTTAATTCCTAAGCTTCGGTTTTGTATAAAGACCTATTTATACATTTCATTGAAAATTCAATTTTATACCATTACCAGGACACTCTCTGCTAGTTGGACGTGTTGTTCTACGTATATGATAATTTAATGTTGTCTGGTATTAAATAGTTCCAAGGATAGTTCAATCATGCACTTATTACTGACGATTCTTACTTCAACAGTAGTAAAAACGGTTATTCCATCAACACAACAAGCTATTGGTGGTTAATGTGGAACTGGAACTCATTTTTAACTCGTCGTAACTTTATCATATTTTATTTCAAATGAAATCGGAGAATATTTTTAAAAAAATATAATAAAAGAGGATTTTTTTTTAAACCGATTTTTGAAATTCCTGAAGACCATGACCCGGTTCTTTTTGGTGAGTTAAATGACACGTGCTTTGTTTGCTTACATGTATATTATAGTTCTATGGCCAGACGATAGCGGAAACAAAATGATAATAGAAGAGCTAGACTATGTATTTAAGGGAACTAAATAAAGAAAGCATTCCAAAGATTAAATAGAATCATTGATCATAAAAAAATGTTACAAAATGACATAAACCTTCTACAGTAAGTACTGGAGTAATCTGATGAAAGTAAATATAGATTTATATTTCATTTCTCATTTTAAACTTTGCTAAATAACTTATCCGGCATTCGTTGATGTTCGGACTTAACCGACATTCCTTGATATTCGGACTGTATTATCAGAGCTCAATTACATGGGACAGACGTCACTGTGTATTTCACGGGCTTGAGATTCGCATTCCCTTAAAAATAATGATTCGGGCATATAATTAGTGTGTATACGTATGTTGCAAAATATGCTCCTCATGAACGACTCCGTCCACTTCCACGCCTTAGATCGAACCCTTAACTTGCACAGATACGAGGCATAGGTTGGACGATTCTACCACCAAACGTTCCAAAATTTTAACGACATAGGTTGAATAACGACGGATGTCTCTACGTGGGTATATACGTATATTTTACACCGGAGATCGAACTCTTAAATTGCATAGATACGGAGCACACGTTAGACGCTTCCACCACCGAACGTTCCTAGATTTTAACGACATAGTGAGTATGCACTCGGCAAACCTCGGCAGATTCCGATACGGTGTCGGGTACTGGAATCTGGTGAGCTTTGCCGAGTGAGTGAGTGTGCTACGGTTGAATACGACGGATGTCTCCTCGCGGGGTCAAACCACAAATTGATATGGATTAGATAAACACAGACTACAGCTTAACACATGAGCTATCAAAGATTGTTGTAAGTATCAATTTTCGGATCATGATGGATGTCCCAAAGAACAACAAACACCAAGAAGAAACATGGATAGTTTTACTAGTTTGTTTACGGAAAGTGATACGCAAACCACCAATTGCAATGACGTTCGAATTTCAGTATAGTAGAGTGGTATCCCTTTATTGATGACCATGGGCACATGCTGTTTAATTATCTTATTACTAACACAAGTAAATATCACCTATCTAATGATTAGCACGTCCACCATCTACCCTTCAATTCATCATGGACCAACTATGGCTACTATGAAGAAGTGTGGGTTTATCTGTTTCGCCATGACACGTGAAGTTAGCACGTGAAGGGTGTCAAACTTCAACGTTCACATGATCACGAGATGTTTACACGCATTCGTGTTCGTCCATTATTGAATGTCAATCACTCGTGACTGGAGATGCGCCTAGTGCAACAATCGAAATAAATTGATAAATAGTAAAAACAAATCTGCTGTGAGCAATGAGAAAATCGATGACGATTGGCTTTCCACTTTCCCCCAGGAAGGGATGGAAGTGCAATGTAAACGTCGGATGTATCGTCATGATGGCGGCATACATACACTAATGAGATATGAAGAGGGAGTGAGAGAAGAAAGTGAACGACAATCAATATATATTTAGAGTTATCCTGACAGCCAACCGGTTATAAAACCAGTTTAAGTACTTGAAGATTATCTGTAAACAGTTGGAATTTTAATCTCAACTTTCAACTTGATTTTCTTTAGTAAGAGTAGACAATTGTTCCTTGGGCATCTTCAGATATTGAAATAACTTTAGATCATTTCACAAAATTCGCTTAATTGACTTTTATTTTGTGGTGCTTACAATTAACAAAATTCGCTAAATTATTTAAATGATAGAGAGAGAGAGAAATAGGGTTTAATGTCCACTCAACACAACTAGGTCATTTCGGGACTAACACATAGTTCAATGTTATTTCAATAATTCGCTTGCCTGTAGGGGTCTTTAGCAGTAGGAGGAAACCGGAGTGCCCAGAGGAAACCCACGAGGCGCCCTACGCTCATACGCTCACACTAGGGCTCGAAACCACAGCCGCAAGCCAGAGGTGGCCGGCCAGCTAGAGGTTGAAGCTCGGCACTCTAGACGACTAGGCCATCCCATCCCCCCTATTTAAATAATACGTCGAAGTCAGTTTTAATCATAATTTGTTTTTATAGACACCCACATACCAGAACACTCTTTTTGGATTACAAATGAACTGAAAAATATAATCCAGAGGCCTGTTTCACGAAATTTTAACAAAGATAAAAATCCAAATTTTAGCAATTTGGTTGGATAATATTAGATTGGTTTAGTGCCTAGTCAATCAAAATTGAAGTATCTACTAAAATTTAGATTTTATCTTAGTCAAAATTTCGTGAAACAAGCCCCTGTGCTTTTAAAGAATATTTTTAACTTGCAATTAACGAAGTAACACGCCCTGTTCATTAATTAGTAACGCCGAAGGTACAGCCAGTCGACTTCACAAAATACTGCATCTTGGGGAAACTGCAAAAGTTGTTGTGTTAAAATATGTGACGACAGCACACCATTCATTTCCCCATTGACATTGACTTTAATTTTAATTCTCGACTCTTTGACATGCTCTAACCTTTCCGAAGTTTTCGTAGGGTTGAACGCTTTTTATCACAGATCGAGAAATAAGCAGAAAATATGCATGCGCCTGCGGTTCACTATGGAATTCTTGAGATATACACAAACTGGAAGTAGCATACTAGTAAGAATGCAAATGTCGGCTCTACATTTCAACGTAACCAACCTCTTAACACGCCTCGTGATATTTTCCAAATTTGGCAGAAAATGTCTATTCAAACCCTTTTCTTCGATTCCACATCAAAAAATCAAAAGGACACCGTATTGCAAAAGATGGAAGGTATAGAAATACTATGTACATTCGTAATCAGCGTATAAATTAATGGTGTACCGTTTCCATGTGCCTTAAAGCATCATTAGTATAATAACATGCTGGTAGTCGCAGAGGCAACTGGTATGCCGCTGGCTGGCTCGCTAACCAGGTGGTTTCGGGTTCGCTTTAGGTGTTAGCCGAGAAAGTTCTCGACTTTCTGGCGTGGTTTCGGGATGGGGTATGGCAAAAATGGCGTTAAAGGGCAAAATTGGTGTCAGTCATTATCACATATTGGATAGAACTGGTTAAACACTTTCTAAATATAATTTTAACACAGATATCATTGCTACAATGAATGAGTAATACATGTGTCATGCATCGGAAGAGACGAACGCCAAAGGAAAACACGAGCTGTCCCTTATATAACTGACTGAAGTGACGAGTGATTATAGATATACGGCCGAATTTCGGCTCATTAATAATTCCTTTAGGTGCACTAATATTGTCCTTTAAATTGTTCGAATGGAACGAAATACAGAGGTCTCGCGTGCACCTAAAAGAAACCTTGGCATATTCATTGACCCGGTAGGTGGAGAAAAGGAAGCCGTCCAATCTCATTCATTTCATGATAACGTTTTGTTCTTTTGTTCGCAGTATTACAGAAACAAGACATCATATTTGAAGCAATGTCTGAATTTCGCAACGCAACCAATACCTGATATCTAGGAAAGAGGCCAACAAAGGACATTTTTATTTAAAATATTTTGTTTGCTAATTAATTTGGAGATTGCACGGTGTAGTGGACAAAGTAAGCATATTCTGTGTCGAGTCAAAGAAATTCCCATCAAATTGTGCTGAATCTGAAACAATTAAATCTGATCACAAAGAAAGATAGCATTCAGGAAATGATTTTGCAAAATAAATTGTAGTTTATTATTGTATGTATTATCTACAGAATTTTTATATTGAATATAGATATTTTTTAATTATAAAAAACTTTAATATTCAAAGGTTACAAAATTGTTAACAACGAGTTACAATTATTATGTTGTTGCCATTGTACAAAACATTATCAATTATTTACACATTAACTGAAAATCAAGACTAATCTATTAAAACACGTGGTGAATCAATGTTTCTTTAAACAAATGATTATTTTAAATCGCATTTATAAATATATTGTATTAATTAAGAGGATAATGGGCGCCTTGAAGCCTACCGTGTCAGAATTATCCAGAATTGTATTAAAATAATGGCTGATTTGTTACTTTTTTAAAGATAAAAGAATACTTAAAACATGAATAAATACTTGTTATCATATTTATACTAATTAGTAAAGATTTATTGATATATATTTTTTTCAGAATACAAGACGCCGATATTCTGTTTGTATCAGCTTTAAAAATTGTTTTTGGTATCCATCTTCTACTCTCTCGTTACAATTTTCTGATTTAATTGCTCACACATTCCTATCATCATTAATAACGTCATTCAGAGCAAAACATGTCAACATCAATATTGTTAGCCAATGTACGGTCTATAATCAATTTTCTGCGGACTTAGAGCCATGTTACCATTAGCCATTTCACAAACCATTACCCACGATTATCTTCAATCTAGACTCGGATACAAACCCCGCTACATTTGTTTCTAAAGCAGTATAAGAGCTGTGTGTAATAGAACTCGTGAACTGCATGTTAATGGTAGTCTAACAAGAGAGATATGTAATACATTTATCCCAAGGATGTGAAACGAGATGGATATAATAACGTGTTTATATCACCCTGTCTCATTATTGATAATGAAATTTGAAAACGACATGAAAGTACTAAATACAAAACTAGATTGAATGTTCGTAATAAAATATGAACACAACCTGCCTCGTACACGGCACCCATCATTAAATATAGAACTGCAAAGTGTTCATATCACCCTGTCGCATTATTGATAAAAAGCATTTTTTTTCTATAGTGAAATTTGAAAACTATATGAAAGTACTAAATACAAAACCAGATTGAATGTTTGTAATAGAATATCAACACAACCTGCCTCGTACACGGCACCCATCATTGAATATAGAAATACGTAGATGTCTGAAATTTCAAACCCATAGCAGGGAATTTTTAGCCATACAAGAGAGAGAGAGAGAGGGAGAGAGAGAGAGAGGGGTTAACGTCCACTCGACAATAGGTCATTTCGGGACTAACATATGGTTTAATTTTTTTCGCTTGTGCGTAGAGGCCTTTAGCAGTGGGAGGAAACCGGAGGACCCGGAGAAAACCCAAGAGGCTGGACCGGCGACCCTGTTAGCCATACGAATTTATATATATGAAATAAAACATAAGTAGTATATATGAGTATTGCCTGTCTTGTGTCCGACAACCATCAATAACTGTTGAAATGTGTGGATTTGATAAATGCAAAACCATAACAGGTAATTGTTAGCCATACGAATTTTCGAAAAAATATTTGTTGCATTAATGCACCTTGCACACGACATCTACTCAGGACCGGATCGTGCCTATATATGTGCCATTCAAAATATAAAATTGAGGGTCAAGTTATGATTAATTTACATGATTAGTTTTGGTAATAGTTCTCATACATACAAACATTTATAGAGAGGTTTAAGATGATACTTGGGAAAGAAAAATAAACAAAAATTCATTTCAACCGGGCCTCTATTGAGGTCTGAGTCGTCTGACCAACTCGAATAATTTTATCAAACACTGAGGCACCATTGAAAATTCGGCTATGAAAATTTATGTGGTGCCTCCTTCCCTTAGTGCCCTAAGTCTGTGCTTATTTTGCTTAATGGTTAATCCAGCTCTGCTAAAATTCAGCCAATCACTCTATATATTTGTCTAATGCTTTTTAAAAATATGTCGACCCCCTGTGATATTAGATTTCTATCGAGTGGGTATTATACGTGTTAGTTCAGAGTAACATTTCAGATCCTATTTTCAGATTTGGTATCTTATTGTCACTGTCAAGAAGCGTGGTAGCCAACACCAGACGTGTTCTAAGGATGCTTACTCTAAAACTATTTCCTGTGCCATGTCATATTTGAAAGGCAAGCCATAATAATGCGTCCTTCATATTATATGGATTAGTCACACATATGGAGACTTATGGTTGCAGACATGTCTTTAAGTTATGCTTCTATAGTAACAACATGTAATTAAATGGGTTTAACGTAATACATTCTGCACTTACCAGCCTAATGAAAACGGACATTCACAAAGCGCCGTGCTATGTGTGGAAAATTTTGAACAACGTTGTTTTAAGAACATGGCTAATATTTACAAACATGAACACACAAGTTCAACTAGTCGATTCATTATTTTGACTTTCCAAATATTTCTGCAGAATCCCCTTAAATGTTTAATATGATTAATATTTATTTCGTTTTAGATATTCCATATTTTAAATCTTACGGATTGGAATCTTCATTTTGGATTAGATAAAATCAGTAATAAAAAAAGCGCAACGAAATAGACTAATAGATTGAATTCTGTTGATAATTAACATTAGTGCATGCCATGTATCTTTACATCTACTGGGATTATAAATTCGACATCGTACTAAGGTTTAGGTAACAGGGACATGTTTCTCGAAATCTTAACTAAAGATAAAATCCAAATATTTGTAGATACTGCGATTTTTATTGATTAAGCTATAAAATCAATCTAATACTATCCAATCAAATTACTAAAATTTGGATTTTATCTTAGTTAAAATTATTTCGTGAAACAGGCCCCATTGAATTAGCCTAGTTATGAATAATACCCAATACTCCCAGAGTTTGATCGTTCCATTACTAATCCTTTCAGATGAGCAAGAGCTTTGAAAAACTTGATCATCAAATATTTGACTCGAGATTTATCTGAACATATTCTGTAAATGAAGAGGTTGTCGAAAGGTTAGGCAGGCAATGGAAACTAATACGATAACTAAGCAAATAAACGCCTAGAGCAGTCAATTGCGCTAACAACTATGGCAAATACTCCTATATTTAAACCAATAAGACGAACTTTAACTGGAATTGACCGTGGTATGGCTTTACTCGATTCTTACAATGGCTTTACTCGATTCTTACATTCACCAGAAATGTTAAAGCAATAAGGCTAACTAGCTAACACGATTTCGTCCTGATTTATATGTATGTAACGTACTGGACTAAGGGCGGATGAACGTAAACTTGTTAGACCTGGGGTTATGTCCCATTCATTTAATACATACGAAAATGGGAAAATAATTTCCGATTCAACTGCTCAAGCAATTAGGTCAGCATCAGGAGACGAAACTAAATTATATTGTGAAATTAGTCCCATTTCAAGCAGCAGGTTTCGATCCCCGTTGTAAACTTTTGGTAAATAGATTTAACAACAGGAAGTCGCAGTTTCCAGATATGAAATAATTTGATCCACAAATAGAACAACAAAAGTTGATGAATAAAGTCTGTCAGATGTGGTTTATGTTGACATGCAGACGTGGAAGACACCAGGTGTTTTTCTTTATTTGTTGGATTACTATGTTTAATTGTTTAAAGATACATTCTCGTGTTATTTCCAATAAAAGTATAGCGCAATTGGGTATATATATATGGAAAGTAGAGACGCCCAAGCTTAATATAAAAGCACTGGATTCCCTGCAAAAAAACACCCGTGTGGCAAGCAGTGGGCAAAAATATCAGGGTATCACGAACTGTCTGTCGGATTGATTTTTGGGGTCGGTTGTTATTTCTTGGTCGAATGGTTAGGCGGTTTTGAGTTTAAATGTACAACAGACTCTGAAATAAAACGGCGGAAAAAGAAGCTGGCAGAAGATAACCCTAGAATTTATTTAGGCTTCAATATTTATGGTAAATTGACAGTTAGTAACGACAAATACATCCTGAAAATGGAACCCCCCTCAATAAAGTTACGTGACAGACATGATTTCCAAAAAAAGATTATTTATATCATGGGGTATTCCCTCGCGAATACAATGTTTTGAGGTGGATGTTTTTTAGTCCAGATATATTATCAAATCACCCTGTTTCTACACGGTAAGGCATCTGTAAAGGAGGACTAGAATCCCAATCCTGGAAATTTAAGAAGCGTATAATGGAAAGCCACTGTCTGGGCAAACGTTTTGTGCTGCCTTCATATAGAAACAACAATATGGACCAGGAACCGGGCATGTCATGACGTCTTCGCGGAATATATAGTTCGTCAATCGATGCGCAATTGTCAAAAGAACAAACATGCACGTTTCATGTCGACCGTACTTGACTGTGCGGATCCTTCGGTTTCTTCTTCTAAGAAGGGAAATATGAAAACCAAGATGAATAGCGCTTGGGGCGAAGTTCCTTGTCCAAAAAATATACCAGGTTGGGTTTTTTTTCCTTTGTAGCTATGTTTTATGCTTTAAATTTTTAAGACCTAAATCGAAAGGGTATTAGAATTGTAGTTATAACTTAATATAAATAACCTAATTACCACCATTGATAAAATATGCAAAATGCCAAAAAAGAAGTGACAAAAGACTTGACATTAGTCTTTATAATAGCGATAAACGTGTATTACTAATACAACAAAATCGTTAGATATGTGAACTCGGCCAGTTTGTATTTAATTTGTCCACGAACTTCCCATATATCAGATTACGTTGGGTGGTGTTAAATGAAGAAGATACGCATTTATATCTGTCGATGTTGGACAAAGATAGCCACCAAGGATCCCGATAGTCTGTGTTGTACTTGGTTAAAGGTTATTCTGAATAACAGACTTTTAAAGCGAGAATTTCAGGGTTTTTTTAAAAGAAAGTCAAAACATAAAAATTTCTATGTCTTTTGCTCAATAGGTTGTCAACTCACTATTATACGATCATATGCATTATTTCGATCACTTAAAATTCATTGACACCGGAAATAATAACACAATATCCTCCATTGTTTCGCTATTCCTATTATGGAATAGCTATCTTCAAACGTTTGAATTTGAAGTTGAAAATGATATTTTTGCCAATTTCTCAGCTGGAAATAGTGAATTATAGGATTAATAGGCTTATTCTTTAACAAGGCATGACTATTTATAAATACCATCTATTTTAAGGCTTTATTTTAATAATTTTTAAATTATAACTTAAAAATATGAAATTGTAAACAACAAAAGTAAACACTGGACCAAAAATATATATTCGTGTTCGCTATTGAGTCTTTAATTATAATATTTTGTATGATACAATGGTTACTCGGTAGTCTCACAGTGTTTGCAGGGGATTTCCCCTGTCTCTTTCATTCATTTTTGGATCGGGAACTGGTCCCCACGGGATAGTCATCTACTCACCTTCGGAAAAAGCCTAAGGATCAGCCAAATTAAATTTGATGTGACGTCATAATTCCAAGATGTCTTTGACGAAGGTCCCTGCACCGGCTCTTAATAATAAAGACACATACCAAGACATACATATCTATAAGTAATTTGCATTATCATGTATTTGAAGAGGTTGTTAAAGACCCAATACCAATCTTGTTGTAACTGAATAAGATGTCGCAATCATTGTTCTGGTCAACAAATTGTACTATTTTACAATATTCCAATTAATTGGTGGTACAAACTTAAACATCTACTAGTTAGAATAAGGCTTAAAAACATCTGGACCTGTCAAGCCAGCCAGAGTGTTATTGTCCCTTTAAACAGCATTATTGTTTCAAATATAACAATGTAAATTTTGATTTGAAATATTAACAAATCAAAAAGGACAGACTGATTTGAAATATTAACAATTCAAAAAAGGACAGACTGACACTGGTTGGTCAAGCACCTCGGCCTCTTGAAACTCGGTTGAATAAGAATATTATTAAAGAATAAGAATTCCATATATCAATTCACATGTGCGGAAATTGGTTTATTTGGAATATAGATTCATCAGTATCTAATGTTTAATATATCTATATATACGAGATGTTAATTTCCATGTTGTTCTTTATTTATGTTTTAAGAATAACCTGGGGGTTTATCATTTTGAAAACAGCATTTATAGGGATTCACATTTCTTATGCCGTTTTTGTTGGTTTTTTGTCTTCTGGGATTCTTATAAGAACCGTAATCTACAAATATATTTGTTTGGATACAATTAAACTCGTGTGAAACTTATCATATAGTAGCCTCATGTGGCTAAGGTGATGTTGGTAGTGTGGGGGTAGGGTGATGATGTACTGGCTACTGGCTAGTTATATCATCTACTCGTCGACATAAATATAATACACAGAGTGACCACGGCTCTGTTTCGCGAAATCTTAACTAAAGATAAAATCCAAATTTTAGTAGATATTTCAGTTTTGATTGGCTAAGTCAATCAGATATTATCCAATCAAATTACTAAAATTTGGATTTTATCTTAGTTAAAATTTCGTGAAACAGGCCCCAGTTATTCCTGTCATAATATCTAAACGTACAATCCGAGCATAGGGCCTGAACCTTTCAATTGATAAAGACTTGTTGTTGGTGATAGCGATACATCTTGCTTGATCTCCCGTTCAATCAACATTACGTAACCTGTCATATTCGCAATGTTTGTCAGTATGGCCGTGTAAGACACATGTTAGCTTCAGCCGTCAAATGATTCAGACAAGACTTCATCAAAATTCCGCAAACGTCGTCAAAATTGGAGAAAACTTCAATATCTTCATGGAATATTTACGTCACGTGTTTACATAATGAGAACGTGGGATAAAGATCACATCACCAATCAAACACGAGCTTATAAATGGCATCTTTGTTAACTGTCTCGTCTGACTGGTGAATGAGATATCGTTACTTCACCAATCTCGGGTTGTTTTATTCACGATCCAGTATTAGGATCATCATGGTTTAATTTAATCATAATATTACTGTATACATAATTATAGAAGATCACAGGAAACCAGACGTCTCTTTTCCCAAAGTATAGCTAATAATATCGTCCATGTATGTATCTATGGTGAGTTAAGGAATTCTTTTTGGGGCTTCCATAAAACTTGTTTTGATTCCTTTGATCGAGATTGGATGACAACAGAAAAAAAGTCCCAAATCCCCAAATTTCGCTTCTCAAGGAACAGATAATCGGCATGAGTCAAGCACCCATACTCCTCGCAGTGCTCTGTTTGATTAGAGATAATCCCACTAACCCGGATTTTTTGGGCTATTGCTTCAGGAATATGCCGAGCAGTATGCATGTTTTATTTTCAGAATGAAGAAGGTACCCACAAGGTCATGGCGGCATTGTGACAGTGGACATTCACATATCCTTAACCTAATTTTCTGACTTATGATGAAATTACTTGGACCTAATATACCAAAGATTCTTGTGAAGGCATCTTAGCGGATTGTTGATGATCTATTCACAGAGCCCTTCCGTATTGCATTCTGATATCCATGTAATGTCATAATCAATAGAATCATGGGCATCGCCATTGAACGTCTTCAAAACTGCCATTATATAAGACAAATTGTACCATTCTTGATAGGAGAGGTTATCCGAATCACCATTAAAACCCTGATTATCAGTTCCAGATAAGCTGTGATTCGAAACGTGAGCATCGCTATAATCGGCACCATTGCTGTTATGTGGCATCATTGTGTACCGTTATCATTGCAGAGTTGTTGGTGGTAATGATAAAATGACCGTGGTCATTTGATGTCAAAGTTACTTTCTTTAACATGACTGAACCTTTATGCGGACCGAGCTAATGAACACGGCCATGCAGTGTGCAATGGGAGAAATCTTGCCAGGACAGCGGCACTACGGCATACCTTTAGCTTATATCGATTTCCAAATGTCAAGGGTTCTTTGACGTGCAATCCAATGTGTTCACGGTTCTTTGGCATTACGTCTCATCCGAACCACTATACGCTGATCTTTGCCAGATCCCCCGTCCTGCACCAATGGCAAGGGGGGGGGGGCACGCCGTTAAATCCTAATGAGCTCTCTCGGTCCATTCCGGGATCTAACACAGGACCTCGAGGTTAACAAGCCAACGTCTTACTCTCCAATCCACCATGGCTCACAAACCTTTTTTGTCATTTTCTCTCGACTACATATTTTGGTTTATTTTATGCGATGACAGTATGTCTTCTTTAAGCATTTTTACTTCTATATGATATTAAGCTTGTGTTGATATTTGGCGCTGCTAAAAACTAGTGAACCGGCCAACTTCCGGTTACTCTATCCAAACAGAAATTCAACCATGCATAGTGTTCCCCATTACTATCGAAATAGCCGAATTACATACTTTAATTGTATCTAAATTAGAGAGGTTTAGCTCGTTTAAATGATTACGTTTTGTAGTTAGCTATAAATAATGTCAAATGTCGATTGCAAGGTTCACATAAAGCTAACAAAACATTGTTGTAATTTTGTTTTAACATCCGTGGTGGCCTTAGGAGAGGTACCAGTTATGCCACCCAACCGTTATGCCGCCGTTAAGGTTAGGGTACCCTAATCCTATACAATAAGGGACGGCGGCATAGCTGCACGGCGACACAATGATGCGCTCCCAGCCTTAGACACCTAGCTACGTCAATCTTAACCCATTGGCAGTTGGCCTTTGAAATCGAGAAATAAAACCATTACCTCAGTTAGCTTAACACCTGATATAGTTAGTGTTTGGACGAGCGTACATAGCTGACAAATATTTGTTGTACTGTGCGATAAAAAAAACAAGTTAATATGGTGGTGGAGGGGGGTGGGGCTCCATGAACACATTTCAAAACATACATTATTATTAACAATGAATGTAATGGTATTTAACATCCTACTTTTCTGCACTAAATATTATTAACAAGAACTTGACTAAGAGTTAAACTGACATCCGATACGTTCTAATAGGTCAGAAAATTACATTGTAAATCACAACTGAATTGTTCTTATTTGAATAATTCGAGACCATTTGTAAACTGTAGAAGCGGATATGGTTCAGCGAAATTCCGATTTTAACATAAACATTTTGCAGGTGGCGTTTTTTCAGTACGATCAGAAGTTGCTATCCACTTCCAGATAATGTGAAATTGCCTAGTTTTATTGGAGTAAAATTACTCGTAGCTGTTAAAGAACTCTCAGTGGAGGTCATAAACTTAAGACATTTGTATTCCCGGGATGCGCCGCTGCAAGTAAATGGGCTGTCGATCAATGGCGCTCGAGGATCACACAGAGTAAATAGGAAAATATAAGTGAGTGTGGGACATATCTAAATTATGACAAAGTCTAATCTTCAGATCAAAGAATCCCCACTAACCTGAATATTGATTCTAATATGGCAGTAAATGGTTTTGATGTCTATAAGAAATAGATAAATATTTTATAGTACCACCACATATATCGTACAAGATGATCTTCTCGTGTACCGGTTTAAGAGAGTGAGGGAGAGAGAATGGGGTTTAGCGTCCACTCGAAACGAACTATGTCATTTTGGGACTAACATATGGTTTAATTTTATTTAAATAATTCACTTGCCATGAGGTTGGACAGGCGACCCTACTCCTTGTCACATACAACCGGGGATTCGAAACCACGCCAGTTGACTCAATGACTGGCCGTGCTAACCATTCGGCCCCCCACCCCCGTACAAGATGACATTGTCGTGAAGCGGTTTAAGAGCAGGAACAAATATAACATGTCCACGAAGCCAAAGGTCTTACAAAAACTACTCGCATAGCAGTTTAAGAGAAGCCACGAACGCTCAGTTATACGTTTATGTATCAGAATGCCAACGAACTCCATAAAAGAACCCAAGACTGGACCCCACGGAAGATTAGTATCAACACTTATTAATAGTTTAAAACAAGGATACTAATAAACTACTTGTATAGCGCTTTAAAAGAACCCGAGAAGACATGTGTATGACGTTTGGGATCTGAACGTCATGGAAGACAAATATCAACACGTATCAATAGATGAACGCACCAGGATACTAATGAAGTTCTTGTATAGCACTTTAAGAGAACCCAGGAATACATGTATCTGATGTTTGGAGTCTGAACTCCATGGTAGAACCAATATCAACAGTGGGGTTATGATATCATAATAATAACTAAATCTAATATGCCACGTCATGTGGGAACCTAAAGAAAATAAAACTATTGATTTAGAGAGACAGATGAAGACGACATCATTCACTTATCGACGTAAACTTGTAAAACACGATCCGAGTAAATCAAAAGAATTTGAAAAGCTTTTTGTTATGTGATTTCCCCTGTGAACACTTACTCAATAACATAGATCAAATTTAATATGGAGTTATAGAGGTTGTCAGGTCAACATGGGGTTTTTTTTACGAATGATTTTTTTTTTCGGTAGCAGGTCTTGGTGAAGAGAATCGTATATCACACGTTCTGCTGAATCATTCAATTTTCTCTTCTACCAGGAATTCAAGACGTCGAGTTGTCATGTTACAATTCAAGAGCCATTTTTTTAGACACGTCACTCGCAATGTTGTTGATATAGAACAATATTCTATATCTGAAAGAATACGTCGCCCACATGTTGATTGTTTTGACACTAACACAAAATAATTCGTGCATGTCGCTCATATGTTACTTGTATTGGCACTAACACAAATAAATGGTGCATATCGTTCATATATTATTTGTTTTGACACTAACACAATCCGATTCGTGTGCGTCGTGCATGTCTTGCTTTGACACTAATACAACATAATTCGCATACGTTGGTCATATTATGTTACTGGTTCTGACGCTAACACAAAATAATTGAGGTTCATATCATCTTAATTGTTTTGACACTAGCATTCGTGTGCGTCGTGCATGTTACTTGCTTTGACACTAACACAACATAATTCGCATACGTTGGTCATATTATGTTACTTGTTTTGACGCTAACACAACATAATTCGCATACGTTGCTCATATCATCTTACTTGTTTTGGCACTAGCACAAACCGATTCGTGTGCGTCACTAATTTGTTACTAACTTTGATACTAACACAGACCGATTCGTGTTATTTGTGATTTTTGTAAATTATGATTTTAGATTCATCTGGTATATATGCACATTAATAAAAAAAAGAAACACCACACCACCCCTCTTTGGGAGAAACAGCTCATTTTAGATTTAGTTGTATGAATTTTCGTATATGGGGATGGGGGGGGGGGTCATGTTCATTATTTCATAGATGGAACAGGCGTTATGGAAAACGCAATGGTTGCGTCGTGTAATTAGACCATAATTATTGGTTGTTTCGTAAAAGTAGAACTGAAAGTGTTTTCTGTTTTCACGTTTTCTTTTACTGGCAACCGAATGTTGAAAATTATGCAAGTACAAATCGGATGGCATTACATGGTGATAATGGAAACTATCTTCAAAACAAATGTAACAATCTCCCGGTTAGGTTTCCAGAACATACTTTCATTCCTGATCCTTATTTATATTGCACACAGTTAAACAAATGTACGGTCTGATAACACCTTTAAAAGTTTCATTTTCAACTGATCTGGCTCAACCTTTCATATTGCCAATGAACGGGCGATTTGGATTGGTCAAGAACGATTTTAACCAATCACCATGGCTAAAATTAGACTTTAGAGAAAGTGCATAAAGTAGTTAGATCTTCGTGTAGACCAAACAAAATACTAATCAGAAGTTAACACCCACTCCCGCTAAGGGGAGAGAAAGAATTTGGGTTTAACGTCCACTCAACACAACTAGGTCTTTTCGGGACTAACTTATGGTTTAATTTTATTTCAATAATTCGCTTGCACGTAGGGGTCTTTAGCAGTTGGAGGAAACCGGAGTGCCCGGAGTAAACAAACGAGATTGAGAAGGCGCCCCTATCTCCATGCCATATACGCTCACACCAGGGCTCGAAACCACAGCCGCAAAGCCAGAGGTGGCCGGCCAGCTAGAGGTAGAAGCGCGGCACTCTAGACAACTAGACCCCTAGTGATCCCTGTCTTCAAAAACTTTAGTTCGGAGCAGAAGAGTAGGACATAAAAATTCATTTCATTCTATTTAATAGCGATTCTTATTTTTCATGTAAAAAGTTTCATGGTAAAGCTGTTTGTGAAACATCTACACGGCACCTGACAAGTTTAGAGAGAGAGAGAGAGAGAGAGAGAGAAATGGGGTTTAACGTCCACGCGACACAAACTAGGTCATTTCGGGACTAAAAAATGTTTTTCATTTTATTTCAATAATTCGCGATATAATAATGTACTTGATATAAAGTTACTTATTTATACGGTAGTAAACCTATCTTTGACGATGATAAACTGTTACAAAACATTAAAATCGCAAACTTGAAATTGTCAATGCCGAGGGCGCTAATTAAGAAGTTGCCTAGAAAGTCAATACAAATTATTTTCCCCGTTAACTAGCTTCAAAAGCTATCTTTCCTGGTCTCGATGTGGTGTTATTATTATATATAGCTTTTATATAAAACCCTTCATTAGGGACAAACTAGAAATTATTAAACAGCGTTGCTTCATAATCCCAAAGGACTATAGTTATTATCAGCAGATCCAATTAGATTTCATTATGAAATTCTCTGCTGGACAGCAATGGCGTAGAGGAAGTCTATTGTTGGACATTGAAAGAGAGGGCCATTATTGCTATTATCAATAGGAAAACACACATAGCTGTTATAGTAAATATCTTTAATCAAACATATTTAGAAAGCAAAAGACTATGCAATCAGGAAATTGTTCTTCTTTCAAATGAGTCGTTTGTCACATTTGATTATGTTGATATTGGTGATAGTTTCGTAATTACAGTATGAATTTCCCTTAATAAAATATCGATGTCTTGGTTACCTGGGAGACGGTTCTTAAACATGATAGATCGACAGGTGTAATGGCTACCTTATTTTTTATGATTAAAATATCAGTAATCCTGACTGATTATCGTACGAAAGTATTCATTTCAATTTGTTCCATACCTACCATCGATAAGAGTGCATATCTGTTGTTTATATGAACATTGTGGGAGCCACGGTGATTCAGTGCTAGATCCAAACCTACCATTTAGAAATCCAGGATACCGGAACCAAAAATTGATTAGATTCTTTCATGACCTAGAAGTTTACAATGGATTAACCTATATCCACTTAAACCACAGATATATTTCGATAGCCTCTATCACATCAAGATCTGACCAGTTGTACTGGGAGGTCGGGTCAGGGGTCATACATCTACAAGCGGCTTTTGGCCCTATTAAGTCAGTCATTGATTAATCAATCAGCGTTGACGTTTCTAGGGGTTTTCCGACAGTTCCGCGAACAGCACGCCAACGACTCGCCGTAACAGATCGTTTTATTGGCTAATTGTCGCCTGTCCAAGCTCCCACTGCTAAAGATCCCTACGTGCAAGCGAATTATTGAAATACAATGACCTAGTTTGTGTTGTCGAGTGGACATTAAATCCAATCTCTCATCCTCTCTATCTCCCCCCTCTCCCATTGGCTAATTCCTAATATCAACCAGAAAGCCTGTTAATATGACAACTCTTCCAGGTCCTAGTGTAGTAAAGCCAAATAAAACGAAATTTTGAACCATACAAAAAGAAACGAAATAGGATCTGTTGTTTAATCGGAATTTGGTTAGTCCATTGTGAACTTCCGGGTCATGGAAGAATACGAAACATTTAATTGACTTCCTTTAATTTTCGGTTCCGGTATCCTTGATTTCTAAATGGTAGGTTTGGATCTAGCACTATTGAACATAAACCCATAAAGAAATGTGATAAGAACAGGATGAAGTGGAGTAAACTATCTATGATATCATTCAAGTAAAAAACATGAAGTGGGACATAAAGTTGCTAAGTGGGCAAGACGCTGGCTCGCTACCCTAGGGGTCCAGTGTTCGATCCCTGCATTGGCCGAGAAAGTTCATCCAGATATTTCGGCGTGGTTTCCCTTTGTCAGATGTAGGGTGGAGGGCCTGACAAGGACAGTTGTCAAGTCGTTCTGATGGGACGGAAAACTCAGGTCCCGTGTTCACATTCGCGTGCACGTACAAGATCCCTTGGCAGTTGGAATTCGATATAAGACTAGGCCGTATTCCCTTCAGGGCACACTGTATGGCATATGCCAGCCTTCATTAGCCCAGGTTAGGTGCAGACCAGTAGCACGTTAAATGTCATTTTATTTCATTTCATAACACATGTAGGTCAAGTATAGTAAACAATGGGGGAAAGTGATAAAAAAAAAACTCAACGAATTTGTTGTCTTTTATTTCCATTATAGTGTGTATAGCTCTATTCTCTGGAACCGCAAAGCAACAATTTCAAATTTATATTTTTAAAATTTATTAAAATAAAGTCTTAAAATATATGGTATCCATAAACAGTTCTACCTTGTTAAACAATAATCCTATTAATCCTTTAATTCACTATTACCGGCTGTGTTGGAATAATTATTATAATCAATTTCAAATTCAAACGTTTGAAAATGGCTGTTTCCACTGTATTCAATAGGAAAACAAGGGGGGTAATTGTGTTATTATTTCCTGTGTCAATGATTTTTAAGGGTGGGAAATAAGACCCAAGATCGTATAATAGTGAGTTGATAACCTTTTGAGCAAAAGACATAGAAATAATTATGTTTTGATTGTCTTAGAAAATATGAAATTCTCGCTTTAACCGAGGCATTTGACTAACTTAGATTGCTTAGGGTATTTTAAAAGCATTTATTTTAACAGATTTAAACTATTGATAAAATATCAGTATTAATAAGGAAGCTGGTGGGAGGTTTTAAAGAGCAATTGATGTTTGTTAAAAAATTTAATCGAGCCACAAACACATTTCTCAAACACGAATAGAAAGTCTGGTGATCATTAAAATGAATTAAAAAATATGTGGGTCTTTTTACAGTCCCCTGGAGGTATGATTAGCCAACTTTTATATTTAAAAAATATGGTGGGTGGAAGCAAATTATGTACAACATGACCATCAAAAGCTTCCTAAGAAAGAAACACATTCCGTAAGAAACAGATAAAGGTTTACTTCCATTTTTTATACTTTAAATTTCTTATATGACAAATAAGCTTACAATTTTAAGATTAATTTTCCTACATGCGGAAATTAATGTTTTAAATTTAGCAATCAAAATAGCTTTGAAATCTGGATTATTTTATGAGGAGTGTTATATCAGAATTATTTGTACATTTTATATAAATGCCTTTGTTTGCATGTATAGATAGATGCATTAAATGTAAGAGTTAATTTAACCTATTGATGTTCTTTCTCTTGGCTTCAAATGTCACATTAATTGGGGGGTTCGATGGCCGAATGGTTAGCACGTGCGTGCTGTATCATAAAGCCTGCAATTGAGTCAACTGGCGTGGTTTCGAACCCCCTGTTGTACGCGACAAGGAGTAGGGTCGCCTGTCCAACCTCGTAATTTCTCCGGGTCCTCCGATTTCCTTCCACTGCTAAAGAAACCTACGCTCAAGCGAATTATTGAAATAAAATTAAAAACCATATTATGTAAGTCCGAAATGACCTAGTTTGTGTCGAGTGGACGTTAAACCCCATATCTCTCTCTCTCTCTCTCTCTCTCTCTGTCCCTCTCTTGGCTTCAAAGGTCACATACATTTTTTTAGACATGCATTCGCATGTCAAGCCTATAATCAATTTTCTAGAACATCGGATGGTCGAGATTAAAATGGATTAAAAATTTTTACGAAAAATGGACAGTCGAGACTTACGATACTAAACAATCTGCGTTGCATCTTCTAATGGGCATAAATTTTCAATACATTCATTTTTCATTATCTACTTTGGAACTATTATAGCAAGAACGACCATCTCTTTATCTTTTTCGCTGCGTCTTTATTGTGTAAGTTTAATCTCATTAGAATTATTATTGGGATTTGGACCACTAAATGAACATTTTGAGAGCCGAGAGTAAATTTTCTTACATACTGGTTTTTTTCTCTTACTTTTTTTATTAATTTGAAAGGTGTTATCTTTGTGTTCATTGCTGATACGTGTTTTTACTTTTATATCATAACAAAAAAAAACACTAAAAAGCGAAGTTTTGCAGTGATATTTACAAATAGCAGTAGATTCAATATGTAAAGAAATGAAATGGAATGGGTTTAACGTCCTACTGTTCTAATCCTTAATGAAGACGGGCATACGCCATACAGTGTGCCATGAGAAAAATTTTGCACTGGCAGCGGCGCTAGGCCCTACTCTTATATCGAATTCCAAATGCCAAGGGATATTTTACGTGCACGCCAATGTATACACGGGACTTCGGTTTTCCGTTCCATCCGAATGACTAGACAGCTTTTCTTGTCAGGCCCTCCGTCCTGCATCACTGACAAGGGTAAACCCCGGCGGAAGATTCAATATGTAATTCACTGGAATTTGATGATTGTTAAGAAAAAAGCCGAAAGGTCAAATGGTTACGTCCCCATTTAGTTCTGAATTTTGCCAGGGCGGTGCTGTTTTCACCTTCTCCTCGTGGAATACCAGCTATTAGGGGTTATTTAAGTACTCGAATGGATCACGGTTTGTTGCCTTATCCAAACAACCAGGTTCACTTTTCTGTAAAGTTGGAACCGGGCCTGACCGCTCGACGAATCGTCCAAGTAATGCTAGACTATGCAATCTTTTTCCAAAAAGAGATTTTGCTTTTACAAAGTAATGAAATACGACAAGGTGGGGGGAGGTTTAACGTAAATGTAAAGATGAAAATTAAATTATATATCATTGAAAAGCTTATACAAGTAACATGTACTTTCTGAATATATACATAACTCAAATACTATTTTTACCCCAAGTGACTCATTTGGCTGTCACTGGTCACATATGTTTATATAATGAGACTTGATAAACATATTAGGCTATATATGTATATTATGAGACTTGATAACCATATAAACCATGAATATTATGAGACCTGATGACCTTATAATACATGTATATTATGAGACTTGATGACCATATGAAACATGTATATTATGAGACTTGATAACCATAAAATATTAATATATGTATATTATGAGACTTGGTGACCATATGAAACATGTATATTATGAGACTTGATAACCATATAATATTAATATATGTATATCATGAGACTTGGTGACCTTATAAAACATGTATATTATGAGACTTGATGACCATATGAAACATGGATATCACGAGACTTGATAAAGATGAACAATAAACGATGATTAACTAGATATAGAGAGAAACTCTAGAGAGAATGGACTTTGTATTGATTACCCTTGAAAGATGATAACTGACCTTACACTCGCCTAGGTTAATAATCTAAGGAACTATATCTATTTAGTTAGAGAATGAATTCCCCTAGCGGCAATAGTGCTGATTATTAACACATTACCAGCCTTTCAGTGTCCGACAGGCCATTTACAGTCTTATGCGTATTATATACTTTATGACTGGAACCATATTGCTGATAAAGAATACATCAAGTTTGTGAAGAGTGGGAAGTTACGAGAAATTGTTACAACACTCATGAATTTGATCAGGGGCGATGAGTTTATTTTAACCACTTTAAACAAATTGAGATCCACGGAGAACGCTAGATCGAATACGGTCCTTAGCATTTTATGACGTCATGTAGACAGAGCTAGCCCTAACCCTAACCCTGGACCAAGCCTAACCCTTACCCTAACCCATAACCCAGATATAACGTCATAGAATGCCAAGGACTGTCTTCGGTCTAGCGTTCTCCGGGATCCATACGTCATAGAGAAACTATATTTTCCATTATCCTTCATCCTGAAAGGTCTCAACAATCTGCAATCTGGAACTGGCTCCCACAGACTACTCATCTTGTTGTTCTTCTTGGGGGACAGAGCTCTTCAACATGACTGTAGACATGAACTTGGCATACTTGCTCCTTGGACAATTGCGCATGTATTGCGGCGATAACATCTTATAGTACCATCGTTCTTGTTGTTAGCAGTTTCTGCCCTACAGTTCTTTTTAATTCCTATTATATATATTTTCTCGACAAACTTGACAATCTGTCCCAACCCACACCCACAAATACATTATAAACACTTGATGTTTTTCTTTGTCAAATGCACTATTTCGACCAATATTTATATGGTATAGCCTCCATCCTTCCTCGGTTGTGCATTTAAAGACGCACACTAGTAACCAAATTTGTATTATATTCAACTTCATTATTTATCATTATGAAATAAATCAAATCAACTAGGTAAGGTTTAAAGTCCGACTTGTCAATACCAACTCGGCTAATGAAGACGGTTTATCTTTACACTCAACTAGACGAAGAGACAAGTTTGGACAAAAAATAAACTCTATGAGAAATGTTTCTTGAAAAAGATGAATGTGTTCAATATATCAATGTCTCTAACCCAATGCATGTCTATAGATGAAAATATTATGGAATAATAAACTCGGAAATAACCTTTTGAAATATCTTTACATTGGTGTTACAGGTATTAATGTGCCAGGCTAAGACTTTCATTTATTTAACTCGCTATGTCCATACAGTTTTCTATAGAGATCATATCTATAGCTTAATACTTGTCATTATCAGTAACAGATTCCATCAATTTGTTACTTATACATGTATAGAAAAACTTCTGACATTGACTAGTGTTTATTAACTATAGACATGAAATATTGTGACATGAGATAGTCATCCTAAAGACATCAATCCAAACAAACTAACAATACAAAGAGCAATCGTATCCCAAACGATTGACAATCATTTTAAAAGCTTTCTGGAAGTCCTGTCATGATCGCAGTTCCCCTTTGACTTTCTATTGACAAATACCAGCAAACACGCACAGAGCAGCCATTACTCGTGTCAAAAATCAGGAGTCAATAAGCCTATGATGGATGCATCCGTGTAGAGTAGATATCAATTAGTATTAGATATACACCGTTTCACAGTTCCTTTTCGCGCCATTTGTTACGTGATGGAAACAAGTCATAGCCTACGCAGATAAGCGAAATCCTTTAATATCCCTGTTATTAAGTGCGGCTCCAACTTTTTGAAGGGATGGCTCACATATTCTATTTTGGTGTCAAAGCAATCACCAACAGACGAAAGCCCTCTGGCTGATACCTAAGAAAAACTCCACTGTTCTAGAATTTATGGTTAAATCAATTGCTTTTTGCACCTTTAAATATTTTTTGCAGTCGACAAAAGCCGCGAGCGGAATCGATAGCTCTCCATTGGCGTTCAACCATGTCTGCTCGACAAACAAAAACCTATCTCAAGAGGTTGTTGTAAATGTTATTTGTCATTGAGGTTAAGCGCAGACACTTAAAAAAATAACTGTGTTGTGTTAGAAAAATAACGATTCGTTCCAAATAATAATACTGTCATTTTGGTTTTAACGGTTCTTTTCCAACTTTTTCACCGAAGCTTAAAAAAATAGCTCATCAGTTTCCTTGTCGGCTACACAGACGTGATCTTTAGCTTGAGATATATCAAAAATAGATTCGAACTACAAGACACTCTGGACAATAGACAGCTGTCCTTGTAAGGCCCTCCCCGTCCTACACCACTGACAAGAGGAAACCACGACGAAAAATCCTGATAAAAACATTCTCGGCCAATGCGGGGATCGAACACGCGACCTCCGGGCTAGCGAGCTAGAATCTTACCCACTTAGAAACTGTGGCTCCTTGGAAACAAACAATTGTTTTTGAATTATATGTCAGGTAGACGTAAAATCATGAAATCTTTGTGTATTATTGTTGCGCCTGTGTTATTTCATTTCTAACCTGAATGAGCGAAGATCATTTTATTAAAAATCTCTGCTTCGTCGTATGTGGCATGGAGATAGGGGCGCCTTCTCAACCTCATGGGTTTCCTCCGGACACTCCAGTTTCCTCCCACTGCTAAAATCCCTTACGCACAAGCGAATTATTGAAATAAAATTAAACCACATGTTAGTCCCGAGATGACCTAGCTGTGTTGAGTGCCGTGGACGTTATACACAATTTCTTTCTCTCTCTCTCTCTCTCTCTCTCTGATTTGTGTCCCGAGATGACCTAGTTGTGTTGAGTGCCGTGGACGTTAAACACAATTTCTTTCTCTCTCTCTCTCTCTCTCTCTCTCTCTCTCTTTCTCTCTCTCTGATGTGTGCCGTCTGATTGTAACACTTATTATACATTTATCAGTGACCGATGTCTAGGTATGATTGAATGGGTCGCGCTTCTATCACGTTCCTGACGCAACATCTGGACGGTGCTAGATTACTTCACAATTCTCGAACTTATATATACGTTATCTACAGACACGTGAATAGTAGCACCCAATCAAAAGTTGTGACATCGCGACCTTCAAGGGAAACGTTGACATTGAACGAACCTTGACCTTTACATCACGATTATCACAGGTAGCCATTTTAGCTTGAAAGCGCGAGACTTAGTATTGGCCACGACCGAGGAATCTGATAGGAATATGCTGGGTATTACGTAAATACCTTGATAAGATGAACGTATGTTAAAGCGAGATCAACCATTCTATTGTATTGTTTGCGATATCACCTCCGTAGAAGCGGACGTAATACACACACACTATATTATAGATGCGATTCCATTTGCTGTTTACAGTACACAAATAAAACAATTACACAATGATAAAGCGAGTCAGTTCCGCTGGACATAAATCGAAACCAAACAAAAGACATACTGAAAAACAACTGTTGTTTTTTGTCTGACAATAATAATATCAGGAATTTTAAATGGAACGCAATTTCATAATGTCAAATTCTCTTTGGATAATTTTAAGTTGTATAATTCCTTACAAATTTGTAGAAATGTATTTGCTACACACCTTTGCAATAGGACTTTAAAAAATCAACTTTTATATTTCGTTTTGACAGTAAAATAGACAGGAATATGTCGGAGAACATGATGGATATATCTTTTTAACAGGTCACAGAAAATATCAAGACGATGTTAATGGTTTGCTTTAATTCCAACTACATGTAAAACGTCAATTTCATTTTCGAGCCTTTAAAATCTGACACGTCGATAATGTTTTATTGTCCTTTAAAGTAGCCGAGTTAGTCAGATGTTAACTCGCTAACCAGGAGTTGTCAGGTTAGCCCCCGGTGTTGGTTTCAAAACTCCTCGGAAATTTTCGGCGTTGTTCCCCTTGGCGGTAGTCCAAGACGGGGAGACTGGCAAGGGCAATGTCTAATTGCTCGGATGCGAAAAGAAAATCGACGAACCCTTGACAGCTGGGATTCATTCGAAATAAGAGTGGGTTGTAGCGCCGTTGCCCGGCTAATATTCCCACTATATGGTCGTCTTCATTAGCCCAGTGGGTGCAGAACAGTAGAACATTAAACCCAATTTCATTTGAATAGAGGGGACAACCGACGAGAATAACCAAATTCAATAATCAATCCGCCAAAGGTTAAAGGGATGTTATGACCATAAAAGGGTTTATAATATCATAAATTGATTTTACCCAGCCACCTCTGTGCGATTGTAATTCTATCAAACATATTTGTTCTGAATCTAGTAACATATAGACCTTGAAAGGAATAAACCCTTATTTTTGTTTAATGTACTAATATATAATGTGTTGTTTAGGGCTGGGGGAGGTGGGGGTCTGTACTGTTACCCGTTTTAATAAGACGGAATCCTTGTTATGGCAAGGGTTTCTGGAGGATCGGCAACTCCGCCAATACTCAACAAATGTTCTGTCGTTAGATACAACAGCTGCGATAACACAGCCTTGACCACCGTATATCTTTCTGGCCATAAGCACTGACCAGTGGTCATTGAAGTTCGATACCCGTATATCGTGTTAAGGCATTCACTAGAACATCATAATATCATCAGCTGTCTCGTATCAGACATGTTTTCTTGGATAGTGGTATAAATAAGCATGCGTGTCTCCTACGGGAGATGAGCTTCTGATCTATATCAAATACAATAAACTCTATTAGAATCAACTACTAACGCGCTGAACCATATGCTATTTGTGATGAACATTAGTATGGGGTAGGTGGTGCCGGCCGGATTGGATTGGGGGGGGGGGGGGGGCAACAATTCTTACTGATTTGCGAGTTTTATATGTTAATGCATCGCAATACTCATTTATTTATTGCAAAAAAACATTTACGCACATAACATTACCTAAAGGGGGTTTAGAGAGAGAGATAGATAGAGAGAGAGAGAGAGGGAGAGCTTGGTAATTCAGAGAGACATAAATAGATTCGCAACTGACCATTTGTATTTCTACATATTTTGACCATTTCTTTCCAATCTAATTAGAATTGGATCTTTGCTTCGTTAAACTATCCTCCGTACGATTTTTAAAAGCTACTCAATTCGATCTCGAGGTTTGAGCTTGAGCTACTGTGGATGTCTAAAGTCATTAATACGATATGAGAAAGCATATTTGATGACCGAGTGGTAAGCACGAGGGCGCTGTATCATAAAGCCTGTCATTAAGTCAATTGGCGTGGTTTCGAATCCCCGGTTATACTTGACAAGCAGTAGGGTCGCCTTTCCAACCTCGTGGGTTTTCTCCGGGTCCCCTGGGTCCTCCGGTTTCCTCCCACTGCTAAAGACCGCTACGCGCAAGCGAATTGTTGATATAAAATTAAACCAGATGTAAGTCCCGAAATGACCGAGCCTGCGTTGAGTGGACGTTAAACCCCATTTCTCCCTCTCCCTATATGGGCGGTTAAGTCTTGTGAGTTGAATACTTTTAATTAATTACTGTAGCGTACATAAAAATGATATAAAATCGAATAAAAAACTAACATGTGGTCTAAATTCCATTTAATGGTATACGCAAATTGAAATGATCTGGTCTTCATTACAAGGTGTCAATTACTAATCTCACTTTTCCGGTTCCAAGTTCATGTCAATTTATTCTATATATATACTGGCCTCGTTAGGTATTTTTTCCTTTAGTGAATTGGTACTTAGAAAATGGCTTTGGGCAGACATGGCTGTAAAATTGATACTCGAAGAACTTAAGCCGATTCTTCCCTCCTTATGATCTGACCTTTCGCACATAAATATATGTTTTTAATAACGAAGATGTCAAGCCATCGAAAGATGGGTGATATAATTAATAAGCCGAATGCCTTTATTTATTTATATATTATGCAGTTATATGGCGGGAGTGGCGCCAGACAGGGTAAGCTTACTCTTCCGGACACCTGTTACTACTGTTTGTAGTGTATTTTGTACACAATGGACATTCCGTTTGCTGATTACACTATTTTGCCTATACTGTTTTTTTAGGACTTCGAATTTTGTCTTATGGTTTGGATTGTTCGTACTTGGTTTTATTTTATTTGTACGAAAACACATTTTTGAAATCAATATGTTTTAGTGGGATCTATGTGTCAGGTTAGGTAAACGTTATATTTTGTCTGATGTTGCTTTAATTTTAAACCATTTAGTTTATAAGTATAGTCAGGGGATGTAGTGCACGATTGTGGATATTCTTAAACCCCATTTCTCTCTCTCTCTCCGGTTGGATATTCTTAATCTTTGCCTTGTGTAGTAAACATGATTCGGCTTCTCATGTGATCATTACCCCCCCCCCCCCAACCCCGATCTAAACTATCAAGGTTCTATTACGTGCACACCAATACGTATGCGGGACCTCAGTTCTGGTCCCACACGAACGACTAGACTCTGTGCCTTTTCAGGCATGAAAGCTGTTTTAAAACGGGAGGTTGGATGGCCGAATGGCTAGCACGTGCGTGTCTGTCATTGAGTCAACTGGCGTGTTTTCGAATCCCCAGTTGTACATGACAAGAAGTAGGGTCGCCTGTCTAGTCTCGTGGGTTTCCCCCGCCGCCCCCTGTTTCCTCCCACTGCTAAGAACCCCTACGAGAAAGCGAATTTTTGAAATAAAATTGAAATATATTATGTTAGTCGCGAAATGACCTAGTTTGTGTCGAGTAAACGTTAAACCACATTTCTCTCTCTTTCTGTTTTAAAACGAAATTGACTCTTCTGCACTATATAATATATAAAACGGACAGATTATGTTCAATCGCCTATAGAGCTTTAGATAAGCAGCTGTATTTAAACAACCAGACTCATCTCTCTACCTAGAGACAGATTCCTGTAAATACGGATTCCATATGACTAGAGATACAATAATATCAGTTATTACCCTAGACGACAAACACCCATCGTTCTAACGTGCATTTATAGTTTTATCCTGGCAGTTTAATACTGGGAGTTATACCATTACGACAACCAGAAAACGACGGTTAAAAATAAATCCACAGCTTTCGATCGTATTGTAGTCCAGTCGCTGAAAATGAAATGAATTGAGTTTTTTTTTGTCTATCTCTACACTGGTCTTTATTCATGTAATTCCAATTCGAACAGATCACATTTGTTTCAGGTTCATTTTCCACATCGTTGAGTCAGTACAATCACAGTATAGCGAGTTTTTGTCTGGTGGTCTACTTTATAAAAGTAACGGGAGTTCTATATCGACTTCTATATTTCACTTCCAGTTAATGAACTCAACCAATGTGGATTGTATTTGAATCTCAGACATTGTTTGTTTTCCAGTTATTACGTTATTAGATAATTCGGGGGGGGGGGGGGGGTCGGCGGAATAGTTAGCACGTACGCGCTGTATCATAAGGCCTGCCATTGAGTCAACTGACGTGGTATCGAATCCCCGGTTGTACGTGACAAGGAGTAGATTCGCCTGTTCAACCTCGTAGGTTTTCTTTGGGACCCCCTCCCCGTATGAACTGTATGTGAACGTAGTTGAACTGAATTAAATGGGGTTTACCGTCGTCTCGTCATCAAATGCTTCGGACATTTTCAGACTAGCATACTACTCCCACGAGCTCAATGGACGAAGGAGCACTATTTTCGCTTACTCTTCTTTGAATTGCAACTGCTAGGGGTTTACACTAATGTGCACATGAGTTGGCCTCGGTTTTCCTCTTGAGTCATACGTCTAGTTACACTTCCCGCAGACGCCACCCCCCCACCCCGACAAGAGATTGCCGGGCTTCAAAAAACCCAAAGGTTCTGCTTAGCCCTCACCGGTACATGAACTAGAGAGCCACGCTTTGACCTCTATCTGACCGGTCGCCTCTGGCTTGCGGCTGTGGTTTCGAACTCTAGTGTGAGCGTATGTGACATGGAGATGGGGCGCCTTCTCAACCTCGTGGGTTTCCTCCGGGCACTCCGGTTTCCTCCCACTGCTAAAGACCACTACGCGCAAGCGAATTATTGAAATAAAAATTGAAACCATACGTTAGTGCCAAAATGACCTTGTTTGTGTCGAGTGGACGTTAAACCCAATTTCTCTCTTCTCCCAAACAAAAAGACGTGATTCAATTCTCAAAAAACTACATAGATCTCGACAATTCGATGATTAAAATGGATCGCTGCGAGCCTCCTGCGGGTTTTAATTAATGGTTAATTGAACGAAGGTGATTATGTTTTTACTGTTATCCTGCGACCGTAGGATAGAATGCCGTACACGGGGTGTAATATGACCATAACAAATATTCATTGTGTTTGGGAATAAATGAAATGGGTTTAACGTCATACGTGCATGCGATTGGGCACCTGTATCCTGACCTGCCTCCTACATCTGCACTGACAAGGGAAAGCCATTTTGGCTCCCTTTCTTTTATCAACAAAGCATTGATCACCATGATAACATCTTATAACCCATAATATACTAAGCGATTTCTGTGCAGACAAAGCATGCAAATTATCCAAATTATAGAAGAGTTCTGCCCGTAAAAAGAAACTATTCAAAAGATACTCTTCGAGTGGAGTACAGAAGTCAGTCTCTAGCAAATTAGCCATTAGTTTGACGATTTGCGCTCACAAAAAACCACATCAAATGATCGTGAATCAAATTTGCGAAGTTCTGAAAAACACTTCTCTTGGGACGGACAAATGGTTCTGATTGATCAGAAAGTTCGTCCTTTGCAGAAAAATTCTCTTTGGTTCAATGGAAAGGAGCTGATTTTCAACAATGATTTTAATCATCGTCCCTGGACGACTTCCATTACCTTTACCGAGTGTCTGAATAGAACAACTAAATGTTATCCGAGGTCAACAAAAAACGCTTAAATCAGATTGAGAAAAGGGAATTAAGAGATTTATAAAGTTTCACGGGGTGGTGGGTTGTGTCTGGTAACGTATCGTCATACTAAATGCTCTTATTATCGTTAATATCAAAGAACTGATATAAGTCTGATATTGGCGCCTGTTAATGGATCTTGTTGAGAGAGAGAGAGAGAGATGGGGTTTAAAGTCCACTCGACACAAACTAAATCATTTTGTGACTAACATACGGTTTAATTTTATTTCAATAAGTCGCTTGCGCGTAGGGATCTTTAGCAGTGGGGGGAAACCGGAGGACCCGGCGGATAGGGGACCCTACTCCTTGCCACGTACAACCGGGGATTCAAAACCACGTCAGTTGACCCAACGACATGCTTTATGATACAGCATTCGACCATCCAACCACCCAGAACAAAACGGCAAGCAATAGACGTGGAAGCTGCATTATAACATTGTGTATACTCTTAACCAATTGTTGGCTAGCATCAAGCAATATACAATATTTTAAATGTTTTAGTTAATTAAGGTTTATTAATGTTCATTATGGATAGTTTCCTCATCAACCATGACAGAACAAAATGGTCGAACTTTGAAAGGGTACACGTGCCCGTCTTTGACAAGGAGTATTCGTATATCAAATGGCCATTGTATGTGTTTGAATCAAAGTGAATTAAAACCTATAAATTTTGAAAGGGTACACGTGCCCGTCTTTGACAAGGTGTATTCATATATCCGATGGCCATTATATGAGTTTGAATCAAAGTGAATTAAAACCTATAAATTTATTAACTTTATTAACGCCTCGCTTCACCATTCTATAATTATACGCTAATAAAACAGCCATAGATAATGAACCTTAATGTGAATACGGCGCATCACCGAGCTTCGGTTGATGGACACCTGTTTGCGTTATGGACACAGACAATAGCATACTATTGATTTCGTGTTATTTGACATTGATCTCGAGGAAAGGACCATCCATGGTCTTTGTGTCGATAATCAGTAATTTAAAGCTAATCTTCTTTTCAACGTAATACCATAGATCACACCACCTGCTCTTCTGGCAGTTCACTAGACAAAGTCTTAGCACGTCGCCAATACAAAAACCCCAACACGGAACTGCGAATCAGTTTGAATTATCTAATCTTTACCACCTATTACGTAACTACACAAAGCCCCTGCGGAATAACTCTCTATCTGTGATAGCATAGGATTGGTATGGATCAACACGTTACGTTATCGACAAAACGCTTGACCAACTAATTGTTGACTAGAGAAAACCAATTAAGCCCGAGTGTCGCCCTTTGACAGAACGCTTTAAACCCGCGAAACACAAGATGTTTGGTCGACCCAGAGGAACTACCTTGATGAAAATTCCTCCGCGGCCCCAGGGGTCTATTATAATGCTATTTGTATTGTTCTAGCTAACTGGCTTCGACAGAAGTTCAACCCCTTGATAAACGCACAAAGCAAATAATGATAAATCTGTTTATTAAAGATAATTATCTGGAGAATTAACTTGACATTATTATTTTTTCGTCGTATAAATAAGGTGATGAATATAAAATAATCACTGATATTTCACCAATGTTATAGTTTAGTTTGGTCAGAGAACACGACGTCTTAATTCTTCTGGCATTGACGTAGTGCTTTATTCAGCAATGGCCACAAACCAAATATACGACTACTGGCTGCCTTGGTAATGCCATTAAATATAAAATGTGGTTTAACATCCTATTTTTTCATTCCATGCAATAAAGGACATTTTGCCAAGACAGTGGCGCTACGGTGTACTCTAATTTCGAATTCCAACACACAATGGTCCTTTCAAGTGTACACCAGCGTGTACATTGGACCTTGGTTTATTGTACCCACCGTCTCGTCAAATTGGTTCAAAGTAGTTTTACGAAATTCTATTCATAAATACGCTCTTATGTTCTACATTTACACTGGCATCATTTAAGTTTTAGGCTTATGCTCAGTCGCGAACATTACATAAACGTAGCGATGGTTTCGATTTGCATTTCAGAAGTCGAAATTCCTGGCTAGAAGGTAAACTCGGGACTAAAAGCCATCATATCATGAGTAAATATTAAAATGCAAAAGGCATACCCTAACGTTATGAACTAACACAATTTACGCGAGCACGACACCCGTCACTACGTCCCGTTTTTATTTTAAAAATTGTTATAACCTCTTGAACAACTTAGCTTCTGTGTTCGGTTCCGTGCTCCAGTGATTCTCCTCTGATCGCATTAGTCATCTATAGTAGAAGACTGTATCACTTTGTTAATTTTGTTTAACGGGGACTGTGAGATATAAATTAGAACCGAGCTTTCTGTCATATTAATTTATATCAAGCCCGGAACTAAAATGGCAAAAAGGAAAAATAAAGTAATACGATTTGAAGCCGAGTACCGATGTATACATGGACGAACAAGCAGACGATATCTGTTCCCTCTAATGGTTTTTATTTTCATGTTAAGCCTGGTGCTTCAGCCTCCAGCTAATCGCCAAGGCTAGAAAAGCGGAACGATGGATTAACAAAGACATTGTGTAAAGAAAATACATATCCACTTAAGACGAAGGCTAGGCATACAGTAATGGCTAAACTTAAAAGGATATTAATCGACCCGAGGTGAATAAAACGGAAATTGCGTGAATTGAAAGGACATATATCAGTGAGCGACGAGGGCCGAGAAAACCACATGGTAATGGATTGATTCAAACAAAACTGACATGATGGGCGGGAATCTTGACATTCTCCATTTTTTTCTACCAACACGAAAGTGTGGTTTGAATTTAGATAGGCGATCATTAGGCGGTGAAAAAAATTGAAACTGCCAGTATCACACTAATGAAGTAAGAAAAGGATTAAGGTTTAATCTGAAGGTTTATTATTGGCTCATTGTAAATTGTTCACAGATTTGTAACTGTTTTGTCATATTAAGAACTTTCGACTTCAACGTCCATTGCTATTTAAAATATTATGCTATGCGGATGCGAAAATGAAATAGGTTTTAACGCCTCTGGACTCTATCCGGACTGATGAATACACGAATGCGTGCTATGAGACAAAATCTACCCGGACAGCGGTCTTACGGCCTACTCTTATTTCGTATTCCAAGTACCACCCTAACGACTAGACGCTGTTCCTTGCACGAACCTCCGTCCTGTTGCACGGACATCCCAGGATCAAACCCGATATCCCCAGAGCCTTACTAATTGAGCCGCCATGAAACCCAAACCTGCAAAAAATGCATTGTTTTAAACAATATTTATTTCAACGGTTCACATTTAATTAAGGTACGAAATTCAATATACTTGATACCGAAGCAAGCTAATTAATGGGATTATACGTGTTTTAAAGATAGTTCATCTGTTTCTATATTCTAACAAAGATTACGTAATCAATAGCTCGGATCAACTTTTATAACAATTATAGTATATCCTTTCATGCACCATCTTTAATTAAAGAAGGCGTCAGTGACGGCATCAATACCATCCAGTCATTCAATATGGCGTTTCCAGGGTTAAAATTAGCTTTTCGTAAATCGGTCAAATTTGTACAGTTAATGTCGGTTCTATCCTTTTCAATTGACATGCGCGTTCTGGTTCCGCTAGGGACGTCATGAATGTAATCTTTAATGCAGTGTGGCGTTTGAACAGAAGTAGTTAGTTTAATCTGCTGTTAAAATGTAGAAATTGATGGGCCACCCCCTTTTAATCAGCTCCCAGAACTAAACACTGTCCACTGTGAACCATTTCATTACATATTACCTTATGGATGTTGTTATTACTGTTACTAGTAGTACTACTACTACTATTACGACTAAAGATATACGTCCCCTCCACTGTTGGTTATACTACAGACAAATGGCCAGAAGGAAAACGATGACCTGTATCAGTATACTTGAAATGAAATAAAATGGTTTTTTTCTGACACTATTTATTCAATAAATATTTACATTTTATAAAAGTACACTATATGATTGTGGGATCTGAAAACAAGCCGAGGCTTATATAAATTCATCTCACGATGACATTATTTACAACAAAATATAAGTACATTGTATAAGATTTTAATCATAAATAACAAATTTGTAAAGAATTACAAGATAAATGGGTTTATTCTCATTTATTTAATTAAAACGTTATATTGGAGACAGTATAAATCAGTTAAAGTACGTAATGTAGAAGAAATGTAGTGTGGTTAGCGAAATGATTATCCAATGTTCATAGCACGGAAAGGGTAAGCGAAACTCTGGTTCTGGTAGTAGGAGAAAGAAATGGGGTTTAACGTCCCACTGCTCCGACTGGGTTAATGAAGACGGGCGCTAAAAGAGAAACAGTCGCGACAGAGACACCAGTCCACCCGGTTGATGTCAGAGGGGATCGTGATTTTGCCCTGAAACCACAGCGCCGGTACACCATATTGTGATCAAATCCTTCACATTCTGTGTTCATCAGCTCATCAAATTTTATTATTACGAGTAAGTATGTCTCTCTCTATAATGTGAAATGATATCCGAGACTATATCATCATGTATATAAACATTAATCATTCCGTATGTTTCCTCTAAATATATTGCTACCTGAACTAGAAATAATGCGTCTACAGTGTTCCCGTCTACGATGTATATTTAGTCAAATCTTGTGAATTAAATATCGTCTGTATGTGCCACGAGAGGATTTCATTTCATGGCTAACAGAAATCTGAATGAACATTCAATATCAAACCTTTGATTAAGCGTTTTAAACAAATTGATTCCAAGAAATGCATGAGTTTTTACGAGTCGTCAACCCCGACACGATAGAAGCGCAATCAACGATTGAAACCTGTCTATCAATATATATATAGAACTTTGATGTCTTGAATCATCCCATATACAAACCATTTTACTCCTTACAAATCTGACATGGCACCCCCGGGTGAAATTTCATAAAATCTTGTTTTAGACGTCTGGTTCCAAACCTTATATTTTCTATTTGAATGTATTTATTAGCCATCTATACACGCGATTCACTGTGTGCTTAATATTTTGTTGGCATTTTATGGCATTCCCAAACTCTGGCACTATCTGGGCCCATATAACTACATGTTGTGATGTGTGTCTTGCACAAAGCAGAGTTTGTGGCGATCATGATGATCCGACTCTCTTTTCTATTTCCATCACTTTTACACCAAAAACAAATAGCGGTTAGCCATCCGTATTGTGTCCACATGGGACTTCCTACTTTCTATTAAGGTTATGATTAGGGTTAAGATTAGGGTCAGATATTTATGATTAAAACCTATAACACAAAAAAGGGAGTCACCCCAAACATGAATGCCGAGTTTTTTACTTTTCCGGAACACCTGATACCTCTTTTAATTGTAGCAATTTACGTAGTTGACAGTTCAATGTGTATCTTGACTCGCGAGGTTGGATAACCGGATTGTTAGCACGTGCGGGCTGTACCATTGAGTCAACAGGCGTGGTTTCTATTCCCCGGTTGTGCGTGACAAGGAGTAGGGTCGCCTGTCTATATAGCTTCGTGGGTTTTATCCGGGTCCTTGGGATTCCTCAAACTGCTAAATGCGCAAGCGAAGTATTGAAATTAAATTAAAACCATAAGTTACTATAGTTTGAGGACGTTAAACCCCATCTCTCTCTCTCTCTTTCTCTCTCTGTACAGAATGGCAGGGAATGTCTGCTCGTTGACAATAACACACTAAGATATGGAGATCGATGGTATTAGAAGAATATTAACGTCTACAAGATGGTAATCTTATGTCATATAATATGGTTATGTTAGTCTACACTTATCCTTCTGATAAATAAGTAAAAGACGATTTATTTACATTTTTTATCAGTGTAATCCGCGTGCTTGTATAAACTATTGATCTATATAATATTTTCTATAGGCAATATAGATTGGTGTGGTGGGAGGGGACGTGAGGACACAAAGGTTTAGCGGATCAAATGTTGGTCGCGCACACAGCCCCCAGGACAAGTCTCACGACCTCACGATCCTATTTTCATTGCAATAAACAAATGTGTTCATTTCACTTTCAGTTGTCTGGGTACCACACATCCAATATAAATGAAATAAAATGGGGTTTAGAGGTGTACTGTTTTGGATCATTCGGACTAATGAAGACGGGCGTTGGCCGTTACAGTGTGCTATGAGTAGAATTTTGCCCAGACAACGGCAAAAACAGCACTACACTGAGTCTGTTTTCGACCCATCCAAACGAGTAGACACTGTTCCCTATCGGGCCCTCCGTCCTGCACCACCATCTTACTCACTGAGCCACTGTTATTCTATTAGGGAATAGGAATGGGAGGGCGTGGTCAAAAGAATTATTGAAACAAAATGTGTTAATCCAGAAATGACCTAGTGGACATTAAACCTCATTTCTTTCTCCATCTTATTCTATGAATTAAGCAGTAAAAATATAATTGTTTCTGAGACTGCTGAGATTCGTATCAAAATTTGGAGAGTCGTTTGGGACAGCAATAATTCCAATTTTGTCCGTCCAGTCGACAGAATGCATTCTATAAATATAAAATACTTCATTGTGGATCTGGGAAACAAGTGAATCAAAAATTAAATACATTGTCCATCGAATGTGAATGATTTTTATAACGGGTTTTTCATACTCAATACAGTCGTCCATCGATCACCCTGGAGCAGAATGGCAAACAACGTGACCAATTTTAGTCGATGTTATTAATAATAATATTAATTTGGTTTGCATGATTCATATATCGTAATGTTATCCACAGATTCTATAGGGCTCTGTTAGGGAAATTTAACAGAAATAATATATCTGGTCCTTATAGAGCGCACAGTGTAACACATCAGATATTATGTTTTATCACCCATTAATACATTTGACAGTAGATATCGCTTGTGTGATAAATTACATAATCTACTGTGATATATACACAGTGGTGATATCGCTTTACATAAATTTGATTGGTCAATCAAAAAGGAACTACTTTCTTTTATTTTAAAGAAACCACTTTGTTTAAGTAAAGAGTGACTTTTTTATTTAAAAAAAAGGAAACTGCTTTTATTTAATTGACCTTGAAGGAAAAAACTGGGTCAGTATATAGGACTATACAATAGCTAAACTGCTTTCAAAAAATGATGTATCACTACGCTGTAATGTAATTAGGTTCTATAAAAGTGAAATCTATACCAAAGAATTATATTTATTTATTTGTGCATGTAAGAAAGGGTTGTGTGATAAATAAAATCTCCAACTCGTGTTTTTTGATACCAAAAAATATCAACACTCGTTGATAAAGTAAAAAAACTCGGCAGAGCCTCGGTTTTTTTTACTTTATCAACTTGTGTTGATATTTTTTGATATCAAAAAACACTCATAGGAGATTCTCTATATATCTTGTGAGCCCCTTACACTTACAGACGAATGTGTACGCGGGACTATATGTTCTTCGACCCATCCGGGGTTCCTTGTCAAGCCTTCTGCCCTCCACCACTAACACTGGGGAAACCACAGTGAAAGTCCCTGAAAGCCTTCTCCACTGCCACCGAAATGGAAATCTCGCGCCTAACCTAACTGTTCAAATTACTGCGCCTTACTCATTGAGCCACATGACAGTACATTAAGTTAGCTAGTGATATTATATATACATGGTACAGCTGAACATAGCATTGAACATGATCTATTAGTATTAAGTGGATTTATCAAACTGATTTGTTTGTCGCATGTGTAAGTCTCTCAACTGTCAACTTAAAAAGAAAATGCGGAAAAGTCAACTTAACAAGAAAAGGCGGAAAATTCATCCAAGCCGTTTCTGATATAAAGTACCTCTTCTAGGAAAAGGACACTACTCTTGATGTGGGTTCATATTCCTAATAATAAAAACATAGACTCGCCCTTTATCTAATAATTTATAATAATAAAAACATAGACTCGCCCTTTATCTAATAATTTATAATAATAAAAACATAGACTCGTCCTATATCTAAACATAGACTCGTCATATATCTAAAAATTCCTAATAATAAAAATATAGACTCGTCCTATATCTAATAATTCCTAATAATAAAAACATAGACTCGTCCTATATCTAATAATTCCTAATAATAAAAATATAGACTCGTCCTATATCTAATAATTCCTAATAATAAAAACATAGACTCGTCCTATATCTAATAATTCATAACAATCTAAACATATATAGACTGTGTGAATAGTGTTTTATTAGTCTAAAAATTCCTAATGAAAACAAAGATGCTATGAATAGAGTTTTACTAGTCCTATATCTTATGACAACATAGACGCTGTGTTAGTCCTACATCTATAATAATTCCTTATAATAAAAACATAGACTCTATAAACAGAGTCTTAGAGAGAGAGTGAGTCCCGAAATGACCTAGTTTGTGTCAAGTGGACGTTAACCCCCCCCCCCTCTCTCTCTCTCTCTTGCAAATCAGCCTCTTTCTGGAATTAATTACCTCTAATAATAAATACATTTTCGACTTGCTATTTATACAATTTAGTTCCTTGTTTTCTCAGATACACCTCATTGATTATATCCAAAGCAATACAAAAACAATCACTCATTATTAATCCCATTTCAGCAATCACTTTAATCGGGGCTCTCAGTGTTAATTTATTCCTATGAAGATGTGATCCCTTAAAAAGCTTGCAAAGAGCCAAAACAATTCCATTAAAACATCCATTTAGAAAACCAATGATCCTTAATTGTGTTTAAGCATGTGATGTTTGGACTAAATTGCTACGACGGTTGCTGTTCAACAGCAATTAAGAGAAATTAACAAGACGTCATACGGTTACAGGGTGTTACAACTTATAAATATTATAGCCAATGACTATTTTGGTAAAATGAAGATATTTAATCCCAACCAGCGTATGACATTTGTATAAAATCAAAGAGTCTATCAAATTAAATCTAGATTACAGATTCTGTTTGGTAGTCACAGTGGCTTAGTGGGTAGGACGCTGGCTCGCTCTTCTGGGGATCGAGTGTTCGATCCTTGTAATGGTCGAGAAAGTTCATCGTGATGTTCCGACGTTGTTTCCCTTTGTCAGTTACCAAAAACCGAGGTCGGCGTACACGTAAAGGGCCCCTTGGTAGAATTCGTTGTACCGTTATATAATATTAAAAAAAAACTATTCGTTTGAGTGACGTGTGTTACCGATGATCAAGCCAATTCGTTCGGTTGATTGGTGATACTGATTAAATTAATTTGATTGGTGGACTTTGTGGTACCGTTCAGCCAAATTCGCCAGGTTGACATGTGATACTGCAGTTAACTTGTGATCTCGATCAGTTTAAATCGTTTGGTTCACCTGTTATCTCGATCAGTCGAAATCGTTTGGTTCACCTGTGATTTCGATCAGTCGAAATCGTTTGGTTCACCTGTGAACTCGATCAGTCGAAATCGTTTGGTTCACCTGTGATCTCGATCAGTCGAAATCGTTTGGTTCACCCTTGATCTCGATCAGTCGAAATCGTTTGGTTCACCTGTGATCTCGATCAGTCGAAATCGTTTGGTTCACCTGTGATCTCGATCAGTCGAAATCGTTTGGTTCACCTGTAAACTCGATCAGTCGAAATCGTTTGGTTCACCTGTGATCTCGATCAGTCGAAATCGTTTGGTTCACCCTTGATCTCGATCAGTCGGAATCGTTTGGTTCACCTGTGATATCGATAACGCCTATTCCTCTGAGTGATTTGTGATAAAGGTGATCAAGCCAAATGGTTTTGTTGACTTATGATACTTATCAACCTAATTCGTTTGGTTGGCCTGGTACAAAAATCAAGCCAATTTACTTGATTAAAATTGTCTACGATATCACCCTAGGTGGAAGTGGACGTTAAACTCCAGAAACGTGATTAAAAACAATCAAGAAGGTTCACTTGGGTGAACTTATACCGATAAACGTTTTTTTTTGCGAGCTAGTCCACAACTCCTATCCAAATGTCATGACCCCTACTCCACTGAACCTCAACACAGTCCTGTTCAAGCGAACCATTTTACCTTATAATTACAAATCATCAGTTGGAAAACTCAGTTCTTTTTAAAAACCATGTGTTCATATTACCTAATTCAAATATTCTTGGTCCTTGCACGGATTTTTGATCTAGCCGTTTTGACATGAATATGTCATTTACCAAAGAACCAACTTGCACTAACGATATAATATTTCCAATCCATATAGAGAGAATGGGAGTGAATACTATTTGATGGGGCTCACCTTTCCGCCTAAGATATAAATGTCTTTTAACAACATTTAATTATAGGCAGATATAAAAGAAAATTTTAAGCCTATAATGGAATGTCTAGCTGTTATTATATTATTCAATGTCGGCCGTCTGGGTTGTTCTAACAGTCCAAATTACACCTCGTTTATTTCCACTTTTCTCTTTTAATCGTTAAAGATATCTACTGTGATTTAACTAAACATCTTCGCAAATACACTTGTTGATTTTAAATGAATAATGAAAGCTCATTAATCTTGCATGAATAAAACCTGTCTCAGACACAACAGATTCTTAGTTTTATCGATTTGGAACCGTCTAAAAGGCTACCTGCAAATGCTTCTATATATATATATGTCTTGTGGAGTATCATTGGGAGATGATTTTTGGTACAGAATATGTTTCTGGTTCATTAGGTATGGGATTGTGTAGAAGTCATTGATGACGGAAATAGACATATATGACAACGCAATGGGTATAATAAGAGGGAAATCGGGGTCTGGATGAATAAGACTATATAGACTATCCCAGAAGAGCCCGCGAGTACTGTATAATGAATTCAATTCAAATCTATGATAACCTAATAGCCAATGACTGGTTTGTTACAATATGTACTGACGTCCATTAAGGGAGAATTTAGCGTCCTTAACTACCCTATTTTTTTTCATTGTGTCCCATTCACTTGTCAGAGTATAGAACCATCGTTTCAGCCCGATGTCTGGCATTCTTTATGTGTAGCTTCTTATCACAGGGTTCTTATTAGAATTTATACTGATCAGAATTCCGCTTCAATAGGAATCCTAAGTACTCGGCCTTTTCTCTGACCTCTTCACGTTAAGCAATTAACGACTGTATTGTGACCGTTTGCGTCCTTTGGTGTGGGTCAAATCCGAGCGACTCGGTCAGGAAATGAATGTCCACCGGGGTTGATGAGCTTCACAGACTCGTATAAAGGCCAATAATCAGAGAAATTCCGGTGAAAACATTGAAATAGGATACTCGTCTTATGAAATCTGTTTGGGATCGGTTTGGTTTCAGTCGGAGTTTTATATTGACCAGTACAGTCACCGTTGCTCTGTTTACGGGAAATCTCGTCTGATTTGTTGGTTAAGGGTTGACAACTGTACTTGCTGTGTCTGCCGCTGAAACAATAATCTAACAGTTTAAGAGAATGCTGTAGTCAATAGTTTGAATACAAGGCGTCTATCACTCCACTATAGCCTTTTACTAAAGTATTAACGCATGGGTTACTTTCTTTAAGTGAGAGGATAATCGCGTCAAATAATTTTACTAATGTTGTGACCATTTTGTCAGTAAACTGACTCCACTCAATGCGATTTACATCAATACAATACGAGTTACTTTGTATTAAAATGACTTCATCAAGTCGATAAGTTCAGATTCAGATCTCATTGTCCCAAAGCAGGCTACTAATGACCCTCTCGTAGGATACGCTACTCGCCTAATTGTTACCGTAGACGATGTTGCGCATAAATTCAATTCCCCTAACAAATGGTCATTGTCGATGAATGTATTCTATTGAATCAAACAGATTTGTGCCTGTGTAGAGAATAAATAGATCGACTTGACCAACCGATTTATTAGCTGGTCGTTGATAGTTGGCTGCTGTCGTAGATAGAGGAAGACGTATTTAGATAGTATTTATTAGACACCTATAGAATACATGAAAAACTACTAACGACTTGACGGATCAGATTAATACTGTTAAATGCTATTGTAAATCCTACTGTTTTACAACCATTGTCGTATTATTAGATTCTAACATTAACCACGATGTAATGTCTTCTGTCGTTTGTCGTGTTATAGTAAACTGTCCCTGGTGCTGAACGATCATTCAAAATAAAACCATTAAGTACAATGGTAGAACTGAAAGAAACGTCAATCGCGACAGGGGTCAGTTGGGGTCGTAGAATAATATCGGCATTACGTACTCCCTTTATCCATTTCCAGATATTCAAAAGGTAGCAGGATATCTTCAACTTTCTTATATAAGAAAAATTATCTTATTCTTCGGATGTCGTGGAAAACCTTGACAGCTCGAAATCAAAGAGGAGGGATTGAACCCAAAGTCCGAGCACCCCCCCCCCCCTGCAGCGTGTAAGTATGCACATACTATTTACCATCTGTTAATCTCAAAATGACCAAAGAATAGTGTTCGTGAGAAGCATACCGTTGCTTCTTTGAATTGTTGTTATCTGTCTGGCAGATTATCTTAATCTATGTGTTAAGATTACAAATGAATTAATGTTTTTATTATTTTACCTCTCTGCTGCCTCTGATGAAGGAATAACAATGTTGCGGAACCGTAAAAATTAAAAGTATTGTGAACATAAGATTTCTGTTTGACGCAGAAATGAGACACTGCCTACATCAATGTAGTGTATTTATGTGTACACGTTATTAACTAAAGTATATACAGTATGACAAACTAAAAAACTATTCGCAACATTTGTTAGTTTTAATGATTACCATAGTGGCCTGTAGTTAACCCAAATGAACTATATATATGTATGTTAAAGTGACTCGGTTTCTTAAGTAATAACGAAAGAAATGTTCAGCCGATGTAACGATATATAACAGACCTGTGGTAATCAAATGTATAGTTTGCAATACTAATAGAGAGCTGTCCTTTTAATCACGAATACCACGATGAGTCCATTTAAAATACCTCAAATCATACTTTACATTGCTAAATATAAAAGCTATAGAACTTACTGATTTCTCCACTGACCAAGAATGCAGGTGGTCCGTTTCAAAAGAGCGCTGAAACATTTTAACGTTATATCAATTATTCGTAATATAACTTATAAACAGACCAACAAGGTAAGTTCCCATAAAATAACTTCCACATACGACAAATGAAATGAGGTCTAACTTCCTACGGTTCTGCTCCGAACTGTGATAACGACGACGGGCATACGCCATACGGTGTGCTATGAGGGAAATTTTGCCCGGGCCTTCTCTTATATCGAATTCCAATTTCCAATGGATCTTTTACGTGCGCGCCAATGTGTACACAGGACCTCGGTTTTTCATCTCATCCGAACGACAAGAGAGCTGTCCCTGCCAGGCCCTCCATCCCACATCACTGACAAGGGGGAACCACACAGGGAAATCTGGATGAACTATTTCGGTCAATGCAGGGATCAAACACCCGACCTCCAGGCTAGCTACTCAGCGTCCTACCCACTTATCCACCGTGACCCCCTCACATACGACACATCGATATCTTGTATTATTATGCCTGAGAGAGAAAAATAACGTTATATGATCCATGAACGTTATAAGTGTAATCTACTGTACTTGTATAAGTCTCTTTAATTCGATCTACCACACATCGACATCTTAAATACTAACATGCCATTTACGCTTGAGAGAAAATCATGTTTTAGATGACAAGGATGATTCCAGAAACAGCAAGCAGTGTTTTCAGATTGATAAAAAATAACAAGCACGATTTACAATAAATCTGTTAAACTAATTTTAGGTTACATGGAAATTATGTACCTTGGATAAAAGCCAGACTTTAAATGCTATTATCTAAATTATTGAACAAATTTGTTCATTACCCCACACGAAGTAATATTCGAAAATATCTAAAATACTATAATAATTCAAAAATGATGATAATTCACAAATAATTGTCTGTCGCTGCAGTGTCGTGGTAGAAAATTATTACAAATTTGTTCATTTTATTTTTCTGTGTGTAGATTTTAAATTGATGATGGAGGCAGACAAATTAAGTTGCTTCTCTTCAATTTCAGATGCCATCAAAGTTATATTAAACAGGTTGTACTTGTTCTTATTGTTCGGTTTAGTTTACAGCGACAATTTTAAATTTTCTAAGAAAGTCAAAACATAATTATTTCTATGTCTTTTGCTCAATAGGTTATCATCAACTCATTATTATACGATCATGGGCATGCATTCCCAATCTTAAAAAACATTGACACATGAAATAACAACACAATTATCTCCCTTGTTTTCCTATTGACATCATGGACTGTCATTTCCCAACGTTAGAATTTGAAGTTGAAAATTACATTTTTGCCAATTTCTGAGCTAGCAATAGTGAATTATAATAGGATTATTCTTTAAAGGTAGGATTGTTTATGGATACCATCTATTTTAAGGCTTTATTTTAATACATTTTTAAAATATAACTTCGAAATTTGAAATTTCCGCTTTAAGTTTAAGATAACTATATTTGAGGTTGTGCGATGATGCATCACGGACCCGAAATGCTTCGCATACACTAAACAGGCGAAGTGAAACGAAAAGAGGTTTAAAGTAAAGGTCTAATTTTCAATACCACCCGAGATTATGGGCACGGACATACTATACGCCATGCAGTGTTCTGTGACTATGAGGGTAATTTGTCCAGATAGTGGCGCTACGGTCTACTGTTATTTCGAATTCCAAGTGCCAAGAGTTCTTTTGCGTGTAGGCGAAAGTAATTGATTTTTTTTTTGGTCCCACCCAAGCGACTAAACGCCCTACCTCGCCCGGCACCTCGTCCTGCACCACTGCCAATAACAAACCACGCCGGGGAATCCCGAGGAACCTTCTCGGGGCGAACTTGCAACCAAACCGACGAGGGTTTCCGGGGCACTGTCTATAATTTGGAATAGTCAATGATTAATCATTAAGTCTGAGCCAAATAAATAAATGGATTCTTTCTCAAATTTCAAAAACTTTCCGAGATGTTTCGATGGGATATAAAATATATCGTTGGCGCGGACGACGAAGCTTGGGTCCGGGTTGGCATGTAACATGAGATCTACGTGTATATAGGAACTATATTAGCAGTATACCATCATCTAGGAAACTCGTTCGGTAAATCCAATTCTGTCTAAATGTAATAAGAGTTTGGAAGTGAGAGTATTAACCACGAGTCCACTGATTTACCCCATATAGCCTCCAAGCTAAACTTTTAACATGCGGTTCTGACATGTTCAATCTCTGCCAAGACCTTTTTGTAAGCTTTCTACACGGCCTTACAGAAAATTACATTTTCTGAAAAGACCTCGATTACACGATTCGACTTCAGCCCCAAGTAAAAACTTGACTATGCTAAGATTGAGATAATGACAGAAAATTACCACTGCTGAACTTGGCACTCATAGAATGTTTCGCAGCAAGAAATGTGTTGCTTTGTTAAAATGGACGTCAGAAAGTGCTACATTTCTTTCCATTAATCGTTTCAATTTACACACAAAAATATGTGAGAAAATACATACACAGATAAACACTCAAATTATTTGTTTTTCGTGAATATGTCTACAGTGATAATAAGTTGTTTCTAGATATAAAAGAAAATACAAACCAAGTACGAACAATCCAAACCAGAATTCGAAGTCCTAAAAACGTTATAGGCAAAATAGTGTGTTCAAGCAAATAGAATGATTGTTTTTAAAAAATTGTTTTGGTCACAGTTGGGAAATAATAACACCGAAAAATCATTACTTTTTTTTTCTTTAAATTGTACGAATTAAAAACTCAAATAATATGCAAACGATTCCAGCAGGCGTCAATTTTCCAAACATTGTTAAAATTAAAGGGGTGTCAGTGTTTTACAACAAAAAAATATATTAATAGTTGGTTAACAAACGATTTTCAATTTGACAATACAGTGGTTGGTCTCTGTTGTCACATCCGACTACAGCATTCTGTGTAACCCGTCATCATTGTCATGTTCTGATTTATTTGCTTATTACTTCAACCAAAAACAATTGAGTACATATACATCACATCGGGAGTTTAACAAGAGGCTTTTGACCCTATGACGTCAGACATTGATTAATCAATCAGCCTTTTAGTTTCTAGTGGTTTACCTTCAGGCCAAGAACTCGCTGTAACATACCGTTTCATTGGCTAATCCCTCACATCATCTAAAACACGTCAATGACAACACCTCTTCGTGGTCTGTGCCGTAATTAGCGGGCTGGCATTGCATAGATTTGACCAACAACTATATAAATCAACCAAAGTAATATTTCTTTAGGGTAATTGAAGGCTCAATACCACTCTTGTCCAAATCTTTATTCTGGTCAACAAAATGTACTATTTTAATATATTCCAATTAATTGGTGCTACAAATTTCATCTTAACTCACCTAATTAAAAAAAAATTCAAAAATTCAAAAAAATGATTTGAAAGGTCTAACGTAAATCTTTTCAAATGTGACTTCGATTTTAAAATATTCCAATTGATGCTACAAATTTCATCTCAACTCACCTAATGAAAAAAAAATTGAAAAATTCAACCAAATGATTTGAAAAGTCTAACGTAAACCTTTTCAAATGTGACTTCGATTTAAAAATATTTTCGAACCCTATGGACAAGTAGAATAGGGTGTCATGGATAATTTACACAACGGGAAGGAAACTTAACTATTGAGTACTTAAGCCTAAGGTTAGGCTATTATTTATTTTGGAGCTGCCAAGCCAGCAAGAGTGGTATTGTCCATTTAACCGCCGCTGTGCTCACAATACCAATTTACTTACATATGCTCACAATACCAATTTACGCTCACAATACTAATTTACATATGCCCACAATACCAATTTACATATGCTCACAATTCCAATTTACATATGCTCACAATACCAATTTACATATGCTCACAATACCAATTTACATAATTTCTAAAAGTTTATGCCCCCACCCCTGTCTGAAATCCTGCACTACACTGACCACCCCCGCTCCCCCTCCCCACCTCCAGCAAGACTTTAAAGGGTGTTGATTAGCAGTTCTTCTCGATGAAGACAAATAACTACAAGATCTTTCTATTTTACGCAATATTATCGAAACCTACATCTGACGTGCGTAGATCGACCAGACAGCATTTATAAATATAAAGTAATGCGCATAATTGCTGAAAGATATGACAGTTTATGTAGACTGTTCGAGGTTTGTTTTGTTTTTTCAAAAATTAAAAACAGTGGGTGTCATATTGAAAAAATTAAGTAGTAAAAAGTGTGGTTTTCAAAGAATAGAGGGAGAGAGAGGGAGAGAGAGGGAGAAATGGGGTGAAACGTCCACTCGACACAAACTAGGTCATTTCGTGACTAACATATGGTTTAATTTTATTCAATAATTCGTTGCGCGAAGGGGTCTTTAGCAGTGGGAGGAAATCAGAGAATCCGGAGAAAACCCATCACCATTTAAAGTTTACATTGGATTATATTGATTTCACACCACCATCTTTTTATATCTACGGCAAACAATGTACAAGTCAACCCATTCTTCATAACAGTTTTTGTACAATTAGATATGTATACTTAATAATAACAACCTTAACATTAAATTAATATATATTTTTTACTTGTGAAATAATATGTAAACGAGGTGGCCAGTTGTCCCTTTAAAGTATTATACTCAAATCCAATCCGTGGACAGGACATGCTTGCTCTTCTGGCACTAGTTATCGGTTGTTGTTTTTTATATCAATGATGCTTCCATATTAAGATCATCAAACTATTACTAAACTCTGGTCTATGTACTTAAACACGATGTAGATGGACTGTAATTTGACGTGGATTTCCACTTGACATGTTGATACAAAAAAAAATAAGATTGCTGGCCCAAAAAAATCTCTTAACTCGACATTTTCAGATTTGAAACTCCAACCAATCGATTCTACTGCATGTAACAGTAAACGAAGATTCAAGGGATTGGGGTTTTTTATTATCTCTAAACGTTCTGTCAATTAATATATTTAATTGTATTAAGCCCACTACAAGTTCGATGTTCATGATTTCAAGATAAAGTATCATTTAAAATATAAATTATAAACCCAATCTAATTAAAATACAGATCTATATTTTTCGTTTCGTTTTTAATACTTTGATGGCCTACATTACATGTAAAACGAAATTTTGAACTTTAAAAACGAAACGAAATAGGATCTGTGTTTTAATCAGATTGTTATAAACTGCTCATTAATTCAACTAAAAATACAAAAATACAATAGAATATGTTAACTTAAACGAGAAATGTTACCAGATGTTCTAGAAAAAATATGCATACATTGTTTAATGCACAAAACTCGTCGCTAATGGGATATAATATAAGTAAATGTTTCTTGTTATCCGGTGTACATTTTTGACAAAGATGTTTTAGATTAATATCTGTTTCTAATGAACCACAAACTACTAAATTGAAAATAATATTTTACAGAAGCTATTGACTAAAAACAAAGCAATCAATTTCTAATATTCTATTGTATTACGATGTTACGTCTCATCAACTGAGCAGTGATTCTGTAACGTTCCTCTCCTAAATCGCCATGTTATTAATAAGTATGACAACTTTAATGACGCGCATCAAAGGAGGAATACGTGTGTACAAATAGTCTCTTGTTTTAATGTTAAAGCTGTTATTAAACGCTCCATTTTATCCCTGTAGTTCTTTTCTTATACAGCATGTAACCATCCATCAGGAATCAGTTCCTGGCATTGTCACACTATAAGAATGATGTTTTAATGTTTCTATATCACGCTATCACCTGACAGCCCGATTTGTTTTAATGTATATATATATATACATATTTCCATCCTGTTAGTTTTCCAGAACAACAGGTGCGAAAAAAGTAAATGACGATGTATTCAAAATTTTGACATTTATGAATTCTTAAACAATTTACATATTTTTATAGGGGATTTTTTTTATTAATAAACATCGCAAATTTATCATCATTTTTCTAAAATGTGCAAACAAATATAAATTTACATTATTTAAGAAACAATTGTACAAAGTATGGAAACCGGGTCGTGTATCGTTTTCGGAGAAATTTCAGAATCTGTTCACCAAATGTTCGTAATCCTAACCCAGGGGTAAAAGGTATCAATATACAAAAATAGCATGCACCAAGGGCAGATATTTAAAGACTCGCATTAAGATCAGTCAGCTAGTTTATGATTTGATATATCAGAATAAAGAATAAAAATGGTTGATTTTTCTTTAACGGGGCATTTTTTTATTTGATATGTATTTCTCTACCGTAAACATAGTGCTACTTTTACTTTAAACTGAATATTTATCCTAGAAAATAAATTTATAAATTTTGGATCATGTAATACCGTGAAATTACGTGAAAGATAAAACATAAGTAAAAAGTTAATCGGATAATAATAACTTGATAGGCAATAATATAGGTAAATTTAATTTGTCAGCAGATAATACTGATAACTTATAATACGTATATATTAAAAAACGTATATATTAAATTTATATATAGGCATAATACAAAATGGTCTATCAAAATCACTATTTAAATAAGACAGTTTTAGTAAAGCAAGTATGGGGGGGGGGGGGTAAATAAATACCCAATTGTATAAAATAAATGACGAACTGTTTTGTAAAATAATAAAGAAGCAGACAGTGTATACTATTTAAGGGAAATGAAAAAAAATGAAATGAGGTTTAACGTCCTGTCCCACTGTTCTGCTCCGACTGGACTAATGAAGATGGATATACGCCATACAGTTTGCTATGTTGGAAATTTTGTCCGGACAGCGGCGCTACGGCATAAGCTTATATCAAATTCCAACTGCCAAGGGGTCTGTTACAGGAACTCAGTTTTTCGTCCCATCCCAAATATTAAACAGCTGTTCTTGCCAGGCCCTCCATCCTATACCATCAACAAAGGGAAATCACGCCGGAAAACCCCGATGGACTTCCTGGGCCAACACAGGGATGGATCCGCGACCTCTGGGCTAACGAGCAAGCGTCTTACTACTAAGCCACCGTGGATCCTATTTCAGATAAGGGAAATAATATATTTAGGTAGCATTCCCACTTCTATACGCCAAGTACAAATATAATTGATTTCTTGCACCCGGGGAAGATAACGCTGCAGAGCCGACAATGTCCCAGTGCTACAACAAATGTCTTTTTAAAATATCCGTTTTACTATCGAAGTTTGAAGACGAATATCTAGTCAACACGTTACATTTAATCACAAAAAAAAGAAAGTAGAGGCTTACCTAAATCCCATATTAACAGCAGAGTTAACAATATATCCAACATTTTGCACGGGTAAAACATTTTGTCTGAAGTGACCATTGTCACAAATTTATGACCTATCACAACACAGTTATCATAATAACGAATGATTACATTAGTACCAAATTATGACATGCTCAATTTCAAATTGCTTTTCAATGATATGCACAGATGGTTGTCTGTCACTAATGTTTGATAAGTATTATACCCCTGTGTGGCTCCCCAGGGCTGGTAACTTATTCCCTTTTAATGAATCATATAGTTTGGCTGTAGCATCACGCGTGGACACGTACAGAACTAACAGTAAGCTCTATTAGTACTATTGCTTGTTAAACATAACCACTATAGCAGAAACCGTTGATAACGAAGCGCGTGCTGGTGATTTCACGTGGCTCGCGAGAATAGACCACAGAATCAGTGTAGCTACCAATCGTTTCCCCAGCTAGAATTGATTTGGGATGAAACGTAATTGATGCATTGTCTGTCACTACTGCTCCGCCTTTCTCCCCTTCCATTAAAACGGCTCCAGATCTATTTAAGAATTATTAGGAAAAGCTCCCATACGAGTCCTGTGAATGGCTTTTAACTTTTAAACAGCACGGGTCAGAGTTGAAGTCGATGTTAATGTCATATCTAATGAAAAAGATGGTCACTTCAATCGCCATGTGGACTATGCTGTTAAGGAGATTAGAACTTCCGTCCTATTGTTAGAGAGGTGTAGAATACAATCATTATAAAAGACTATTGACAGTATATAAATGTTTATGATTGGACCAATGTCGTGCGGAGCATTTATCACGGACTTTAGATTAAAATTTTTAAATATATGTTTTCCTTTCTCCCTTTCTACGTGCTAGGATAAATAGGGGTATATACGAGAGAGAGAGAGAGAGGGGGGGAGAGAGAGAGAGAGGGGGGGAGAGGGGAGAGAGAGAGGGGGGGGTGATGTGGTTTAACGTCCACTCGACACAAACTAGTGCATTTCGGGAAAAAGATATGTTTTGGGTTTTTTTTCAATAATTCGCGGGTAGGGGTCTTTAGCAGTGGAAGGAAACCGGGGATCCGGAGAAAACCCACGAGGCTGGACGGGCGACCGGGGATTCGAAATCACGCCAGTTGACTCAATGACAGGCTGTATGATACAGCGGTGCGCGCACACGCTAACCATTCGGCCATCCAACCCCCAAGTCATATACAATTAATGCGTAGTTCACGGGCATCAGTAAACTTCGACACACTCTTGTATATGACTAGCGACAATTTAACCAGGCGAACGAAAAGAGAAACCAACTCACAAATTACGAATTATGAAATAAACAGACTATTGCTACTTTCTTGCATTCAGCTAAAGGAGTAATTCCATATTTCACAAGAAAACGAAAATAAAGGTACGGCGAAAAAATGCAAAAACAAATCAGCTATAATAATACAAAATAGGCGGTTTAACTTATCTGAAATTTAGCTTCAAACAAAATAATGAGCTCTAAATATGCTTAACGGGTTGCGTAACTCATTTAAGCTCCCATTGGCCATCACACCAAACTAGTTCTCATTAAAACTTTGTGCGAACGGAGTGAACGCAATAGTAACCTATCATGGGCGGGAAAAATTCTATAGAACTTTGAGTCTGTTCAAAAAATTTCCCGTCCTGCAATTTGACGGAGTGACAACTACTTAACACGAGGTTATTGCCGTACTATGAACGGAATAAGTACCTCGATTCTATACTAGGGACGTATTAGCCACTCCACCATGCCCTCTTCTGTAGTATTATATTTGAATGCCTTTAAGCGTTGAACTAGAATGAGGAATGGCACGTTCGTTCGTTCGTTGGGCTTTACGCCCGCTTCCATCTTAGGCGATATAGCAGGCACATTGCATGGACGCGTTGTTTTTAAAGGCAAGGGCGGGATTTTACCAGGGGCGTATTGGGCCGGTCGGACAAAAAAAGTAAAAAAAATAATTGTGCCCAATCAGTGTAAAAAACCTTTTTCTGTTGAACATTATATAGTGGGGTGGGGGTTATTGGACCGGCCATTAAGCGATGATCATCATTTTGTATGTGGACGGTGGTTTTTAACGGGCCGCCACGTCATCACTGGATTCCGGAATGGGCTGGTATAATAGACTTTCTGGGCCCGCAAATTTACTAATTATAAAGTCAATTGCACCCTGTTTGTGGGGATACGCCAGAAACGGCTGTCGATGGTTCGTAACTACAAAAAGAATTCAATTTTAAGTCTTCAACAAAATTTGATCTGATCTACTTGCTGAATATTAATGCGAGACGATTACCTGAGACTGGTGTTAACGTTCCTTGACATTTTTATTAACTCGTTATTTTCAGAGATGAAATTACAGAATTGGGATATCGGGAATGTTCTGGCCTCCCATTTCCAAAAATTCAAAAATTAATTGTATCCCGTACGCCTATGCATGTCCGCTCCAACTACGTCGAGGCCACCTGTTATACGGTCTGGGTTTTGGCCTAAATTAATCGATTTATGGGACATATTATTTGACAGAGATTTTAATCAGATATGCTACCAAATCCATATTTTCAAGGGGGGGGGGAGTCCCGGTCCCCCCGTCAGTAAAAACGGCCGCTCCAACACGCGAGCGAGATAAGTATGTGTTAAATTGTCTCTGAACGGATTTGTCGAGCTATACACTAGTTAGAGCTAGCTAGATCCAGTTGCGAGCATATTTTAAACGGACAGCTGCTGTGCTTTGGAATTGCAAATTTATCCGGTCGGAACTTGATATGAACTAACTATTGACGAGGTATAGACGATATGACATTATTTACCCATTGTTTGAACTTGATTGGTGTGGTGGAGGCTTTAAGGATCTTTTTCTTCCATGGTGTGAGTCACAAGTAGCTGGTCGGATAGCCGTGGCAATAGAGAAGCGGCTTCTCACCAATGCAACGAGGGTTCAATCCCAGCTCCGGGCATGAACTTTATCGTTGTAAGAGAGAGGGATATTGGGTCTCCCGTCCGATCAGGCAGGTTTCCCCCGAGTTCTTCGGTTTCTTCCTGCAGTAATGATCGAAATCATTCGCACGATCTGTGCCAAGGGCCAAATTGGAAAAAGGCCTCAGGCCTAATTTGCTACCTTTGTAAAATGACGCGATTATTTATATTATTATTACTTCATAATCATTTATTTAATAACTGATTATGGATTTATTTTAATGACATTGCATAATTAAAATAAAAACAATATTATGACTACATTTAAAAAAGGCATCCTGGTAGCATATTATGCATACAATTTTGAGCTAAAGGTAGAAATCGTGTCTGTCGGGATGTGTGAACGATCGGGGATAAATAGTTTTTAACATATATTTATTTCCACTTTGGTGAGAAGCATGGGGGTCATGGGAGTTCTATTGATATTCAGTTTTCCGTTGCACCAGCTAAGTCTCATTTTCCGATTTAAGTGTGAAGCATTCAGACTGTAACAGGATGAATCCTATTGATCCTAGATTTGATGTGAAGCAATGGAATCTTTTTAGAGGATGAATCCTGTTGATTTTCAGCTTTCTGGTACTTTCTGTTCCAGGGATATGTTAGGTGTCCGGAAAAGCTTGTGAACACGTTACAGACTAGATTTCTCGAAGGCATATAGGATAGTCATCAATTTTTCTCAGCACACATGTTTCATTTTAGATAAGCTGCCGTGGATGTATTTCCACGCTTTAGCTTCTAACATGGTTGATGATAGCCTATAAAGTTTTATTGGGGATTTTGATTGCGTGTGTGTCATTTTTTCTCTTACTTTGTTGGGGTTTTGTTATTTGCTGAGATTATATTTTTGTTGCTGTTTCGTTGTTCTTCTTTTAGATTTGATTGGTTTGGGTAAGTAGATTTAAGGGGGGTTGGGATGGCCTAGTGGTCTAGAGTGCCGCGCTTCGACCTCTAGATGGCCGGCCACCTCTGGCTTGTGGCTGTGGTTTCGAGCCCTAGTATGAGCGTATGTGTCATGGAGATAGGGGCGCCTTCTCAACCTCGTGGGTTTCCTCCGGGCACTCCGGTTTCCTCCCACTGATAACCGCCTCTACGCGAATTTTTGAAATAAAAAAAATTAAAACCATATGTTAGTCCATACTCTCTCTCTCTCTCTCTCTCTTTCTCTCTCTGTCTCTCTGCTTTACAACTTACAATTTTGTTAATAAACTTTATTTGTTTATATTTTATTTAGATGTTTGTCTGAGTAATTGGTCAGTTGGTCAATTAAAGAAGATTCATTTTTCCTGCAACTGTTTTACGGGGCTCAATAGCATATCTTGGTACGAAGAAACCTATGAAAATGTATTAGGGTTTCGATTATGTATAGAGTCATCCCAAACTTTAACATGAGGTCGCCATTAACATGTTGCGAAACAGCTTGTAACAGAGAGGACCAAGAAGATGATGGTAGGCGTTTAACATGTTATATACACTGATTTAAAGCATTTTAGGACAATATTAACGTGTAATCAAGTATCGGACACTGTAGCTACCAATGGTACCGCGTTTCGTTGACCGGCAACTTATATTGAATTACTAAACCGCGCTCCAATAATATCGAATAGTTTCCTTATTTAGATTTCAGCTTTCGTCAGATATCATTTCCTAATTCAGAACAGATATACCTTTAATTTTAATTATCCCTCGCCAAAAATAGAAATACGGCTATTGTTTTATTTTAGAAGACTTAATTTTACTGAAAAAACATATTTATATTCCTTATTTCAAAACTATAATAGCTATTTCACCGACACAAATACAAAAAGCCTACTCTGTGTGAATTTATTTGCTACAAGCCATTTATTAAATGTGTTTCATTTTTTAAAGGCACTCGAAGAAGAAAAAAAATCTTTTAAATTAAATACGAGTTTTCGTCATAGGCCAAGTGTTGTAGAACAACCATCTCGATGTGATGACGTCTGGTGACAAACAAAATGGACGATCTAACTTTATAGCGTCTTTCAGGACGTCTTAATGTTTGTCACATCACGATCGGGTCGTCAGCTAGTAAGTTGTTAGAAACAAGAATCTGTCACCATGTCACAATGTGTTAATGGTAAAAGGTGCTAAAAAGACTTACACAATGTATGAAATTACCCTTTAAGACGACAATTCAGTCTGAACCGCCATTTTATTCTTCTCAATAATCGCGCCCTTCTTCTTTCGATCTACACTCTCCGAGAAGTTAAAGCTTGAATTCAATCTTAATGGCCAATTAACATGTTCAAGTGGAATCGGTTGCTCTCTTTGACTGTTTTCCTCTAATGTACTTCATCCTTATCATAAAATGTTTTCTGCTGTCTCGAATTAAGCCTTGAAAGAATATTAAAGGAGTCGTCCCAGACATTTTTTATAATATAAAAACCCGGTTAGTTCGGCGTGAAGGGTTCCCTGAAATTTTTATCTTCCAAGCAATTGTCTAAACCTCTGTGATACTTTTTCGTAGAAATACAAACATCCACACCTTTAGGATTGTTTTCTTTTGTTCGCGATAAGTTTCAAAACGAACGGATGCAGCAGTGCCTTGATAACCATTTCCATAACGATGCAGTCCATGAGCAAAAAAAGGCCTACATTCTTTATCTGACACGACGTATTCTCGTAATTTTTGCCATATTTTTCGATAGGCCCAATATTTAAATCTGAATCTACCGCTTTATATGTTAGCGGCTGGATAGCGTTGATGAAAACCTAGTGAAATCTGGGACGCCACCTTAATTTATTTGCAGTTATTTTTAGCAATGTGTACTTTGTCCTTATCACAAAATCCCTTCTATTGTTAAAAATTAAGTACCAAGTCATTAAAACTGTTTTATTAACAGTGCGCGGAAATATAGCCCTATCGCGGTTTAATTGTTGATTTTACTTAATATAGTTCACACGACACCCTTCCGCATACACTGTATTTAATTAAATTAACTCAGAATGTATTGATTATGTAATTGTATAATACTATGCTAATCAGGGTTGGGTTGATATTAAATGGTGTGTCTGTTGACTTATTGCTAGTATAATGACATGCTACAGCTTCGATCCAAGAGAATAATTGATGGATTTAGTCATATACAGGTCACAGTTACATGGATTAAAAGTCGAACTGGCTGTAAGAACACCTGTGCTTCATTTCATGTTTAAAATTTGACTAAAATAGTTTACGTTTACTCAGTCTGTGCGTCTGTTACAGGAAAGGAAACCCATCTATTCAATCTAATTAAAATACTGCCAAGTAAAACGAAATTTTGAACTATAAAAGCGATTCGAAATAGGATCTGTGTTTTAATGAGATTGACTATCTAATTAGATGTAATTATATGTAGTTAGAAATTTTCTTCTGTTCGTTTCTGATAGGGGGGGGGGGTCAAGTGGTTTAACTCGTGTGCTTTAGGTCATAAGATATGCCAGTGAGTCACGTGACGTGTTTTGATCCCAAACTTGTAGAGGACAAGGAGTCCGGTCGCCTGCCCAATTTCGTGGGTTTTCTATTGTCCCCACTGCTGAAGACCCCTGCGCGAAAGCGGATTATTGACATCTGTATCATTTGTTAGTCCAGAAATGACCTGGGTTATGTGGAGTGGACGTAAAACCACCTCTCGCTAAATAATGTATATTTACTATAGTCACATATTTAAGAGACAAAATTCGGGATCAAACCCATTTCTTTTATATTATACCTTTTTGGCGAGTGGTGGGTGTGAGTGGTCGCGATATCAAATTATTTCTGAATATCTTAAAATGTGAAGTCGTAACTGAATAAACGTTTATGAAAGTAAACTATACGTAGAATAAAACATATCTGATTTTAGTTGATAGAAATAAGTTTGGACGTCGACAGTTAAAGATAACGGTGTGAAATTAACAAACGAAATGTACATTTAAAATGACAATAAATTCTATTATAGGATTGATCGATTTAAGCAATTTTAGAAACATATCCTTTCGTTAAGGAGTGTGCAGCTCCTTTTTTTAAAACCTTAAAAAGGTCGAATTCGAACATATTCTTAAAGTAGCCTTCACATTAATGTAATTTCTAATCAATTATGTTGGATGAAATACGCAATCAGCCCAAATAAAACGGCTTTGTCATTCTACACTGTTTTTATCATTACTATCATTTTGACGTTTGTGAATCAACCATTTTTAATTACTTAAGCTTTGTTTTCCTTTGTCTATTATAAAATGGCGCCCGAAACCATAATATAAATTGTACTGATTTTAAAATGTTCATTGTTTCTTAAATATTTGATATTATGATCCCACGTTTCCTGGTAAGATAACAACATTGGTTGAAATCAACAATTATTGAAATCTAAGTCGTGTATTTAATTTCCTGTATTACGGATAATATTAAGTTAGAGATTGAGCTCCTTTAAATTTACCATTCAGGAATTTGGGACCTTTAAGCAATATGGGGATCGTCCAGGTGGTTAAAAGCATTTTAATAGTTATACAAAATGTCTGCAGAAACAAGTAACACAATCAATAGCATCAATTGCTTGGGGTTATGATTTAGACTAATCATGTTGGACAGTAACAGTTGGCCCTGACAACACTTAATTTAACAGCAATTGGTACTGATGATAACTATTGGCCTCTCTCTCTCCCCCTCTCTCTCTCTCTCTCCCTCTCTCTCGCTCTCTCTCTTACGACACTTTATATCAAGGGATTCTCCTTCAAAGAAACTATTGTGAAATGCCTCTTGCATTAAGAATCGCAAAAAAATGAAACAGACTGAATAAAGTCTTTCTGTAATTTGGGGCTTTCCCTTCAAACACGAAAAAAACACTGGGAACAATGCCCGTACGCAGAGATAAATGTCTTATTAAGATGATCTCTGTGTACATGAGCAGAAATGAATAGCTTTCACTGTTTGAACCATATGGTTGTTAATATTCTTCTTCCCAACCAAGTTATTTAATGTATTAATCAATAACGTGTAAAACTAAAACAAAGCCATGCTACACAGTAGTCTTTTTTCTTATATTTTTGTCGAGTTGTTTTCCCTAAATTGGTTATTTTCATACCGGGACGATTTTGAATTAATCTGAAGACCTCATCAATCTGCCACTGTTTACACAGATTGTGACATTGATTCCTTTATTGTTTTAACCTATCATACATTTACCATTCTATTGTTTTTTTATCTATCATACATTTGCCTTTCTATTGTTTTTAATCTATCATATCTTTACCATTGGGTTGTTTTTAATCTATTAGTAGTATACATTTACCTCTATGTTGTGTTGCGGGGGGGGGGGGGGATTGCCTAGTGGTCTAGAGTGCCGCGCTTCGACCTCTTGCTGACCGGCCACCTCTGGCTTGCGGCTGTGGTTTCGAGCACTGGTGTGAGCGTATGTGGTATGGACATAGGGGCGCCTTCTCAACCTCGTGGGTTTCCTCCGGGCACTCCGGTTTCCTCCAACTGCTAAAGACCCCTACGCGCAAGCGAATTATTGACATAAATTTAAAACCATATATTAGTCCCGAAACGACCCAGTTGTGTTTCTCACACACTCTCTCTCTCTGTTGTGTTGTATTATACATTTACATCTCTGTTGTGTTTAACCTATTATATATTTACCCTTCTATTGTGTTTAACCTATTATATATTTACCATTCTATTGTTTTTAATCTATCATACATTTACCCTTCTGTTGCTTTTAATCTATCATACATTTACTCGTTGATTGCTTTAAATCTGTCATACATTTACCATTCTATTGTTTTAATCTAACATGCATTTACCATTCTATTGTTTGAATTCTAGCATGCATTTACCCTTCTATTGTTTTTATTCTTTTATACATTTACCATTCTATTGTTTTTAGTCTATTATACATTACCCGTCTATTAATTTTAATCTGTTATACATTTACCCTTCTGTTGTTTTTAATCTATCATATATTTACCCTTCTATTGTTTTAGTCTATCACACATTTACCCTACTATGGTTTTTAGTCTATTATACATTTACCCTTCTATTGTTTTTAGTCTATCATACATTTACCCTCCTATTGCTTTAATCTATAATACATTTACCCTCCCATTTACCCTCATATTGTTTTAGTACATTATACATTTACTCTTCTACATAATGAATCACTAGACCTGTATTAAGAAGCATTAAAAAAAACACGAGAATTCTATTTCCAGCTAGCAGGAGAAAGAACTTCACCAAATATTGATAAACCAGAGCCTTTGATTGTACAGACAGCAAATTTGTGTTATTCTTTTGTTATGGCCGTAATGTTGAAATAATATTTTCAATGGTCATGTTGCATGTCGAATGGGGAAATAATGCATTAGTTGGATATACGGTGGCGTGGATTTATCGTCACGTAATAACCGTTTTATTATAGTTTAAAGACAACGATTTTTCACAGATGGAAGACGAACAAACAGATGAAAATAGATCGGTAGACTCGTGGCCCATCTTTTTATATACTTTTAAAATTATGGAAAATCCTTTCATATCTAAAGCTAATCGGAATACAGCAGGCTGGTCCCATTGTTCCATAGGTTAGAGCAGTAGGTACTCCCTTTCCGTTCCAGACATATGACATTTCTCTCGAGGAAATGAGTTCTAAAAAGAGCAGCCACAGTTCACCTGGCGGTTGCTTTGCGTACATCGTTCATAATTTCCTTGAAATATGATGTTAGTTTCTTTTTTTGTTAAAGAAAAGTGGAAAGACTCATCTGATTTCAAATTAATGCCTTTTAGATATAAATATTCTGAATGTAGGCGTTTAATGATGTTAGTGTTAAAAAAAGACATGTGTATATCCATCTGTTAAAAGGATCCCATGGGTAATTGCTTACTAAAAAGCATCCATGGTTTGAATGGCACTGAATAGTTTGTTTAAACTTGGTTAATAAGAATAGCATTATTCCCGTCCATATTATATGAACGATAGGACTTGATGACCCGCGGAACATCTATCTTACAGGCATTTGGAGAAAACCGATTAATCGCCAAGACACAATCCGGAAAGTGTTATTTTGTTTTATAAATTGGCCTAGTTCAATTAGACTGCCATTTTATTGGGTGAGTTATTTACATGTTTTTGTTTACATCATAAAATCAAAATATCATTTTACATGGAATTAAATGCTAAAAGATTTAGTTCACATTACCTTCATATTGCGGATTCTACTTAACAAATATAACAGTACCGTATGGACGAGGAACCGAGTATGACGGCATCGCCGCCATCTTAGAATTGTGACGTCATATATAATCTAACTCCGTCAAGTGATGCGCAATTGTTCAAGGAACACGCATTCAAGGCTTTATGTCGATCGTACTGAATTTAAGGAGCCTTTGGCTTTTGTCGAAGAGCGTCACCCCCAAGACCAACACCAGGCTGCGCAGTTGCTAGCAAAAGAGTTAAAAATATAGTAAAACTCGACGACATATATATAATTGTAATGTTATTCAGTTATATTATAAGTAAGCGGGGGTTTGATGGCTGAATGGTTTGTATGTGCGCAAACTGGCGTAGTGTCGAAATACGGCTGTACGTGACAAGGAGTAGGGTCAACCGTACAACTTCATGGGCTTTCTTCGGGTCCTCCGGTTTCCTCCCACTGCCCAAAACCCCTACGCGCAACCGAATTAAACCATAATTATGTTATTCCCTAAATGACCTGTCATGTCATGACATCTCTCTCTATATATATATCTATCTCTTGCTCTCTTTCTCTCTCTCAGTAAGCATATACGCACAGAAAGAATGGTCAACATGACATAATCCGTCGCACATTTTAATGTAGCTGTTAAATATGTAATAATGCACTTAGTCAGCTTCTAAAATCAAGCATCGATCCTCTGCAGGCCTTATTTAAACTTCAGTATTACACTTCTAAATTATTTCATTGTTTTTATTAAATTAAATCATATCAAGATACGAAACCATATTTTACAACAGTAAATATCCTGCCTTGCATATTGATGACCCTCTTTCAAGCCACTACAGTTAATTAACTAGTGCCACTGTTGGCTTCACTATTTCAAAAGTAAAAAAACCCTGAAATACCTTACAAGAATTTTGATTATTATGATGTGAAATATTAAGATCAGAAAGTCAGGTTCTAGTATCGATTCAATCTTATTTTATTGTTCAAGAATAAAAATGGAAATTGGAAAACAAAACTCATACATATTGATCAAATTGTATAAATTGCTTGTGTTCATCACGTTCCTGAATATCATATTTCAAAATTACGGCATCATTTCTCGATGGCGGTGGTTGCTTTTCATAAGAGAGAAAGAGAAATGGGGTTTAACGTCCACTCGACACAAACTAGGTCATTTCGGGACTAACATATGGTTTAATTTTATTTCAATAATTCGCTTGCGCTTTATGATACAATGCACACGTGCTAACCACTCGGCCATCCAACCCGCTGCTTTTCATAAAATTTTGCGTTATTTTTCGAACAACTGAGAATACGACACATTTTTCACGCCGCTATCATAAACCTTGAATGCAAAAAATTAAACTGAACAGCTGTTTTTGGAATATATAACACATCCTGAAAAAATCAGAAAAGCGGCTTATTCAGAAATACTGACATCTGTTAAAAGGGAAGTTGGCTGAAAAAGATCTGGGGCCAGTTGCTTAAAGCTCCGTTATCTTTAACGATCCGTTAACTTTAACGGACATATCTTGGTAATGTGTTGTTTGATAACTTTCCGTTAAATTTACTATAGAAAACATTATAGAATTCTTTATCTTTTATATTAGCATAAATCTGTACTAAAAATTTGCACCACAGAATGTTCGGGGCCTTTATTTCCAGCAACAATCTTTCTCTCCGTTAAAGTTAACGGATCGTTAAAGATAACAGAGCTTTGAGCAACTGGCCCCTGAGCCGTTTGGAGATGATTGTCAAAATAGTTTACATGGTTTAAATAACTCTATTAGAGCTCTCGTCTTCAATTCAACTCAATGCCGTTTGTAAATTTATTCAAGAATTACTTAAAACGCAGTAATAACCTAAAAAAAATAATCGCTGGCAAACAGCAAAAACAGAAAGTACAGCGGGAAGTTGTCACTGCACAAGGCGATTGGAATAGTCTTCAAGAAGCTAATGTCCAGGTGGACGCTGCTACGTCTTAAAAAAAACATCAGAATGGTGCAGATAGTTAAAGGCTATTTACATTGAATTAACCAGCATTATTCACCGAAGTTTATCTCGGGTTTTTCTCAAAATCTGAGTTTATTAACATTGTGAATTAATATTATTATTGTAGTGTTGATGTTGTTCTCAGTGTTTAACGTCCTTTTTTTCATTTTGCACGCGCAGCCACATACACTACCACCCCATGGATCGAAACCACAACCAGAGTCAGAGGTGACTGGCCAGCTAGATGTTGAAACCTTTTTAAACCTTAAAATGTTCGGAGATTTTGGAAATGATGACATTCTGATCCAATAACATTATATTATGAAACTTTCAAAAGTTCGAAAGCCTAACAAAAATTAATCTCCAGTATCTATCCTCGCATCTGAACATAGCAATTAAACATTTTGAGAAGGACATTCTAGTTTAAACAATATTTTATTCGTTTGATTGGACAACACGTAAAGTTTTATACAAGTTATTTCCTAGGGATACAGACATTTTTTTTAAAATACTTCCAAAATATATATTAGCATATAAAAAGATTCCGAAAATTCCTTTATAAAACATTTTTACAAAATGAAATGATTTGAATAGGGTTTAACGTCCTACGTTTCTGCACTTGCCTACCATATTTTCAAATACGTCTGGAACCGATAAAACCGAACGAAAGTAATACACAATATAGCTTTGTACCTCCTAGATCTATTCTAGATCTATTCAAAATTAGGGCACGAATAAAATTGTCTGCAGCTACAATAAAAGACAGTCCGTAGAACTCTTTAAATGAATGTAAGCCTTTTTTTTCTAACACGTTATGCGCTATGGGACCTAAATTATATACAATCCTTTAAGCCGTATCGTTTCTATCTAGAATTATATAATTCCTTTTTACGACCATTTGCACATATAAATATTCTCACGATTTAACAGAACAGAACCATTATTATTTCAAGAATGATTGATCACTGATCGCCAATTGCTTGTACGCAATACATGGAAATTATATGCTTGTAAATTTAGAGTTTGACAATTTCAAAATACAACATATTATTTACTATTCAACTATTCATTTTTTTTCTCTTCTGTTTTATCTTCCTTATTGATTAACCTGTTTTCTTTTCATTTTTTTTATAAAAATCGAGCCGATTTTGACTTTTTTCAGAGGATCGCTTTCAAGGAATGACAGAACAGGAAGCAAACCTGTTGTCTTTGTCGGCATTGGTACATCAATCATTAATGCAGACTTTGAAATATGTCTTTGGTAATCAAAGTCAGTTTGTTTCATATATATCTCTTCAGTCAAAATATATATATTTTTAAAGTCGCAGTGCGTCATTTGTATTTTCGAAAATATCAAATTTCCCACAACACAATCTACGCTAAATTGTACTCAAATTAATTAAGGACACAAAATGAAATATAAACGGTAGAAAACCTCCCGACGTGGATGGATCCACTATAATAGATGCAGCGAAACTTGTACATGTTGACTATGTCCTATATCAATATGTAATCTACTTATATTCTTTTAGAGATTTATTTTTACAATATGGTACTTTGCAAGGGATTACCAACGTAAAAACTGTTGTTACTATATACATAAAGATCGTCTAGGTATTGCTGTTTTATTTGATCTCTATAAAAAAATATATAAAAGAATTAAAATAATTACTCTGTGTAGCTCATAAAAAAATAGACGACCAAAGAGGCGGGAAGAGATCAGGTAAGGAAGCAACCTCATTCACTTTTAAGTATTAAAATACGCAACAGTAACATATTTCGTATTGTTACGTAAGTGGAAACCCTGCAGATAAGGCAGGATTATATGTTATAATATTTTTCTAGCATTCAGACTTTGGCTGTAGGCATTTTAAATACTTGATAATACGAACAAACAGTTCCAAGTACGAAACCACAGGCCTCTGTGAACTAATTCAGATTGCCTGTATTAAAACACAAAAAAAGTTCACAAGTCATGACAGCCTTGCAGCAGTATTGTAATAAAAGAGCATAAACATGATATCCCAAATGGTATTTTGACAGGACTTTCTATGGTTTCTTTTCATTTGGCCTGTAGTAATGCAATTAGTGTACAGCTAATTAGAGATATGGTGTGTTGTAGAGCGGGGAAAGTGACAGAAGTCTCAGGGTCAAAGTTCAGAGATTGTCACTGGTGAAATATTAATTAAACACGACATTAAGTGTGCCCGGATGAACAAATTTAATTCAATTATTGTTAGTCATTAGAAACGCCTTGATTGTTTTGATTTTCGCGTAAAAGGACTTAGATTAGGTTTTCTATGCATTGCATTGCTACTAAAGGATTGTTTATTAACTGTTGCTAGAAATGTGGATTTCACTAATTGAGATGCGAAACACTGATTAGTGACGTGTTTAAAGCGTCATGTGAAATATTAAGACGATCTCTAGAGGATAACTTTAGCAGAATTTAGAGATCAATTGTATTTATTGCTGTGAAACATGTGTGATTTGGAATAGTTAATTGTTATCATCTTGATGAATGGATTTTTAAAAATACCATACACGTGTTCGCCTAACTGTATCCCCCTGCTTGATTTTTGCGAAATTCGTACTTTTTTGTTAAAAAGATCAAGTAATCATCCTGCCTGATATTGGTAAATAACCTTAGTGCTAACCTAATCAGAGTTCTTTATCTTGAGCATGTGATCGTTACATCCTATATGAAGTATCAATTTTCTATAATCTTGTAGGCTCTTGCATAATGTATGTTTAAAAAAATACATTATGCAAGAAATTAATCTGCCTATTGCGGGTTTTTCTTATAGGTCTGAAATGTTATATAAACTATTAATGAGACATCTGGTAACATGAAAACACCATAATCAAGTCTCGATACCATCTTATGTGTTCGATTTTCATTGGATTTGAATCCAATCAGGTGTTCAACGCGCATTTGACGATTAAACGCAAAAACGGATAATCAAGATATTGTTTTTATCGTACCAACTTTAGTAATGATGATCGAGGCTAGGCCTAAAATTTAATAGCTAATATCTCAGTTAAGAGTGGAGCAATTTTACTGAAATTTTATTTAACATATTCCCTTTACATTATTTAGTTTTGAACTATTATAGTGAGAACTGCAAACTCTTTATCTAATCTTCCATAATGTCCCTTTAATAGATGCTTTCCTATTTTAAAGTTTAGTATTTGATCACTATCAAGGTCACATAATATATAAGTTCAGTGTCGAGTATAAACACCGCACTACACTATTTATGGCGGTCTTCCTTTGCCATTAACAATTCTCATAACTTTTGACCTCTCCCATTTTGTCTTATTAACTAGCATGGAGTATCGTCTGTTAATTAATTAAAGATATATTCTCTGTTACAGCCTCTAGGTACTATGAAACAAATAACACTATTCATCATTTTGAACTGTCATTTTCATGTACATAAAATTGACCAAAATGACCCGAGAAAATGACATATCTTTTGACAATTGAACATAATATATGGAATCGATAGATCATGCTCAATTTCTGTTTCTATCTATCGTGAAAGAATACCTCCAGCAGGAGTCATGTTAAGTGGATGCTATCAACTGTGGCTTTGAATCTTGACCATAAATGGTGGATTGTTTTCCACTCCGGCCCCACGGTGTTTGATCAGAATGATAATGGTCTGTGATTGCTTCTGGTAATGTTAGTACTTCCGGTCAGTATTTACCAGGAACCGAGTTCACAAAGCATTTCAGACTAAAGTTAAGAATTTTCTCGACTTTCAATCACTATTTATGAGAAATTTCTTTGATCCATAAACAAAAGACTTTGCACATAGTTTATTATTGGTGTATTTGATACATTAAAACAACAAGATATATAAATAAATTGGGCTATATTTTAGTTAACATAAAGCGAACAATTTTGAGTAAATTCTTAACTTAAGTCTGAGAATGTTTTGTGAACTCGGAGCCAGTAGTGGTGAATATTATGAAGATGGTTAGAACTACAATTGCGGGTACACAACTTGCTTATATCCCGTCAGATCAGGGCTGCGTCCTTACTGTGCTAATACAGCGACGGAAAATGATCTCAGATTGCGTCAAGATCGCCATATTATCCGTGGTAAAAACGCCAGATATCGTGCTGTGGTCTCCATAATCGCCAATGATCGCCGAGTCACGCCGTATGTTTTGGTCATGTTCAAAATAAACGCCAAAGTTCTGCGATCAGGCCTGAGAACCTCTGAGAAAGTGATTTTTTGTTCAAGTTTGTTATTTTTCAGGTCATTTTCTCGCGTTGTGCATTTTCTGGTCGCTGCACGGTCGCGGCAGCACAGTGAGGACGCCACTCTGGTCTGATGGAGGCATTACGGCAACAAACAAAACTTCTTTTTTGGTTCGAATACATTCCATTCATTAAATATATACAAACAGATATTAAATCACAACATATCAGTTATCTATACTAGCCTTTTTTTTCTTTTATTGCAAGGCCCCTTTAATTGTGTGTTTAGGATATTTAACTAAATTGTAGTGCCACTGTGGTTCAAGAAAATCATTTTACAAGTGCGGTATCCCTTTGTCGCCTCGAAAGTGTTTATATTCTTTCGACATGAAATTCGAAAAAGAGTAGGCGGAAACGTCACTATCCCCATAAAAAAAAAATATACCACTGATACAATAGACGTTTTGTGCCAATGAGCTGTTAGACCAACAATGAAACTGGACCAATTAATAAATAAGAGAACAAAAAATATCTGCGTAATTTAAAGGACTTGGTTAATCTGTTTCAATCCTAGGCCCCCATAAACCAGAAGCACAGGATTCTTAGCTTTGGACTGTTATAACGTTATTTGACCGATAGTAAAACTACCATTATGTTCAGGGGTCACTCTACTTAGATTTGAAACTCGGGTTTATTGCCTATAGATTGTCTGGCAAGGCAGCTTATTGTGACACTTGATACAATGTTACTAAGATTATTGGGTGTTAGCTTTGTGTTGTTCATCATCTAGACGCTGTGAACAAGTACATGATGTTGGGCTACCAGACAGTTAACAGACTGCCCTGAGCTTGCAGAATAATTGAGACAGTGTCTCCAAATTAAAATCAGATCTGATAACCCAAACCTGCCTTGGTGAAACGAATGTGTTTCATTTAATTGGTATGAATGAAACATTCTTAAAGATCCCCGTTTGTATGAGTTGCGGAGCGTCGGTGGCTCAGTGCGGAAGACGTTGACTCGCTAACCTAGAGGTATATAATATTTAAAAATACTCTTGCTGACCTACAAAGCTATTAACAACTCTGCTCCACCCTACATCAAAAATCTCATCCTCACATAATATTCCAGGAAAATGTCTACGATATTCTTCCAAACATCTCTTAATAGTACCATACACGGGCTTAGAAATGACCAAACGTTCATTCCAGTACTCTTCAGCTCATTTGTGAAATTCACTACCCCTTCATATAAAAAAATCAAAGTTCGTCTGCATTTTCCAAACAAGACTGAAAACGCACCTGTTCATACAACACTATGGATGAAATGGAACCAAATCAATTGTCGAACTTTGCGAGCGCATTTGGAACTCTTAATACGAGTATTTATTGCGCTATATAAATTGTGTTGTGTTGTGTTGTGTTGTGTTGTGTTGTGTTGTGCTGTGCTGTGCTGTGCTGTGCTGTGCTGTGCTGTGCTGTGCTGTGCTGTGCTGTGCTGTGCTGTGCTGTGCTGTGCTGTGCTGTGCTGTGCTGTGCTGTGCTGTGCTGTGCTGTGCTGTGCTGTGCTGCGCTGCGCTGCGCTGCGCTGCGCTGCGCTGCGTTGCGTTGTCGAGTAAGTCCATTGGAATTTTCCAGCGGAGGCAAAGCCCAGTTTAACCGGAGCCGGGCCCTGGGCCTGACTAGAATCGTGGGCCCTAACGCAACAAGAAGATTATTTCATATCCCTTTAAATGGCAGGCCTGAGTAACAAACAAATTAAACGATCTGCAATACAAGAATAATAACATAATGTCTGATTACATACGACATCCATTCAATTCCGAATGGCATACAAGTCAGAAGCGTTGACCGATCTTCGAGTGGAAATTCACAGAGAAGGTTGAGCGATAGCCCAGTCTTCGCCCCGCGCCCCTAGATCGATCACGGGGAACTTTCATCTGAAATTTGACGGCGGGGCCCTGGACCTGGACCTCTCAGGCCCATGCTAAGCTAGGCTTGGGCCTGGACCTCTCAGGCCCATGCTAAGCTAGGCTTAAAGTAGAAGTAGAATGGTAAGTGACAACGTCATCGTTCTATATAAGAGTATAGTCCGTATTGTCTCTGTACTACGTAAGTCCTTCTTCATTAGCCCAGTAGGTGCATAACACTAGCTAGGACGTTAAAACTTCATTTCATTCCTTGTAAGATCTAGATGACGAGCTGGCCATTCTAGCTATAATAGTTCAGAAATAAATAATGATAAATTAATACTATATTGACAATTTCAATTAGATTACTTTATTCTGATCGAGAGCCAATAAAATGGCGCGGGCGATCTAATCCATTGATATCACAGCCATCCGATGTTCTAGAGAGTTGATTATGTGATTATATGTAAATAATTATTTATATAACACAACAGGCCAAATTAGCTCTTACATAATGCGTCTTTAACTTGATAAATCCTGATAACCGACCCTACATTGATAAAAACCAATATATTCCATGTAATTGGTATGGCAAAACAAATCCTAATTTTATAGATTTAAATGGAGTTAATATCCTGAAAGAGTATCAAGTTATTTATGAAGTGGTCTGCTTTTTCTACGCCCACTTTTTATAGTGAGCGAGTGATATTTTGAGAATGCCGAACTTTAGTCCACAATCCGGACAAACACTCTAGAGACGCTCATATGAGATATGAAATGTTATAATGTTACTTATGCGAACTCGTTTTATAATAAATTTTAATTAGTTCTGATTATTTAGTAGAACAACAACACAATTTTAGGAGAATTGTCGCGTCTCAGAAATATTGAGACCTAGGTGGCATAAAGAATAAATATTTACTCCCAATCGCAGTACTCAGTGCACTCACCCCCTTTTAACATTCAGACGGAATACGGCTAATCGTTGTATACCTATTATTGCCAGTAAATTCCAGGTCTCCTGTGCTGTGCTGTGCTGTGCTGTGCTGTGCTGTGCTGTGCTGTGCTGTGCTGTGCTGTGCTGTGCTGTGCTGTGCTGTGCTGTGCTGTGCTGTGCTGTGCTGTGCTGTGCTGTGCTGTGCTGTGCTGTGCTGTGCTGTGCTGCGTTGCGTTGCGTTGCGTTGTCGAGTAAGTCCATTGGAATTTTCCAGCGGAGGCAAAGCCCAGTTTAACCGGAGCCGGGCCCTGGGCCTGACTAGAATCGTGGGCCCTAACGCAACAAGAAGATTATTTCATATCCCTTTAAATGGCAGGCCTGAGTAACAAACAAATTAAACGATCTGCAATACAAGAATAATAACATAATGTCTGATTACATACGACATCCATTCAATTCCGAATGGCATACAAGTCAGAAGCGTTGACCGATCTTCGAGTGGAAATTCACAGAGAAGGTTGAGCGATAGCCCAGTCTTCGCCCCGCGCCCCTAGATCGATCACGGGGAACTTTCATCTGAAATTTGACGGCGGGGCCCTGGACCTGGACCTCTCAGGCCCATGCTAAGCTAGGCTTGGGCCTGGACCTCTCAGGCCCATGCTAAGCTAGGCTTAAAGTAGAAGTAGAATGGTAAGTGACAACGTCATCGTTCTATATAAGAGTATAGTCCGTATTGTCTCTGTACTACGTAAGTCCTTCTTCATTAGCCCAGTAGGTGCATAACACTAGCTAGGACGTTAAAACTTCATTTCATTCCTTGTAAGATCTAGATGACGAGCTGGCCATTCTAGCTATAATAGTTCAGAAATAAATAATGATAAATTAATACTATATTGACAATTTCAATTAGATTACTTTATTCTGATCGAGAGCCAATAAAATGGCGCGGGCGATCTAATCCATTGATATCACAGCCATCCGATGTTCTAGAGAGTTGATTATGTGATTATATGTAAATAATTATTTATATAACACAACAGGCCAAATTAGCTCTTACATAATGCGTCTTTAACTTGATAAATCCTGATAACCGACCCTACATTGATAAAAACCAATATATTCCATGTAATTGGTATGGCAAAACAAATCCTAATTTTATAGATTTAAATGGAGTTAATATCCTGAAAGAGTATCAAGTTATTTATGAAGTGGTCTGCTTTTTCTACGCCCACTTTTTATAGTGAGCGAGTGATATTTTGAGAATGCCGAACTTTAGTCCACAATCCGGACAAACACTCTAGAGACGCTCATATGAGATATGAAATGTTATAATGTTACTTATGCGAACTCGTTTTATAATAAATTTTAACTAGTTCTGATTATTTAGTAGAACAACAACACAATTTTAGGAGAATTGTCGCGTCTCAGAAATATTGAGACCTAGGTGGCATAAAGAATAAATATTTACTCCCAATCGCAGTACTCAGTGCACTCACCCCCTTTTAACATTCAGACGGAATACGGCTAATCGTTGTATACCTATTATTGCCAGTAAATTCCAGGTCTCCTGTGCTGTGCTGTGCTGTGCTGTGCTGTGCTGTGCTGTGCTGTGCTGTGCTGTGCTGTGCTGTGCTGTGCTGTGCTGTGCTGTGCTGTGCTGTGCTGTGCTGTGCTGTGCTGCGTTGCGTTGCGTTGCGTTGTCGAGTAAGTCCATTGGAATTTTCCAGCGGAGGCAAAGCCCAGTTTAACCGGAGCCGGGCCCTGGGCCTGACTAGAATCGTGGGCCCTAACGCAACAAGAAGATTATTTCATATCCCTTTAAATGGCAGGCCTGAGTAACAAACAAATTAAACGATCTGCAATACAAGAATAATAACATAATGTCTGATTACATACGACATCCATTCAATTCCGAATGGCATACAAGTCAGAAGCGTTGACCGATCTTCGAGTGGAAATTCACAGAGAAGGTTGAGCGATAGCCCAGTCTTCGCCCCGCGCCCCTAGATCGATCACGGGGAACTTTCATCTGAAATTTGACGGCGGGGCCCTGGACCTGGACCTCTCAGGCCCATGCTAAGCTAGGCTTGGGCCTGGACCTCTCAGGCCCATGCTAAGCTAGGCTTAAAGTAGAAGTAGAATGGTAAGTGACAACGTCATCGTTCTATATAAGAGTATAGTCCGTATTGTCTCTGTACTACGTAAGTCCTTCTTCATTAGCCCAGTAGGTGCATAACACTAGCTAGGACGTTAAAACTTCATTTCATTCCTTGTAAGATCTAGATGACGAGCTGGCCATTCTAGCTATAATAGTTCAGAAATAAATAATGATAAATTAATACTATATTGACAATTTCAATTAGATTACTTTATTCTGATCGAGAGCCAATAAAATGGCGCGGGCGATCTAATCCATTGATATCACAGCCATCCGATGTTCTAGAGAGTTGATTATGTGATTATATGTAAATAATTATTTATATAACACAACAGGCCAAATTAGCTCTTACATAATGCGTCTTTAACTTGATAAATCCTGATAACCGACCCTACATTGATAAAAACCAATATATTCCATGTAATTGGTATGGCAAAACAAATCCTAATTTTATAGATTTAAATGGAGTTAATATCCTGAAAGAGTATCAAGTTATTTATGAAGTGGTCTGCTTTTTCTACGCCCACTTTTTATAGTGAGCGAGTGATATTTTGAGAATGCCGAACTTTAGTCCACAATCCGGACAAACACTCTAGAGACGCTCATATGAGATATGAAATGTTATAATGTTACTTATGCGAACTCGTTTTATAATAAATTTTAACTAGTTCTGATTATTTAGTAGAACAACAACACAATTTTAGGAGAATTGTCGCGTCTCAGAAATATTGAGACCTAGGTGGCATAAAGAATAAATATTTACTCCCAATCGCAGTACTCAGTGCACTCACCCCCTTTTAACATTCAGACGGAATACGGCTAATCGTTGTATACCTATTATTGCCAGTAAATTCCAGGTCTCCTTTAAATTTGTCCTTTGTTATTCAGGACTAAAGCGCAAATACAGACTATCAGAACATACACAATAAACTAAACTCTTAGCTAAAAGCATATTTTTTTTCGAGATGATCAATTTTATCGTAAGTAACGTCACCAAAGATTCACATTACAATACATTACATCCTTTTTTTAATGCCACGCTGGCATCTTTTTCTCTTATAATGAACAAAAAGTTCTCTCAAACCATTTACATCTCGGTTAAAAAAGCATGTAACTTGGGGTGTTTTGTGGTTGTTTGAATTTTACTATCCTAAGAACACCTTTAATCCGAAATCGACTATTAGCCATCTAGTGGAGGGGAAGAGGGTGTCAGAGTGGTTTAACGCGTGCGCTTTATATCATAAGGTTTATCATTGTGTCAAATGGTCTAGTCTCGATTAACCGCGCATGCGTGGGAAGGATAATGGTCGCATTTCCAACATAGTGTGTGTTTATTGAATTATAAAATAACATTGAACAATACGTTACTCCCAAATTAACACAGTTTGTGTCGTGTGGACACCCCCCTCTCGCTCTCTCCCTCTCTCTATCTCTATCTCTATCTATCTCCCTCGCTCAATTCTCTGGGGCTTTGATTATAGGAGTTCAATTGGTAGATTTTAATCGTGCATTAAGTGCGGAGTTATTTCATGAACTCGGAAGTAAAATGGTTGAAGATAATATATTTATAATGGTAATTATCATCGTCATTAATAAAACTGTCAACTTCTATAAATAATTATATATGTCACTTACAGATGAGTCACTGGAACTCTTTATCGATAATACCTTTCATATCAAATCACATTATTATGCACATCTAACGTCACGTCCATTTTTTAGGTTCAAGGGGTCAATTTTGGTCATGGCGGCACTCGGTCTACTCAAGTTCCGTCACAACTTGTCAAAATTAATCCAGAGTCATGGATGATAATTATAGATACGGATTTACATTGACTCATATCCAGGAACTGCTTTCTTTGACGTTTGCTGTCGACATCTTGTTGTATGTCATATTGACTATAGTTCTTAGTATTATAAGAGCGTGTTCAGATGGACTAAGACTAGTAATTTAATGATGTTGTGCGAGTTATAAATAGACAATTTTTCCCTTAATTTTTTTCTGCCCGCTTCCTTCATTTTTGGGTTGACTTTTTGGTGTTGAATAGGAGAAAAGGAATCAAATTTGTAGTTTCAGAGCAGTTTTGGGTAATTTCGATGATATTACAGCAAAGGGAAGGGGGTGTAAAGTGACTTTTAACAGAGCAATCATTGTGTCGGAAGTGAGAATTTCACCCCAGTCAAAATCAAATTCCCGTAGCAAAACGTCGATACGGTCAACTGTCAACCCCCTACAAATTTATGATGAGCAGATTGCCAAATGTGGTCCCCATTGTGCCTATAAAGGTTGGAACCAACGGAATATGGAGCAAAAAGCTACATTCTGTGATGTTACAGCCATTTATCATTGAAGTCAATGAGTCCAGATGTGGTAGTAGAGTACAAGGGTTACTTGGCTCACGGGAACTTTACTCTTGAATACGAGTCAACAATTATCATGGCGCTACCGGAGTTCAATCTATTCCACCATTATTGAAAGGGTAAGAGAGAGAGAAATGGACAGAACTCCGGTATCACGCCAAATTAAAATTGTAACTTGATTGTTTTGGATCTATGGACCTTCCCGGGACAGAAATTGTTATTATAATAAACTCTCATGGTTATAGAAATGGTTTAAAAGGCGATATGAAAAATTTATCATAAATGAAATGGCATGTTCATGATCACCTATTTATAAACACAGAATTACAAAATAATTATAAAACATTTAATTTAATAATTGGGATGAACATTTTATCCGTTATAGGAATGGTGTAAAAAGAGAAATGAAAAATTCATCATAAATGAAATGGCATGTTCATGATCACCTATTTGGATGAACATTTAATCCGTGCAGCTTCATTAGTATAACGATAAATATAAATTAGTATTGTTTATAAGTGGAATAATTAATTGAATAGCAAACTCATCGTGGGTATTACATTTCCAAATTATGACCATTAATGTATTCTTCTTCCGTCCGTTAATCTAAACCTATCAGAGATGATATTTACATGGCCGCTATTGTTACCCACAATACCCTTCAGCTCAACAAACTGATTAAATGATGTTACCTTCCGGTAACGTCTGCATCACTCGGCATCTCATAAAATTTTCATCGGTGTTTCCCCTCATTACGTCTTATATCCCCGGCAAATAGAATCTAAATTAAACCTTTTCAAGTAAGACTCCTAATTTCTGGTCTAATAGTGTCAATTATATTCAGAAGAGTTGAGTTAGTCAATGTTTGTGTTCTAGAGGCTTTGATTATGAATATATCGTCGAATATAAGATGGCGAGATACACAAATATACGATAGTCTATTATACTTGATGTTTAATTTACTGTAATAAATAATCAAATCTCAGGAAATTCCATTTCAGAATAAATCTATCAGACGGACAAGTGTCTTACTGGAAATATCTGGTTTAATTATTGAAACAGTCGATTATTATAGTTAAAGGCGCTAAATCGCTAATATTTGGGACCAGAAATTGAAAAAAGTGGATCGCAACGCATATAATACTGTAATACCAATGAATATAACTGATTTGCATTCAATGGTTTCCGGTTTTACTCCAATTTCAAATAAGTTATCTTCGGCGAAATAAGCCAGCAGTCTCAATCGATCGCAAATTTCTAGCGCCTGATTATTCCAGTCTACATACGCCGTTCGATTTGGTGCAATGTCTCTATAGCCTCGTCCCTCGAGTCGCTTGTTACAACTGGGGCGGAAGCGCATTATGATACACGGTTCGTGTACCAATGGTAATATGTTTACTTTGTCTTAAACATTGGATATCAAAAGCCTATCCTTTTCCGGTAGGATCACAACGTCAATGTTGATTTAATTTGACAAATAAATCGTGTTTTAAATGTTGAAGATTTTGTATGATATTGAGTTAGAGACTTGGCTACTTTAAACGCGACTCATTTTGAAGCATCATTCTTATAGCCAAATTATTGCCTATATACCTAGGTGGAATTATGTGTTCAACAAAGGTTGGAATATCTTACCTTGCGTTAGACACCTGTCTGCATTTCACCTAACTGATGACGGAAGCAGCATTGGTACTTATTAATCACCTTGTCTTTCTCCATTCTTAATTTTTCATTTAAAAACGTTAGAAAAGTCTTGTAACATTTAGCAATGTTTGCTGTATTGAATACCAGGAACGGTGTTAAATAAAAAGTCCATGAGGCTACTAGAATTTAGTACTCTTTGCCAGTTGACTCAATGACAGGCTTTATGACACAGCACGCACGTGCTAACCATTTGGCCACCCAAACTCCCTTCAGAGGGAACGGCCCTTGTATTTAAATTAACAAGGGTACAGTAAAAGTAAAAACAGATTGAAATTAAAAAAAATAACATTTTATTGTCTCGAAATATTTTATGTAATCTTAATTATGAAGAAATCTGATTATAAGAATGTAACCTTTACGTATCTTACGTATAAAACTAGAGCTGGATTCAGATAATCTATCAGTGATTAATTAACATTAAGAAAAGTTAATGTGACGAAAGCAAATGTTAAGTATAATATACAGTTTGATCTATTAAAACAAATTCATTACATACATAGTAATTAAGCAGCGTCTACATCAGATAAAAGTAAAAGTATGCAACAATTTGTTTAAAGGGCAGGTGGTATGTTCAGTACAAGGTAAGTTGTGACCTTTATAATCTCTGTCACCAGAAGCTGCCCCGAATCAGTACAAGGTCATTTATTGTGACCTTTATAATCATTATTTGCTTGATAAAGACGGGAGAACCCTCGTCGCAACGTCGCTGAAATAAACTCTTCAAGTAACTTGTATTCCATATAACTGTGTCATGTGATATTCTCATCCAGTTACTAAATGCCACTAAAACAATTTATAATCTCTGTCACAAGAAACTTCCCCAAATCAGAGTGCCTCAGACTATTACGAATCGCACCTTTTGTTCCCAAGAGAATTGGAAGAGAAATGATGGCCAATTGCATTAAAGCATTTTGTCCCCGTAAACCTAACTGCATTATCTGTTGTGTTTTTCTTTTCTTTTTAAATTATTCTACTAGAATTAAAACATAAATATATCTTTTAATTAAAGACTTGTCAATTATCTTCATTAGTATACAGTAAAAAGTTGATAGTTTTCGTTAATTTTGATTTCAAATAATCTCACTATGTACACTATTTATCTCAATGAATTATGTATTCTTAATAGTTTCATAGGATCTCGAAACAATTGAAATCGAAGTACCCCCCCCCCCCCGCCCCCGAACTAGTTCAGAATAAATGAACTGGCCTCCATTGCCTCGTCACCACAATAGTCGTCTATCCTGAGACTAACGTGCTTATTTTTACACACTGTGTACACTGGTGGACTAATTGGAACCACTAGGTAACCTTTCACTTTAGGAAATGGTATACGCCGCAATTAGAAATAAAATGAAATGGTGTTTGGCGTCATACTGTAACCGTGCTCCTAACCTGGGCTAATGTAGACGGGCATACGCCATACAGTGTGCTATGAGGGAAATTTCGCCCTGGCAGCGGTGCTACGGCCTACTCTTATATCGAATTCCAACTGCCAAGGGATCGTTTACGTGCTTGCCTATGGGTACACGGGACCTCGGTATTTGGATCATCCGAACGACTAGACAGCTGGACTTGCCAGGCCCTCCATCCTGCATCACTGACAAGGAGAAACCACGCCGGAAAATCGAGATGAACTTTCTCGGCCAATGCAGGGATCAAACCCGACCTCAAGGCTAGCGAGCCAGCGCCTCACCCGCTTGTCCACGTGACCCCCCACCCCCACCCCGAGTCATTCGAGACCCCAGTACCTTGTATATTAGATTGCAATGGCCCGATGGGCAATGCTTGAGGGGTAGAGTCTACATTTGGTTGTAAATTGTAATAAAATTCCTTATAGTAATGCTTTGAATATCAAAACGTCATTTGTGTAGTAATCATGCTCATTTTGTACTTGAACCATTTTTAATAAAAAACATAACTGCACACTTTTACCATCTTACAGTATTGTATAACTATTTATGTTATTATTCATAACTTGTATTATTCCTTTAGTTAATATTAAAACATCATTTTCTCAGATGCCATGGTTATTATGACTATGATTATTCCAAGTTTCCGCTTCCAGGATCATAGTAAAACGATGACAGGAACCATAAAATATGATAGAATAACACACGACTTGTTATTTCATAATAAATATTTGAATGATTCATCAACAATCGTCGTTGGTAATCCGCTAGAAAAACAGATCCATACAGTCTGTCTTCAGTGTAGTGAGATTTTGAAGCAACATTTGACAGGAGGGGGGGGGCATGGTACAAAAAGAGCTTTTTTAATGTTCCATTGCTAGCATGATTATATCTGAGTTATCAAAACACCCGCAGCTGTCAATTTATTGGAATGTATACTCATGTATATAAAAAAGTTTTTCCTAAATTCCCATGCTAGTAGAGAGAGAGAGAGAAATGGGGTTTAACGTCCCTCGACACAAACTAGGGTTTTCGGAACTAACATAAGGTATAATTTCATTTCAATAATTCACTTGCGCGTAGGGGTCTTTAGCAGTGGGAGGAAACCGGGGGACCCGGAAAAAAATGACGAGGCTCGACAGGCGACCCTCGTATATTCTATGCCATATACAACCGGGGGTTCGAAACCACGCCAGTTGACACATGCTAGTACTGTACTATGTTACTTAAACATCTAAGTTGCCATACCCATAGTTGTCGATTGATTGGAATGTATACATGGAATATATATTGTATTAAGAAAGGGAGATCGAGTTTTTCAGTGGAACCAAAGCCTAGCTTAGGCATGGGCCTACTTGACACTGGCACAGGGGGGCGAGAGGGAAATGGGGTTCAACGTCCACTCAACACAACTAGGTCATTTCGGGACTTAACATATGGTTTTAATTTTATTTCAATAATTCGCTTGCGCGTAGGGGTCTTCAGCAGTGGGGGGAAACCGGGGTGCCCGAAGGAAACCACAGGGCCCCGCGGTTCATGACAATAAGGGAACAAAATAAAATTCCAGATGAACGTTTCACGGTAATCGATCGAGCGGCGCGAGGACGGAGACGGATCTATTCCCCGCCGTTATATGTCATTTCCGCGCATTGTATACTTTTCGGAACTGAGTAAATATATCGTATGTGATCAGATATTTTGTAATTATTCTTGTGTTGCAGCCCCTTTAATATGTGTTACGCTTGCGGGCCATTTAAAAGGATATGAAATAATCTTTTTATCGCGTCAGGGTCCCCGCGATTCAAGTCAGGCCCAGAGCCTCACTTCGATTAAACTGGGCTTTGTGTAGCACCCTTTAACATCCTCATTATCGGAAGACGCCTGAGATATGACGTCATTTCCCGAAACGGACAAATCACACTGAAAGATTTATTTTAGTCATCTGCTTGTTGGGGCATGATCACATACTACTGTTTAGGCTAAGTTTAACAGCTAAATTGTCGAAAACACATAGATTTATGGGAAAACTTTCTTGGCGAAGAAAATGGTTAAAGGAAGAGAAAGCGACGTTATTTCATGGCATCCTTGAACACCCCCATTACCGGAAGACACGCTGGATACGATATAAGATTTCTATAAGATTTCTATTTATCATCTATTTGCTGAGATATGGGATGGGAGTAACTAAATATGACAGAATGAAAATTATTTACATGGTCGTCCATACATTGAAATCACATCCAGGATTTTAAACTGTCATACCAAAAAAATCACTTGGTAAGAGAAAACACATCATAAAACTACATTTCAATGTATTTTATTGTTACCTTAAGATGAAGAACATTGTAGATACTGTTATATCTACGATCAGTTTGCTATCTCAACTCTTCTAGTAGTGTTGTTCCTTCAAAATCAAAAATAACGACGTTGACTGAATGAATGAACATAAAAGTAGCACTCCGCAACCTCGGTTTCATGACCGCCATATCTGATAAGAACATAGCGATGTAAGCCATCTCTCTTTATATGCCAATTATTCATATTGACTTGTAGCATACTGAGACTGGTCGTGTCTAATCGCCAATATTACCTATCAATTATTGCTCTATATCTGTCATAACTATAATTTGGTGTTGATGCTAAAAATTGTTATCTTGACACTCGGTTTATCGCGACCAATTAACACCAGGATTAGAATACCACTCTCAGGTTATCTTCAAAAACGAGTGGTTCAAAAGATTCCCATTGAAGGATATTTAGTGGGTCGCCCCCGCAGTTCAAAATCTCCCCAAATCTTAGAAAAGGAGATTAAAGTTGGGTAGACTTAGCATAGTATGAACAAAGTCTATTAATTTGGAATTGATACTTACATGTAATTATTGATACGATGTTAGCTGTCATGTTTCGTTTATCAGTGATAAATAATCAAATTAAGTAACAGAAACCCTTGAAGGGGCATTATGTTAGATATAGATAAGAACTAGCCATTCTTACTATAATAGTTCGAAAGTAGATGATGTAAAATTAATAATTTGAAAATTTCATTCAAATTACTCTATTGCAAGCGAAGATATTGGCCCTTTGGGGTTTGAAAGACGTGTACAATAATTTCAACCACGGTCCTAGTTAATCGAAGCTAAGTCTCGAACCGCCTAGAATCCGCCATATTGATTAAATCAAAGTATCGCTGAAACGTTTTAATCTGTTAAATATCGGAGAAATCTGATGCCACCCAGAGTTGATTAAGGCCTGGATCAGTTAATTAATGGCTTAATAATACTTTAGAAACATTTCAGGCCCAAAGAAAGACCTGCTATATGCGAGAGAGGGATGGAAATGGGGTTAAACGTCCACTCAACACAACTAGGTCATTTCGAGACTAACATATGGTTTAATTTTATTTCAATAATTCGCTTGCGCGTATTGGTCTTTAGCAGTGGGAGGAAACTGGAGTGCCCGGAGGAAACCCACGAGGTTGAGAAGGCGCCCCTATCTCCATGCCACATACGCTCACACCAGGGCTCGAAACAACAGCCGCAAGCCAGAGGTGGCCAGCCAGCTAGAGGTCGAAACTCGGCACTCTAGACCACTAGGCCACCCCACCCCCTTCCTGCTATAGGCAGATTTAGCTCTTAACTAATGTATCTTTAATTATTGGTCAATCCTACCCAAATGTTTTGTTGTGCATTTTCAGTACATGCTCAAAACATTTGACAACCCGTGTCAAATTTGAAAGTCGATCTCCGATGGTACATCACTTCACATGTATATTCAAGTCTGAAATTAGAGAGCACAGTTGATATCAATATCTAAGACGTAGTAGCAGGCAAATGAAATATTTGGAATCGAAAACTGTTATGGTAGACTATCAATGGTGTGATAAGTTTTCAGTAAGATGTATATAGTATGTAAATTACAATTTTCGTACTCTACAAAGACAGCTGTCTAGACGTTTGGGCGGAAAAAAAACCGAGGTCCCGTGTACACATTGGCGTGCAAGTAAAATATCCCTTGGCAGTTGGAATTCGATATAAGAGTAGGCCGTAGCGCCGCTGCACGGGCGAAATTTCCTTCATAGCATACTGTGGACGTTAAACCCCATTCCATTTCATTTCATATTCGTGCTATCCATTATCTATTTAATATATTGTTAAAGGGACAATAACACTCTTGCTAGCTCGACAGCTCCAGAAAAAAAATAATAGCCTTATTCCTAGGACTAAATGTGTCTTTCAAGTTACACCGTATTCTACTTGTCCAGGGGGTTCGAAAATATTTTTAAATCCAAGTCACATTTTAAAAGGTTTACGTAAGGCTTTTCAAATCATTAAGTTGAATTTTTCAAATTTTTTAAATTAGGTGTGTTAAGATGATTGTAAAATAGCAAAATTTGTTGACTAGAATAATGATTGGACATTATTCAGTTACAACAAGAGTAGTATAGGGCCTTTAATTAGATTTTAACTGCACGACGCCTAGAATACAAGCAATATTCTAGCCTTCACTTTTGCGTGATAATGAATAATGTTTTAAAAGCAAACTACATTTTTAAACAAATAAAAAATTGCTTTGTATAAAGTCAATGCTTCTATTAGCGGGGGGGCTGAATGGTAGGCGTTCACGCGCTGTATCATAAAGCCTGTCATTGAGTCAATTGGAGTGGTTTAGAATCCCCGGTTGTACGTGGCAAGGAGTAGGGTCGCCTGTCCCTCCTGATGGGTTTCCTCCAGGTCCTCTGCCCCCCCCCCCACACTGCTAAAGACCCCTACGCGCAAGCGAATTATTGAAATAAAGTTAAACCATATGTTAGTCCCGAAATGACCTAGTTTGTGTCGAGTGGATGTTAGACCCCATCTATCTCTCTCTATTTCTCTCTCTCTCTCTCTCTCAATCTTTCTCTCTCTCGTGCTTCTATTGACACCAAGGAAATTCTTCAAACGGTTACCTGAGTATTACATTTATAGGTTGAACATCTTTCATCTATATTATTTACATACCTGTGGATGTAAATAGAATGTCCAGGCTTTGTATTATTTGAAAGGTACATCTTGAAATCTCTGGTACATATTGTTGATTTAACAGATAGGGACAGAATCAGACCAATCGATGCTAGAGATGTCTGTATGTTTTATATATAAGTTGTAAGTAAAACAGATGAAAGACAAACGTAAACTCTTGAGCTATATTAATACATGTGAAGTTTGTATAAGTCATTGTTAAATATTTCTTCTGATTGATAACATAGAACAACATGAAGACAGAAATAATTCTGAAGAATTTCTAAAGTCAAAATTTTGAAAATTCCGAATGAAAATGTATGAAATATAAATATTAAATATCAGTACATCTAGAACTGTCCCTTTAATTCTGTATGCTACCTTGTTGACGATTCATATCGGACAATATAATAATAAAACCCCTTGAAGGCAGACAATATAAATAAAGGGCAATTAATATGTCTTGTTTGGTATTTGTCTTTGAAAGTTGAATTCGATAAACATAACAATCATGTAACACACTGTAAATTTGTCAAAAAGCTGAAATCATGTAAAAAGATAACAGCGTGGTAAGTTTGTTTATGCGTCTTGTAGCAATCATAAATTCCTATGCAATGGCATTCCAATTATTGGGCACATCAGGGAACTGTCAACTGGCAGCTAAAACCAGCCGAGGTATATTGGCGGGATGCTTATTACTGGGTTATCAGAAAGACCATTGAAGTATATTATATATTCTGTGTCAGTAGTCAGCTAATCTTCAGTAATAAACATCTGTCTGTGAGCGGTGATGATTGGGGATTTTCTTGGGGTTTTGCGCATCAGTCGACAAGTTCTAGGATTATCAATACTGGTGATGTTCATGCAACCTGTCGGAGTTTATGGTAGTTTTTATCACGGTGATTATTGTCAAATTGAGATGTTTTATAATTCCAACCAGCTCGTAAAAATGTCCGACTGGTCTCCTAAAACATATTGTGATAAACGATTTCCTAAGATTACGTATCTTTCCCGGGAAAGCTGGTATTTTGGCTCTATAAAACATCAAGTGATAAAAGGTGGTCTGTAAGTTTGATGATGATGATAGTCAATTGTTTCCATTCTGATAATTAGACCCATCTAGTGGAAGCACAATCCATGTACAATATATCCCAAATAAACCTGAACACCACGACGAATTATCTCCTTATTACCATCAGTAGTTGCAGAAATCCCAAAGTACAATGCAGGCAAGGTTGGATTGCAACGATACAGTTAGGGAATTTTCTGGAGTTCACGGGTCCGTTCCCTACATTGACCGAGAAAGGTCATCCGGATTTTTCGAGGTGATTCCCCTTGTCAGTGGTGCAGAACGGACGCCCTGTCTGACAAGGAGATCTGCCTAGTCTTTCGGATGGGACGAAAAAACGAAATCCCGTGTATATATTGACGTACACGTACAATTTCCATTGCCAGTTGGAATTCGAAATAAAAGTAGGTCATGGTGCCGCTGACCGGGCAAAATTTCCCTCATGCCCATCTTCATTAGCCCAGGCGGAGCAGAAGAGTAGGACGTTAAACCCCATTTCATTTCATGTTCTCGGTTATCTCGAAAACAAAATAAGGTGTGTTATTTAGTAATATTTACACGTTCTAGAACACCTATTACAGACATTCCACAAATTTTATTTTTATTTCTATTTGCCGGTACTTATTTTAGTAAATCAATATCAAAATGTATTTAATATATTGATGATCTCTACTCGACACAAATGGTACCCGGATAAAACCCACGAGGTTGGAATGATGTCCTCGAATTATTGAAAGGCGACCAACAACAACTCAGACAAACGTATTGAAATGCATCGATTAGTGATGGGGCAAGTTTTATAAATTGTGTTGTGTTTTTTAATGTGTTCAATCGCTAAATGCCACTCAAGGATTAATTTTTTTAAGATTGATGTTGCATCCTTAAAATTTCAGTGACGTTTGACGGGTTTAGTAATATTCATTTCAATCTATTCACTGTGTCGACAGTCGAACACAAAATCGGTATATCTCAACGCCGATTTTATAAATATATAGACGTAAAAGACAGATTGTCATACCACAAAACACTTTAATACATGAGATTAAATTTTATATTTAACCCAAATCAAAGGGGTCATTTTAAGCATACTACTTAATTTCAGATAAACATATTGTTATTGGCTATTATGTTTACATGATGCAGTGTAACAGAAAAGAGTAAACTGGTACAGGGTCTTAATCTGGGAAAATTCTTTTGTTTTGTTTTATTGGCACATATATCTTGAGAATATTGGAATAGTGTTCATGTGAATACACGGGAAGATTAATGTAAGGAACGTATGGCAGCCTACCAGACTTTAATATTGCCTATTTATATAGAAGACACGTGGACGACACGACGATCTCCGTTCTTTTATGTCATGGTTACCATATTTATTACCATTATTACACTAACAAAAAGACCCCAACCTAAATCACGTTAATAATTTATGGTCTCGGCAACCAATGCAATCGTTAAGTGCCGCTTTCATTACCAGTATTTATGTGGCCATTGGTTTGGATTGTCTTTTCGTTGTTGTTGACCAAATTTAACCGCCTGGAAGGGACCGGTGGGCATTAAACGATATAATGATTGTTAAACTATTGAAGGGAGATATGGGCCTTTAATGATAGCGCCGATACAATAGCAATGGCGGACTATTCACACACTTAACATGACAGACGATCAAACATGGCTACATCGTGCTTAATGAAACTCGTGATTTACGGTTACCTAATAATAAACATGATATTATGACCTTTTCCGACCACAACAAAAGATTCATATTAAAGAATGTGTTTGCTCTTCCACGCCAGCTGTTAGAGGAATAGTCGCCGTATTGAATCAAAAATCCTAATTAAGTTAACAATTCTTTGAAGCAAATATTCCATTTTCTGCATTTTGTGTTTGTCGATATTGTGTATGCGATATTAGTTCCATACCACTTTCTGTTCTTCTTAAATTTGTTTCTAGCGACACTTAATCAAACAAGCTTTCCCTTTAGCTCTTGTCTCGTATCAGTATTCTTTTGATGGATATATGTGGCGATACATGAGAAATTATCAGAATCAATGTATTCAATACAGGGGGTGTTCGGGTCGTTAGAGCTTAGAATTTCCATCTTTTTCATGTTAAACTGACATAACACTGGTATAAATAACTAGACTGCCTCAGTGGTTCGACTTTGAATAGAAAAAGTACGACTTAATAAAACATGTATGAGAAATGGTATTAGATGTTCAGATCCTTGTTTTTAAATCCATTCCATTGCTAAAAGGTGCATTATCGTGAAAGTATTTATCGTGTGGTATTTCCAATAAAAGTATGGCAAATTTGGTATATATATTTATGGAAAGTATAGACGCTCAACCTTACTATACTGGATCACCCTAAAAACACCCATGGGGCAAGCACTGCGCAAAAATGTCAGGGTATCACTAACTAGCAAACCAACGGCTTATTGTCTGTCAGCTTGACTTGGGGAGCGGTTGTTATTTCTTGAACGAATGGTTAGGTGGTTTTGGGAACATCGCGGAGTGTAAACGTATAACATAATCTGCAATTAAACGGTGGAGAAGGCAGTTGGCAGAAAATAATTATTAAAGAATTTACTTAGTCCTCAGACAGTAAGTATTGACAAATACATTCGAAAAAAAATTTGGACCCCCTAATCAAATAAGGTGACAAACATGGCTTCGAGTATTTTGTCGCAAATAAAAAGTTTTGAGATGGGTTTGAAGAACATTTTTGATAGATTAATAAGTTTGAATATGATTTTGTCCAAATCACACAACTTGTACGCGGGGAGGTATCTTTAACCCAAGATGGCATAAGTTGAACAGCTTTTAATGGTAATTGTATTAAAAATCTGAAATTCCCTCGGGTCTGAGAAAAATCTTCAAGAAATTCTGCTCAAGTGACAATCACATATATTCCAGGCAGCCCTGAAATACATCATGGTTCATCATCGTTAAATCGACAAATTCGAAACTGGAAGTGTTTATCTACTTAACAATTCCTACATACTTTAATCATTTTGTCTCTGATATTTTTATGTAAAAAAAAAAGCTCATATTCAACTTAAATTTAACATGGCGTGTATAGCGTCCTGAAACCGAACACTCGTGCCGAACAATGATATAAACATGGGTTTCAAACACGGAAGCAGCTGGATTAAATATAATTTGGGGGCCAAAGGTTTCCAGCAACATTATGCACCCGAAACCGGGTTTTTTGGGGCGGGTTTTGTCTATCCTTAGAAAATCTGAAATAAGATGTTTTAGGGCAGTTTGCCTGACCAGTTCATACGTATTTTGTCTAGTCGTTTGGATAGGACGGAAAACCGAGGTTCAGTGTAAACATTGGCATGCACGAAAAAGATCCCTTGGCAGTTGGAATTCGATATAATAGTAGGCCGTAGGGGTAGCGCCGGTGCCCGGGCAAAATTTCCTTCATAGCAAACTGTATGACGTTTGCCCGCCTTTCATTAGCCCATTAGCCCAGTTTAAGTGCAGAAGAGTAGGACGTTAAACCCCATTTCATCATCTGTCTGGCAGAACGGTCCTGTCGTATTTCTGCCGCAGGACAATACAGGCTTCATATACGATGCCAATAGACATGCTGTGAGAGATAACTATAAGTGACAGTAAGTATAGTTCTGAGATGTTGAAAGATTAAAAGTTAAAATCATTTCTCCTTTGAGAGCACTCAATACATTAATTGGCATGGACAGCTCACTGGTTATTTGAAATAATTCAAGTGGGCGATGCGACATTTTAATATAATACGTTTTGATAAAGTATTCGTTATGACCAATAAATAAACTGACGCGTCATTGTATGGTTGTATCTATTGTTAGTACTTGGACGAAGACTTGACCTGTGCCCCTCTTGTATCAGATCTTTCAGAAATTCAAGATTATTTAAGAAAATGAGAACTTTCACTGAAAAAGTCATACTATAGTAAAACATTTTCGAAAATTGTATTTTAAAAGTGTTGTTTAGTTTAGTATTTTCTTCGAATATTGAAATATATATATATAAAATGACGTACGCAGATTATCTAGACGACATCAAAAAACTATATATTAAGGACAATAAAAGTGATATTTATCGCCTTGTTATACAATGGTTATTATTTTTTATGCGGATGATTGTGTAGGCTTACTATCATTTTTTAATTATTGCAATTTAAAATTATTTATTAGAATTGCATTAGCTTGTAACCAATTCCATGAAATTTAAAATGCATCTAGTAACATCCACATACAAAAGAAATTCACTCATTTCTATTAGAAAGACATTGAGATTTCTTTGAATTTGGGGGCAGATTTTCTTAAATTAAATCTCCTGGGACACCATCATCAATGGGCGCAATAATTACTCATCGACGTAATAATGACTGTTTGACAATACCCTTATTATTAGAATGTTTCATCCTAAGAGATTAATATTCTTTCACAAACGACATTGATGACACAATAGTCACGACAGTGGACAGGGAAGTCTTAGGAGTTCAAAGTCACTAAAAGGTTTTCGTGAAAGACTCTTTGTCTTCGCCCGATTCCAATCTTTTCTGATAATTGACTCGAAAATGTGCAAACAATGTTTCAAAATTGCCTGCATTTAGACAGGAAGTGCACGGTGACTTGTGTTTGACCGATGAAGAATTTGAATGTATTCTTGATAATGTCCCATTTCCTACTGTCAGCTTGTTCAAGTTTAAACCTTTTGGACTCCCCACTATCAATAAATTAATTGGTCAACGAGACTGATTTAACAATGCAGAACTGATTTCCATTTTGTGATTGTTGGAATTTTTTTCAATATTATCAATCTCATAAAGGTTGAAATTAAAGATTAAATTGTTTGTTTAACTTGGAATGTTTTCTGGTTTTCTTTAAATGGTTCTTTAACTAAATAAAGATAATTCTTTAACTGAATAAAGATAATAAAATAAATACAGATATTCACATAAATATTAAGCACACCAGGTTCTTTTGTTCTTACCCCATCGCCAATCCGAACCTATTTCTTACGTATTCGAATGGAATTGGGAATTGGAATGAATTTAAAAACTGACGACTTACAACTTCTATTTTTTGTATCACATTCACAAACTTAATATGAAAACAACACTGCTTTCGAAAGTCTTGAATTTATTTTGATAGCGTCCTGTCGTAATCTATAATGAACAACTGCATGTATTCTTTAACAAGTGCGAGCCAGGAAGCAAGCTTGGCGTCATCGCAGCCATCTTAGAATTATGATGTCAATCGGAGTAACAATATTAGCAGCTTATTATTATTACTACAGCAACAGAAAAAATTCCGAACAAGTTAATAGTTGAATATAGAGATGAACAACCTATTAAACCAAATGGTCGATTGTTCCATAAAACAGGGGATTGGAAAATAGAAGCGCGCTGACTATTAGAGACTAGTTGAACAGTTTAGGTCTTAAAAAGTAGTTTATCTGACGTACGTAATGTTCGACCAGAGCCCGGTTTCGCGAAATCTTTACTAAAGATAAAATCCAAATTTTGGTGGTTATTACAATTTTGATTGGCTAAGCACTAAAATCAACCTAATATTATCCAATCAAATTAATAAATTATGATTTTATCTTAGTTAAAATTTCGTGAAACATGGACCCAGGTGTATAAAGTTTAAATTTATTGGATAGGACATAAGACACATGCACCTGAACTCTTCGTCCATACAGATTATAAGTGTGTGCAGCAATTAACAATTATCCTGGTTAAAAGCAGGAACTAGCAGTCTCTCATCATTTCAGATTGCGTGTTGTGCTGTCCATAGGAACTGATTGTTAAATTGTTCACTTTTGATAGTCGATATAAAAACAAAAAGACAGGGCCTCGAATTATTCCTACAATACAGATAGTCAAGTCGGTTAGTTTTCCTGATCATTGAGTTTCTCGTTTCTCTAATCTTGATTGGTATATTGGTAATCTGTCATCTTGTTGGTTATCTGAATGACTCGAGTTCGTGGAGGTCAGTGGTCCATGTCTTTATGCCAATGTATAATATTGACTAGAATATCATAGCAATGTGCTATCTTTCACCTTCTGCTCCTACGTGATTCATCATCCGCTTGTCGTACCCAGTATACCCTTTTTTAATTACTTTCTCTTTCAGAACATTGGCGAGGAAACAAGGTCTGTTTGATATCTTTACACCAATTGATGCATCCAAACTTTCATGTATCAAATAAGGATTAAAGCCGCTACTGGCCGTGTCGTCTCGTAATTTAATGATTTCTATAAATCCTAAAAATATCCAATAGCAATGCTTCTTAGATACTGATCAGTACCGGAAATGCTTTGGTCTGTAATCAAACAATTCGAGAATCCCGCAAGTGTCTGGTGAAGGTATTTTGGTATTTTGACCATCAATTTTGGACTTATCAATTAGTACCTGAAGGTATTTTGACCATCTGAATGACCCTTAGCGATCGGGATTTATTAAAGCATTAAATTTATAGTATTTTATAGTAGCAACGTACGTTTTAAATTCAAGTTATCATCATATAATTCAAATCAGAAGACATGGTCATCAATATCTTGTGTCCTTGGAAGGTACAGATATTGACATTCTTTGTGTTACTGGTGTTCAACAAACAAATAAACCAAGGTATCTTGATATGCTCTGGAAAAGAACCCGGGTGTATGTTTTTAATTAAATCGAGAATTTAAATAAAATAAAAACAACCATGAACAACATAAAATATCAACCTTGAATACGAAACCATATTAGGGGATTCATGGTCGCTAAGTGAGTAAGACGCTGGCTCGTTAGCCTTTGGGTCACGGGTTCAATCCCGGTGTAGGCCGAGGTGCAGAACGGGAAGTCTGTCTGTCAGGGATAGCTGTGTAGTCGTTCGGATGGGACGAAAAACCGAGGTCCCTTGTACACATTGGCGTGCACGTAGGAGATCCATTGGCAGTTAGAATTCGATATAAGTGTAGGCGGTAGCGCCGCTTTCCGGGCAAACTTACCCTGATGGCACAATGTATGGCGTATGTCCAACTTCATTAGCCTAGTCGTAGGACGTTAATCCCGGTTTCATTTCATTTTCATTTCATATCTTTAGTTGCTCATAATGTGTGTGTACAATGCGTTAACATTAGGATACCATATTTATCATTTCTCCATGCGCCTTTAATAATAACACCCTTAGACACTAAAGGCAAATTGTTACATTCCATTTTGTACCTCTACTTTATAATTCGGTTACCTTTGGTTCTAAAAATAACATGATTTTTTGTTCTTTGATTGATGGCATAAAGATTTTATATCATGCCCGGTGGAGTAGGGGGGTAGGGGGAGCCCCCCCCCCCCAAGTAATATACCGCAAGTACTCTTTTCTCCAGGTCGTTGCGGCCCCTCGGCCCCTCGCCTATAGGTGGAAGATGGAAGCCCCCCCCCCACCCAATCAAGAATTGCTTTCGCCGGCCCCGTATATGCAATTTGAACCTTATTCCATTATTAACATACAAATATCTGTCATACGATTGCGTCATTTATTATGACTAAAAAATATATATGAATAAGCTACGTTTGTTGACTGTGTCAATTACCGGCAGTTACTCCTACTTTCATTTCATTTCAACCTATGATATACCCATATTAACACGGTAGAGTTGGCAAAATAAAATATTTAAACGAAACGAGATATAAAATTGAAGTGGCGGGGCAGATGCCATTAGTCAAGGTTACGTCATACCTACCAGATGAATTGATCAGAACTCCTCGACTACATACTCGTGTCATCGCCAATTATACAGCATAGGCTGTTATTAAGAAAGATATTTCCAGAATTAATGAATAAGAAGCACTTGAAGCAGTCTGCTAATTTGATTTGCTACTTATAAACGACATGCTAATTATCATGATTATTGTCATTGCTGAGAACGAGGCTCAAGATGGCAGCCAGCACGTGCGACTATGACAACGGCCGAACGGCGAGCTTTTGAGGGAGAGGAGAATAATAAGAGTTATTTGATGTATACTAATTACAGTGATTAACGCAACATGGGTGCCATTTACAAGAGATTATCACGAATTGGAAATTAATATGAGGTTAAGTAGATCCTAATACAAATCAAGATATATATGAGAAATCCCGCTGAGATGAGTTTTAAGATTGCTGCTTGACAAAAAGAGATTGTGGTTGACGTTGTAAGTGACAAACCGTTTGACGTGGATTGACATCTTCAATTCGTTTTACATGCGAACACGCGCTCCTCATATACTCAAGGGCATCCTTCAAAATAACATTCAAATTATAAGAAAAAAAACGTAAGCTTACTTTTGTATTTATAGATTAACCGAGAACAGCTCGGTCTGACACACTTTACCGGTGACGCTAAAATATCCGGAGGTGTTTTTTTTACATGATATAGTTAGGTTTTTTTTAGACGATTTTTCATATTGATCATGGATTCCTAATTTGATCAAATATTTTATCTTGTGCATATGTATCAAATTAATTGAAAGAACAGATTGTTCAATGATAGCGTGGGCGATGTTATCCTTATGAACTGGTTTTCGTTATTCTCCCTCTCATCGGTTCGAGTGGGGGGGGGGAATAACGCGTTAGCCATAGACCACAAGGTCTGTAACTGAATCAGGTTACATGATTTTGATTCCAATCTTCGGAATAAAAATGTAGCATGAGAAACATCAATTATTTTAAACCCAGTTATGATCTTAACTCCACGTCAAATTCCGGACAAGAGAGCGGGTGGCGTAATACAGGGACGACGTATCAATGCATAATTTCTTAATCAGCCATTTTCTATTCAAACCCAATGTTTGATTGGTAACAATACCAATATTCGTATTTTTAATTATAATTGACATTGTTGTATATGATCCTTTTAATTAGATAGCCATGATAATGGGCAGTCCTGTCTATTGGATGTTTTTGTGCTCCTGGCGTATTTTAGATACATCATTTATCACCATGACAATTAACAATATAAAACATATTAAATTGTTAATTAAATATACGGTGAAAATGTTTTTATTTTGAATTCAGTTTGCCAATTATCCTAGTTAATTGTGATTGAATGATAAATCTCTACTGTGCCATTATTCATTCCTCCGGCTACATAAAAATGGCCGCCAATATTGATTCGTGGAAAAAATTGTATTGGAATCTTATGAGAGAAATAATTTTGAACAATTTACCCTAAAAAAAAGAAAATATTAAAAGTAAAGGCAACCTGTCGTTAGCAAACGGCTAACACGCAGTAAACTGTTTATTATCAAAAATTAAAGCTTTGAAAGATGTCAATTTCTTTGGCTTCCACCATGCTATTTGTCAATTATGGAAAATATCAAAGGTGATTGGCCGTTTTGAGGCGGCAATTCTTTGGGCGATTGATGTGCCCTTTTTTCAGGAATAAACGGTATCCACTAATATCTCATTAGCTTGAAAACATATAATATTGAAAAGAAAACATAGAACGCTGACATGAGCGATAAGCACAAAACAAAAATTCGGAAAAAGTTAACTGTCAATCTGGTAGTAGTTTTTCACAAAAGCAATTATCAAATTCCAACTTTGTAATTGAAAAAGGAATAGACAATTTTTCACAGCACGTGCGTAAAATTAGGTTCCAGCCAATTAAATATTAATATAGTAACACCAGGAGAGATCACTATAGACTGGTGCATTCAAGTCCAATAGGTCGCTCAGTTTAGCACGAGACAGAGATTGCTTATATTTTCTAGAACATCTGATACCATTTCTCATTAATTTGGTAAGTTGACAAAACTTGCAATTTTTATTATGTATTATTATTTGTCTGCTATTGCTGATTTTATGTTACTGAATATTGGTTATATAATCTCTGACGTGGCAGGTTTAGTTATGGCGTCACTGTCGCCTGGATCTGTGACTTCCATCGGGAATCTAGTATGGTGGCAGCTGGGGTGGATCCAGGCTTTAAATGCCAATCTCATCCCACATTCTGATGATAAAGGCTTAAGGAAACCACTGTTACACATTTCTCTTACAATATCTTTGTGTAGCTAAGCAGAGTAGGGTTTGGACCCCACCCCTTCTAGATCCGCTCCTACGGTAGGCCTACCTTTTTAATGTTGCAGTGTACTGGTTCTAAGGAACAGTCATTAAGTCTTTGAAAAAAGAAGTTAGGATATCAGATGTTGTAAATAGTTCATTTTTCACCCTTTTAAAATCCGAGGAGGGCATCAGTATTTCTAATAATAAAAGTGTCTTGAAATGAATGTTTTGATGACAAATACCTAAAAATACTGTTCACTATCCTTTTCATCACACAGTTTGGTAGTCACCTTAAAACCAAAAGGACTTGGAACAAAGAAATTTCTACGTTTTTTTTTTGGTTGTCGTTACCTCTAGGGATGAGTGATTTGGGGGGGGGGGGGGTATTCTCTATAGGGAATTATCATTTCAAATGAGACGCATTTAAATAAAACATGACATTCTACCTAAACGTATCTGCAAGCTTCCAAATATCTACTACATGTATTGTAAAAACGAGAATCGTCTTAAAATGGGTGCAAAATCACTTTAAAGACTTGTTTGATCAGAAATGTATCTTTCCGATGGCGTTTCTGATTTTAGCAGGAGTGAACCATGTTTCCAATTTCTTTTCTCCTATATTTGATTCTACTTTTACACCAGCACTTAGATAACACACCACCAGCTAATTATTGTTAACAAATTGTTGTTCATCCCATCAGAAGAATAAAAACATTCATTTCGATAAGAGTTGAGCTTAGGCAATTATCGCTCACCATCTATATCCCACATTCAATCCAATGTTTTCTTTTCTTCAGTCTACGGAAATTGGATTCAGGACCTTTGCTGTTTGCTTAGAAATCACATACAGAGATCTAAGATTTCATTGGGCAATTTTCTTGGCTATTCGGAAGCAATGAACACTTGATGTGCATTAGATAGCCTATCTGTGCTAATTGGAGAGTCAACACACATAGTTTGCTGTTGTATATAACATGGCTTGTTTCTTTTCATCACAAACCTTAGACGCCGGTCAAGAGTCACGTCTTCAACTTACTTTTAATCTAAAGCGTGAGTTGAAATGAGCAAATGATAGCTATCACTGTTGATCGTAGGTCTCTTATATAACTTATTCTATGATACAGGGTACATGTTGTCAGTCTGGCATTGACATCGGGCGAGAATTTAAAGATACATTATGGGTGATTGGTTAAAGAGTTGGAAGTTCTCACTATAATAGTTAAAAGCGGGATAATGTAAAGGCAATTTGCTAAAAAAAAATCAGTCTAATTGATCAACTATGAACCGAGAAAGTTCTGTATAGCCATCATAGTTTTGATTTCCCTTAAATCGTTAACTCAAGAAGGAAACTTATGCAGGAAATCGGATTATAATCCAACAGATATCGCAGGCTAGCGTTGCCACTAGAGTTGATTATGGTCTCATTGGTCTGGATACGTCAATTAATAGTTTACATGTAGATAACATTTCAGGCCCACAGAAAGACCTACAATAGACAGATTTCGCTCTTGCATATAATGTAGCCTACGTTTAAGAAAAAAATACTTCCTAAATCGTAAATATTAAATATGACCATCAGTCAGGCATTGACATCGGACAAAAATTGAAGATCATATAATACACAATCACCGGGCGGTTGTTTTAAATCCATCGATTCTAAACTATCAATTTCTGTTATATATTTTTTCAAATACCCGTTTAACCCTATCGGCTACTCCCTTGTTTTGGGCTTTGTTTGTCTTATTTTAACAAATTGAAAAATATATATCTTTTTCTTAATTGGGCTTTCTTGTACACACAGATGATCGTGGTTCATGGGTTTGTTTTCTTTCAAGCACAGCCTGTATCATTGCAGACCTGAGACTGTAAAGCGTAGTTGATGCTTACCAAGACAACTCAGGGGTTTTACAGCGTGCTTTCCTCTTCTCATTTTTTGATGGGGGGGGGGGTTAGTGTACACGTATAGGTAAATGAACGCCTGACAGTTACAATTCGACAATAGGTATGGGTAACTTGATGCGCCGCTGTCCGGGCAATATTTCCCTCATAGCACGATGTAAGCCCTATGTCTGTCTCTGTTATCCTGGTCTCAGACCAAATTTGAAGCAGAGTTTGGCTCAGTTTTCTGAGAGTTGACATTGTCTTTGGGTACCGTTCTAAAGAGAAATAGTAAATATGATGGATGGGAAGTAAATATTATTGCATTATTTACAGTTTTCGAATGCAAACATTATGATGGAAAAGTATGATGTTCTTTTGGTACGAGATTACTGCGGTAACCTCGAAATTGGGGTATCGTTTTCGGAATACATCTAATCACACATCTTAGTTTTCTTGAGCATCTCTACTTTATTTTAACTGAAGCGTCGAAAAGTATAATTTTCAATATGATAGCATATGAAACAAATCGCTGCATATAATATGTGGATATGATGTAGTACTGGGAATCAAATCTTACTTCACAAAACTGTGTAATTGGCAAAAATCCGCTTTGAATAGCTTTCTTAACGTTAAATAAAACTCGTATGTGATATTGTTATTCTGGATGTTACCACCTGGGGAGGGAAAACACTAAAATAACCAATCTCAGTGGAAACACTTGATCACTGCATGTTTCTATTGTTTTGCTTTTATAATCTTTTACAAGAAACAGACTGCTGCCAACTGTGTCTTGTTGGTCATCCACCTTAACAGCTGTCATGCGCAAACATACATGTATTTCTTTGAGCACGTGCCGTATAGTTTGTAGGGTAAGAATCATGGGATTACTCTATACCCTTGGGGATAATCGAGAAACAAGTATAACAAATATAAAACTTTTTGTATCTCAATTCCCGTTTGTTTATTTCTGTACATACAGACACGTGTGATATTTGACAAGTGTTTCCTTCGCCAAAGGTGAGTATCATCAGTCACATGTTAAGAAGCCATAAACCATCTGTCTGGAATCGTCTTTTAAACCTGTTTATTGTGCGACTTGTATCAAACTTTATCTTCTTAACTTCCCGATATAATTAAAATAATCAAAGTTTCGAGATTGAGAGAGAGAGAAATGGGGTTTAACGTCCACTTGACACAAACTAGGTCATTTCGTGACTAACATGGTTCAATTTTATTTCAATAATCCGCTTGCGCGTATGGGTCTTTAGCAGCGAGAGGAAACGGAGGACCCGGAGAAAACCTACGAGGTTGGACAGGCGACCCTACTCCTTTCCACGTACAACCGGGGATTCGAAACCACGCCAGTTGACTAAATGACAGGCTTTATGGTAGAGCTAACCATTCGGCCATCCACCCCACACCCCAAACCCCCTTTCGATATTGAACATAGGGTTGCGACATAATGTCATGGGACTAATCAAAATAGGAAAAAATGCCATTATCATTAGTAAATACAAAATTTGAATATGTGTTTGTTTATGGGAACTCCCCAAATGCGAAGTGCAGGAATCTGGTTTCTAGAATTGGTAAGTAAACTATGCCGATTGCACAACATCCTTCACTGCAGTGGTAAATTGGGCCTGGATTTCGAGAGTTTAAACTAAGAAGATTACTTTGATTAACATGTTTGTCTTTTGAAGACAGATGAAGTTACTAGATCCCATTTATGGTGTGTGGTGGGTCATATTTAGACATTCTCAAAGACTAATTCCCCAATACTAACATGGATAGATTTCAACTAAATTTAGTAAGTATCTTGCTGGGATATTGGCTATGGGAATTTGTAAAGCGTAGCAACAATATTAGATATTTTATTTGATCTTAGATACATCATTAATATATTGATAGCTTAATCCTATCCAGACTACTCTTGTCTCTTCAACCCACAACGGAGATAAACGTAATTTACTTTTGGTGACAGAAGTTGAGTGGGGACTGGGATGCTACGAGGACGTAGTGGTATATACACATTACGTCCGTAAATATTTAGCTATCGATCGCCGCCTCTTAAATTCAGGTGTTATGTTATACATTCAGTAGTCACTGAATCGAGGGTAGTTTTGAGAGAAATGTGGAACAGGGGAGATAACCGCATTATAATATTTGTAATCCGCCTCGACCTGATTATTTTTGCTACCCTACATATTACTACATTAGCCAAAGTTTATAATTTTACTTTCCTCCCAAAGATTATTTTACTTTGATAAATATGTCTTTAATGGAAATTATAATTCTATTTAATAAACGAAATCAATCGGCAGAAATATGCATTTTATACCACTCGGCTTTAGAATCTGTCCACCACTCAAATAACATGTATTTTTCCTTCTTTGGTTGGATTAATAAAGATTAGAGTATCCTCGTCGAAACGTCGCTTAGTATTAAACTCAGTAATTGTATTTCCATAAAATTGTACCTTGTGTTAACATATATTGTTATTTTGAAAACATATTTACAAGACAAAGGTGGAGGAGGTCGAAGGGTTAGCATGTGCGTGCTGTGTCATAAGGCCTGTCATTGAGTCAACTGGCGTGGTTTAGAATCCCCGGTTATGCGTGACAGGGAGAATGGTCACCTCCCAACCTCGTGGGTTTTCTCCGGGTCCTCCGGTTTCCTCCCACTGCAAAAGCCCCTACACACAAGCGAATTATTGAAATAAAATTAAACCATATGTTAGTCCCGAAATTACCTAGTTTGTCTCGAGTGGGAGTTAAACCCCATCTCTCTCTCTCTCTCTCTCTCTCTCTCTCTCTCTCTCTCTCTCTCTCTCTCTCTCTCTCTCTCTCTCTCTATTAATATGTGCGACAAATGAATCTCACTTTCTTCTTATACACTGTTGATTATTTTTAAGATATCAAATATTTTATTTATAAGATATATATACATAGATTTACAAATGATAAACACAATCAACAAAGAGCGTACATGATAAAATGTGGCATTATATAGAAGCACGTGTGCGTTCTTTCCGTTTTAAAAGAAACATTCACTTCTACAATTACGCAGAGCAGAATGTGGTGTTTCAAATAAGTGTGATCAAATCAAAGGTTAGCTCCCTTGGTTTGTTGAAAAGTTACATTGAAAATGCAAGTCCAATAAAGGAAAACTGCCAAATCCATTATGATGTCAACAATTCATATAATCCATCGAACAGTAATTATGATTTATATAGTATAAAAAGAAAACATACATGTCCCCAAGTATACGGTACTATTATCAAATCGGTTGCGAACAGTTCAAAATAGTCAGCATTAATTGTACCTATAGATCTGAATTAATGGTCCATTCCATTCACTATTAATTTTGTTATCATACCAAGAATATAGGCTCCTGGTATCCAATATGTAAGTCAGTTATAGTAAACAATTTTAAATCAGTAGGCGACGACGTGTACTCTATGCTCTCGAGTGCCATTTGTAATGAAGCGCCTTGGTAAACGTGACAAAACATCATAGAAGGCCTGTTTTCGCTGGTTACATGGACACGGTCCCATCACATTTGCAATTCACTGACATTTTTGTCGGTAGAAACGCCTGCAAAAACGCACACATGGAACACGGATCTAAATGCAATGTCAAACAGTACTCCCTATGCAGACTGGACAAACCAGACGCGAGCGACTTCCGTTCAATTTAGACTGCTTACGCGATAATTGTTTTGTAAACTGGGTGTATATCAGTTTATATCCACTCATATTACATTAAAGATGCATTATGTAAGATTTAGATAAAGATCTGACCATTCTTGCTATAATAGTTTTAAAATAGATAATGAAAAATGAATATATCGACACTTTCCTTCAAATTACACCGCGTTGCAAGGTTATGTATTATCGTAGCAACGGTACTGGTCATTCGATACTTAATCTTATTCACTTGCACGTTTAATTATTATTTCTGTATTTATTTTAAACTGGCTTTTCCCCCAATGGTAATCCAAGTACTCTTAATTTAAACACTTGGTGAAAAGGGCACTAGAGATTTACACACGCCAGTTGTAAATGTCATATATACAAATCACAGGAAGGCATATGAAATGTACACAACGGGCATATCACCATTTACTCACACCAAAATTATATACTATACTTATTATCATATGTCTGGTACATTTAATAGCTATTGTGCTTCTTTACAGGCATGTAAATCATGGGTGTCTATCAATTACACCCCCCCCCCCCCCCCAAGTTCAAAATCAACAGCAAAAACAAGGCACAGTCTTTTAGCAGATGACTAACTCTCCAAAGTATTTACTGTTATTATCACAATATCACAAAAAAGTGCACGTTTATATCCGGAAATAAACATTGAAACACAATCCATGTATACCGGTCTGGGAATATAAAACGTTTACTACTCAATGAATCCAATCGAAAATTATATTATAATCAGGATTTATCAGAACTAAAATATATAACTAAAGATATTCCACCAGCTACTATCACAAATAAAGCCACCACAATCACTATCCATTTTATTATATTTAGTCTTTTTCGTTTAGCCATTCTCCTTAACATCAACCGATCATATCCTTGAGGAATACCATACAAAGCTTCTGTGGACAGATAGCTATCTCTGCCTTCCTAAAAAAAATATAACATGGCATTGATTTAAATATCAGTGATACACATTATTACCTATATGATTTAGAGGAGTAGTCGTTCATTTGACGTACAGTGATTGCCATAACTAAGCTTCTTTAATCTATTGGCGAAATAACGTCCATCTGAATTTCGATATATTTTAAGGCCCTAACGGGTCAATTCATGATCCACAGTACCGTCCCTTCGTCTAGGGGCCACGACCTTTAACGTTTTTCACTATTAGGAATATAGGACATTAGACCCCATTTCATTTTATTTTATTTACTTTTGGGAACTTGGATGTGTAATGGTTGTATATTTTTTTACCTATTTAGCTAAGGGTTATCAATCTGAATTATCCCTTTACAAAATGGAATCTTTACAACTTCGGTACTGTAAAAATGTAACTACTATTATATCCAGATTCTACTGGTATATGTTTTACCAACTACCTTGTTAATACCCACCTTAAGTGCTGCACGGATTTGCTGCTAGATCATTGTTAATACATGTACATGTATATTTCTAATAGATCTATATTTTTAATTGTATTCCAGTTATAATAAAATAATAAAATTGATATTATACCTCTTTATTACTATCAACATCTATATCTAATGGTATATAAATATCAGGAGAACTTGTGCTTGATTCACCACTGGTTCCAGTATGGTGTGTATCTCTTGACACATGACTTAGGTATTTTGATAAATAAGACGGGGCGTTTAAATCTAAGTTCTGAAATTAAAACAATATCAATGCAAATTTATTACCATTACTGAAGTATAATTCCAAACTAGTAATGTTTGACAGGATATTCACAATTCCACTGTCTGGTGCAATACACATAAGGTTGGACCCTAACAATTACCTATTTGTGCATCTTGATCTATATGTCCATCGGTGATAAACTATGAACAAAACGTAATATCCTTCAAGTTACAGTGTTGTGATGCAAAACCAACTGGTATCATAACAAAAACCGTCTTACCTGAGCAGACAGGGTGCTTCCAGAACTAATGGAAGATTTGGAAATTGATCCCGGATAGGAATGTCTTTCTGCTTTCTCGTCATCAGTTAATCCATTGTTATCATTATCTATCGTTATACCATCATCATCAGTAAATAACGGATTAATTTTAGCTATAGCTGAGCTACTAAATATTCTACCACCATACAAGTCTTTCAAATTAATCCTTTCCTTTTGGTAACGTTTAGGTTTATCTTCGTTAAAAACCGTGTCCTCCGCAAAAGTCACCATTTTGCTCTCTCCAGAAGATACACAAGACTTACGTCTGTAATTAGCTGTTGATTCTTCGCAAGATGACGAAGATAAAAGAATTGGTTTGATGGGTTTGGATTCCATGGATTCATCATTGGACGAGGACGATGCAGCAGTCTTTTTGTACCGGGAAGAATTCACACGCCCAACGAATCCTTTACGTTGTATTGACATCCGTGTTCTGGACTCGAGACTCGGAGGCAATGACATAGGCTCCATACATTCGTTCCAGTCAGAGAAAGTCGTTGATAAGTCATGTTGAGTTGGCGTTAGATCATCAAAATGGCTGTCAGTTTCGCTACTATTATCATCATTATGTTCTTTGACACTAGTGGAATCCAGCTTAATGCTGTCACCACTCGAGTCAAAACTCGTCATGTCCATTATGGCTGCCCTTCGAGAGCTTTTTCTTTTAACACGTTTCGGTTCGTGTTTGTAACTTTTTTCAGTCATATCACTGCTGAAGGTATTATAATCGTAAGCACACTCCCCATATCCAGTGTCATCATCGTTTGTTGTACGGCTCCCAACACTACTTTTAACACGCTTAATATCGTATTTATGCCGCGTACGATGTTTCCGATGACTACCGAAACGGTTTGCTATTCCTATCCTCCGTGAACACGCATCAGAATCATGCTTATCAGAATCTAGTAGGGACGAATCCGAACTGAATTTCCTGTCTAGAGGTTTGGAATGAAACAATTTTGATCGCGGGAGACTTTCGTACACCCTGAGGTTGATATCTTCAGCAGTGAGATCACTCTCCGATTGGCTACGTAGATGGAGATCCTCATACCCTCGTTCGTGAAATATCGGATTCAGCTTTATTCCGCGTAACCGTCTTCCGGGAAGATGACCACTGAAGAGTGTCTGAAAGAAGCAAAATGAAATCTTCACTAATGTGATAAAGACACTGGACGAAGGCTGTTAATCCATACCTACCTCTAGACAGACATACAACCATGCCTCGTTCGACAATTTTGACTGGAATTAAAAAGGTTTTGTCCCATTCAATGTCATTTACAAACTCAATGAGCTTATTGAATATACAAAACTAAACATTATAGTATTTGGTGTAGTTTAGTCTTTTACATGTTGTCGCCATCATGGGGATCGCGTGGCTAAGTGGGTGAGACGCTGGCTCGCTAGCCTGGGGGGTCGGGTGTTCGAGAAAGTTTATCCAGATTTTCCGGCGTGATGCAGGCCGTAGCGCCGCTGTCCGGGCAAATTTTCACTCATAGCACACTGTATGGCGTATGCCCGTCTTCATTAACCCAGTTTAGGAGAAAAACAGTAGGACGATAAACCCCATTTTATTTCTCGAAATCTTTAATACTGATAGATGTAGACGTAGTGTTTAATAGTAGAAATAACTGGGTAGTCTGCATAATATAACATTACCCGTGTAATACTCACCCTCACCCTCAAAGATTCCAAGTTTTACAGTCGAGTTCCTCTTTTAACAGTCTACTTACCTCTAAACCTTGGCAGATAATTCAGTCACAATGTCTTGAAAGCTGAAATTAGTCTCTTTTTACATGGTATATTTTTTTTTCTTAGAAAAAAATAAGTTAGAAAGTTGTATGACGGGAGCTTGATTGGCTGAACATCAAAGTCTTCTTACACATGATTGCCTTACCTTTCTTTTCTCAAACAAGATCAACCCAAATAATAAGACTTTATATTTATTTGCTCATTACACGAAGTTGGTCATACTGTTCAAGGTTATAATTGCACGATGACAAAGGGTGCCTTTTGATAACTTCAGTTGCTTCCCGGTAGACCCATCATATTATGTTCTAATTAAATAAAAGACAACCTCTGTCATGTTTGTATACAAACTTACCATATACGAGGAAAATAGAACTTCAATTTACATATGGGTGGACGATATGAAACTGTGGCGTAAATAATACAAATAAGCTACAATCTACATGCACAAAATCTTAAGGCAGTCTGCGATATTACCCTCGATTGAACCGGGCGTTAAGCCCCAAGAACGAACGAACTATATCCTAAGCTTTACCAGACGAAAGTGTGCCTCTAGTTTAAAGTAATATTTCATCCTATTCACAACTTGCATTTAATTTTATGCATTAAAAGTTTGACTCTGTAAATTGACCTGTGTTCTATAGAAACAATCTAACACTCGCAACGTTGAGACAAGTTGACATTCGAGTAAATTCAAGAAGTCTCTTTCTTTATTTGAAAAATAAAAATTTTATTTAAACAAAATGTAATTTTCGAGAGAACAATGCCTACCTTTCACATCGCCGAGTCCACGATGATTCACAAAAACAAATAACATAATAAATAAACTAAAATGTTCACTGGTGTATTACCTTTGCCGAATAACTGAACTTTTCCTAAATTGAGCGAAAAATAATATAATGTATCTAATTTTACTAGGGTAGAATAATAATTCATTTGCATACGTTGTACAAACAAGTTTATTCAACCAATTGCCCATCCTTTCAAAATGATATTCACGCGTGGCTTGGTTCTATACTACATGGATTATATGAATAAGCCTACATTTTTAAGGATGGGACAAAAGAACAAGTCAAGATAACTTTAATTTCATTTGAAGTGTTTACTTTTTTGACGACTCGTAACAGTAAAACCAGTCCGTCTTCAATTTTCTTTAATGTATGATGGATGACTATGTTGTAATTCTATAAAGGTGTCCGCATATGAATGAATGCATTGGGGTTTTTTTACATTTCTACATCGATCGCGATTATAAGGCGGACATATATACGCTATGCAGTGTTCTAAGATCTACATTTTACCCGGACAGCAATTGAATTCAAATTGTCATGGGTTCTTTGCGTGCTCGCCAAAGCGTACACGGGACCTCGTTTGTTTCAAACCACATCCGAAGGACAAATTGCGTTGTTGGGGCTTCTAAACAACATGCCCGCTCGTAGTTTTAGATTTCAGGCGTAGTGGGCAGAGAGTTTCATTAACACGGGCGCTAATAACAAGTTATATTCTCCATTTTATAGGTCCTTGTCTTGGTTTATAGCATTTTTATTTTTTGAATATTCGCTAGATTCTTTAATCTTTACCCACAGTGAGCCAAATAAGTCACAACTATCTGATAAAAGTCGTAAAGGAAGTTCATTATAACTACATCCGTCGTATACATGTACAAACATTCCATATCTATATGTTTAATTTCGTATGCTTCCGCATTAAAATTATGATCGCGTGAGCCAAAACGTTTCAGAAAATCTACTTTCAATACTTGCCCAAACAATCTATACCAAACTTATGAAACAAACAAGATATGCGAAAGGATAGAAAGGGGAATTTTCAGTCCATAGATGAACCATCAACAGATAGGTAGAAACAATGACCGCAATTAGAGCAAGTTTCGTAAGATGGGATCTCAGCGCCCGGGATTAAAAACTTCCCACACCCCACCCGAGAAGTGTAGTCATAAGTTCGCTTTATGTTACTAAATTTGGTTGAATAATTTGCCTATACCGTTTTTTGAGGACTTCGAATTTTTGTCTCATGGTTTGGATTGTTCGTACTTAATATTATTTTATTTATATATATCTATACCGAATAAATGATATATTTAGCCTAATTTTAAACTTGTCACTTTTGTTTGAGCAGAAAAATAAATGTGACCGAATAATAACTAACGCCAGTCCAAGAGAAAAATTCGCGCCCGCAACGAGTGCCCTCCTCCAGCCTCCACCTTCCCCAATCTGATTAAAATACAGATCTATATTTCGTTTCGTATTTTTATACTTTCGATGACCTACACTAAAGTTATAGTGGGAGGTCACGTCAGAGGTCATACGAGTAGCTTTTGACCCTATGACGTCAAACATCTGATTAACCAATCAGCATTGATGTAACTAGTGGATTACCCACAGTTACGTGCAAAACACGCCTAAAGCTCGTCGTAACAGAAGGTTTCATTGGCTAATGCCCCACTTCAATGATAACAACTCTTCCAGATACTAGTGTAGTAAAGACAAGTAAAACGACATTTTGAACCATAAAAACATCTGTGTTTTAATCGGATTGCCCCCCCCCCCCATTCTGCCCGACCCTGTGTCTACTACCTAGATGGAATTGAACTACCACGCACTAATGAGCATACCGAAACGTTGTACCGTGGTTTGGTTTCTGCAAACGGAAGTCTTTAACAGATTTTAGTCTATATGTTGACTAACTATACTAAAATAGTCTGAATTGAGAATTGTGTAGACTGAGATTACTGACGTATTGAAAGGCTTACGATATCCCCGATAAACGTCATGGATTCGACAGCTAAATCCTCCAGTCCGACCTCCGTGTAGCCATCGTCATTAAAATACTAATTAACCACCATATGAGATGGAGACTTGATCACAATTAATTTGATTCAATGGTGTGAGACATGCTGAATAAAGAAACTACCCCCATTCTGTCAATTACGCTTAGATTAGGCAGACTTAATAAAACCGTGACATATAAACAAAAAATGACTTATCAGGGTCAGGATCGTGCAGTACTTACACAAATAACTCACGACGGATTCATTGAAAAGATGGTAATTGAATGTTGACGATGTATAATTTATCTCGAATTAGTTTGCCTTCCTTTGTGCATATACGAGAAAAAAATATTTTAAGTTTAACACTTTGTCGTTTATTAAGGCACAATATTTATATGACCCAAAACAAAGAATAAAACCCATGTCTGGAGGCCAAAAACGACAAACATAACTTTTTAAAAGAATATACGTATAGCTCTTTATCCAAAATTAAAAACACGAATTTGGATTTCATGGTCCATATCAATCAATATTGATATTCGGATCCCAATATCCAATATTTCTGACGCAGTGAAAATTTTAAAACCAGTAAAGAAGTCATGTACTGTGTGGTTTCGGGTGCCATTTGTAACGAACAAAGAAAAATTAATCCTACAAGACAAACGTGGCGACATTTATGATCCTAGTGTAGAAAAGACAAGTAAAACGAAAGTTTGAACTATAAAAAAACGAAATATGATCTGTGCTTTAATCAGATTGCGCCCGAGTAAGTTTCTTTTCAATTGATATCTTGTCTCGACTATGATCATTTATGGTACCTTTTCATTTTACTTAGAAAATGGGTTTAATCGTATTCAAGTGAAGGCAATATAACACCGTCTTGTCTCGTATTTCACCAAGGTTTTAGAGTATTTGTGGGTCGTCAAAAATGTAAAGCATTTGGTTGTTCACAGCAATGTGTAGCTACATATAAACTGAATCTAAACCCATTGTAAATACTAGTCTTGTTATCCGTAAGGTTCGTATCGATTTTCCATAACCTTTGATCTCAAACTGGTAACAATTTAGAGAGGAAACCTCAGTATTTTAAACTTCAGCCCATTTTAATGGTCATATTTATTTTCTTGTTTAATGTGGCAAAATGCAAAATGAACGCGGATTAGTTGCTTTGGGGATATTTGTATAGCTGGGGTAAAAAAACACCTTGATATACCTGAAAGTAATCCTAGAATAAAGAACGTTGATATGGGAAAAACGGTTACAGTTACAGAGGGAAAAAATTTTTAAGAAGGGAACCTCTCAGATGAGAAAAGTGTGTATAAAATGCTTATGTAACTAATGTCGTCCAATGTTGTCTCAAGATTAACCCTGTATCCAACCCCTTTCCAACAAGTCAGATAATGTCAATTGAATTGTGGGAACAACCTTCTATTTTTTGTCATGTGAGACTATATATAGTTTGGAATGAGACAAAGCCCCCAAAATGTTCTAAATGTTTTTAATAACCACATGGATATCAGTACTGTGCTCTGGGTTGCCAATAATGAGCTCCTTACTAATGAATGCCATTTGAATTTGGGCGTAATATTGTCCATAATTGTAGCATAGATACTTACCTGAAAGACTGGGCAGTGCGGTGTTACATATTTTATAAGTTTTAAATTTTTAAGCTTATATAGATCCACGATAGCAATAATTAATAATCATAATTTGTCAATCTACAAACCAAACATTGTTGGCATGCCGTATAAATATCACATAGCAAGGATTGATTTAGAAAAAAAATACAACTTGAACATGCATTTACTAAATATATTGTGTATATATTTTTTAATACCTCTACATCTGCCTCGGAATCTGAACTAGGTGAAAAAAGTCCATACTGATCCGATTTCTTCCTGATCATCTTTTCCCGCCTAGGAGATGTAATTCCTGGAACACAGATGGATTGTCATCTCTTCATCTTCTGGCGCTGCATCTGAAATATAATAATAATAATAATAATAATAGTATATTTATATTGCGCAATATCCATGCATGAGCACGCTCAAAGCGCAGCCCAAAAATGACCACAACTGTCATAAAGGGAATGCTTCTTAAACAAAAAGATTTTAAGTCTGGATCTAAACACAGCAATATCTCGAGAGTTCTTTATTTCCAGTGGCAGATTACTCCACTCCATTTGGGGCTGAGTAGGAAAAGGTCCTTTGTCCAAAACGGATTGTTTTAGGTTTAGGCACAACGAGCAATTTCTTATCTACAGATCTTAAGGTCCTTGCATGAGTATATGATTCTAAGAGATCACGCAGGTATTTTGGGGCAGTGCCATTTAAACATCGAGATGTATAACATAGAATATAATGGACGAAATGTAAACATATATTAACACTCGAAAATCTTTCTTTAAATGGGTAATTTATATTGGAAAGTATGTTTTATTTTTTAAAATTGATGTGATGTTTTCATACGATATCATTAAAGGGCCAATCCCGATAAAAAATTTAAGAATAAAACTGTTTAATTTTGTGTTATGATCCCTTAAAATCCTCTACGTTAGGCCAAGCAACTAACTCAACAGGTGATACGCTTTCAAACAACTTAAACCCGTGAGTCTTCATCTGGAAATGGAGACCGGTGTCCCAAACTGTATTATGCGATGTATGGATAACACCAGACTTTTATTTTATAAAAATAATGTGTAGGTGAAATATATCTTCATTATCAAGTACAGCACATGGGCCGACCATTCATTGTATAGACCTCTAACTAAAGGAACGGGATCCATTATCGGGTCACCCAACCCGAAATCTTTAAAGGGTTACGTTTCCGGATAAGTACCTTTGACGTCCACGTCCAAACAACTCAATATTTTGAGCTGAAATTTTGAGACAAAGTAAATACACCATTCCTCTATATTTTGGCACTTAAATTTCGTACGTACTCAGACTTTTATACTTGAGTCTCAGTTCAAATCTGGATAGTCCCTTTAATCTTAACTGAAATACGTTTTTTTAATGATCAACTGAAACAATTGGGACACAAGGTTTTCACTTGAAGAAAAAGCGAAGATATTGTAAAATTCAATTTAGGGTTTCATTTTTTTGCTCTTTGATGGTTGCTTTTATACTCCGGAATCATTCGCTTTCTCACCTTACTGTTATTCATAGATACGGGGAATTGTGATAAATAAATTCAGTCGCCACATATTATTGTATTGAAAAATATCTCGAATTAATTAAATAAATTCTCTTTTAGACATATTTTTTGCAGAAATAGTTGGTATTACAAGATTTTTATGTACCTCGATGAATTTATTATAGTCGAAACTTTCTTTAAACCTGAAATATTAAAGCAAATTTGAGATTTCTAGTTCATACAAATACATTGTAAATATGGTCGTTCATATTCCTGAACCAAATTCTTTAGATGTTTTCAAAAATCAAATAATGGAAATATGCTAAACAATGTAGCGGTATTTTACAAAAACAAATTTTGTTATTTTATTTTAGTCAAAATATAAAGGACAAACCCTGTGTCACAGAAGTCTGTTTAGTCTGTTATGTCACAAATGATCGACATAGATTTGGATTGTCGTCTGCTCTTGAGTGACACGATAAATAATGCTTGTTGTCATTTCACATCATGTCTTTAAAGTCTCGAATATCATGCGTTAAAATGTCTAGATTCTTATTTGTATTGGTGTGAAATATATTTCTGTTTGGACTAGTTGTAACAGATTTCTCACAGTGTGGCTTCTGGGCTTGATTAAACATGGTTTGTTGTCATTAAAACAAAATGTTTACCGTCTCTCGGCTCTAAACCGCACTAAATACTCTACAGACACTTGTGTGCATCAGTAGCTTAGATTGAATGGCATGCGTTTGATAGTCCTTACGATCCCATTAAGGATTTCAAAATTCCATATGGACGTACGTCGCAGTCACAAACTTTAAAATTGGAAATGATAAACGGAAAATAATGAAGTTTCCATATAATTCTTCCTTATTCATTAATTAAAGTAAAATTGATTCGAGATCGTTGCCCTTTTTGGTTTAAACGTGCAAACAGACTAGCTTTGAAATTTGCCATCGAAGTACAGGGATGGATCCAAAGGGGGGGGGGGCTCAGGTACATAAACAAATTTGTAAAACTTGTATGATTTATGAGAGACGTGTAACGACCCGTGTGCTTTATCCTTTATCATCAGATGGAGGGATGGTATTGACTTCCATGAATAGACATAATATGTGATATCACAGTTAGTGCTCTTCATCAATGAAATTGAATCACAATGTGGTCCTATTAATACATTATAAAACTTTACGCCAATCGGGGGGTTGGATTCCTCTCTTTAAAAAGTTCAGTGTTTATAAGCCTACTAATTTGGAGACGATGATGACATCAAAGCTTCGTCTACACTAGGCTAGTAAAAGCCGGCTTTTTAAAAACCCGGCTTTTTGATTCTGAAAAATCCCTCAATTATTGTCGGATTTTAAAAAGCCGGCTTTTACGATTGAGAAATTGAAAAAGCCGGCTTTTAGGAAAAAACCGGCATTTAAAAGGCTAGTGTTGACGGTAAATGCTGCTAGTGTAGACGTAGCTCATGCATTGTCAACTGTCAAATTTCAACCTGGAAAACTACCTCCTGCAAAAATTCATGTATCCGCCCCTGAAGTATCCTGAATTTCGATGGAGTTCCCCCTTGTGACCCAATGAAAAGTTTCAGCAGCGTTTAAACAAAATGATCAATCCTATTAAAAGTCTCCATTGAACATGCCACTCGATACTCCAATGTATATAGTATTTCGTATACCCGACCGTTTGAAGAACAATTGAGCGGTGTTATGCAAATGTGTCCTACCCCTCAAATTTCCAATAAAATAGTTTCAGTACATGCTTTGTTTAAAGAATTCATGACGATTTATATACAATATTGGTTTACAACTCTCCTTAACATGAGGCTCAGTATCTGCCCCACAGACCAAGAAACCACTAATCAGTGTGTAATCATTGTAACAGCGTAGCAATATTAGGGTTTGGGCGCCGTGTTAGCGTTGCCTTCTAGATCGTGGGAGCAACGTGGATGAGAGCGGTGGGCATGTTGCTGTCGCCCGCAATGGGTTTGTGCCAAGAGCGTAGCGGGGGCATTGTGTACGCGTAGTGAGAACGTTAAAATGTCTTCACACCAAGATGAGATGGAGGCGGCATGGCGTCATAATAATAATAATTTATTTTATTTTAAAAGTGTCATTAGTGAAGTCATCGCCAACATATTGGTTAACCCAAAGCAGCGTCTTTCTAATTTTTTTGACAATATGCCTGGCTTCAGACCGCCAGACCTAAAAAAAACTAAATTGACATATTTTTTTCTAAATAACTCAAATTCATCTTCGCATCCATTGAAAAAAAAAAAATGACCTCAATCTGAGGTAGGAATAAAATTGTCAATCAAATTAGTTTCGTTTTCACCTCATGTCACTTATTCTTCATTGCGATTGGGGGCGGAGGGACGAAACCAGTTGGTCGGAGGCCATAGAGGCACCCAGTCCGCCCCTGACAAGTTTAATTCGGGTTGAAATTTGGAATTATGATCATAAATGGTTGCAAATTGCAAATCTTTTAAAATCAAAATCAGAGGAAATTCCCGCCATACAATAGGCCGTTAACTGGTTTCCTGTCCAACTGAGGACGAAAGCCGACGAACAAGGAGTAGGCCTATTGATCAATGGTGCGTGTACGTACATTGAGAGGGCGTTTTTTTCGAAACAGAGGACACATGGTCACACGAATTCAAATACACTAACTAAGAATCTCACCGGATTCGATTGTTATCAACAATTTCCAGTTTATTTTGTTATTGCAAGCACCGTTTACCCTGTCTACCCACCCAGTAGGCCCATGCCTCTAATAAAGTCGCAGATATAAGATCTCTTACACAATATTCTCTGATAACACGGTAACCTATTTTAAATATATCAATCATTCATTTAATTTTATTAAATGTGAAATATATTATGTGTATTGAACATTTCATAAATCTATACAATATGTTGTATATATATGATAGTCTACTCGGTTTGAGCCAACATATTTAATGCCAAAACCTTCTTTATTATATGTTGCCTTTCATTGTGTAATCAAAGTTAATTTTCATAAATCTATAAACATCTGCTGTATATAAGATGATATTTCTAATAATATAGGTTTTACTTTATAGATTTTTTATAACTTAATAATTTATTATTTATATAATATGTGTTGCTTTTCACCATTATTCTTAAATGTTTTTTAGATAACCAAAATGGCGTCACTGGCTTCAATCGTCATAATGGTAAAATGACGGCATGCCGTCTCCAATTTAAAACTTCTTGCTTCACACTTATAAGTAAGGGCAGGGAGGCTGCACCACACATAATTTACACAAAAACAAATATATTGACAAGACATCATACTCAGAAATCATAAACAAACAAACAATTCATAAAGGGGTTTCTACATTTCACCACACTATTCAATTTTTGTGGACATTATTCCTGGTGTGAGCACACAGTATACAGGCTTTTATGGTGACAAAAATATACAAAAAGACACTGATAGCCTAAATGGATTCATAGACTTTATATTCGAGTTAGTGATGAATAATTACTTTAATCAGTTGTATCATTTTCAGGCGAAATTATGCAAATTAAGTTCATTTTGGTTGAAAGTTACGCAAAAATGACCTAATCACATTGCATGCGTTTCTATGGTTACTAATCCATATTATAACTATTATTTTAGTACATTTTAGTCTTATATTATATTTCATGATATTAAAGTAATAAAAGTTTGCTGGTGGTTTTTCTTTATTTGAATGACTTCTATTTTCTATTTTCGGTGTTGTTTCAAAACTTCCGATTTAGGGTTAAATCACATCTGCATAGCACCGTCCAATTTTACATGATTATGTTTCTGTCCTGTCATCCACGAAACCTTGTTGGTGAACAATCTGCGGAATATATTACGTCCGCATTAAACGTGGGCTTATAAAATCTATCATTCGCATATCAACATATTTCGTCTTATTGCATTTTAATTTATAATTTTGAAATGGTGGAGATTTGTTGTACATGTAGACGATATCAACCTCCAAATTAACCAGTTTGTAGCAATTTGTACAATATCTTCAATCGAACGATAAATAACTCCCCTGGCAGACATTTTAAGAATGTTTTTGGTCCGGGTTATAGACGAGATGTGGTGTTGTTTTAAAGCGAAATGTTTAAATAACCAATCAATTGTAGATCGAATTGCCCACATTGCCCCACATTTGGGCCAAGGTGGCAAGAATATAAAAATTTAGGTTAAGTAATAGGTTAGGATTAAATTTATGACATTTACTCCTACGGGCTATATATAAGACGAGTTATATACCTGGACAGGTATTGATTTAGTATTTAAATATATGTATTTAGTTGTATTTACTAGAGCTCGATCACCATCTCCGGTAATTATATTGGACTTTACACGGAACCCGAGACTTGTGTACTCATACGTTTGGTGTACTGTTTCATTCCCTTTAATACAAATGGAAATTTCATTATTCTGCTTTGGGTTACTTTCAAGTTTTATTCTTTTGTTCGACCTACTTTTGTTTCGATTTCCCGGTCATAGAATGTTAACCTGCTGTCAATAGCATACAGTGTTGTTCACACCATCTGAACGACTAGGTGCATTTTAACACCAGGCCCTCCGTCCTGCACTGGGACAGGGAGCAGACTGGAAACTCCCCAAGCATGAAACGTTATTTGGTCTTAGTACGTGCAGCAATGATCTTTTTAATGTGACGTCTTATCGGTGAATGAACCTAGAAGTGGAGCATTGTTTTAAGGTTCTTGATGTCACAAAATACTCCAGTTAATCAAATAAAATGTGTTTTAGAAACAAATAATGACACACTTTTATAAGCTTTGTTTAAGTGTGTGGATGTAAAGTTGTATTTGTTGGTAACACTTTTAGAAAAAAATACAACTTAGGCTTATACAGTTACTCAAAATCACTTAATAATTTAAAGGCATACAGGAGATCGAGGATCTTCAAAATCACTGGGGGTGGGGATGGGATGGCCTAGTGGTCTAGAGTGCCGCGCTTCGACCTCTAGCTGGCCGGCCACCTCTGGCTTGCGGCTGTGGTTTCGGGCTCTGGTGTGAGCGTATGTGGCATGGAGATAGGGGCGCTTTCTCAACCTCGTTGGTTTCCTCCGGGCAAACCGGTTTCCTCCCAATACTAAAGACCCCTAAGTGCAAGCGAATTATTGAAATAAAATTAAAACCATATGTTAGTCCCTAAATGACCTAGTTGTGTTGGGTGGACGTTAAACCCCATTTCTCTCTCTCTCTCTTCGAAATCACTGCCATTGGGACGACCCCGAAAACTATTTGGAATATATCAAAGAATACACAAATCTACTAAAAAGACAAATGTATTACAGACAATTTTTGATAACACAAAGGAACATAATTATGAAGAAGCTGGAGAATAAGATGCAGAGAGGATATTTGACTTAGATGGCAAGATAACATATCTTAGGATGCCATCGGAGCTGAAAGCTGGAGTGTATGGTCAGCAGTGGTCTGTGCAACATACACGATATTTGGGAACTTCAAAATTACTACCATTTGGATTACCCCGAAAAGAAATACACAAATTTATGAGAACAATAGAGTATTTTCTTGAATATTTATTAATGATGTGTTTAAATGGAAATAATTTTGACTGCATTTAATTAATTATTTCGGATGAATAGTTTTGATACTGTCTCTTCCTATAGAAGTATTTCTAAAGAATGAATATAGTCTTTAAACTGGCATCATTCATAAGTTTAGAACTTAGCATAAAACGTTTCTGTCTTTTTAGCTTGGATAATGTTGATAGTTTGAATTGAACTCAATTTATGACCACTATAATCAGGTAGCATAATTGGGGTGTACATGGGTCACTACTAGTATTTGGTTTTCCTGTTACTACTTTCCAAAACAAGCACAAGGGTACGCACGGTATGCTGATGCTCTTACCGGGTCAGCCTTCTTTATTTAAAATTCACCTAAACCTAGTTGGCTTTTCGTTTAGGTTTCAATTCTCTTACATACAGGAAGGAATTCTATGTATGTGCCCCACGTCCAAGAGAAAAAAATCGAAAGATAATTAACAATATGTGTGTGATCTTTATAAATGCACGTAAATGCGTACGAAATAAATTAACTGTCGAACTAGCTTTGAGTTTTCCAACAAATTGTATTTAAAACAGGTGATAATTAGGTGAGTTAGTACATAGAAATAACCAGAAACTCAATTATCAGTGGACTGGGGGTTTGAGCTCAGCACGAGATGCATTTATTATCTCTATAATGACGTTGTTGTTTCGAGCAAATTTAACGTCCAATCATATTACATGATACAATCGACAGGTTGATTTAAATCAAAATATTGACATATGGAGGTGTAGTAATAAAATATAAAAAAAAACCATAAAACAAAGTTCAAGCATGTGAAAAAAAAAGAGTCACTTTAAAATACAAAAAAAACCCGCGGTTTTAATTTTGCTGTCGTGAGAAGAGATGATAATGCTTGGTACCGTCAATCCGGATAGGAAAAAAAAACATGGGAAAAAAATCCGCTTGCTTTGTGTAAAAGCGAAGTTTTCACAGTAAAAACCACATTATAGCTGGACTTCTGGATTATCTACATATTAAAACTGTGTTCGTGCGATTATTTCATATACTAGTAGTTAAAACTTTCAAGTCCTTTAAAACAGTTCGCCCCTTACCCCAGATAAAATTCCCTGAAAAGGGAAAGTAGAGTCAGCAGCCCTTAGTAAGTCTTTAAGTAGCAATTATCAAGTGCCATCTAATTACTTATCACCGTATAACTACAGACTGAATATAGGTTAGCACGTAAAGCTAATATTGCGATGGTAGTAAAAAATAATCGTGAAACATTGTCAACCCGGGGGTATTTGTTCGCTTGGTTTTAAAAACAAGAACCCGCTGTTCTAATTAAATGCCCGTACACATTCAACAATCACTAATACAACATAGCTGTTGAACTAAGGTGAACAGACCTCAAGAAAAAGACAGAATGCCTTCTCATTCAACGGTCTTTTACTAATCCCAATTCTGGTCGATGTGAATCCCTTGCGCGGGTGAGGAGGTTTGTGGGTTGATGATATGTGGGTCTATCTGACCTTTATCCCACAATTAAAACTAGCATGACTCTTTGGTCACATATTTGAAGATCTCAACCTATACCTTCTGCAATGATCTTTATATTCAAATGCACGAAAGGAAACACTAGACAAACTACAATATTATTTTCAAAACATCAACTGTCTCCAGTTCGGCTCCACAACCTACGGTCTAGATGTAAACAATAATATTTTTAATCAAGTCCATAAGTTTATTGGTATGTCTAACAAATTTCAATCTCGATCAATTAGTATTTTTGTTATGGTACGTGATCGTGACCTATAATACATGTATATATACTGTACATTTTCATCCATTTTAATATATATACATATTATATGTATGTGTTTGAAATTTTCCCTTGTCAGTGATGCAGGGCGGAGCGCTTGACAAGACAAGTACAGCTATCTAGTCGTTCGAATGGGACGGAAAACAGATCCCGTGTACACATTGACGTGCAGCTAAAATATCCTCTGATTTCGATAATGTAAGAGAAGGTCGTAGTGCCGCTATCCGGGCAAAATTTCCCTCATAGTACATGTACACTGCATGGCGTATGCCCATCTTCATTAGCACAGTTCGGGGCAGAACATTAGGATGTGAAACCCCATTTCATTTCATTTTGTTTGAGATTTTAACTGTGCATATACACCCATTTGTCCCTCCTGCATCACTGACAGGGGGGGGGAGGATATTCATATATATCTTGGGGTAGATATATAAAGGGTTTCGTACGCCTATGATTTAGCATCAGTAAATAAACAAGTCCCCAGTACAAGATGATGACTGAGTAGTTTGAATGGTAGCTCGATTGTCTGAAACAGGTTCTAGTGTATTAATTGCCATTTATTGTTCATGAACCAATTTGGATTAAAATGTGTCGAATCGAATATAATCTGGTTGAAAAGGTTTAGGTGGACACCCAAAGGTACGGCATGATTGCTCCGATGTCAGAAAATGGAGCACTGCTTTCTAAATATAAAGACATGTATTGTCATTTATTGTTCATGGACCAGATTTTATTTTTAATTTGTCAAATTTAATTTTATGTAGTGAAATAACAATTTGTTAACAGATTTCTTATATAATAATTGATCTTCAAAGTAGTAAGTCCATCAAGATTTAGCCCAGAAGAGTTTTCTATGAACTTTATTGGTTGAGTATTTAAAAGAGGTTTAGTGTCAGATCACTATCAGAAGCCGGTATAAATGGAAGTTTTCTTGACGGCGAAATATGCTAATAATACAATATTCTTTATAGATTTCAAAGAATGTTTGTGTTAGGTTTTTTTAAATCCATGAACACTGTTTTCGAGTTATTAAGACAGTCCAAAGATAAGATACAACCAAATACAGAACCTTGCGACACCACGTATACGAGAACCTTTCGCTTCTTTAATCTCCATGGTAACTAGATCAATATACTAGCCCGTACGAAAGGGATTTAAAAAATGCAGACGGATTATTGAGAGGGATAACCTTCGAATTACATAGATAATCCAAGGACCCCGACCAAGGTATGTCTAAGTTGAAAGTAATTTGAGGGACATAAAAAGGTCACGGGCAAAATAAGTAACATATATTAAAAGGTATACTTGGTGTTTGTTTCCTGGCAGTGAGTACTTATTCCAAAAATCTTTACCCGACCACGCAGTTACTTTTGTTCAGTGCAGCTCATAAATATTTGCAATCTTTATGTGAAATAACTTTTGGTGCACTTAAGACCAAGCATAGAATCCCATGATAAAACCTTTAAAGGAGGTGTTTAATCTATATCTAATCAAAGTGAAAACCCAAATACTTGTGGTAGACATACCCCTTTTACTTTATAATGATAAATCAAATGGAATTACAGAATATAACATAGTCCATTCTCTATGCTTTATTGCAACTCATCAAGGGAATTCTCTTGATTTTCAGAATTGCTCGCAGTTCCGTGAGGGGTTTTGTCAGACTGTTTAAATATTGGTGTACTAAGCATAAGATTCAACTTACTCTAATGTATCCAAGACATTTTCAAAATGATTATTTTTGTGACCTGAAAATGTTGGTCATGTGTAAGGTAAGAAACAATAAAGTGTTTACTTCAAAAGATATTGAGAACGTACAAAAAGTGTACGAGTGCATACTTGCAATGGAAATCGGGGTGCATATTTTTACGATCGAATTTGAAAGCAATTGTGTCAATATTAACACTTTTGCAATCGTCAGGAATGATCGGAGTTTCAGATCATTGTTTATTTATCTTCGCTTGGAAAGTTCGTGGCTTCTTGTTGGTGCAGTGAAGGAACAGATATGTGGAAAAAACAATAAGACCAAGAAATAATTTCTACACGAGCGGCAGCGACGATGTATATCCCGGTCTGATTCTTCTATGGAATTCGGTTCGAATGGTTAAAATAATACAGTGAATAGTGATTGTACATGTATTGCAACCAGATTTTTAAAAAAATAAGGAGGGTTTGGGGTTAAATAAGCATACAGTACAAACTGATCTAATCTTGATGGGAAATGACCCAACACTTCAGACGAATTCTGATGAAAAAGCTTGCATGATTTTCAGAAAGTTTTTTATTCAAGATGTTGAAGTTGCCGAGTCAATATAATCAATAATTTAACATTTATATCCAAGTAGTCTTTTAGTGCAAATGTGACTTACATAATTTAAAGCAGTGTAGTGGCTAGTGCATATTTTCAGGAAATAAACTGGGGTTTAACGTCCTACTGTTGTGCTCCGAACTGGGCTAATGAAGACTGACATACGCCATACAGTGTGCTGTGAGGGAAAGTTTGCCTGGCCTACTTTATATCGAATTCCAAATGTCAATGGATATTTTACGTGCACGTCAATATGTACACGGGACCTCGGATTTTCGTCACATCCGAACAACTAGACGGCTGTCCTTGTCAGACACTCCCTCCTCTACATCCCTGACAAGGGGGAACCATGCCCGCAAATCTGGATGAGCTTTCTCGGCCAATGCAGGGATCGAACACCCGACCTCAAAGCTAGCGAGCCAGCGTCTTACTCACTAAGCCACCGTGATCCCAGTCCATATTTTCAATGCGAGAGGTACTTATAAAACAGGACTTAAGAAATAGGAAAGATAAAAAAACAACCGAGATCTGTATTTCATTCAGTGAAATAATAGAAACATCAGTCGACAATAAGACACTGTATAAATTGATGAATGGTGTGAAAAAGTATTTAATTTGTAATCTCATAAGTCTAAGTGTTACAATGGATTACACCGCAAAATTCTAACGTGCAGTAACTTTATATGCATACACTGTACGACTCTGATGAACTATGGTGACCTAGTCGCCGATTCCTCTATTTTGAAAGTGATCTGTGAAAGAAGGTCTTTCTGAAAGAACATGGTTGTTGTTTGTTTAGACAAGATGGTTTATAGTTTCTTACAATATATATTTATTTTACATTTGTTAGTTTAGCGAGCACACGCGCACCATGTCAATAAAGAAGATTTGAGAATAGGTGTGTTACTGTAAAGCACTGTTTGAAAATTAAAGTAGCTTAGTCTCTAACTCAATATTATCAAAAATCTTCAACTTTGAAAACACAAATCATTTATCAATTCTGATATCCAATATTTTACACAAAATAAACATTTTCCATTGGTACACGAATCGTGTACCATAATGCGTTTCAGCCCGAGTTCTAGCAAGATACTCGGGGAACGAGGCTAGACACATTGCACCAAATCAAGCGACGTATGTAGACTGGAATAACCAGACGCTAGATATTTGAATTCGATTGAAACTGCTGGCTTTTTTCGTGGAACATAACTGATTTATAATCAGAGTAAAACGGAAACCATTGAATGTAAATCAGTTGATATACATTAATATTAAAGTATTATATGCGTTGTGACACACTTCTGTCAATTTCTAGGTCCCAAATGTTAGCGATTTAGCTCCTTTAAACATCCTTCAAGTTCAAATAAGGAGACTTCCTTTCAACCCATTCAAAAAATGACAACCTTGGCGCACGTTCCCAATACAATATGTGGGAAGCAGTGTTGGCTGGTTGGTGCAGTATTCCAATTTCTAAACAATTTTCAATTTCCCGTCTTTGAAGATTTGGGTTACTAATAAAAGTATCTAAAATTCAATGGATTTAAAGTCTAGGCGCTACGAACTTCTTGCTTAGTTACGTCAATGCCAAGAATTCTGTAAAATGTCACAAAGATCAAGTCCCTGGCACATAGTACATGTATAGGTTTTAACAAAGACCGGTGATATTCGACCAAGGAACATTAAAATTCCAGGTCAGCATTCGATCATCAAATGAAATTGTGGGAATTGGGGTTGTTAAACACGCCCCCAATTTGTGTTTTTCAATAAATGAAACATGTATTCATATTAATGAAATGACCTTTTTTTTTTGATTTGGCAACATATATTTTAAAAAGGAATTCGTGTTTCCTGTCGACAGATGTTAAAAATACATATCAAAACTAAAAGTAGAAAAACTGATCCCAAGAATTCCATCTTGATCAAATATAATATGTATTATTTAAATAAAGATTAATGAGTTCTGAGCTCACTGTATGCTATGTTATTGTGACCTCATAGACGAGTAAACACTGTTCTTTCGGGTTTTAAACCCAATATTTGTATTAAATTCCTCTCAGGATTAAGCCAGAATATAAAAGAATTGTTTATATTGTAAAAAAAAAACGATTACACATATTATATGCATCAAGAATACAGATCCCCGTATCATTTTTATAATGCTACTATTTAGAAATGAGAGAAGAAGCGTATTTCATTGGCGAAGAGGTGGGAGAGGGACAGGGAGTGGACCTGACTAAGTTACTAACTAAAATGGCCCATTTATAATCCCGTCGTTCCTAACGCTGTTCTCACTTGTCACGTCAGGGTGCAAAATTGACACATAAAGTGCCTAGTCTTTGTTTGGGGTGAATTGAGAAAATGCGAAGTGTTTATGCAAATTTACAATGCAGGTAAAATACCCCTTGGGAGTTGGAGCAAAACGTCAATATTCTCGCATTGCACACATTATTGACAATTCCATAAGCCTTGAGTAGAGGTAAAACAAGCGAGAATGTGACGTATAACTCATAGAGAATAAACTGCTTTGGGTGTATGTGTGCTTCCATCGCCTTTTAGTCCTGAAAATTCCTGGATCTGCATCTAGATGAACATTTACTAAATGAACATTCTTCTATAGTCTAAAAAATTCTCCGCCTAAAATCGCACCGATATGTGCAATGTTGGAACCAAGTCCGATAATTTGTTTAGTGATCGATTGGTAACATTATAGTAAGGTAAACCAACGTGAACCTAATTTTGTCCACGAAAATGGACATTGGCACAGATTGGCAAGGGGCATTTTGTGAAGATAATACTTATGATGTCAAGACTGGGGAATAATTAACATTGGCAAAACTTCATTTACTGACCTGTCTCAATAATCCAAACAAAATAAAACTGGATATGTCAAAAGAAAGTGAGAATGACAAATAAAATTATGTTCTCAATATAACATTAGCTATCTTTAGGTGGTGGTAAATCTCAGAGGAAAATCTAGTCAAGGCAAAAGAAGAGACAAACCTCAATGACCTCTGGGTGTATGTACTATTAACATGGTATGGACGACATTGACGAAGAGATTGTGTGGTTTTTAGGATCATGGTAAACCCGTTCTACAAATCTTAATAAAACACTTTGACAAATACTTGATAAATATCCAAAACCAGATGATATAGGAGCAGCCGTTATGATAAATCCTAAAAGTACATTTCCTATTATCAGGAAATATTTTGCATTGAATCTAGGTGATTATAAAGAAGATATATTCTTCGGCATTAACGTTTGGTGTATTAAATATCATTTTCAAATTAGGGCGGATACAGGAGCAGCCGTTATGATAAATCTTAAAAGAACATTTTGTTCTGGTGGCTACTCCTGTTATCAGGAAATATTTTTGCATTGAATCTAGGTGATTATAAAGAAGATGTATAAGATATTCTTCGAGATTAACGTTTGGTGTGTTAAAATATCATTTTCAGATTAGCTTGGATTATTTGAATTATTTTCTCAAAATATTTGAATTATTTTCTCAAAATATTTGAATTATTTTCTCAAAATATTTGAATTATTTTCTCAAAATATTTGAATTATTTTCTCAAAATATTTGAATTATTTTCTCAAAATATTTGAATTATTTTCTCAAAATATTTGAATTATTTTCTCAAAATATTTGAATTATTTTCTCAAAATATTTGAATTATTTTCTCAAAATATATGAATTATTTTCTCAAAATATATGAATTATTTTCTCAAAATATATGAATTATTTTCTCAAAATATATGAATTATTTTCTCAAAATATATGAATTATTTTCATTTTCTCAATTTATATGAATGAATGATTTTCTCAATTTATATGAATGAATGATTTTCTCAATTTATATGAATGAATGATTTTCTCAAAATATGTGAATTATTTTCTCAAAATACATGAATATATAAATTAAAAATACTTTCGAGAGATGTTTGTTTTAAATCTATTCTACTCTTACCTTTCCACGTAAATCTTTATCCCTTGAACCATTAAAAATCACAGATTACATCCGAGAGGTCTAAAACACATCATTTATTTTTCCAGTCTCTTAAATATCGAGAATGAAACCACACAGAACGAAACTGGAAACGATGAACCAAATTTGAATTAACTCCTTATCCTGTTTAAGAACTAAATTCTCCACTTCAAAGATATGATTCCAAAAACAATCGTCATGTGAGTAAATTTGTTTCTACTGCTGAACTTCTGTCGATTATGACGTTGTTCAATTTTCACAAGAACACCAAGTCACATAAGAATTTAGTTTTGTGCACAATCAATAGTCTTAGCCCAAATAACAAATATGTTGATCTTCCACATCGAACAGAGTGTGTACAATGATCATTACTGCATGACAATCAAGAACAAATTGGCAGATATTCCGTTTAAAGATATGTTAGACACCATTTGAAAAAATTGTAATTTCCTTTTTTTTTCTTTAACTTTAGCTAGAAAACGCATGAAATGTAAACGTACACGGTAGATTTGATTTGCGAATTATATTTGACATACAGCGAACAGTTGTGTCCTTAAAGAGAAAAACACCCTCATTCAAGCACAGTTAGAAAATCTTTGTCTTTCTAAGCAAAGGCAAATCCGGAGTTACAATCGCTGAACTATGTTTGCTGAAGTATTGAGGACAACTTTCATTCACGGTACTCAGCAATAGTATTTTATGGTTCGTCGCTTATCAGAATACCAGACTGTTTCTGGACAGACATGTTATAATGACTTTAAGTTAACGTGGGTAGCCTACAGAGTGACGAAATGACAGGTCTGACACCTGATTATTCCCTCTACCTTTCAATTCAAATATATCCATGATAGAGTCTCAAAAATCAAAGTAAATCGTCTGTAGATTTGGCTATGGAGAAGGGAGACAAATAATTAAATATTTACTCGTAAAGAATCATCTGGGCACACTGTCTTGGCTTAGCCAATGGGCTCGAATAGTAAGATCAATGTTTGGTAAACAGATAAAGAAGAATTTTCGAGGGTAAAGAGGAAGTAATAGGAGCATCGTTCTCGGTCAAAATGTTCTTTTATCGTTTTGTTTAACAGTAGACATCTTTGTTTTACATCGTGTCAACACAATAGTGAAGTCCTGGAATAGCCAGTCTAACAAAGTTTTAGTTCATTCTGGTCACACATTCGGCCCTCATATATTCAACTGTACGAGAGGAGACAAACTCGTGTCACTTTCTGTCGATCAAGTGCTAATAGACTGTTAATAATTATCAGCCAATTTCAAAGTGTGGATTTTATAGTCTGTCAATTCGCATTCGCATCGCTGAACACAAGAAATAACATTTATTTATAATTCTAGAAATTCGCGTTTTCTCTCATGTAAAAATGCACTTCGAGTCAGGGTCGTACCTAGCGGAGGTGCTTGGGGTACATTGCATCTCCAGAAAATTAAGGTGCCCCATCCCCTAAAAATAATTTGACAATCTTTCGATTATAAAAATAATACATTATTATGATCACACAGTGAGGCTTTCAAGGCATTTCTCGGTTGGTTTTAAGGGCGCTCACACGCCAATGGGTTCGTTTGCCCTGATCCAAACGTTCTTATATCACTTACGTGGAGGCTGTGGCGCCCAACCACTCTGCTGCACCCCCACTTTTAAAATCCTACACACGACTCTGCTTAGAGTGTAAGTGCAATTGATTGATTGATTAAATGTAGTTATTAATATGTTTATGTATTGTAGGGCCTACATATTGATTTTGCCTTATTTCTGTACATGTCAATACATTATTATGATCACACAGTGAGGCTTTCAAGGCATTTCTCGGTTGGTTTTAAGGGCGCTCACACGCCAATGGGTTCGTTTGCCCTGATCCAAACGTTCTTATATCACTTACGTGGAGGCTGTGGCGCCCAACCACTCTGCTGCACCCCCACTTTTAAAATCCTACACACGACTCTGCTTAGAGTGTAAGTGCAATTGATTGATTGATTAAATGTAGTTATTAATATGTTTATGTATTGTAGGGCCTACATATTGATTTTGCCTTATTTCTGTACATGTCAAAATTTTGGGGAGAGAAATTATAGAATTTGCCCGTTTCCCGTGTGTCAATTTCTCGTCCACTCAACTAGAACTAGTCCGAAACAGCAATAAGGCCACGTGGATAGGGGGACTAGAACCAGAATATCTGGTCATGTCATTTGGTGTCGGCGCCTCCAAAGACCAATAAGGCTCTATAAAATATCATGTGGTTGGTCAGGCGCTGACCCAGAAAGAGGTGATATGAGGGACACTTTGCTTATGAGGGCGGCACCCATGTCTGGGGTCCTCCCTCCGAAAATTTTAAAAAATAGCGCTGCATGAAACACGTTTTTCGGCCACTCTGGTGATATCTAGGATTCGATTTTGTATTTTATATGGTAGATTTTTTTTCAGGGGAGCCATATTTTTGGGGAGAGGCATTTGCTCTTGGTACTCCGCGCCTGTGGTGGCGCCCAATAGCCTCCACATCAGTATAATAAATTTGGACAAGGGCAAACAAATTAGGTACCCATTGGCGTGTGGGCGCCATTAAAAATGAAACCGACCGACTCATCCGTGCCTTAAGAGCATCACTTGTGTGATCATAATAAAGTGTATTATTTTATACATTAAAGTTTGTCAAATTTTTGATGGGGCGCCCTGAGAAATTTCTCAGGGCGCCTTATTTTTCTGGGGGTGCAATGTACCCCATGCACCACCGCTAGATACGACCCTGAACGATTTGCACTAAACAGTATGATGCTAAAAGTTAGCCAGACTGTTGTTTGCCATACATTAGCCAGTTCGGCCACACTTAATTTTATTCGATCGTTAAAAATCTGGTTAACCAATGTTTGTACTAAATAAAATAGTTACCGAAGTATTAATCGATTGTTTTTTATAAGATATTTTTGGTCGACGGTTTTGAGGTGTCTGTTATTTCGAATCCAGACGACATTATCCACATTTAGAACATCTATTTTTGTTGTTCGGGGGTCTGTTTTTGAATTTACACACATACAGCCCACATAAAATGTACATTTATATGATAGGTAATGACTGCAGTTGCGAAATATCAACAAATTGAATTTATCTCATTTCTGAAAATAATTTTGGAAGCATATCCCTATACAGGGACCCAGGAAGCAATTTGGCAAACTGATGTGTAGGATATTTTCGCTCGGCTGCTTAAATAAGAGAAACTCCTGAAAAATGCCAAGTTGTTTCAACAGTAAAAGTGTTGGATATTTAAAAAGACGGATATTTTGATATTGATTTTAAGTTCTAACCAGGACATGTTGCTTCTGGTTGGCGTTCTTGGACCATCATGTTTTAATCTAAGAAAAGACTTAAGGAATGGCTATTTGAAAGTTAAATGTACTAATGTTCACTAAAAGAGGGGTTATTTGCCGACAACTGAAAGATTTTACCTTCACCAGACAGAATTGTGTTCGTGAGACTGCAAAACATCATCTTAAATAGTCTTTTCTGAATAAAAGTATTCTGAAATCGTCTTTTCTGAATTAAACTATTCTGATATGGGCTTATCTGAGAAAAAAAAACTATTCTGAAATAGCTTTCCTGACTGAAAAAAAAAATTCATTTTGTTTATGTTGTTTCGCAGGGACATTAACACTCTTGCTGGCTTGACAGGCCCAGAATTTTTTTTAGCCTTATTCTAACTACAAGATGTTTAAGTGTCCTACCTGTTGTGTAAATTATCCATTACAACCTATCTTAATTGTTCAGAGGGTTCGAAAATATGTTTAAATTCAAGTTGCATTTGAAAGTGTTTACGTAAAGCTTTTCAAACCATGTTACGACATGTAGTTGAATTTTTCAAATTTTAAAAATTAGGTGTCTTAAAATGAAATTTGTATCATTTATTAATTGAAATATTGTAAAAAGAATAAAGATTGGTACATTTTATTCAGTTACTACAAGAGTGTTATTGGGGCTTCAAAGTTTGTCAAAATATGGTGATCAGTTTGTTCATGCTGATCAATGTATAAATCTTAATAGGTAAAATTTCGAAACATAGTTTTGACTAAATTGTGACATTTTCCATGGGGTTGATTAAAGGGGGTTAATTGCACAGATGAGGGTTATATAACATCTATTTACATGATCATGGGCATGGATTAGGAGGGTCAGGTCCCCCTTTAAAATCAAAAGGGTGGGGATGAATAGGTCTTCGTCCCCCCCCCCCCATGATTTTGATCGCTAAGACAGATTTTCAGGTTAATATTCACATGAATGTCCGGTTCTGAAGGCTATCTAACCACTGCCTTGGGTCTCGCAACAGTAAAATAATCTTAACAATATCTTCCTTCTTAATTTTGGGTATTCCACTTTTCCATATCGCCATCATATTACCCCTCGAAATAACACTGGTAAACTGTTCGTAATTATTATTTTGGTTTGGTAATGATAGGTTCCAGGATTTTCCCCCCCCCCCCCCAAAGCTTATGACAAATCCACGCCCTTGGTGCCATCTAAATTTCATTGAGGTATTTCACTGAAGTTTGTCTATTGTCTTATAGCTGTATCTACAGGTGGTAACAGTTGTCAGATCATGAAACTGGACATAAAGCTTAAGTCCGGGGATATACTGAGAAACTGGAGACGATAAACACAAGTTAAAAGACAGCACACAACCAATTAGGAATAAATGTCCTTTATTATAGGTAACAAATTGCATCCATTTAAAGATAATAACAAAGTTGTGTTGAGTGGGTGTTTTCTATTTAAAGGTTTCTCCTATTTTAATAATATTTTTATTGCACATATACCATAACAAGCTACATCTAAAATTAAATGAATGTCTTTAATGGCCATGAAAATCAATTTTCCTTTTTAATTGACTTTTGCTTTTTACTTGTTTGTACCCTGGTTGTTTTTTTTCTATCTACGTCAATTTCATCACCAAAAATCTGAGCAAAATGAAAGTAGAGTAGAAAGAAGAGAAAATGTGCACAAGAATATGATGATATAAGTACTGGAAATAGGTCTGGTAGTTGTGGAGGAGGAATAATAAACTGACTGGCACCAGTTAGTAACATGGCCCCTACCATAGATATAATAAACTATAAAAAATAAAAACGAAATTATAAGATACGGACAGGTAATTTACTTTAAAGTGAGAATTTCAAATTTTCTAAGAAAGTCAACTCACTATTATACAAACGTGGGCATTATCCCCCCCCCCCCTTGAAAATTTATGACACAGGAATAACAACACAATTACCTCCCCTGTTTTACTATTGACAACATAGGGCAGCCATTTTCCAACGTTGGAATTTGAAGTTGAAAAGATATTTTTGCCAATTTCTCAGCTGGCAATAGTGAATTATAGGATTAATAGGATTATTCTTTAACAAGGTAGGACTGTTTATGGATACCATCTATTTCAGGGCTTTATTTGAATTAGTTTTTAAAATATAACTTAAAAATTTGAAATTGAAGTTTTAACTGCAGTTTGAAAAATTCTTCAACACAAAATATCACACCACAGCTAAGTGAAGAAGTTTGTCTATAAGTCTAAAATGTCCCTGGACTCTTGACTACAATGTTCACTCTTCAAACCATGAGATTTTTTTAACTGGTTTCCCAATTGTCAGGGGTAGTCTGCTGGACTGATGAGTAAAGTATTTCCTAGTTGCTCGGATGTGATGAAAAACTAATAAACCTATAACTTACGTTTATTTTTTTCAGTGGTGATAAACTATCTGGTTTTTGGTTATTAAATGGTTCAGATATATAAACACATGCAATCAAAAACATCACTGATAAACCAATATACGGTAAAATTAATCCATCTTTAACTAACAGAGGCAACATACTGAAATATACATAATAACAAAATAACTTAAAGCGAGAATTTCATATTTTCTAAGAAAGTCAAAAGGTTGTCAAATCACTATTATACGACCATGGGCATTATATCAGATGCTCAAAAATCAGTGACACTTGAAATAACAACACAATTACCTCCCTTGTTATCCTATAGACAACATGAACGGCCATTTTCCAACGTTGGAATTTGAAGTTGAAAATGATATTTTTTCCAATTTCTCAGCTGGCAATAGTGAAATATTGGATTAGTAGGACTATTTTGTAACAAGGTAGGACTGTTTATGGATACCATCTATTTTGAGGCTTTATTTTAATACATTTAAAAAAAAAAAATTGAAAATTTGAAATTGGAACTTTAACTAATATCTGGTTCAGAGTTGAATTAAAAACCATCAATTGTCAGACACTCGTATGAATTAATTAATGGTCAGTTCAGCCTTTTGACTTTTCAAAAATTTAGATTTTTTAAAACCATGATAGTAAAACAAACCAATGCTCGTATTTGCACAAAGTCCAAGCTTATTCAATAAAAACTGACAATTGTTTTTCTGATCGTTATTACTAGAAATGAAGTTAAAGAATTCATCATTATATTATCTGTATGCAAGACTGAAAATAAATCCCCAGTCACAAATATTCTTAAGCACAGTTTCAGGCTTTGCCATGCACAATCCTTCTGGTGCTTGTCATTTAGTCCAGTGTTGATTTATCTTCTATTAATACATGTACATGTCCGGCACAACGTTTCAAATGTCCGGTACTAGATCAATAGCGCCTGGCATTATGTCAGGTACAGCTAAAACTGTTATCTCTAGGCCTGCTGTATGGTTACATTACAGTATAAATAAAGAGAGAGAGATGGAAATGGGGTTTAACGTCCACTCAACATAAACTAGGTCATTAAGGGACTGACATGTTTTAATTTTATTTCAAAAATTCGTTTGCATGTGGGGGGTCTTTAGCAGTGGGAGGAAACCAGTAGACCCGGAGAAATCCCATGATATTGGACAGGCGACCCTACTCCTTGCCACATACAACCGGGTATTCGATAACCATTCAGCCATCCCCCCCCCCCCTCAGTATAAATAAATAATATATCAATCTTACCTAAATGTAGAAATAGATAAAAACCATATACTTGTCAATGGTTCTCTATTAGCTAACATACACACAGATCTATAAACAAAATATACACATCATTAATAATACAGGTATATGATCAGGCCCTGAGTTCACAAAGAAATCTCAGACTTAAGTTGGGAATTTGCTCAACGTTTAATCACAGTTTATGAGAAATACCTTTGATCTAGAAACACAAAACTGTGTACATAGTTTCTTATTGATGTACTTAATACATTATAACAACAAAATTATTATAAAGGGCTATATTGTAGTTAAATTAAGGTGAACAATACTTATTCTATTCATAAAAGGTGTCATCTTTATTGGTGTAACCTAGGTTTTTACTTCAAAATTTTACCAACTTGTCAAATTTTGATGTATATTTTGTTTAGCTGTTAAAATTTATCCTAAAAGTATGACCATTTTTAGTATTATCCAAATTAATATACACATATAGAACTATTATCATTTAGCTTGATAAAGAAGAGAGTATCCTTTTCGAAATGTTGCTTAGTATTAAACTCAGTAATTGTGTATCCATAAAATTGTACCTTGTGTTAACTATTATAGTGTTTTTATACAAAAATACTAAAACTTTAATGGTATTTTCATATTAAGTTATTCGAATGATAATTGACTGACATGTGTTCTCCAGCAGGTCAATTACACTGCCAGTATGTTAAGATTGGAAAACATGACTGGAATGAGAGAGAGAGAGAAATGGGGTTTAATGTCCAGTCGACACAAACTATTTCATTTCGGGACTAACATATAGTTCAATTTTTTTCAATAATTCGCTTGCTTGTAGGGGTCTTAAAAACTGGGGGGAAACCTGAGGACCCGGAGATAACAGGTTGGACAGGTGACCCTACAGCTTGTCACATACAACCAGGGATTCGAACCACGCCAGTTGACTCAATGACAGGCTTTATGATACAGCGCGCACATGCTAATCATTCAGCCATCTACACACCCCTCCCTACTATGTAAAGCGAGTCAAGACTATTGCTAGGATGGTGTATCCTCAAGTAACAATTTGAAGATAATGTGTACAGTTATTATTACAGTTTAATATGACTTACATGGCTGGTATTAATATAGATTTTTCATGTACTTGAAATGAGAAGAGAAAGAATACCAGTGAAGAATTCACCTATAAACAAACAGAATTTAATGTTATCAAAGAATTTACCTATAGACAAAACAGAATTTAATGTTATCAAAGAATTTACCTGTAAACAAAACAGAATTTTATGTTATTAACTAACTTAGAATAGATATATTGTGTGTAACACAATACTACAGTATTCTTAGAAAGAAAATAAACCAAGCTTAAAATATAGTGTAAAATTTTTTTTTTAAATCTCTGGTTTATTGGATGGTTGAAGCAAAGATAGGGTGCCAGCCAACAAAATATTCACACAGCAGCTAAGATATCAGCACAGTCCACAAAAGTCACATTATTTAGGTAAATAAACAGTACTAATATGTGTTTACTTATAAGTAATCTATATTGTCTGTTTACACTGGAATATTGCTGAGAAAGTGCTTCATTAATTTCTAGTTATTACACATATTAATTGCTGTACGTTATACTGTATTTAAAAAAAAAGTTTAGTTTATTCAGAAAATATGGTTAGTAAGTTAAGTTCTACATCAAATACTAGTGTACACATTACTGTTTAGGTTATACCGCATACAAAGAAATGAAATAAAAAATTCTCACCAGTGCATATTTAAAATTTGTTATAGTTGGTTTATATAGAAGATGAAGTGATGAAGGCAGTAAACATAATAATGTTGTACTTAAACTGAAAAATTGAAATCAAAAATGCAAACATAATGTTTCAAATATGTTTAACTTTAAAACTGTTTCAATTGCATTTATTAATTGAACTAAAAATACACAGGACAAAATTGTTTTTCATAGAACTGTGTCCTTTTTGTGTTGCAATTTTTTGGCAGTTCAAGTGTAGACCCAAAAATCGAGCTAAATGCTAAAACATTTCAATATTCAGGAGTAAATTAAACTGCCACCCACAGCCAATATTTTGGTTTGGTTTGCGAACATGTGTGCAAACCATTGAAATACTACAATGATAAACAAGGTAGACCTAATAAAATCTTCTTAATACATTTATTATAGTTCTCATATTAACCAGGTTCAAAACTAAGAGGGAGAGAGAGAAATGGGCTTTAATGACCACTGGATACAAAGCAGGTCATTTTGGGACTAACATATGGTTTGTTTTTTTTCTTCAATAATTCGCTTGTGCGTAGGGGTCTTTAGCAGTGGGAGAAAACTGGAAGACCCGGAGAAAACCGATGAGGTTGGACAGGTGACCCTACTCCTTGTCACGTACAACCAGATATTTGGAACCATGCCAGTTGACTCAATGCAGGTTTTATGATACAGCAGGCACCTACTAACCACACGGCCATCCAACCCTGCTTCAAAACTAAGAAGAAATTAGAAGTGATGGAAACTTTAACCCTTGACTCAAGAAAATGGGAGCTAAACCGCTAATGAAGTTCATACTTTCTGGAAGAAGAGGAGACTTTGAGCCCTGATTGTGGCAACGAAAAATACTAACCTAAAATAGAATTGTACTACTTACCATAACAAAACCAGATTTTCTTGTGATAAAATATTTTTTAACTTTATTAATACTGATAGACTACACCAAAAACTAGCAACTTTATCCTGCAAAACAAGATGATATTTTCTTTATAAACCCTTCCCCACAGCATACATATAGTACTCATACCCAACTGGGTAGCAGGACACCTCTTATAGGTTAGCTTGATAGCTTCTCATCCTAAATTTTAATCTTACATTATTGACTAAGACCACTAAACCAGGCCTTTATTCACAGTGACTGGCTGTAATATGTGAGTTGTAACCTGACTATTAATACATGTAACACTTACCTCATATAGACCTCTATTGAAGGGAAATAACCTTGTTAAAACTTGCTTAGCCGACTCCACACTTGTTAAAAATGGAGACCAACATACAAGAAAAGTTATGATTACTGTTAATCCAATTTTAATTAATTCAAATAACCTGAAAAATAGTGAAAGAAGATTACTTATTTATATTCATTTTATCACTTTTTAACAAACAGACCCTAAGTTCAAAAAGCATTATCAGACTTAAGAATATACTCAAAATGGTTCACCTTATTTTAACTAAAATATAAACCTTTAAAAAACTTATGTTGTTTTAATGTATCAAATTTGTCATAAACAGTAATTTAAAGTTGAGTAAATTTTTAACTTTAGTTTGAGAATGCTTTGTGAACTCCAGGCCAGATTTAGATAACTTCTGTGCTTCAATAAATCCTGCATAATAATATATCTGAAAACACAAACATTCTTTTAAATTTTAAAAAATGGAATGGGGTTTAACATTTCAATGAACTTTGTAATTTTGGGACTTGCATAGTAGTTTTTCATTTTTATGGTTAAACGTGGAATGTTAGGTGGTGGATTTATTTACAAACTCTTGATTCAAATTCCAGCAGCCTAGGGATCTAATACAAATACATTTTCTTGACATATTAAAGAATATTCTCTATCGGAGACAATCTGGTTATGAGTGTCCTAACCACACAACTACTGCAAATAAAAGTGTATATCAGAAATTGTCAGCTTTGTGACCTTCCCTGTTCCTAGGTGCTCTAATAAGAATATCCTGCAAAAATATATCTTAGATATTTTCTAAATACATACCCTTTAAAAGGTCCTGCTTTAAAACATTTACCTAATAAAAAGGTAAAGAAAGGCATGGCATGATAGAGTTCCATTTGTTTATAATTAAGAGCTAATGTAAATAAAGCTGCTCCTATCATCTGTAATTCAGAGCCTAAACAAGCTACAGCTAAAACAGCTAAACCTAAACTTATGCCATTGTATCTTACAGATAATTAAGGTTTACAAAAGTTAAATAAAAAGAACATTACTCGAAGGGCTGGATAACCCATTGACGTTAACTTTACCATTGCTTCTCTTATATGCACCAAATCTAATTACAATATATCCAATAGATTCCAAACAAAATTCACAGAAAAATGAAAATTACAGACTTATTTTGGTATATTCTCATGCATTAGTAGTAAATGATACTTTGTATTTTATGCAAGAAAGCTGTTCTCAATTGAAAGGATACTGAAAATGACCATAATCTATTAAAATCAACCCTGGATATAACAATATCACCATCAAACCAAATAACTGTAATATAAAATAATACATCATATCAATCCATATTTAGAAAATCAGAGGTGACTTTAATTAGAAAACATCTGTTATATTTATATTATAATTTCTGGTGACCTTTTAGCAGTTCAGTTTTTCAACAGCAGAGATTTAAGCATTGGCATACACATGATCTCATAAATTTCTTGTCATGTTTAGTCTACCCTTAGCCCTCTGCAGCAAGAGAGAGAGAGAGATGGGGTTTAACATCCACTCAACACAAACTAGTTCATTTCGGGACTAACGTGTCTTTAGCAGTGTAGCAGTGGGAGGAAACCAGAGGGCCCGGAGAAAACCCACGAGATTGGACTCCTGTCGGAATTTTTCTGCCTGCGTCGGAAAACAATCGCTGGTTAGCTATGCTCGCATTTTCGCCGGGAGAGAGTTTTAGTACGACATATCCTCTCAAATTCGGCTGGGAGATAGTTAATGTCGGCTGGAAACTCTTAATTTTCCGACACATTCGCCACCTGCATGTCATAGAGGCCTAAATTCACTCTCACAGCTTCTAATTTTCGAGCTCTCCCCTACTCCTGCTTACGGCAGTCGGTGATGACCTTCGTTCATTGATTTTTTGTTGTCGAAAATTTATCTTCCTCGCTCCCCTATGTCGGCTAAATTTTGGTTTCTGGCTTCGGGCCTGCTCACCATGAATAATATATATTAACCATAACCTTTTGAACCCCTAAGATAAAAAATCCAAGCATTGCATGATCTATTTAGAGTAATGTATTCTTCAACTCCTTGAAAAAACATTTTTATGTCTCGTAAGTGTATATCTCAGTTATGGCTTGACAGATTGTCTAAAATTTTGTATACAATCTTATTGGAATACACTTACATGTAATTTAATCAAATCTAAAATTATTTTTATACCAACTGGTGCTTACGTCCAAAATGCTATTGTCTATTTAATGTTACAAATATACAGTTTCACAGCACCATCTTGATTATGTGGAGTGAGACTCCAAAAATCACACTGCGGGTAAGATACAAAGACAACCTAGGGCTAGAAAGATGCAGAAGCTAATGGGAAAGTATAGATAAAACTTATAAACATACCATTGATTTATCATCTAACTGATCTTGTGCAAGATAAAATAATACTGCCGCTGGTAAAAATATGAGAAAGTCTGCTACTAATACTGAAAAGATAATTATTCAACAAATCTCAGACACAAAAAATCCCAGTACAACACACTACAGTATCAGTACTTAAAGGAGCTAAATCGCTAACATTTGTGATCCAGAAATTGACAAAAGTGGGTCGAAACTCATATAATTCTGTAATATGAATGTATATAAACTGATTTACATTAAATGCTTTCCGTTTTAGTACAATTTCAAATCAGTTATGTTCGGCGAAACAAGCCATTCAGTCTCAACCCAGTGCATTTTTTTTAGCGCCTGGTTATTCCAGTCCACATATGCAGTGTGATACAGTGCAATGTGTCTAGCCTCGTCCCTCGAGTCTCTCAATAAAACTAGGACCGGAGCGCAACATGGTACACGATTCGTGTACCAATGTTAGAAAAATTATTTTATCTTAAATATCGGATACCAGAAGCTCATCTTTTCCTGGTAAGTTTACATCATCAATGTTGATTTAAATTGACCAATAATTCGTGTTTTCGATGTCGAAGATTTTGGAGGATTTTGAGTTACGGACTTAGGTCCTTTAAAGAGTGAATTCTATAATTCAAATCTTCTTCCCCAATTAGAATGACTATTGTCAAGTCTCAAGAATAATGGATGATATCTAACTGTGTTTATTTTTATGCTGTCTGGGAATTCCAAGCTCAATTGAAAGAGACAAGCTATCCAAGCCAAGGCATATGCCAGCAACAATTGAAAAAGAAAATGTTTTAGATAACCGAACCTTATTGAGCATTCATAAAAATTTTAAGATTCTCAGAGTAGTTTTTACTGCAAACCATTTGTAGACAGAGAGAGAGAAAAAGGGTTTAACGTCCACTCAACTCAAACTAGGTCATTTTGGGACTAACATATGGTTTAATTTTATTTCAATAATTCGCTTGCGCGTAGGGTTCTTTAGCAGTGGGAGGAAACCAGAGAAAACCCACAATGCTGGACAGGTGACCTTAGTCCATGCCACATACATCTGGAGATTCGAAAACTCGACAGTTGACTTAATGACAGGCTTTATGATACAGCACGCATGTGCTAACCATTCGGCCAACCATTTGTAAAACCATCTGTACTTACCTGTATATCTCATAAATAATTTATGGTAATAACTTTCATAACCTCTTGACTTGTATAATCTCACCCAGTCAGGATTAATATACTGTGCTCTAGAAATAAATACACTTTACTAAAATAGAGGCTATTATCAAATATTTACTTACCGTACAATAAATTGTAAATTAATTCAATAAATTCCTAGAAAAAAATGTCATGTTTTAAAAGTTACACTTTTTATTTCTGGTTGACCAATATCATTAACTATCTACTACATTGAATTCCAGTTTAAGTACAATTAATACTTACATGTAGCCACATATTTTACTATGATAAGCTGTTAGAGGAGGATAATCTAGACCCCAATACTGTAAGTCATTGTTTGTTGTATTTCTGTACCTGTTTTAAAAAATGTGTGTATTTCTAATTATCTATACAATTCTGATGTAATCTAAATCTAAAGATTAATTTCTGTTTTAAACTTTTGTGCAGAATTACCATCGAACAGCAAAACATGACTGGACACATATTTCCCCAATGAATAATGGTTTGAGCACCGCTTAAAGAAAACAGATAATACTGATAAAGAGTAGTTAGATATCATTGTCTCAATATATATTTCAAAGTAATTTCAATTAGAGGACCAGAATAGTAGCCAAACAGAAAGGAGACTGCCAAACGGGGGAAATAGTATTTTTTCTCACCAATCAGATACAGGTAGATTTAATGTTATTTCCATCCAGTGTCTCTGAGCTTCATAGTCACCATACATAGGTGGTTTACTTTGTCCTTTAAATAAACAATATATTATTAAAGGTAGATCTGCAGGTAATGAGCTTGCTTTTAACACTGGTTTCAGAATATAGAAGGTATATTATATTACCCTCCATTTTCTTTCACTGCATCCAAGATTAAATTTTTTTTAAAAAGTCCCTGACAATTGCAAATAACAGATAGACATTTGAAGAGACTTTATAAGTGACCAACTATAACTTTGGATTCACTAATTAAATATTACAATATAGTAATCCATCCTGGTTTTAATCCTGTGAATATGTTTGATCGGACACCCTTTTTTCATCAATAATATTACCACTATATAACTATATATAATCCTATAACTATAACCCTAATCCTTATCATAAATTAGGGATAATGTGTTTGAGAAATAATGGCAAAGATAGGTGGCATAAAAGTTGGAAAAAGAGTGTTGGATCAAACATAATCGCCTTTAAGTGGAATCCTTTCAAGCGTCGGAACCATGGTGGCAGTGTAAGTAGGGGGCTGTAGATATTTTCAGCCTGATTTTCCTTTGTTAGTGGTGCAGGACAGAGTGTTTGACAAGGAACAGTATATAGGATAGGGCAAAAAAAAAAATTAAGGTGGAAATACTGATATCGTGGCAAAACTTCCATTATTAATTATTTAGCACAATGTTAATGGGAATCAATGTATATATAATTAATAAAGGTCTATGTGGTCTTTTTCATTACTAAATCATATCCCATTCATTCATTTTTATATGATTTTTAGCCCGGTAGGCTAAATTTTAGGGGGTGGTATTTTGGGTCGTATCGAACTGTAGGCTATATAATTTCTATAGCCGTATTCTTCCATTCACGTCTTATTAAATGGATCCCATTGCTGTACTGTTCTGTATCATCATCGATCATATGTAAATGTAATCATAGATTAGAAATATATATTTCTATGAATGAATATTATTATTAATTATTATTATATGCTGTGTAAATTATTGTAATCTTCTGCGGGCAATGAAGAATAAGGCATTGAATGGCAATGCATACGTAATTCAAGACGTTAGAAAGTACATTATTTTAATGATTATACCTGAGTAGGTATTTTGTGAAACGGACCATCTTAGTGCAATTGATATAACGACTAAAACACAGACTTCAACTAATAACCCCATGTTTCTTTAGTAAACAAATCGCGGCCACGAAAACGCGGAAGTAGTCCCTGTTATCATACCAAAACTTCCAAGATGATAATTCGAATAGTCTGGATACACGTGGCTTGGAGCAAGTGAGCCAACTAATCGTATCTCAAAAATAAAAGAGTTTCTACGTTTCCACTCTCACTTACAGATGAATGAAAAATAAAATCATGCTGGTGTTTGTAACATAAATGCTTATCACTACAGGGTATTTCAAGAAATTGGCAAGATTAAAGGACCTAAGTCCGTAAGTCAAAATCCTCCAAAATCTAACACGAATTAGACTAGTTATCTCCCTTGTAGGTATGTTGTTATTAATTGGCGGGAAACTCTGAAACTCGTATAGACTATAGAGGATATTTACAATTTTCTTCGCTGACATATTAAATTGTTACTTCCAACCGGACCGAGTAAACTCATTTCTGCAATATAATACTACTCTGGTGAAGTGAGGTGCTAGAATGTGTAGTAGATTATGCATGTAAATTTATCTTTATGTCCTGGCTATAGATAGATACAAAAAAAAAAGATAATATTTTAATCATGGCTATGCAGACAGAAAAAACTACAACAGTTGCTGAGGTACAACTACAAGAAGAAGAAGAAACTTTTGGGCCTTTGCCTATTTCAAAATTAGAGGGTAATGGTGTGAGTAATAATGATTTAAAGAAATTGGAGGAAGTTGGATTCTTCACTGTGGAAGCAGTTGCTTTTGCACCAAAGAAAAGTCTGTTGAGTATTAAAGGTATCAGTGAGGCCAAGGCTGATAAAATTTTGGCAGAGGCAGCTAAATTGGTACCAATGGGATTTACAACAGCGACTGAATTTCATCAAAAAAGATCTGAAATAATACAAGTAACATCAGGTTCTAAAGAATTGGATAAACTATTACAAGGTGGTATTGAGACTGGCTCTATAACTGAAATATTTGGTGAATTTAGAACAGGGAAAACACAATTATGTCACACATTAGCAGTAACATGTCAGTTGCCAATAGATATGGGTGGAGGAGAAGGTAAAGCAATGTATATAGATACCGAAGGAACTTTTCGACCGGAAAGATTATTGGCAGTTGCAGAGAGATATGGGTTATCAGGAGGTGATGTACTAGATAATGTTGCCTATGCTAGAGCCTATAACAGTGATCACCAATCTCAACTTTTAATTCAAGCTGCTGCTATGATGTCAGAATCAAGATATTCTTTGTTAATAGTTGACAGTGCTACAGCTTTATATAGAACTGATTATTCTGGGAGAGGGGAGTTATCAGCCAGACAGATGCATTTAGCAAGATTTTTACGTATGTTACTACGTTTAGCAGATGAGTATGGTGTAGCAGTAGTGATTACTAATCAGGTGGTAGCTCAAGTTGATGGAGCTGCCATGTTTTCAGCTGATCCTAAAAAACCTATTGGAGGAAACATTATAGCTCATGCTTCCACGACCAGGTTATATTTAAGAAAAGGCAGAGGAGAGACACGAATCTGTAAAATATATGATTCACCTTGTTTACCAGAGGCTGAGGCAATGTTCGCTATTAATGCAGATGGTATTGGAGATGCTAAAGAATGAAGGACTTTATTTATATCGTTTTACTGTATAATAAATAATATATAGTCTAGTGATTGTAAAAAAAGAAATAAAAAAACCCAGTATTATTGGTCAATTTAAATAAACATTGATGATGTAAACTTACAGGGAAAAGATAAGCTTCTGATATCCGATATTTAAGATAAAATAATTGTTCTAAAATTGGTACACGAATCGTGTACCATGATACGCTGCCCGGGGGGGGGGGGGAGGCACTGTATCAAACTGCCTAATGTAGACTGGAATAACCAGACAGCATATGACTTATTTCGTCGAATATAACTGATTTGAAATGTGAGTAAAAACGGGAACCATTCATTGTATGTAAATCAGTTTATATACACTAATATTACAGAAATATATGCGTTGCGATCCATGATGCGCTTCAGCCCTAGTTGTAACTTTTAATAAGAGACTCGGGGGGCTAGACACATTGCACTGTATCAAACGGCCTAATGTAGACTGGAATAAACAGACGCTAGAAATTTGCACTCAATTGAGACAGCATGACTTATTTCGCCGAATATAACTGATTTGAATTTTGAGTAAAAACGGTAACGATTCATTGAATGTAAATCAGTTTATATACATTGATATTACAGTATTATATGCGTTGCGATCCACTTTTTGTCAATTTATAGATCCCAAATGATAGTGATTTAGCTCCTTTAACATGATATTTGACTTACAATATGGCACTGTAAGTGAATATGAAACGGGCTCAGGTCATTTGTACTTTGTATAAGAATGCATGTCACATTGCAATCAACTCTGATATAACCATAAAAGTGTTATAGAGCACGTCAGCCACATCCAGATATTTATGGCAGTGGCTTTTGTTACGCGTGAATAGTCTTAAAAATGTAACCTAACCCTAACCATCTCATAATTGACAATACTGCTCCTTTTTCAAAGCTGGTTTTGGCTAGATTGGTAGCCATTTTGGAATTCGTTCTAAACTTTGCTTACGACTCGTAACAATAGCCACTGCCTATAACAGTAACTGATCCTCTTCTTTAAAAGCTATCCTTGCTATCTCTTTGTTTCTCTCTTGAGTTCAGACAATTGAACTCAGTGGAACACTCTGCACATGTCTGGTTTAACTTGGTTCCTGCTTATGTCAGACAAAATTTGCATATTTTGTCTTTTATGGATATTTCTAATACATATTTCTAATACATATTCCTCCTAAAATTAAAATGTTAAGTTCAAATTCACATGAGTATAAGGAGTGGAGGAGGGGACAATGTGGTACATTTTTCTGGACAAAAAAGGCACTACTATCTCTGGTCAATATACATTGATAAAATCAAGCAAACATTTTTCATCCCCATATTTATTATCATTTGGTGTCCCACATGCCAATGATTGTAATGTATCTGACAAGTTAAGGTCCAGGCCTGGGAAATTGAACTCAATGTCAATATAATTCTTTTTATAGGATATTATTCATACCGGTATGTATTTTAATTGATTTAATTGCAAATGAAGTGTCCATTCCCACAAATTGCATCGTCACAGGGCAAACGTGTATTATTTTAATGCTAACTAGGGAAAACATATGGAATGTCTACTTCTTGTGAATATTATACATCTTTCCCCACTTTTCCTGCAGCATTAAGATATACAAATAGTATAGTAGACAGATACAGCAAGAATTAAATAAACCTGTAATTTAATAGAATAAACATATAAACCTTTGTTTTAAAATAATTTATTCAACAATGTCACAAATATATTTTATTGCAGAATCTTTTTCATATCATCCAAAACAATTATGTAATAATGTTGCACTTTCCGTTAATTTCTTAGGTTCTGTTAGAACTTTATATTTGGACAGAATAGCTGGTAAATCTATTGATACGGCCAACACTTTAGCCTTGTCATCATCGTTTATAAAGGTACCTATACACACAATTAATCTAAATGCAGCTTCGTTATCCAGACTTCCTTCCAGTAATGAACCTGCGGCACATATACACAGAGATTTTTTGTCCAAATCATCTATTCCAAATAAGGACACAGCAAAATTTAACAAAATAGTAGCAATAGCTATATGAATATTTTTGTTGGCGGAATCTTTCAGCTTCAATATGGCTGTAAGAAGATTTTCACAATTTTCAAAGTTACTCTTTAAGCCTCCGGGTTGGCTGAAAGCATTAGCAATAATTCTAAGAGCCAGCATTTGGTTTGCTGTAGGCTGATCTGCTGATAAATACTGATAAAGACCTTCGAGGAAACCGGCTTTACCAGTAAAAAGACGATTTACATCAGGGTACAGCATACCTAGTCTTAAAATATCAAGAGCTGGAAATATAACATCTGAAAAACAGAAACACATTCAACAATTAAATTTAAAGTTTCTACTACAATAATTCCACCACTGACAGAAATATTGGTCTGGACAAAATAGCATTTATTGTGTATAGGCCTACAATGTCACATAGATTTTCGTAATCTTAACCAGTTCGACGCAGGTTTTTTTTTCATGCCCATACCCCCCAAGCGGGATTATTTTAGTCAAAATTGGCTCTTTTAAATTAATTGTCAATATTTGGCTCTGTATATTATTTTATTCAAATAAAAAGCACCATTAATTGTAGAAAGCATAATAAAACTAGTAAATGTGTGTGTTCAAATTCAATTGCAACAAATGAATTGTTATTGTAAGGCACGTCATCAGTCACAGTGCGTGAATGTCAGAATCACTATCGGTACTTGAACTGTCACCAATTTCACCCAATTTAAACTCACTTCCATTCGAATTATCATCCACATTGTCATCATCAATGTCACCATTTACTGTCGTCAGAATCAGAAAAAGAGGAATCTGACTTTGCAAACATGTATTGTATTTCGTTTTCCATAAGGGCCGCCATCTTTCTTTTGGCCGCCATTGTTTATTCCGAGCGGTCAGCTGACTGCTAAAAATAACCCACAATAAACGACAATTATCGCCACCTATGCACTCTGTAACGCCGTAATAACAACAATAGACAAAGTGGGAACACGCTAAAGTCAATCAAGTTATCGGGCCAATCAGAATGGAATGTTTTCAGGGGCGTGTTTTCATATGTTAATTTCGCGAGTTAACTCGTCATCTGCGTGTCGGCAACGTAATTTTCTGCGAGTTATCTCGTCATCCGCGTCGAACTGGTTAAAGATGCATTATGTAAGATGAAAAGCTGACCGTTCTTGCTATAATTGTTCAAAAATGAATATATTAAAAAATTTAGTTAAATAGCTTAATTCTGAGTGAAGTTATGAGCATTTGAAGGTTTGACAAGACTGTTTTGATTGCCAAGTTCCATTAAATGCCAAAGATAATAAAAGTCTCGACTATCGATGGCCTGACAAGGACAGCTGTCTAGTCATTCAGATGGGTCATTAGTGTGCACATAAAAGCTCCGGTTGGCAGATGGAATTCAGTATAAGAGTAGGACGTAGCACATTAATTGTATGGTGTTGCTTGTCTTCATTAGCCCAGTCAGAGCAGAACAGTAGTATGTTAAACCCATTTCATTTCATTTACTACCAACTGGCAGGATACTTCTAAACAGAATTGTGAATTGTCTAGTACTATTAATTATTGTCAATAACAGTTATGCAAGTTGTGTACATGTACTATATATCTTTGTATATGATTTCGACTGGCAACCATAAATCCTGTCTATAATGCAGGAATTACATGAAGGTGTGACAATAACTTACTTTCTGGCCAGAGTAAAAGTTTACATAATACAGCTATTTGTTGATCAGTTGATGATTGTCCTGTTATAAATGTTGATAAACTTTCTAATTCTATGTCACTAACAGCTTTATCACCACCTACAGACTGATTAAACTCCTTTAATTTACCTAAAATACATGTATAAAATTTAAATCAAAATACAAACTCAGTTACATTTTTTATGTTTTGACCCAGTTTATCACCTGATGGACGACAATCATGATATCGGAGGAATGAGAGAGAAGAGAGAGAAATGGGGTTTAACGTCCACTCAACACAAACCAGGCCATTTTGTTACTAATGCACGGCACTCAATTTTTATTTCAATAATTCGTTTGCGCGTAGGGGTCTTTAGCAGTCTTTAGCAGTGATAGGAAACCTGAGTGCCAGGAGGGAACCCACGAGGTTGAGAAGGCGCCCCTATCTCCATGTCACATACGCTCACACTAGGGCTCAAAACCACAGCCGCAAGCCAGAGGTGACCAGTCAGCTAGAGGTCGAAGTGTGGCACTCGACCACTAGGCCATCCCTCCCCCTCATAGGTAGGAGAGGGTAAAAAATGGGGTTTAACGTCCACTCAACACAACTAGGTCATTTCGGGACTACCATATGGTTTAATTTTATTTCAATAATCGTTGCGCGTAGGGGTCTTAAGCAGTGAGGAAACCGGAGGAAACCCACGAGATTGAGAAGGCGCCCCTATCTCCATGCCACATACGCTCACACCGGGGCTCGAAACCACAGCCGCAAGCCTGAAATGGATAAAACTGACTATAGGGCAGTCATCAGATACATGCCGCCATGGCCTCCACTGCTGTGGAATTTAAGTGTGGCAGACAGAGTCTAGCCGATGAGTCAATGACCCACGTCCAGGAAGGCCTACAGCAACCATTCAATAAAAAATTACCCGGTTTCATTACCAGGTGATGTATCTGATGACTGCCCTATAGCCAGTTTCATGACCACTCCACATATTGTCAGCATTAAGGGTATCTCTCCTGACAGGGTTGAGCACATTATCGTCAACGAGTCAGGAATGACAAAAAGTTTCTGCAAGATGGGTGCCAAAGCTCTTGACTGCTGATCAGAACTCCTCAGATTCCTGACGTCCAATGACAATCTGCACCCTTTTGAAGCAGATACCGATATTTTTTTAGCCGGAATTAAAACTATGGATGAAAAGGGAACTATGACGGTTGTCACTTTCATATTAGTAATGGTGTTATGGAAGTTGTAAATGACTTTATTAGAGTGACACTTTCCTGGTATTGCTTGGGTTAAATAATCTTTAAAGTTCAACTTACTCATGATCTGAGCTGGATTAGACTGTGTAAAAGTAACACATTTTGTAACAGGAAAATAGGCATTTGTTGTAGGAGCCTTTGTAACACCACCAGGATTATAACTACCAGAACCTACAATTAAACAAATAATATAAATAAAAATACATGTTACAATTATATATGTATCATAAAACATTGATAATCAGAGTTACAGCAAGGATCAGAATTGGGAGGGGTGGAAAAATTATTAAGGGAGGGGGGATATGTTGCTCAATAGGGGGGGGGGGGCTGTTGCACTTGTGGTCAGGGATCATGAGAGTTTCAGAACAGTACAGTGCAATGAGATGACATTGCATGGCACAGCACAATCAGCAATTTGTAGTATATAATGTATGAATGATGTAAAATAAATATTTAAAAAAATAAAAAAATACTGATAATATTTGAAAAGATCAGGATTGAAAGAATTTTACCAGTACAGCAGTATTTTCTCTACTGCCAATGGAATTCTACATGTTCTCAATCTCTATTTAAACTAGACATATATAGCAATATTTACCGGTAAATGGATCAGCACCGTGAGATACATTAGTTCGTGTCTGGTCAGTATAAGATGGTACATGTCGTCCAGATCCTGTAAATGGATCACCACCACCAGTACCCACACCATTAGCACCTCCACTACCTGGTATATATCTTCCTCCAGCTATATAATATAAAAAAATATGTATTTACATATCTCACTCAATACATCTATCCACATACATGTACATATAAACATACATTATTCATAAATAACCATATACATGAACAATCAATTATATAATATCTTTACAAATATAAATAAGTATAGACCATTTTGAGTAAATCTGATTAACATGAAGCTCATAGGCATCAATTTATAACTTTACCCCCTAGAAACAGCCATAAGATTCAGTCAAGCCAAAATTGATCATATTTAATAACATTGCAAATAATTATCTGAAATATGACTGAAAACCAATTGGCTTACTTTGTCTTGTTTACAAGATCAGATTTCAACTCTTTGAAATTGATCAGCTTACAAAATTCCCCAAAAGATTACATAATTATAATTCATTTTCCTAGAAGAAAATACAACTACATTATTTACTGACATGTAAGAGGGTCGCCACCGAGATTTCCACCAGTTCCTAAAGTCACACCTTTCGTATTGTCTACTACAAAGTTTGCTACTTGATCTAAGAAGAGTTGAGATAATTGATTTTCATCTAGAAATCTTTGTGCAGCAAACCAAGGGTCTTCACTTGTATTGTAAGGTAACTTTAATGGTGGCTGTCCTTCTTGTATATCAACACTAAATACATAATCATATTCCTGTAACACAAAATTAACATCTCAAAACACTGGCCAAATAGCAACTATATTAGAGAGAGAAATGGGGTTTAAAATTCATTTCGGGACCAACATGTTTATAAAATTTTATTTCAATAATTCGCTTGCGCATAGGGGTCTTTAGCAGTGGGAGGAAATTGGAGGACCCGGAGAAAACTCACAAAGTTGGACAGGCAACCCTACTCCCTGTCAAGAACAACCGGGATTCGAAACCACGCCAGTTGACTAAATGACCGGCTTTATGATACAGCACGCACATGCTAACCATTCGGCCATCCAACCCCTGTTATATTAGATATAAAGGTAAATGAGATACTTAATAAATTGTAACTTAAATAATAATAATTGGTTTCTATAGCGCTGAACATTCAGTCAGTCTGACTGCTCTGTCGCGCTTTGATTTTATTTTAATCAGATGTGTAAAACAAAACATAAAATAAATAATGGGTTGCCTTCACAGGGAATACGATTGAAAAACTTGTTTGCCCTTATCATGAAAATTAAACATGAATTTAAACACACTATGGTGTAATTAATGAGGTCACAACAACAACTGATCTATAATAACTGATTTGTCAAGTATTTATTAATTATAACCCAATACTATTATTATCACATATTTTCACACTTGTTTAGTAAGACACATCAATTTGAAACATCCTGTTTATTGTCTATAAATCTTTTAGCATTTATATAATAACAGTAACAAACACCCGGGGCCCGTAGCCACAATTTTTAAGCTGGCCACAGGCCTGTCACCAGCTACTAATATATTTGGATTATAATTTGATGAATATTCCCTTCATGTTATCAACCTCCAAAAGTATGCATTATAGTTTATAATTTAAGGTATTCCTTACCTTTCCTTGATATAATGTTTTACCAGATGTCGCATTTGTGCCACCAGCAGAACCAACAATATCTCCTACTTTATTCCATTTACTAGCAGACGCATCCCAATTATATAACTGTACTTTGTCACCATCTTTTACCATCTTCGTCTGACCATCTTTACGACCTATATTATTCATAATAACAATCAATTAGTCAAAATTTTACGGAGGATAGTTATCCCAATTTAAAGGGTTACCAAATTTCTAAAGAAGAATTTGATCTAGACTACCTGCTTTGATGAACAATGCAGGAGAACTGCTCTACATAACACAGATAAAAAAACAGTACCAAAATACAGCTCAGACATGACATATAAAATCACAGGAAGGAAACAAAGAAAGTACTAATGCAAAAAAGTAGAATCTAAAATCAGTTATTAGCTCTGATAAAATTTGATAATTGTCTGATGTGTACTGTAAAATTGCTTGTAAAACTGTTGAAATTAAGGCATACTGAAATACCTGGATTAATCAATGCTTCTGGACCGGGTAAATCTTCCATTTTAATATCACCGAGTTGAGTTGGAATCGTAGATGCTGCCAACGCTTCTTCAAATGCCTGTAATTCATCATCAGGTGCTCTTCTCTCTGGACAAGTTGTAAACACTCTTATTAAACCATCACTGTCAAAATACAATATTAATGAATAGAATTGACATTTTGATGAATAATATTTTAATTAAAACATGTATGCCTATATCTAAGCTGTCCATAAAGCTGAATTGTCAGTTGGACGCCCCCCGCATTTACAGATTTGAGTGATGTGGAATTCAGACCTGTAACCGTTTTATCAGTCCAGAAGACCAATGTAGTTGAATAGAATCGTGATGGAATTAAACACAACTAATATGTTTCAGCTGTCATACTTGGTTGAGATATTTTCTTATGTAATCGACATATAAGTTGTATCCCGACATACCCCTTTTCATGTGATTGTAATAGTTTTGGAATTAATTCCAGAACATTCAATCAAGTATTCAGACGGTAAGCTTTGACCAAGAGCAACAACCCAGACAATAACAAAACATGATCAAGTAATTGGAAACCATTGAAATTTAATAGGCTTTTTCATTTCAGATGGATAACATCAGCTTCAAGAGTGTCCATAAGCAATTGTGGACAAATAAATTGAAAAGTGGGAATTAAAATTCCAGTGTTATCTTGATATCGGATTGATAATAGTGACCTTAGTTGATTTTTCCCAATCATGTTGCACAATTCGTTTGTAACCTTTTTTCTTTAAAACATACCTAGCACCTGACACAATGTCACCATTAGGAAGCGTACAGACAGACCATACAGATTGAATAGGATGTGGTATAGTTTGTACACATTCACCAGCCTTCCACACCCGTACTGTTCTATCTTCACCACTTGTAACAAAATCTTCACCATTAGGTAATAACGCTATACTATACACGTAATTAGTATGACCATAATATGTTCCGATACAATCACCACTGGTCAACCATCTTTTAATAGTAGCGTCATTGGAACAGGATAAGAATTCACCGGAACGGACAGCTGCTAGACCCCTCACACAATCTTCATGACCTGTATTAAATAATTGATAGAAATTTGAACAGGACCATTATTTCATCAGCAATGTCTTAGACAAATATTAATTGTAATTTAAAACCCCAATAACACTCTTGTCGTAACTGAATTATATGTCCCAATCATTATTCTGGTCAACAAATTGTACTATTTTACAATATTCCAGAGAAAACAATGAAAATTAATAGAGACTATGAGCAAAATGTGGATGGAACAATACAGGTGTATGAAAATAAAACATTTAAGTACCAATAAAAGTCTGTAGACATTTTCCTGCTTTCCATAGTTTAATAGTTCTATCAGCTGAACCTGTTAACATAACCCCTTGTTCAGACATTGTAGCTACAGCCCATACAGCTGCTTGATGGCCTAAAACAAATCATAAAAGAAATAAAAAATAAACACTAGATAAAAGATGGCAATATTTCCATAAAAGAAAGAACACTTCACAGTTAAATATACAATCTGATTAAACCACAGATCCTATTTTGTTTTACTTGTCTTTACTACACTAGGATCTAGAAGAGTTGTCATCATTGACTTGTTATGAATGGTGTGAGGTATTAGCCAATGAAACAGTCTGTTAGGACGAGCTTTAGTTGTGTTTTGCACGGAACTGTGGATAATCAACTAGTAACATCAATGCTGATTGGTTAATCAAATGTCTGACATCATAAAGTCAAAAGCCGTTTGAATGACCTCTGACTTGACCTGTCGCAACAACCAGTAAGATCTTCAAATAGTGAAAGCCATCAAAAGTATAAAAGATAGTAAGCTGGCACTGCCAGGCAGGATACGCCCACATTTTCGAGAGATGGTTAGAGAACAAGCAAAATCGAAAGTGATTTTTCCTACAATCAAAGGCTATAATTCATTAAATTACAATTTGATATGCGCAAATATCGAAAAGAATCAAGATCTTTAGGTTATAAACATGCATTTCAAGTTTCATCAAAATCGAATTAAAATTGTGACCTATACTGGGTCCACAACCTTGATATACCATATTTTAACACTATTAGCGTACAAACGGTGGCCATTTTGTCTGGCAATTATGGTCCGATTTCCCTGAAATTCAAACTCAAAATTCCGTATGGTGTAACGGTGATAGAGTCAAGTTTTTTAGATCGGATAATAATCGTGACCTCCAGAGGGACCATAGGCGATTTTTCGGACAATCAGGAGCCATAATTCAGGAAGTTATGATCTGATATGTGAAAATAACGAAAGGAACAGTATTCGCGTACAAACGGCAGCCATTTTGTATGGCAATTTTGTTCCGAATTATCCCGAAATTTCGAATTCAACATTCCATAGGGTGTAACAGTGATATAATCAAACGATTTTTTAAATCAGATAATAATTGTGAAAAACAAAGACGATTTTGCGTATAATCAGGGGCCGTAATTCAGGAAATTACGATCCGATATGGGCAAATATCGAAAGGAACCAAGATCTTTGGGTTATAACCGTGCATTTCAAGTTTCATCAAAATTGAATTAAAATTGTGATCTCTACAGGGTCCACAACCTTGATATACCATTTTTTAACAGTATTTGCATACGAACGGTGGCCATTTTGTATGGTAATTTTTGTCCGATTTTTCCGAAATTTGAACTCAACTTTCCTTAGGGTGTAACGGTGATATAATCAAACGATTTTTTAAATCGGTTAATTATTGTAACCTCCAGAGGGACCACAAGCTAAACCAAGACAATTTTGCGTATAATCAGGGGCCATAATTCAGAAAGTTACGATCCGATATGCGCAAATATTGAAAGGAACCAAGATCTTTGGGTTATAACAATGCATTTTAAGTTTCATCAAAATCGAATTAAAATTTTGACCTCTACAGGATCCACAACCTTGATATACCATTTTTTAACAGTATTTGCGTACGAATGGCGGCCATTTTGTATGGCAATTTTGGTCCCATTTTTCTGAAATTCAAACTCAACCTTCCTTAGGGTGTAACGGTGATATAATCTAACGATTTTTTAAATCAGATAATTATTGTAACCTCCAGAGGGACCACAGACTAAACCAAGACGATTTTGCGTATAATCAGGGGCTATAATTCAGGAAGTTACGATCCGATATGCGCAAATATCGACGGGAACCAAGATCTTTGGGTTATAACCTTGCATTTCAAGTTTCATCAAAATCGAATTAAAATTGTGATCTCTACAGGGTCCACAACCTTGATATACCATTTTTTAACAGTATTTGCGTACGAACGGCGGCCATTTTGTATGGTAATTTTGGTCCGATTTTCCCAAAATTTGAACTCGACCTTCCTTAGGGTGTAACGGTGATATAATCGAACGGTTTTTTAAATCGGATAATAATTGTAACCTCCAGAGGTACCACGAGCTAAAATAGGTGAATTTTCGGACAATCAGGGGCCATAATTTAGGAATTTACGTTCCGATAGGTGCAAATATCAAAAGGAACCAAGATCTTTGGGTTATAAACATGCATGTAAAGTTTCATCAAAATCGGTTCAAAATTGTGACCTCTATAGGGTCCACAAGCTAAAAACGTGATTTTTCGTACAATCAGGGGCCATAATCCATGAAGTTTTGATCCGATACATGCAAATATCGAAAGCAGCCGAGATCTTTTGGGGATAAACCTTTATTTTAAGTTTCGCCAAAATCGGACAAGAATTGTGACCTGTAGAGAGTCCACAAACAATTGTGGACGGACGGACGTCCGGACGGACGGACAGGGGCGACGACATAATACGTCCACATGAAAATGTGGGCGTATAAAAAACGAAACGAAATATTATAGATATGTATTTTAATCAGATTGTAAAATATATGAATATCTTAATGAACAAAACTAATATGGTAATAAAACCACTTACCTTCTAATGTCATGACAGTTTTCTGATTTAACCATACACGTGCTGTTTTATCCCAAGATCCACTCAATAGAAAGCCAAATTTCCCAGCTGATAGAGCACAAACTGAAATTTTGAAGAAAAATTATATTAAAAGGAATACAGTGAATTCACGAAATACATTATGTTACACTGCTACCTACATGTACATACATGTAAATTAGATCTGTTTTAATTTTGAATATGTCTGGTATTATTTTCCCCCATTTCCTGCCAAAATTAAATATATGTAAACTTGAGAGTTTTTTTCTTTATTGATAATAAATTGAAATCTATGTAGAATTTTATATACCGTACCTGTGTTTTCGTGACCTGTCAATTTAAATACGGGTTGAGGAGAGTCTAGAGTAAATGCTAAAATCGTAGAATCGTTGCTTCCAGTAAATACCAATCCTTGTGGATATTTCTCATCTGGGGGCATAACACAAACACTTGAAACAAAGTTGCTGTGGCCTCGCATAACATGACCTTCTTGTAAACCATTGTCCATTCTAAAATAAGTAATACATATGCCCATTACTACAGTACATGAGTTAACTTTTAAAAACTGGTAATGTTTAAAAAAAAAAGAAAAAAAAAGGGACAATACACAATATTGAAATAATACCAGAAAGTTCAATCAATGTATTGGATATGATTGTAAATTCTATTCTTGGCATAAAACTTAGTTTTAAAAATTTTTATAACTGTTGTCTGGTGCTTCTTATATTAAGGGGTAACTTTGTTGGAAATTTGTGTATATTTACTATTACACTCTGTTGTTTTTTCTAGAATCAAATAGTAAACGAGCTTGATTGACTGATCACTGCTAAAAAAAAATTTGTGAAATGGAAGAATTGCAATCAACACATGGATTCTCGATGATTGACAACCCCCCTTTTTCCCTCATCCACCAAAGAATCAGGATTGTCGGTTAACTAGCTTTAATTATCATGCTTTGATCATTGGCATTTCTTTTTTTTGGGGGGGGGGGGCAAAAAGATGCACTACCGCTTTAGGGCCCTACATTTTTTATATTTTCCACCAAAAAAACTTTGCTTTGTACTAGAAGGCACTAAACTAATTTATCGATTGGTATTGTTAGTCGGGGGGGGGGGGGGGGGCGAAATGACGTGCTATCACTTTACGGCCCTACTAGATGACAAACAGTAAATTTTACCTGCATGTTATTTTTTTCGAAGTGGATATTTTGCCGGATACGGTTTCACATTGTTATGACTATTTTACCGTGAATTCTCTTGCACATGCGCAGTTCTCTGATCCGTTCGACATGCGCAGTTGTGCGATTCTTGATATATTCCACAAGAACGGTAACTTCGTCTTTCAAGTTTGGCACAGAAGCATGGTTTTACGGAAAAAAACGTAAACCACTGACAGTCTTAGTACTTAAATTAAAAACCAAAATCCACAAAAATGACCCTTTGACCGAAAAAGAATAATATTCTAAATGCTTTTCTACAATTTACATTTATTATTTTATTTTAAAACTAATTCTCTGCGTTCTACCGTAGAAATCCAAGTATGGCTATTTCTTTGCATTATTAGAATTCACGGTAAAATAGTCATAAAAATGTGAAACCGGATCCGGCAAAATATCCACTGCATATTTTTTTAAAAATCGTTTTGGCTTATTATAAACGTAGTGGATATATAGCCGTAAACGGTACCCTATTTACTAACGCTATTGTACCGTAAATCGCAATGACGTATATATACATCGTGTGTCATTGGTTAAATATTAACTTCCGTTCGACATGCGCAGTTGATATATTCCACAAGAACGGTGACTTCTACTTTCAAGTTTGGCGCAGAAGCACGGTTTTACGTGAAAAAACGTAAACCACTGACCGTCTTGGTACTTAAATTAAAAACCAAAATCTAAGGAAACGAGCCTTTGACCGAAATAGAATAATTTTCTACAATTTACATTTATTATTTTATTTTCTTTTAAAACTAATTCTCTGGGTTCTACCGTAGAAATCCAAGTATGGCTATTTCGTCCTATATAAGAAACGGAGAAAGTAGTAAGGTTAGACAAAGAACGAATGGTGGTTAGGGTAAGTGTTTGGGTTAGGTTTTGAGGTAGGGTCATGGGTTAGGGTTAGGGATAGGCATCATTGCGCATGTCAAACGGAAGTTACGGCGAAATAGTAAATAGAGTAAAGTGCCGTTTACGGTTGAATATCCATTCCACTGCCTATTATAAATTGTAAATGTATTCATTCATTCATTTCAAATTTGTCATTTTGTTCAACTTATAACTTATTCCTGAGTCAACTACCTATCCTAAGGACCGAAATGACATGTCATCACTAACCCTCACCCTAGAGTATTCGGATCAACGTCGACCGTGACTACGCCATTCATTTCATTCAGTGAATGAGACGAGTACACAAAATCATGACAAATACCATTATTTAACAACCATATAAACGATTAATCTTGCTATTTAACTCACTCTATTGGAACCCAAATTCGGGCCGATACATCTCTGGAGCCGGACAGAATACCATTTTCAGGGAAAATCGTAGAACAAACTACCCTAACATCTTTTTCATGACCAATAACATTACATCGCAACTTATACGGCGTCTCCATTTTGGATTTACTGCTCCACAGAACGGCCGGAAATGAGAATTAACATCGCAAATTTTTTTTTTTAACAAGAACTTAAATTTTCAAAGTAATATGCATCCCTGTTTCAAAGGATGCAATGTAACAATTTATAAGCAAACGATTCATTTTAATTTTTTTACCATATTTTTCTGCTGATTATATAAACAGGAAACAGATTTCTGGCGGAATTGTTGTTTATTTTGTTTTCTTTTATATTTGTTCAATAATAAGTTATAATAATTTCTGATATGGCTGGTGTTAAACGCGAAAGAGAAGATGACTCAAGCGATTTGGATCTTTCCGACGGATCCTCATTCAAAAGAACAAAATTTAACGAAGGTAAAATTGCACAAAATAGGCTACTGGGGTGCAGGTCGTTTCATCACACGACCGGTTCACCCCGAGCTGTTTCATCCCCCTTGTTATTATAGTAGCAGTTAATTAACGTAGTTGTACTTATTGTCGAATAAACTGTTAAGAGTCATTCCACGAGAAAACCATGCAGAAGGTGAGAAGGTGGGGGTCGGCAGATCGAGTTCATCTTGTGGGGTTTTTGTGGACTCCAGACTACTTCACAGCCAGAAGGGCTGATCTCAGATATTCACTGTTACTGAGATACAGCATCCGGGTGATTTTTGGCCAATTTCGCCCATTTTCAGGTCATTTTTGGTCAATTTTTAGCCACCTATTGTGGCGAGTGTAGGGATTGGATGGAAATGGTGGTGATTGGGGATGTTAGTGGGGGTCTTCCTGTGCCCCAGTGTAAATACCATAAAGTCACATCTATCTTCTGGGTGTAATGCTCAGCCAAAGTGTAACATATAGCGAAAAATACGATAAATATGCACCTGTGCAGGTCGTTTCATCACACGACCGGTTCACCCCGAGCTGTTTCATCCCACACCTGATTTTCTATCGGGCTGTTCACCCCAGACTGTTTCATCCCCCTTGTTATTATAGTAGCAGTTAATTAACGTAGTTGTACTTATTGTCGAATAAACTGTTAAGAGTCATTCCAAGAGAAAACCATGCAGAAGGTGAGAAGGTGGGGGTCGGCAGATCGAGTTCATCTTGTGGGGTTTTTGTGGACTCATCCAGACTACTTCACTGCCAGAAGGGCTGATCTCAGATATTCACTGTTACTGAGATACAGCATCCGGGTGATTTTTGGCCAATTTCGCCCATTTTCAGGTCATTTTTGGTCAATTTTTAGCCACCTATTGTGGCGAGTGTAGGGATTGGATGGAAATGGTGGTGATTGGGGATGTTAGTGGGGGTCTTCCTGTGCCCCAGTGTAAATACCATAAAGTCACATCTATCTTCTGGGTGTAATGCTCAGCCAAAGTGTAACATATAGCGAAAAATACGATAAATATGCACCTGTGAAGATTCGCTTTATTTTCTATGATGCGGGGGTAGGTCCAAATATCGAAATGGTTTTATGCACAGCTTGATACCCTCTATCGATATAAAAAATAAAATCTCTGTCACCTCTCTTCCATCAATACGAAATCGCAAGTCAAAGTTGGTGAATTTTCCCTATTGTAAATCTCTGATTCTCTACGAAATGGCTTACTACTTTCATTCAAGCTAAGCTAGCTTTACTCGTTTCTTCACCAAATCATTCATGTATATTGGATTAGCCCTTAGTATTAATCATTATTTGATTTTTTACGTATATTCGAGATCTAGTGCCTCGTATACTATCTAACAATCCGTCATTATACATTGCAAATATAAATGTTATCGATACAACAGTTATGGTTTCTTATTGCACACCTCATTGACCGTTTAACACCTCATAGTTCTTTAGATAAGTAATTAATTATGGCTTCGGTTCATTGTAACTACTTAGGGTTTGTCATCAAGAAATAGGAGAGTCGAAGCTGCTTCCTGTTTTTAGAATATGATTTTGCAAATCTTTCCATTTTCGGCCTTAGGCCATGGATTGGGTTTTGTAGGAAGTTCTTACCTTTATTTAATAAAAAACATATCGTTTGGTAGATGTTTTCCTCTGCTTCTGGATTGGTAGATGTCTTATCGTGACCTCCCCTTACTCCACAATCCCACTCTATGGGTTTGGTATCTGTGTCTTTTGTGGAATAGTGTTTAGGTGTTGAGTCCATCTGACCGTAACTCCCAATTACTCCACTCCTGCTAATGTGGTAGATGTCATCTTTGTGGGATTTGTGTTAAGGTGCCAGGCCCGTCTTATCGTGACTCACCTTACTCCACTATCCCACTCTGTAGGTTTGATGTCTATTTGATGGCGGAATAGTGTTTAGATGCCGAGTCGGTCTGATTGTGACTCCCCTTACTCCCTGCCAGTTTGGTATAAATCCCCTATGTAGTTTAGTGTTTAGATGTCGAGCCCGTCTAACTGTGGCCCCCTCTTACTTCACTATTCTACTTAGTCCAACTGTGTCCATAAGGGCGTGGATTTGTTCGAAGATTAGCAGTTTCAGATCTGGTTTCGAGAAGAGTAAGGTCTTGGTGTTGAATGGTATGTTGTTAGTCTCCATCATTCTCACTAGTTCCCTTCTCTCCTCCTTGCTATCCTTGCAGTCTACCAGGACATGGTTGGTGGTACATTCTTCTCCGCACTCACAGACGATGACTTGGCGTTTGTAGTCTCACAGCCGATCTTTCACCCTTAGTTTCGATACAAGTCTGCATATTTATCTTCTACTCTAGGGCGATTGATCGCCGTTTTCGTGTAGCCGGAATCTGTATTGTCAAGTTCAACAAATTTCAATTCCCAGAATGAATTGACCTGTTTTTTTTAACCACACTGTAGATTTCCGTGGTGCTGTAGTCTATGGTGCGGAGTGGTGCTGTGTCCTTGAGACCTTCGTTGGCGAGTCGAACTGCCTCCTCGTTTCCTCTAATGTTGACATGTGATGGAATCCACACGAGCTCTAATTTGCTTCCCTTCTCTGGTACAGCTGGCCGATTTCCGAAATGACTTCTGGTCTTTAGTCCGGGTGTTCATTTTGGATTGAAATAAGACTGCTCAGAGAGTCGCTTGGAATGACGAACTTACTAGTCTTTTGATGGGAGATTCATGACATAGCGTCACGAATGGCCACAAGCTCTGCGGTGTACACCGAGCAGTTATTGGGCAGTTTCCTGCTTATATCCCTGTTCCCCGTTTGACAGGTATATTCCAAACGAGCTGGTGCCGCTTTCATGGTTGCGTGAGCCAACCGTGTACACATGGTCTAAGTATTCAGACGGACAGTTGTCTTCCAAGTGTTCTAGAGAGAAAGCATGTGCAGCAGTGGGGTTGTTTTTCTTGTCGGTTTTCTGTGGTAGATCTAGATTGACCGGCGGTATAGGGATTGCATTTATCACACGCTCCCCTAGTCGCAGTTCCTTGATTATTTCCCTTATACCTTGGCCGAAGCTTTTCTTTCTAGGATCTCTCACATATCATGTTTTTTGTAGACTGACAAAAGTATGGGATCTTTCGCCCAGTTGCAAGATCTTAGCCCAATACCTTGGTGCTAGTTCTTTTCTTCTCAGGGATAGGGGCACCTCCCCGGCTTCCTGTAGTAATGCCTATCTCCTAGTCCCAAGCCCTACGCAGTGGCCGCGGAGCGGGTCAAATTTCGGGGGGGCTACTGACCATCCCCCCCCCCCCTAACCTTTTTTCGCTTGTTTGAGACTATTAAAAATTATTGCCGGGGCTAAAGCCCCCCCCCCCGGCTCCGCGGCCCCTGGCCCTACGCTAGTCGCAATACACAGATCTTTGTATTGTATGGTGTCAAGCTTACTTTACTCTATTGGCACCCCACATGCTACCCGTTATTTTTCTCATTAAGTTTAGGACTTTGGAGCATCTATCTACAGTCAAGTTGATGTGCAGTTTCCAGGTCAGCCTTCGGTCAAAGATAACGCCATGGAACTTGGTTTGGTCTTTAAACTCGGTGGTTTCCCCGTTCATACACAGAGTCATTCTGCTTCTCCCACTATCCCTGCCCCAAAGCATACCGACCGTTTTCTTCTGCATGTTCTTTTGCAGTTAACAATAGCTTCTCCCTTCGTTTGTTTGGTGGTTAATGTCTGCTTCCACTTAAAGAGCACATAAGATCATAATTTCCTATTACATAATATAATAAACAATGATTACTAAATCCATATTACGGAAAGTTCAAATCAATCTGATTAAAATTAACTGAGCTATTTACGTTTTAGTATGGGACAGCCAAAAACGGTTTTCAAATTTTCATAAACGACCTTAATCCGGTTGATTGGCTGATGACGTCACAGGCGCTACACATAGTATACACATTATCTATCCAATATATCACTGCCTGTATAATATATCACTGTATACACAACACCACCAGTTAAAAGTGTGTATTGTCGGTAATCATTAGCTCGTAATTATCACTATGAGGGACCGGGTATCGTCCAGATATTACGAAAAAAGCAAAGATACTACCTTTACCATCCAGAATCTAATACGTTTGTCCAGTCAATAGATTGCCGTCTAGAGTGTGTTAAATGCCGTCAGCATTCATTAAAAACCGCCAAGTTTGTATTACCGTGTAGATTAAGTTTTACCGATATCAGATATTGACAGCAACATACATCGGCCGGGTGCCAGTCAAGTCGTCTACAAGCAAAGTCGTCCACAGCGAAGTCGTCCACAGCGAAGTCGTCCACAAGGCATTGGTGGTGTCGTCCACAAGGCATTGGTGGTGTCGTCCAAAACAATTAATACTTGAATAGAGTCGTACACAACAACTAATGGTTAAAGGGCCAATCCCGATAACTTTTTGGGGAATAAAACTGCTTAATTTTGTGTTAAAATCATTTAAAACCCATTATCTAAGGCCGATCAACTAACCCGATTTTTGTGATACGCTTGTAAATAACTTAAACCCGACAGTCTGCATCTGGAAATGGAGACCTTTGTATCATACAGTATCTGGATAAAACCAGATTTTTTTCTATAAAAATAATATGTAGGTAAAATTTACCTTTTGTTATCAAGTACAGTACATGGGTCATTCACTGTATAGACCTTTCAAGAAACGTAAATCGATTATAAGGTCACCTAATGAAAAAAATGACCATCAATCTTAAAAGGGTTACGTGTCCGGATAAGCAATTTTGGCGTTCACGTCCAAATGACTCAATATTTTGAGTTGAAATTTTGAGACAAGGTATATACACTATTCCTCTACATGTATATTTTGGCGTTTTATTTTCATACATTCTCAGACTTTTATTTTTGAGCCTCTGTATAATACGGGACTGTCCCTTTAAGTCGTCCACAACTAATACTTGAATCGTACACAATTTAAAATTTAAATGGAAAAAATAAGTTTTACTCGTTTATTTTTGGTGATTACCGGTAACAAACGAGATTAGTTCCTCGCTGTATGATCGTATTGTTTTTTAATTGCCGATATGATTTTAGATATAAGATCAGCTCACCGATGTTTTTTTGTAATAAAATATATTCGTATTGTTAGTTAATTGGCATTATGTTTTTAATCTTTAGACAATATTTAATTGACTTGATATGAAATCCGAATATAAATTATTCGATGGATAAATGTTTGTGATAAGATTAGTTTATGATGTCAGACATGGTTTATTTTACAAGTAGGCTACATATTGCCATCTAAATCACTCGCCAAAATACATCACGGACTGAACGCCTACTAATTAAATAATCAACTATAAATAGTGCCGGGGTCACTTTTAGATAAGACAAATTAGATTGATATTATTTCGGCACTATAATTAAAATAATATAGGTCAAGTGAATACATACTTTATTAACCAGTAATTAGTTAAATTGCGACGGAGCCCTTTAAGATAAGACAAATTAGATTGATATTATTTCGGCATCATGAATAATTTAAAAACTAATCGTTGATTTAATTTCCGTACACGAAATGGAACTAAAAGGTTCCAAATTTAAGAATTTCGTATAACAATCAATTTAGAATACCAAAATGCGAATCGTAACACATGTGGTCTACACTGTGTAATACATTATAAAATAAATCATAAATCAATGAAATATGTTGTAAGGTGGACACTGCATGCTTTGCTTTAATACTGACCTAGTATTTGAGGCGCCAGAGTCTGAGGTATAACGTGTCGAAAATGTGGCTACGTGCAATTTTATTCTTTGATCTGTTAATATCATGGTTCCGACCTGTCAATCACCGTAAAGAGATTGACCAATCAGAGAGCCCGATAATGGTGGATATAAAAATATTACACATTAAAATGTCTCGAATTGCATGATGATCTACGTAGATATTTGTCTTTATTAGTCGTTAAACGCGTGGTACTATTTTACCTCGGAGAACGTCTTTTTGAAGTAATAAATTTGGGTCACGGTTCCTACCGATCACAAATATACTCCATTTATTATGAACTTCGTGTAATGCCGAATCATTAATGAATGAAGTAGAGATTATAGTAATATTAATAAACTATGTTCTATATTATAAGTTATTATTTGTTGATACGAATTATATCTAATTTTTAAAGTAGCCTAGCATAACAATTATTTCTCTCAATTCAATGTCAGGCACAGATTCAGGGTTTGTCAGGCACTAAACCTCTGGCAGTGGTGCCTGTCATTTTGTCCGGCACTGAATTGTCTTTTTTAATGATATTATTAATACATGTCTGGCACTAAGTTGAAAATGTCAGGTACTCTTGTCAGTGACAGGTGCCTTATTTCAAGGCTTGGGGTGGGGTCCGGAATGGTTAGCATGTGCGTGCTGTATTGTACAGTCTGTCATTGAATTCATTGACTTTTTTGAGTCAACTGGCATGGTTTCGAAGACCGGGTAAGTGGTTATATGCAACAAGGAGTAGGGTCGCCTGTCCTACCTCGTGGGTTTTCTCCTGGTCCTCCGGTTTCCTCCCATTGCAAAAGAACCCTACGTGCAAGCGAATTATTGAAATAACATTGAAATAAATGACCTAGTTTGTGTCGAGTGGATGTTAAACTCCATTTCTCTCTCTTTTTCTCTCTCTCTCTCTCTCTCTGTTATTCTTAAAGGGACAATAACACTCTTTTTGTAACTGAATAATATGTCCCAAAACTTCATTCTGGTCAACAAATTGTACTATTTTACAATATTCCAATTAATTGGCGATACAAATTTGATCTTAACACACCTTATTTTTTAAATTGGAAGAATTCGACTGTATGATTTGAAAAGCCTTAGTAAACACTTAGATTTAAACATATTTTCGAACCCACTGAACAAGTAAAATAAGACCAAGATGTAATGGGTAATTTACACAACAGGGGCCGTATTTATAAAAATTCTTAGAGTTTTCTTAACTTTTACTCTAAGACTTCCTAAAACAACATTTAGTTAAAAGTTACTCTTTAGAAATATTTATAAAGGGTCTTAGAGTTACTTTTAACTAAATGTAAGACTTGGGTCCTAACCAAACTCTTAGTGATGTAACCATGGGAAATCCGGGGATTCCCTGAAATTATTTATAGCTCAATGTTGATGTCATGGCGGCGGCGCTTGCGCTTCATGCAGTACGGAAGAGCAGACTGGGCCGAGAGTTTAGTTTGTTTACTATCAGTTAACGGAAATACGATATTTCTATCGAGGATCCAACTGCTAATGCGGGTAAGTAAAATTATATTGTCTTAAAACTGTGTTTATAAATAAAGGTATATTTGCTCGTGCACCATTAGCAGACGATGTTCATTAGCAGACGATATTGTTCATTAGCAGACGATATTGTTTTTTGTTGTCTTTGACAAGATGGAAGCCCCGAAAAAAGCAAATCGAAAACCGAACTGGACAAGCGACGAATGTCTATCGCTTGTCCAGTTAGTGGAAAGCAACAAGGAAGTACTTAGGGGAAAATTTTCTTCGAGTGTTACAACAGAACACAAGAGGAGGGCATGGGCTGCAGTGACAGTGTCACTCAACGCTTCACACCCACATGTGATAAGATCTGTCGATGACATTGAAAAAAAATGGTACAACTTGCTATCCAAATCAAGGCAGGAGATAGCCAATTACAGACGGGGATTGAGTGGAACCGGTGGGCCATCGTTTAGTTTAAAGCAATATGCTGTACTAATATAAATTGTAAAAAGAAAAGAAAAGATTCACTTGATTAAAATTTTATTATTGAAATTATAACATGTCAACTAGGCCTACTGGTCACAGTACTGTCTTCGCTATGGTAAATAATAAACGGATTTCTTCGATTATGAACAAACTGGTTAACTTTGGTTATTATAAACTTACATGTGTGTTTGTAATGAACTCCCGTTCAATAAAATCCATTGCACAACTAATTATCATAATGATGAAAGCAAGTTCTCTCTAGAAAAATTGAAATATCACAACTTTTTCCCAGAGAAAAATAACAATAAATGGAAGATTGTTACGTCACTTGGAGGGAGATTTCATTTCGTATTAGGGGCGACAGCATAGGAAATTCAAGTACACTTACGACCACTCGGGCCAAAGACCACTTGATCCAACCCCCGCAACAGGTATATTGGATTAGTCCAATACGTGACGAAATCATTGTTTACATCCTCTATGTCGAAATTACAAGAAAATTTTCCAATTTTTCAAGAGAGAACTTGTTTTCATGGTTGTAATAATTAGTTGTGCAGTGTATTTTATTGAACGGGAGTTGATTACAAACACACAGGTAAGTTTATAATAACCAAAGTTAAGTAGTTTAATCATAATCGAAGAAATCCGTTTATTATTTACCATGGCGAAGACAGGAAGTTGATAATATAGTCATATAGTGTGTACACATAATGTGACATAAAAAGTAATAAAATAGAAAAGGCTAAATGTAAATACATAATATAATAATAATGATTCTTTATAGCGACTAATGAGGAATGATGAGTATTAAATTATGTATGCATTGTTTTATTTAACATATTGATAATATAAAATTACAGGCAGTAAATTACAGCCCCTCAAAAGCACTTGTATATACATTTTTTATATTGCTTATACTTGCATACAAACATTGTAGCAGGTCAAGTTAGCAAATAAGTTCCCTTATTAGCTGGTACAGTAAAGGAATGAGTGATTTAACTATTAGTCTTTGTATTTCAGGCAATAATTTCAATATAATTAAACATTTCAATTATAGCATGATATTTCAACGAATAATTTCAGGTGGAGGTCCCAGTACTGCACCCCTCTCGGCTGTGGCTACAACCGTGGAGAGCATCCTTGGAGAGTCAAATGTCTCTATCAGTGGGATAGACAGTGGGTCGGGGCTGGATACTTCAATGCTCCAGTTTATCAACCTAAGGTATGTTTATTCAAACAAACACCTAAAAACATTCAGTCATTAAAATGTCACTGTTCCATTTCATACACATTGTGTATAAAATTTCATGAATGATTTTGATTCATAATCTTTAAATGAATTAAATTGAACAATATTGGCAGTTTCCTGATGAAGTAACCATTAAACAGCGAAACAAGTCAAGACCATGTTATGCATTCAGGGTATTTAAATAGCTTAGACAGTACTGGCAAGTTCACTCATCTTGCATTATTCTGATTTTTATCTCCTGAAATCCAACCTTTGTGTATTTGTTAAAGTAACAAACAAGTTTAATGATCTTTTTTTTTAATAAGTGTAATGTCATTTCAGTTCATGTGAGAGCAGTGAACTCCAGAATGAAGAGCCAGTCGCTGTCCCCGTCTCAGTCTCAACGGTCCCGGTCTCAGCTTCGCTCCCAGTCCCGCTGCCATTCATGCTCCCAGTTGCAGATTCCATGAGGAGTGAGCTGGAAGTCAAAGTTCTAAAAGCTCAGCTTGAGTACTATGAACTCAAAATTAAGAAAATGAAAAAAGAACAGTGAAAAATATTTGATGTTAGTTAAGTAAGGAGGTTGGATATTTTTGTTTCAGCAACTTGTCACTCAATGTCAGATAGGCAATTTGAAAACATTAATTCTTGTTTATATACTAGTATAATATTATTTTTACACCAGTATGCGATGAACCAGCAAATATAAAAACACTTCATGAATTAAACATAGGTTGCCAGGCAACGAAACATACGCCTACAACAGCTAAATCGTCCGGGCAGTCAACAAGAGTTGTCGCATATTTTACTCTTTTCGGTAATGAAACATTTAGATTACACTAAAATCTGATTAAAAGTAACAACTCATTATGTAATTATCAGAAAATCATTGGAATTTGTTTGGCTTTGATAAAGTTCTCCTCCATGCTGTTCAAGTTATCTAAATTCATTGAAACTCAATCTACTTGTTCGTCTCATGACCTTCAACACTGTGTATAAATTTAAAGTCAATCAGATATTAACTTTAGCCTCTAGAGCGTCCACAAAATTTTGAAAGTGATCAAGGGCCATAACTCAGTCAGTAATTATCGGAAACGCTGAAAATCAATCAGCCTCTTCGTCTCATGACCTTAAACACTGTGTATAAATTTAAAGTCAATCGGATATTAACTTTGGCCTCTAGAGCATCCACAAGAATTTTTGAAGTGATCACGGGCCATAACTCTGACAGTAATTATTGGAAATTGCTGAAAATCAATAGGCTTCTTCGTCTCATGACCTTAAACACTGTGTATACATTTAAAGTCAATCGGTTATCAACTTTAGCCTCTAGACGGTCCACAAGATTTTTTTAAGTGATAAAGGGCCATTACTCTGACAGTAATTATTGGAAATTGCTGAAAATCTATAGGCTTCTTCATTTTATGACCTTAAACACAGTGTATAAATTTAAAGTCAATCGGTTATTATCCTTAGTCTCTAGAGCGTCAACAAGATTTTTTTTAAGAGATCAAGGGCCATAACTCTGACAGTAATTATCGGAAATTGCTGAAAATCAATAATATTATACTAGTATATAAACAAGAATTAATGTATAAATTTAAAGTCAATCGGTTATTAACTTTAGCCTTTAGAGCGTCCACAAGATTTTTTGAAGTGATCAAGGGCCATAACTGACAGTTATTATCTGAAATCGCTGAAAATCAATAGGCTTCTTTGTCTCATGACCTTAAACACTGTGTATAAATTTAAAGTCAATCCGATATTAACTTTGGCCTCTAGAGCGTCCACAAGCAATTGTGGACGCCGGACGGACTGACGGACGGCAATATACGACCACATTTCAATGTGGGCGTATAAAAAAGTCAAGTGATTTCAATAATTTTCATCATTGACAGTAATAACATTTTTTTTAATATACAGAACTTTAAATGCCCTGTTTACAAACAAGAAAAGCCTTTAAAAAGGCATGCTTGGAGTCACTTATTTCTACTTATATATGAGGGCAGATTTGATCTACAATTCAGAATACATGATATGTAATTGGAAACATGATACAAATTTAGGAAAAAGTTACTGCAAAAGATTAACTAGCACGACAAAAGTATAAGTTATTAGAATGAATACTGAATTAAGGGGGGTGGCTCCACTTGAATGAGAAAAAATTTGTTTTTTAAATTGCACTGTCAACTATTAAAGCTAATGCTCTGAAATTTTCAGGACTTTATTGTTATCACACAAGTTTTTGAATAATTTGCATTTCGGAACCTGGACCACGCCCATTTCCCATAATCCAGGATGGCCACCCCAAGCCGTTGAGGAAAAGCGTAAAAAAAAGATAGTAAGCTGGCACTGCCAGGCAGGATACGCCCACATTTTCGAGAGATGGTTAGAGAACAAGCAAAACCGAAAGTGATTTTTCCTACAATAAAAGGCTATAATTCATTAAATTACAATTTGATATGCGCAAATATCGAAAAGAATCAAGATCTTTAGGTTATAAACATGCATTTCAAGTTTCATCAAAATCGAATCAAAATTATGACCTATACTGGGTCCACAACCTTGATATACCATATTTTAACACTATTGAGTACAAACAGCGGCCATTTTGTCTGGCAATTATGGTCCAATTTCCCTGAACTTCAAACTCAACCTTCGGTATGGTGTAACGGTGATAGAGTCAAGCTTTTTTTCAATCGGATAATAATCATAACCTCCAGAGGGACCATAGGCGATTTTTCGGGCAATCAGGGGCCATAATTCAGAAAGCTACGATATGATATGCGCAAATAACGAAAGGGACCAAGATCTTTCGGTTATAACCATGCATTTTAAGTTTTATCAAAATTGTGACTTATACGGAGTCCACAACCTTGATATACCTTTTTATAACAGTATTCGCGTACATGCGGCGGACATTTTGTATGGCAATTTTGTTCCAAATTTTTCCGAAATTCAAACTCAACCATCCTTAGGGTGTAACGGTGATATAATCAAACGATTTTTTAAATCGGATAATAATTGTGACCTCCAGAGGGACCACAAGCTAAACAAAGACGATTTTGCGTATAATCAGGGGCCATAATTCAGGAAGTTACAATCCGATATGCCCAAATATCGAAAGGAACCAAGATCTTTGGGTTATAACCATGCATTTCAAGTTTCATCAAAATCGAATTAAAATTGTGACCTCTACAGGGTCCACAACCTTGATATACCATATTTTAACAGTATTCGCGTACGAATGGCGGCCATTTTGTATGGCAATTTTGGTCCGATTTTCCCGAAATTTGAACTCAACCGTCCTTAGGGTGTAACGGTGATATAATAGAACGGTTTTTCAAATCGGATAATAATTGTGACCTCCAGAGGTACCACGAGCTAAAATAGGTGATTTTTCGGACAATCAGGGGCCATAATTCAGGAAATTACGTACCGATAGGCGCAAATATCGAAAGGAACCATGATCTTTGGGATATAAACATGCATGTCAAGTTTCATCAAAATCGGTTCAAAATTGTGACCTCTATAGGGTCCACAAGCTAAAAACGTGATTTTTCGTACAATCAGGGGCCATAATCCATGAAGTTTTGATCCGATACGTGCCAATATCGAAAGCAGCCGAGATCTTTGGGGGATAAACCTATATTTCAAGTTTCGTCGAAATCGGGTAAGAATTGTGACCTGTAGAGAGTCCACAAACAATTGTGGACGTCCGGACAGGGGCGACGACATAATACGTCCACATGAAAATGTGGGCGTATAAAAACTGCTTGATAAAATATAGATTGTTATATATCCTTCTAAAGCTAAAACACCAAGGAACATAATTATCTATATTTGAATGTCATAAGCTGTGGTAGAAACAAGTAGTTAAAATAAATGTCAAATTTAATTAATATTTTCTCATTCAAGTGGAGCCACCCCTCTTAACTATTACTTGTGAAAACCTTTTGTTAAGGGGAGATAACTCCTTCCATGGAAAATTAATTTGACTACATAGAGCATGTAACTTATTATCATAAATCAAAAAACCTTTTCAAACAATCCAAAATAATTTCAACTTTCCTTATCAATTAAAAATCCTTTGATTTTTATAAGCGTAAGTTCACGAATTTAATATATTCCATCACATTTTCATCATAAAACTTCATTATGCGTTTCTTTTATGTGTTCTGAAAAGGTTGGATATAGATTCGACTGAAAACAAAATGTAAAAAAATTATGTCAGCCAAAGTTTAAACTAGGGGCTTTAGCGTTTTTATCTAATAATCGGCATAAAAGTGTTTTTTTTTTAAAACATCCAAATTATCAAAATTTGGTGTTTGGATTCATATTTGTTTCGATAACAACCTAGCAATACAATTTATAAACCAAAAAATATCATTAAAAAGATATTGGGTTGAAAGACGCCCTCCCTTTAAATTTTTTAAAAAAATTCTTAATTACTTATATAATTAAATATTAATTTTATTCATCGACTGTTTTTGGTCTGGGTCATTGAACACTATTTGAACTATTCCAAACATAAGTTGAATAAATCTTTAGCAACGGTGTAATGAATCGTTAGTGTAATATCTGTGTCAGAAATTACGACTGCCAGTGCAGCCCCCAATGGTAGTTAGTGTAACAATTTTTGTTCAGTCGAACGAGGATTAAAATAATGATTAGGGGGCAAAAATGTTAAATTTGATATGAAACTATAAAGACTGCTCTCTGGTTGATTTTAACCATAACCTGCCTATATTCACTCCATATTACTGTTTTGCCTCTGCCCTTTTGAATAATAATCTACTTTGACTTAGTGGACATATTTTTCACATCTAGGACTTAATTTGCATATATTTGTATATCTCATAATATCTGCATATAAACAGATCTAAAAATTTAACAGTATCTTAGTTTTTTGGTATTTTGTATCCAACCTCCTTGATATAATGATTTAATTTCTCAACCGGCCAGAAGCAGTGGTGTATAATTATTTACAACTGATGATATCTCTCTTTGTTGTAATACAATTTCAAGTGTACATAGTTATAGCTACTTATTCTTTCTTTCCAAAACATGAGTTGTTGAAACTATACTTCATACTCCCATATACATAGAGAAAGTTGTAATTTTCACCTAAAATACTTTGAGTAAAAAAATTATTGGAAGTTTATTTTTGCATTGTAATAAAGAATGAAATATTGATGAAGAGACTTTGGTTTTTTTTATTCAATAGAAATTTTAGAAGGGGGACTTAAGGGGTCATTTCAATTTATGTCATGATTTTGAAATGAAGAAAAGCATGAAGTAAAATAATGACAGGTGAATATACAGGGCAGGGAAGTATTCAGTGATGTATGATGATAAATTAAAGGGGCTGTAGCACTTTTTAAGTTTGTCATTTCTTTTTAATTTATAGGTTAAAACATCTCATTACACAAGCCAATTATCCATAATGTTAATAACAATGTCTTTAATTATTCAGAATTTAAAATGCCATTTCCATAGCTTAATTAATACTGTTAATCATTGAATAACTCGTCTGGCTATTATTAATTTCAAACACCTATTTGACCCAGCGATTATTCAAAGCAGGCGGTAATTCAAAGATTTAAAGTTTTTAAATTAATTTTCCGAAGAGAGAAGGTTGTTTTACTATTGGTTATATTATTTTTCAAATACATTTCATCAACTTATTTGAGTGAAAAAACCAGGCAACAGCCCCTTTAATGAAAATTTACTGAACATTCTTTCAATTTGAGTACCATGTCTAGAAGTGTAGGTTGACAAATTGTTGTCGATATCTGACCCCATCTGCTGGCTGCTGTATAACTTGAGGGGGTGGCATCTGTCCATCCTGTTGTCCATCCTGTTGTCCGTCCTGTCCAGGTGGTAGTGGAATGTTTCTCTGCTTGCAGATATTGTGCAGTACTGCACAGACAATCACAACCTGTAAAATATTTAAGTGGTTAATGTGAAAGATGGTAAACATTGAAATCAAGCAAACAACATAATAGATTGAATATTTAGAAAGAAGTACACTTCTATTTAGGCCTGTAAGTCTTTCTCTCCTTAAAGGGACAATAACACTCTTGCTGGCTTGACAGGTCCAGAAATTTTTTTTAGCCTTATTGTAACTACAAGATGTTTAAGTGTCCTACCTGTTGTGTAAATTATCCATTACAACCTATCTTACTTGTCCAGAGGGTTCGCAAATATGTTTAAATCCAAGTTGCATTTGACAGTGCTTACGTAAGGCTTTTCAAACCATGTTGCGGCATGTAGTTGAATTTTTCCAATTTTTAAAATTAGGTGTGTTAAGATGAAATTTGTATCATTTTTTAATTGAAATGTTGTTAAATAGTGCAAATTGTTGACCAGAATAAAAATGAATGAAATAGGGTTTAACGTCCTACGCTTAAGCACCGTACCTGGGCTAATTGAAGACGGGCATACGCCACAGTGTGCAATGAGGGAAATTTTGCCCGGGCAGCGGCGCTACGGCCTACTCTTATATCGAATTCCAACTGCCAAGGGATCTTTTACGTGCACTCCAATTTGTACACGGGACCTCGGTTTTTCGTCCCATCCGAACGACTAGGCAGCTGTCCTTGTCAGGCCCTCCTTCTGCATCACTGACAAGGGGAAATAACGCCGGAAAATCGAGATGAACTTTCTCGGCCAATGCAGGGATCGAACACTCAACCTCCAGGCTAGCGAACCAGCGCCTTATCCACTTAGCCACCGTGATCCCCTTGACCAGAATAAGATTGGAACATATTATTCAGTTACAACAAGAGTGGTATTGGGGCTTTAATGTTCAAATGACATATTTGATATAGGGAGCTTCACAATCATATATCCAAAATACAAACACAAAAATATCTCATTAACAAACCTTAGATGCTTTTTTGGGTGAAAGCCTAATTTCCCCATGAAGAACATGGAATCTCCTTTTTAGTTGCCCAATGCCCCTCTCAACGCAGCTTCTGGTAATCTTGTGTGACCTAAAAACAAATTTTAAAGAAAAGTTTAATTGTACTCGCATCAGTTTTGTGAAAAAAAATATTTATAATGGATATATTATCTACATAATTAATGCATTAACTGATTTACATTCAATGGTTTCCGTCTTTTCCCCAATTTCAAATCAGTTACGTTCGGCGAAATAAGCCATGTAGTCTCAATCTAGTGCAAATTTCTATAGCGTCTGGTTATTCCAGTAAACATACGCCGTATGGTATGTTGCAATATGTCTAGCCTCGCTCCTTAAGTCTCTTATTATGGTACACGACTTGTGTACTAATGTTAAAAAATTATTTAATCTAAAATATCAGAAGCTCATCTTTTCCCTGTAAGTTTCCATCATCAATGTTGATTTAAAACGTCCAATTATTCGCGTTTTCGATGTTAAAGATTTTGGAGGATTTTGAGTTACGGGACATAGGTCCTTTAAGTTGTTGGCATAAATAAACTTTAAAGCTTATAGTGTAACGGCTGGAGACCATGCTTGGCTTGACTTTACGTCCCGGTGTTGGCCGTATTGGATATTCAGGCGTACTGGACTTCACACATATTCAATCAAAAGTCGTAACAAACAACAATTTAAATTCTACTATATATGAAGCACGTAAAAAACTTTGTGAATGCACAAAACTTGACAGCAATTGAAAGTGCAGCCATACTCTTCACCTGAGACAGATTTCTGGCGGTTTTTAAGTAAATTACGGATTGACTACAATTAATTACTAAATTTACAGTATTACGGATGGTAAATGGAATACGAACAGAACTGAAAAATTAAAAAATTAAACATAATAGCATGTCTATCTCCGTAACATATAGGCCTATTTCATTTCGTTTAACACATTTACCAAATTGCAAAGGGAGACTACTTAAAATAATAAATGAGTAGGCCCTACGACATTAATACCGTATCAATTATCTTTCAAAATATAAAATAAAATCCTCGTTAGAATCTAAATTCAACTCTTTTTATTCAAATACCTGTAATATGACAAATAACTATAGCAACCATAATGACATAAGCCAAAACTGGGGACATTTTATGACAAAATTTCTAAACCGCCAGCATATATTATCTCTTGTCAATATCTAACAAACAGTATAAATGTTCAATGACTTCCCTCCGCCTTAGCTCCCACCAACTTCAAATAGAGAGAGGTCGGTACCGTTAGATTTCCGAAAGAGACAGAATTTGTAGCAGTGCACTAGCAATATTGTGGAGGACGAGTTTCATTTTCTAATGAAATGTACAAAACATGAAACCATTCGAAACCCTGCTTTATACGCCAACAGTCTACCATTCTCCTTCGATGTCATGTTTAACCCACCCACACCAGTTGCAAAATTTGTAAGCTCATTCGTTTTCCATGATTTTAACAACAGGGAGTGATGCACTGACCAGTGGGTTATAAAATTAAAATCATGTGCTACACCTTCGGCCTTGTTTATAAATTACGACAGTTTAACCATTGTAGACTCCATTACAAAAGAGTCCTAATAGAAACATATGTGTATTTATCCCCCCTTGTTATTTAAGCGGAGGGTATAAACAAACGAATTACCTGTTGTAATTAGTCTCGGGTCCAGCCTGTGGGTGCAGGAATGGTGTCAGGAGATATTTCTTGCTTGGATACCCACTGTCTCCTAGTAAATGGGATCCAGCCGGCACCAAACCCCTTTCAAACAGTTGACGAACGCCACTTTCATTAAATATGCGAGCGTCGTGTGTCGCCCCTGGCCATTTCGCAACAACATCTCTAATTATTGAATCTGAATCAAAAATTATTTGAATGTTTAAGGAGTGATAGTTTTTCCTATTTACAAACTCCGCTTCATCTTGTGAAGGCGCTACGATACGGACGTGTGTCCCATCTATCACACCAACGACACCGGGGAATCCTGCAAGTGCGTTGAACTGTCTCTTGTGTCGCTGAGTTTCCTGTTGAGAAATTGGCATGGATACGAATCTCTGAACAATTTGCGGATCAGACAGTGCGTCTAATGTTTCTGCAATAACTCTACTCACTGTAGGTTGACTGACGCCGAAATCGTCACCACTACACAGTTGCATCTTACCAGTAGCTAGGAAACGAAGCGTAATGGCGATCTTCATCTCAGCGTCTATTGAAAAATTTCGATTAGTAGGACTCGTAAGTTGATTCCGAACTAAATCTGTCACAAAAAGAATCCCACCCATGTCCATTCGATATCTCCTTATCAACTCGTCATTGTTGTACTCCACTAAGAAGTCTCTTCTTGTTTTAAACTCTCTTAGGCGGCGTACAGGGGCGGCCATGTTAACCAAGATAAGAGTACTTTTAACAAGTTAAGAGTGCTACTGGAGGACTCCTAAATATGTGTCATAGTTAGGAGTAATTCTTAAAGTAAAATGTTTTATAAATAGGTCTTAAGAAAATCTACAAAGTTAGGAGTAATTTTTATCAGTTAAGAGTTGGTTCCAACTCTTAGAATTTTTATAAATACGGCCCCTGGTACATGTAGGGCACTTAAACATCCAGTACTAATAATAAGGCTATTATTTATTTTCTGGACCTGTCAAGCCAGCAAGAGTGATATTATCACTTTAATCAGATTTTAGTGTACCGGTATTATAAATGTACAAATGTAGTGTAAAGATTCTGGAATCCTATACCCATTGGATATAGTTAAGATAACATCATTTCAAAAAAGTGCTGAGGGCTTTACTCCAGAGGATTCAGTTATCTAATTTCCCATCAAAATACAATCACTGAATAACTGTTTTTGAAATAAAAATTAGTTATTACGTACGCCAGTGTCCCCCAAATTAAGCAGCTCATGAAAAAAAACAACCTTTAGAATCAATTTTATTCTATAAAGATACATGTACCAGTATATTAATTTGTAATCAGTTACATGTATAATTGTTTTTCTTTTAGGTTTTGATGAATGCAAAGATGATGAAATGTCTGATTCAAATCCATCATCCAGAACTGTTGGAAGGGTAAGTTAGAAAAGTTCCAAAACGATGTATCAATACAGAAGGGCTGGTTTATGGTTTTTTTAGTGTTGAAATTTTTGTGAGATTGTGAAAAATGGATTAGAATTTATAGGACAATATTGGTGTTGGTCATTATCACATATGTGATAGAACTGGTTAAACACATTCCATATATAATTTTAACACAGGGAATATTGCTTCAATAGATGAGTAATAAAGGTTTCAACAATTGGAAGTGAGCAACACCAAAGGGAAACACGAGTTATCCCTCTATATAACTGACGGAAGTGATTTACACAATACACGGACTAATTTATGCTCGCTAATATAATAATTGGACAAATGAATAAAATGGCTGCATGCATGTATCTTTCCTGTATGTTATACATGTACATGTTTATCAAATTGTGTACAAATCTGAGATTGAAAATTTCCTTTAAAAAATGTTTTAGCAATCGTATGTACATGTATTCCCAAAATGTTAGTGTATTTATTCCCAAAATTTTATTGTATTTATTCACAAAATCTAATTTTATTCTTTTTCGTATAGGTACGAAAGAAATCAGCTAAGGTGTTGGAAATGGAGGAATTTGAAGAAGCTGAGAAAAAACAATACAAAAAACCTCCAGATTCGAATAAAAAGACTACAAATTTGATAAAATGTAGTGGGTCAGCAACAAAGGTGAAAGTGAAAACAGAAGAAATTATTGCCACTGATCCACCTGAAAATATTCCTGATTCTACAACGCCCCCTCCAAAAAAACCTAACAAAAGCAGTGTTATTAAGTTATTACTGAGTTCACCTGCTGTTCCAACTGTTCCCTCAGTTAGTACTAAAACTGTTACTAAATCAAAGCCAGAAGTGCATACTGAGATAGAATCGCAGGGAGTGACAGCAAGTACTAAAAAAGCCATAAAATCTAAAGTTAAGGTCAAAGATTTGACCTCCCCATTACCTCCAAATGTTAAATTAGAAATTGAAACTGTAGAGGAAGTCAAAACACCAACTGTCTCCGACTTAGCTGTTTTGTCTCCTACTTCTGCCATTTATGCTAATATGCCTGATATTGATATAGCTTCCATATCTCCAAGTAGCAAAAAAGAAGGCAGTCTAAAAATGAAATTGATACTCTCTCCAAAACAAGAAAATCCAACTGATATTATAAAACCTGAATTCAATGTTCCTGAAACACAAGTGGTGAAAAGTACCAAAAAGCCTAAGAAAAAAAAGGAATCACCAACAAATGAGCCAACCAGCACAAGTAAATCCCCATCCGAGGCCATGCCTAATCTAGCAGCATTAGTGAATGCAGCAGGGATCCCTGCTAATATTAAAAAGAAACCACAGCCTAAAAAAAAATCTAAGAAAAACTTAGAATTTGAGTTTGAAACTTTAGGGGAAGGAATGGACCCCATTGATAGAGATGAAGAACCACAGTTAGTAATAGTAGATCCGACACAGTCTACAGGTAAAAAGAAACCTGTAAAGAAAACTCCTACTGGTATTGGTAAGATAAAGAAAAAAGTTAAGACTGAACAAGATCTTGATGGCGAAACATTAGGTAAGGATTTTTTTATCAGAATTTATTTACAAAATAAAGTTTCACTATTAAATTCATCTTTTCATCTTGAGGGGTGAAATAACTTACTTAAGGGGGATGGCTCCAATTCAATGAGAAAATATTAAATAAATTTGACATTTATTTTAATTACTTGTTTCTACTACAGCTTATGACATTCAAATATAGATAATTATGTTCTTTGGTGTTTTAGCTTTACTAGGATATATAACAGTCTATATTTTATCAAGCAGGTTTTTTTTTCACTTTTCCCCAACGGCATGGGGTGGCCATCATGGTTTATGGGAAATGGGCGTGGTCCAGGTTCCGAAATGCAAAATTTTCAAAAACTTGTGTGATAACGATAAAGTCCTGAAAATTTCAGAGCATTAGCTTTAATAGTTGACAGTGCAATTTAAAAAACAAATATTTTCTCATTGAATTGGAGCCACCCCCCTTAAGTTAAGGATATTGCTTTGAAGAGAAAATGAAAATAGTCAATGTTGGACAAATTCGTTTATAGTTATTTAAAATTGCTAAAACTAATCTCCTGTATTCAGAAAATTGAAGGTGTAAAGAATTCTTCAACACTGATCAACAATCATCAGCATTTGCCAAAGGACCCTAAATGATTTTAGTTGTTTGAAATTAATTATTTTTAAATGTGTAATGATGGCTTAAAATATGTATTTATTGATCATACAAGGTCCAGTTCCACCTGAAGGTGATCTAGCAGCTCTCTCTGCGAAAGTTCATAAACAAGTTATTGGTAAAAAAAAGAAGATGGCTTCAGATATTCTTAAAAAGGTAAATGTTACATACAATAATTTGACAAAAAATAATCCTCAGCAATAGCAAATATTTTAGATAAACTGTCTTATTATTAACTTGAACTAAAATACATCTGGTATATATTTGAAATATGATAAATATTTTACTGTCATTCATCTTGTAGTTCCAACGTTATTACTTTAATTATAATATGTATTGTCTTTAACCAGTGTTATAGCAGGAACTGTATATGGTTGGTTGCTTTGTCTATAAATATTGTATTTCTATAATTTCTATCATATTTTCCAGCCAAAGATTAAGAAGAACAAAAGACCCCCTACAGCCTATACTCTATGGTGTAATGCTCATAGAACTGATGTCCTTAAAGAAAATCCTAAAATGGGTAAGAATAAGTCTGGCTATCTTATATCCGCTCCTGTTACTAAAATTAATTATGTGAAAGAATGATAGTTCATGTTCATTTATAATAAACCAATGGATTAGCAAAATATAAGGCACTTCTTTCAATCAGTGTTATCTGTGTTTGCCATGTGGGTTTTCTCTGGGTCCTCCTGTTTCCCCCCTACTGCTAAAGACACCGATGCGCAATCAAATTATTGAAATTCATTAAAATTAAACATACTGTATGTTAGTCCAGAAATGACCTAGTTTGTGTGGAGTGAACTTAAAACCCCATTTCTCTCTCTCTCCTCATAGATTATCACTCCAGTCATATTCATTCACTTAAATGAATTATTTGGCAATATTTCTCACCTTACTGGTCATAAGGCATTCTATCAATGAAAATAGGCCCATTGAAATACCACAACCCAAAGAATATCTGACCAAACAATCATGATTAATGCTTGGATTTTGAAATATCTGATGATGTCCATCAAAATAAATAATAATACATGTACAGTAAATTTGGAATTTGAACACAGCCTATGTTCTGTATATGCTAGATTATTCCAAATTATTAATTTGAGATAAATGTATTTTCAGATTTTGCACAGATGAGTCGTAGATTGGGTGTGATATGGCAGGGTTTGTCTAAAAAAGAAAAATTGGTAAGTCTTTTTATCTTTATACAATAGACATTTTTCCAGATAAATGAATCCTGTCACCACTTACATATTTTTTTACACAAATGATTTTTATACGCCCACATTTTCATGTGGACGTATTATGTCGTCGCCCCTGTCCGTCCGTCCACAATTGTTTGTGGACTCTCTACAGGTCACAATTCTTGTCCGATTTTGACGAAACTTAAAATATAGGTTTATCCCCAAAAGATCTCGGCTGCTTTCGATATTGGCATGTATCGGATCAAAACTTCATGGATTATGGCCCCTGATTGTACGAAAAATCACGTTTTTAGCTTGTGGACCCTATAGAGGTCACAATTTTGAACCGATTGTGATGAAACTTTACATGCATGTTTATAACCCAAAGATCTTGGTTCCTTTCGATATTTGCACCTATCGGAACGTAAATTCCTGAATTATGGCCCCTGATTGTCCGAAAATTCACCTATTTTAGCTCTTGGTACCTCTGGAGGTTACAATTATTATCCGATTTGAAAAACCGTTCGATTATATCACCGTTACACCCTAAGGAAGGTTAAGATCAAATTTTGGAAAAATCGGAACAAAATTACCATACAAAATGGCCGCCGTTCGTACGCAAATTCCGGTAAAAAAATGGTATATCAAGGTTGTGGACCCTGTAGAGATCACAATTTTAATTCGATTTTGATGAAACTTGAAATGCATGGTTATAATGAATGAATGAATGAAATGGGGTTTAACGTCCTACGCTTAAGCACCTAACCTGGGCCAATTGAAGACGGGCATACGCCAACAGTGTGCTATGAGGGAAATTTTGCCCGGGCAGCGGCGCTACGGCCTACTCTTATATCGAATTCCAACTGCCAAGGGATCTTTTACGTGCACTCCAATTTGTACACGGGACCTCGGTTTTTCGTCCCATCGAACGACTAGGCAGCTGTCCTTGTCAGGCCCTCCTTCTGCATCACTGACAAGGGGAAATCACGCCGTAAAATCGAGATGAACTTTCTCGGCCAATGCAGGGATCGAACACTCAACCTCCAGGCTAGCGAACCAGCGCCTTATCCACTAAGCCACCGTGATCCCCCGCATGGTTATAACCCAAAGATCTTGGTTCCTTTCGATATTTGCGCATATCGGATCATAACTTCCTGAATTATGGCCCCTGATTATACGCAAAATCGTCTTGGTTTAGCCAATAATTATCCGATTTAAAAAATCGTTTGATTATAGCACCGTTACACCCTAAGGAAGGTTGAGTTTGAATTTCAGAAAAATGGGACCAAAATTGCCATACAAAATGGCCGCCATTCGTACGCAAATACTGTTAAAAAATGATATATCAGGGTTGTGGATCCTGTAGAGGTCAAAATTTTAATTCGATTTTGATGAAACTTAAAATGCATGGTTATAAACCAAAGATCTTGGTTTCTTTCAATATTTGCGCATATCGGATCGTAACTTCCTGAATTATGGCCCCTGATTATACGCAAAATCGTCTTGGTTTAGCTTGTGGTCCCTCTGGAGGTTACAATAATTAACCGATTTAAAAAATCGTTTGATTATATCACCGTTACACCCTAAGGAATGTTGAGTTCGAATTTCGGGAAAATTCGGAACAAAATTGCCATACAAAATGGCTGCAGTTTGTACGCGAATACTGTTCCTTTCGTTATTTTCACATATCAGATCATAACTTCCTGAATTATGGCCCCTGATTGTCCGAAAAATCGCTTATGGTCCCTCTGGAGGTCACGATTATTATCTGATTTAAAAAACTTGCCTATCACCGTTACACCATACGGAAGGTTGAGTTTGAATTTCAGGGAAATCGGACCATAATTGCCAGACAAAATGGCCACCGTTTGTACGCTAATAGTGTTAAAATATGGTATATCAAGGTTGTGGACCCAGAATAGGTCACAATTTTAATTCAATTTTGATGAAACTTGAAATGCATGTTTATAACCGAAAGATCTTGATTCTTTTCGATATTTGCGCATATCAAATTGTAATTTAATGAATTATAGCCTTTGATTGTAGGAAAAATCACTTTCGATTTTGCTTGTTCTCTAACCATCTCTCGAAAATGTGGGCGTATCCTGCCTGGCAGTGCCAGCTTACTATCTTTATTAAAGATCTGGATTGGCATCTTCAATCCAGATGTTTTTTCCATCATTTTTTTTTAATTCTGCAACAAAGTCGGTCAGTTAAAGGGAGACAACTTCATTTTCCAAAACTACTTCAAGGAGAACTGGAAGCTTTGTCCTATTTTTTTGTTCATTATCTAGTATATGGAATAGAATTCACGATGTGCAACTCACTTCATTTTTTGAGATGGGGGCAACCGGGACACTTGTCCAATTGCCTGGAGCCTAGAAGGGCCTGGAGATATATTAAAAAATTTTTTCGACCCACCCCTTTGCCGAGTTGCTTGTCCTTGGGCCAGGTGTTTCTTGTTGTGGACCCTGAAAGTCTATATTGATGAAAGCCATAATATAGTGATGTAATATAATATCTTTTCAAAGAACTCTTTTTATCTGAATTATGAAGAACTGTAGAGTAATGGCTGTAGGAAGATCAATTTGATTGGGAGCTTAAACATTTTTTGAATTGACAAAATGCTAATAAAATAAATGTATGTTTCAGTCATGGAAGAGAAAAGCTAAGAAGTTAGCAGGAAAAGGATCAACATTGATTAGTACTGGTAAAACGAAACAACCAGCTCAGTCTCAATCCCTTTCAGCATCATCAGCTCCTACTGGTGTAGTAATATCTACTGCAGCCAAACCAATGAGTCCTGTTGCTCCAGTCACTAAAAGAAATTCAGCCGAAGAGCATTTAAATATTACTGTACCCAGAGTATGTATATTAGTTTTCTACAGAGTTATCTCCCTGATCTTATCGTACATGTTGAAGGAAAAAGTTAAGACAGGTATTTGTATTAATGGTAAAAAGAGTAAACCAACTGATGATGCACTTTGGTTCCATAAGTAGTTAAATCATATCAGATATAAAAAGCGGGTTTTAGTTTTCTCAAAACTATTTATTTCTCGTTGGAAAGAGTAGACAAACTGATAACTCAATAGTCTAAGGGCATGTTCGATTGAACATTCCAGAATCGAATTATCTTAATCCCAAAATGGTGACAATCGAGTAAAAGGGGGTATTTCGGGCTACAATGCATGCGTTAACTGGATAAGTGAATATCGCAATCAACCATGCAGGCAAAACCCATTCGTCTAATTATGTCACGATTCTACTCTCACCACCTCCATAGTTGTGACTGACAGAACTGTGACAGGACTCAATTCCATGTCACTCGATTGCAATTCTGTCTATTCGGTATGTTCTGGACTGTGATTCCAGCACCCCCATAAAGTACTATGCTGTGGATAATTGGTCTTTCACCAACCCCATCTATTTTCTTTGGGTTTATCAGTCAGCGTTCCCCAATTTTTAAAGAACAAGCATGTGAGTAAGTTACCAGATTAAAGAATGTCTTAAAAGTACCTAGTTTTGTGTATACTTTATGTGCCTACTTCTTCTTGTGTTTTGTCTGAATCTGCAAACCAAACGCTGAAAAAGAAGACAGTGAATAAAACAAGTTATTCTATTCACATACCGTACTTAACATATTGTACAATTTGTTTCTAGGGTTTGGGAACTGATCCTGTAGATGTGGCAGCTCATCTCAAGTTAATGGGAGAATCTCTAAGTATTATAGGCATGAGACTACAAGAAACTAAGGTTAGTTTTTTTATTTTAATTTTTGTATATTATCATCCACCATCGGTCTGTCCTGAATCTACAGGTTAAAGTTTCAATGAAATTTTTATGAATACGGTAGGATTATTCATATGGGTCTATCGAAATTGACATATTGCAAATCTTGGAGTTACCCCTCATTTTACTTCCCATTAACTTTTTACTTTTAAACCATTAAACAGAGTTTATACTGAATGGGCCTAGGGTGATTTGTTGATAATGAATTTAGAGCTAATATGAACGACTGATGGGCATATTTAGGGGCGTGGGTAACCCATATCCATGTGTGTTCTATAGTTTCTTCTTTACATTTCACATTGTTGTCAAATTCTCTTAAGGTGCATACATATAAGAGACAATTTCATTTTGTTGAATTACTGACAAAAAAATTTCTATAAAGAAAGATTACAGTATTGTGGGATTATTAAAACTCGGGCAATTATACAGATTTATGATACTGTTAAATGTTTTCACAAAAACTTGGTAAAATACTATCCTTGAATATATTATATATGTTTATAAATATTATTTTGTTTAAGAAGGAAAATATAGAATAAAGTTATCTAACATATATCTAATATTTGACTAAGAAAGATGTGAAAATCTCGTAATATTTTTACAGGGTCATATGGCAGTTCAAGGTGGACTGTCTGTTTTATTGGATTCATTAATTTGTGCTTGTGGACCTTTAATGTGCTTAACTCAACAAGTTAGTGAACTTAATGGATGTGATCGTAATACTCACTCAAAGACTTTAGATAATATAGCTTATATTATGCCTGGACTTTAACGGAAAAACTACACTAAAAGCTAAATATGGAAGACAAAAGTGCTCTGAATATCTAAATTAATGAATACTACAGCAACTTGTTTATAAAATTCTATTTTTGTTTAAATGTTGAGTATTTGTGACGAAAAATGCAGAAGTACTTCAGAAGTGATATTGAAAACCCCACATTATTTGGATTAAAAAGATTTTTTAGTCGGGTTAGGCAAAATGGGCAAAGACTGTTTACCGAGGATTCATGGACAGCGGTGAGATTGATTAGTGTGTTAGTTTGGTTAAAGTAGCTAAGTCTCTTACTCAATATCATCCAAATTCGTCCACATTGAAAACATGAATTATTTGTCAATTTAAATCCACATTGATGTTGTGATCTTACCAGGAAAAGGTAGGCTTCTGATATCCAATATTAACAAGTGACCAGAAAGAACGAGGCTAGACATATTCCACAACTCCTGCCAATGGTAACGCTATATCTTATCTGGAGAGCAAATGCGCAATAAACTGGAATAACCAGACGCTGGACATAACTGATTTGAAATAAGAGTCAAAACGGAAACAGCTAAATCGCGAATATTTAGAACCTAGAAATTGACTCTAATGGGTCGCAACGCATATATAAGATGTAATCTGATTATATATAAACTGATTTATATATAATCAAATTACATCTTTATATGCGTTGCGACCCATTAGAGTCAATTTCTAGGTTCTAAATATTCGCGATTTAGCTCCTTTAAAGGGCACATAAGATGGGTGAGAAAACTTTTCGGTACATATAACCAATGGTTACTACATGTACATGTATATCCACTTAACAGCAAGTTCACACAATCTGATTAAAATTAATTCCGCTGACTTCTCTCAAAGCCAGTGACGTCACAGTGACTGAATGCATATTTGGAAGGATTATTTCTTAATTACCTAAATACAGCCGATGTATGTATTCATTAACGCCTGACGGATTCCTTAATTCCTAATTAAATGAAACAATTGACAGACATGATAGGGATAAAAAGCGTTTTTTGGGTGTTGGATATTTAACTGATTATACATATATGTCAAATAATTTTAACCGAATTGATGTAAACTTTCCGTAAAGTGGATATAGTAACCATTGGCTATACATACCAAAGAGTTTTCCCGTCCATTTTATGTGCCCTTTTAGAATCTGTTTTGAAAGGGATAACATTGCCATGATCCAGCAGAGTTTGCATGTATGAGAGTTATTGCCCCTGTCACTCAAACCTTATAAACACTACTGAGTGTTTGGTAATATTTCATTCAAACTTACTGGGATTGTTCCTGGTCATACATTTAATTGGCGGGACTGTATGACTATAGAAACAAAATAAATATTACTGCTCCTGGAATTCAGAATCTGCTATCAATTTTTTTTGTGCAGTTGTTTCCCCTGATTCTGACAGTTTGAAAATCCTCTTCTAAAAACATTATGTTATTACGTACAATGTATGTATAGAGTTATATAGAATTCTATCTCACACTAAATGTGCTTATCTTTATACATTATTTTTATGTTTTGTTAGATTTTTAACCAAACTCTCATTACTTTTTTTTAGTCAACTGTTATTTATTTTTATAGGTATATGAATGCTATTGTTTTATTTTCTGTTCAGATGTTGAGCTTTGGTTTCAAATTGTATTATTTAGTCCATTTGTCATTTAGGTGATTTATAATTTATTTAAGATTTTAGAATAGGGCTGTTATAGTATTGGCATTATAGAATGTAAAATAAAAGTATGTATATGGTATGAAATTTTTTCTGTAATATTTTGTATGTCCCCTTTTGTAATGGTATTATTAACAAGTACTACACATATCTACATGTACATGTATCCATCCAGAACCTATATAACTTTACCAGATAGTACACGATCAACAATAAGTGAAATTTGCTAAAGACTAAAATGTTTACATTGATTGATCTTATAGTGTATTATCAGGAGAACGCTGGATCGAAGACGGTTCTTAGCATTTTATGACTTCATATGTGGATTATGGGTTAGGGTAAGGGTTAGGCTTGGCCCAGGGTTAGGGCTAGCTCTGTCTACATCTCGAGACTCTGACAAGATCTGCAGGTCCTTACCCTTGTCCTTACCCAAAATCCACATATGACGTCATAAAATGCAAAGGACCGTTCTCCGTATTATCAATCATCACACCTAATTAATAATTATAGTATATATATATATACAAGCTGTCCTAGTGAAAATAAACAAGATTACCACAATAATCTGAATTAAAATCAGTCTATGTACAAAATAGTAATCGACTGTGGCAAGGGATTTTTGTGGAGGGGGGCATACCAATAAGGAACTTGTTTTTAGACAAAATACGTAGGATTGTAGTAATATACATCAAAACAACCTTGTTCATTCAAGTATGATTGTTTGAGACAAATTCAAAATAAACGGCATTTAGGATTATTGTGATTAGCAAAAATATCGATAATTTTATCAACGTCATTTTTAATCACAGTATGGAAAAATCCTCAGTCACAACCACAGATAAAATGCACCAAAAAAACGTAGTAAAATCTCAAGTAATGCCTGGTGGAGTGAATTGTCTGGAACTGCAGTTTTAGTTTGAGAACTAGACACCTTGAATCAAACCAGATTTGTGTGATTTTCTGAAACTCTGAATTGCATCACCCCACGCAGTACTGTAATCAGTAAAAGTCCCAGATTTCAGGCATTTCATATTTTAGAACTGAACTTGAATAAGTTGAATGTACCTGGGTCGAATATCAAGGTACATGTAGGCTAAAGAAAAACTTCCAGAGATTTCAACCCCTGTCCCCACTTCTCCAAGGTAGTCGACTGGTCAAACCATGAAGAAATTGAGGAAGCTAGTGCACTAAGGTGGACAAGTTCCATTTTACAAAATCTGCCAAAATTAGTATTTTTGGATATTTTTTGACCAGAACACTAGAATTAACATAAACTGGGATAACAGATATCAAAATGTAAAATGGCTGTAATATAAGAGGCAAAGAAAACTAGGCGTTAGGTTTGTTTTGCCAAATTTACAGACAAAATACTAACAAAAAAGTGGATGTGCCATGCCCCAGGAGGTCAGTGCTATGGAAGACCAAATGGGACAATATTCGTGATTCTTGTTTCTACATTCCAGTTTGAACATTTTAGGCACGAACGCAACATTCTAAACTAATGATTCTCATTTCTACATTCTTATGTCAACACTTCATGCACAAAATCAACATTTTAAACAAAAAATTGACTTTGTTTCATTTTCGCCGTTTCATCGGTAACTTTTATATATCATTAAATATTAAAATTATAAAATAATTTCTTAATTTTACACGACAAAGAAATCGACTCATTGGTTTCTGAAAGTGTCTAATAAAAAAATCTGAAGTTTGAACTCTTGTGAAAATATCTTCTACGTTTCAAAAAGTCTTGAAGTTAAAATCTTGAAATGAAAATGTCCAGAAAAATAATGAATTATCAACATTATTACACCAGAGGGCGCTAACCGAAAACAATTTGGCGACCTATTCGGCTGCGATCTATTCTACAGATCCAGCTGGTAACCTGTTCGTTGGCAACCTATTCAGAATAAATTCAACAGTCGACCAAACTCATCTTTTTTTATCAACCAATCAAATCCAAAACTACGTCTATCAAATGAAAGTAGAATATATTAATATTTATCCATTCCTTTAGCTCAGAATAGCGATGTAATTTCGCATTATCTTACAAAATTCTGGACATCCAACTAAATATATTCCGAAAGATATTTAAATAAGCTTTCCCAAATATTATTAGTAAAAGTTGGCACAGTCATATTAAAGGGATGCACTCTCATCCTAAACATGGCCAATTTTGAAAATAAAAAGATGTAAAGGGAAAGACTGTAAATATTAATATGCCGTGTCAAGATTCTGACCATCGTACAAAATTCTGATGATCCAACTAAATATATTCTAAAGGATAATTGAACAAGCTTTCCAAATATTATTAGTAGGAGTTGGCACAATCTTATTAAAGGGGCGCGCTTTCAATTTGAAAGTGAAAGAACGGTAATATTCCGAGTCAAATTCGGATCATCATACAAAATTCTGAGCATCCTGCTGTCTACCTTCTGAAAGGTCATTGGACAAGCTTTCTAAATATTATTAGCAAAAGTTGACAAAATAATATTAAAGGGACGCGCTCTCAACCTGAATGTAGCCATTTTTTCAATATTCTAAATGTAAAGATAGGCCGGTATTTATTCGAAGTCGAAATTCGGATTATCGTACAAAATTCTGAGCAACCAGCTATATATATTCTGAAAGGTAATTGAATAAGCTTTCCAAATATTATTAGTAAGAGTTGACACAATCATATCAAAGGGGTGCGCTCTCAACCTGAATATAGCCAATTTTTCAATATTCTAAATGTAAATATATTAAGTTGGATCGTCAGAATTGTGTACGATGGTCCGAATTTTGACACGGCATTAACATTAACAGTCTTTCCCTTTAAATCTTTTTATTCTCAAAACTGGCCATGAATAGGATGAGAGTGCACCCCTTTAATATGACTGTGCCAACTTTTACTAATAATACTTGGAAAAGCTTATTTAAATACCGTTCGGAATATATTTAGTTGGATGTCCAGAATTTTGTAAGATAATGCGAAATTACATCGCTATTCTGAGCTAAAGGAATAGATAAATAATAATATATTCTACTTTCATTTGATAGATGTAACGTTGGATTTGATTCGTTGATAAAAAAAGATGAGTTTGGTCGACTGTTGAATTTATTCTGAATAGGTTGCCAACGAACAGGTTACCTACCAGCTGGATCTGTCTAATAGGTCGCTAGCCGAATAGGTCGCCAAACTGTTTTCGGTTAGCGCCCTCTGGTGTAATAATGTTGATAATTCATTATTTTTCTGGACATTTTCATTTCAAGATTTTAACTTCAAGACTTTTGAAACGCAGAAGATATTTTCACAAGAGTTCAAATTTTCAGATTTTTTTTATTAGACACTTTCAGAAACCAATGAATTGATTTCTTTGTCCTATAAATTAAGAAATTATTTTATAATTTTAATATTTGATGATATATAAAAGTTATCGATAAAACGGCGAAAATGAAACATAAAGTCAATTTTTTGTTTAAAATGTTGATTTTGTGCATGAAGTGTTGACATAAGAATGTAGAAACGAGAATCATTAGTTTAGAATGTTGCGTTCGTGTCTAAAATGTTCAAACTGGAATGTAGAAACAAGAATCATGAATATTGTCCCATTTGGTCTTCCATACAGTGCAAGCACCGAAATATTGAAACATCATCATTGTCCTTAGGGTATAGGGAATAAGTATTATAAGTTCCAAGATAATCCATTCAGAATTTTTGCCTTCTGGGCCATAAAGGCAAAAATTGGGCATGGCTCTGTCCCTGGGGGTCGGAGCATTCACCAAAACCAATAGTTGACTATAAGGAGTACAAAGTTGATCCATTCAGAACTCAGGCCTGTAAACGATATACACAAACATTAGGCGTGGCTCTGCTACTGGGGGTCAGGACATGCAGTTGTCGTCCTTAGGCTATAAGGAATACATATCCCAAGTTCAAAGAAAATCAATTAGGAATCAAGGCCTGTTGGCAACTCACTGGGGGCTTGGCAATCACCAAAAACAATCGGGGGCATCCTTAGGGTAGAAGGAATAGGTATGCAAAGTTTCAAAATGATCTCTTAAGAATTGCGGTCTGTAGAAATGACCTTATTTAAAAGGAGGTCACTGTTGCTTAGTGGGTAAGACGCTGGCTCGCTAGCCTGGGAGGTGGTGTGTTCGATCCATGCATTGGCCAAGAAAGTTCATTCAGATTTTCCAGTGTGTTCCCCCTGGTCAGTGATGTAAGACAGAGGGAATGGACGAAAAACCGAGGTCCCTTATACAAATTGGTGTGCACGTAAAAGATCCTTTGGCAGTTGGAATTCGTTATAAGAGTAGGCCGTAGTGCAGCTGTCCAGGATAAATTACCCTCACAGCACACTGTATGGCGTATGGATGCCCTTCTTCATTAGCCCAGTTCGGGGGGAGAACAGCAGGACGTTAAACCCCTTTTCATTTCTTATACAAAAACAATTCCAACTTATGACACTAGCATCCTCACATGAAAACAAACCTTGACAGAAGTTAATGGAGAGGATGTAGAAACTGTTTGTCTAAATATCTCGTAATCTTGTGACGATCCCCCCAAAATAGATCATCCACAGCTTAATACAAAGTTCTTGTGCGAATTCTAGTGCATGGCTTTAGACATATCACTACTTTAATCACGTTGAAGTTATAGAGATGACAAGATGTCTTACAAAATACAGAAACACTTCACAGGCTTTTAAACAATTTGTCTAGATAATATTGACATTTCCATTCTCATATTTTGTCTATTACGAAATCTTAACCTAAAGATAAAATCCAAAATTTAGTAGATACTTCAATTTTGATTGGCTAAGCACTGAAATCAGTCTAATAATATCCAATCAAGTTACTAAAATTTGGATTTTATCTTGGTTAAAATTTTGTTAAACAAGCCCCTGGCCTGGTCCAATGACTTTACAAATTATAGTTTATTATAATGACAGCTCAAATATAGCACAAAATACTGCTATTCCCCTAGCTCCAACATCTGAAAGGGCTTATGCCATACACCTTCTGTATAAAACCGTCCATATAATCTATGAACGATATCAATTTTCGTCATTGGGTGAATTTCAACCAAATTTGGCATTATGTTGCTTGGGTCTTTTTACCAGTATTTAGATTAATGCAGTTTGGTGAGGGCAGCTCATAGGGACAAAGATAGATTTATCCATTCATTCTTTTTAATATGCCAACATTTTCATGTGGACGTATATTGTCATCGCCCCAGTCCGTCCTTCCACAATTGTTTGTGAACAAACTACAGGTCACAATTTTTATCCGTTTTCAATGAAAATTGAAATGTAGGTAACTAATCACCATAAGATCTCGGTTCTTTTCGATATTGGCAAATATCAGACCGTAACTTCATGGTTTATGGCCCCTGATTGTACGAAAAATCACGTTTGAAGCTTTTGAACACTGTAGAGGTCACAATTTTGAATCCATTTTGATGAAACTTAAAAAGTTTATACCCAAAGATCTTGGTTCCTTTCGATATTTGCGCATATAGGATGTTAACTTCCTGAATTATGGCCCCTGATTATACAAAAAATCACCATTTTTAGCTTGTGGTCTCTCGGGAGGTCACAGTTATTATCCAATTTTAAAAAAAAAATTTGATTATATCACCGTTATACCGTAATAAAGGTTTAGTTCAAATTTCATGAAAATTGGACGCAGATCAAACGCGAATTGTGTAAAAATACGGTATATCAAGGTAGTGGACCCTGTAGAGGTCACAATTTTAATTTGATTTTGATGAAACTTGAAATGCATGTTTAGAACCGGAAGATCTTAGTTCCTTTTGATATTTGCGCATATCCGATCATAACTTCCTGAATTATGGCTCCTGATTGTTCGAAAAATCACCTTTTTAGCTTGTGGTCCCCCTGAAGGTCACAGTTATTATCCAATTTAAAAAAACGTTTGATTATATCACCATTACGCCGTAAGGAAGGTTGCATTCGAATTTCCTGAAAATCAAACCAAAACTGCAGGGGAAATGGTCGCCGCTTGTACGTAAATAATGTAAAAATATGGTATATCAAGGTTGTGGACCTTATAGAGGTCACAATTTTAATCTGATTTTGATGAAACTTGATATGCATGTTTATAACCCAAAGATCTTAGTTCCTGTCAATATTTGCGCATATCGAATTGTAACTTCATGAATTATGGCCCTTGATTGTAGGAAAAATCACTTTCTTTTTAGCTTGTTACACATCCATCTCTCGTATGTGGGTGTATCCTGCCTGGCAGCCGCTGGTAATTTTTTCTCCTAAACCCCTGAATGAATTTGATACATTTCTATGGAGCTACTTATTAACATTTGTTCTAGTGAATTTATTCTGTCCCTTTTCTCTATATTTTCTTATTACCAATAATTCTAAGTACCAATGCAAATATGTTTACCGGTAAATTGAAGTTGTTGGGGCCTAAAAATGGACATTTTTTCATGGTCTGAGCAATTGCTGTCAAGTCTATGTGTAAATTGAAATTGCTGAGGCCCGAAGAACAGACATTTTCTCTTAGTCTGAGCAATTGAGTTCTTGTTTAATAGATTCCCACTTATATGTGCGCAAATCCAACTTTATAAAGGCCACTAAATGTCTAATCTTGTTTTAAGCTTGAAAATTTGACAGACAATATTGCCACCTAAATTAGTTTGATAATAACACTGGAATTATAGTGATCAGATTTTCAGATTTGAATAGGTTTTTACAATGTTTTATAATTTTATTCTTTAAAACACGTATTTCATTGTTATTAACATAAAACAGATAAATGTCATGAACTTAAAACTCTTCAAGCTGACCGCAATATCATAATTTCTCAATCAGTATGGAATGAAATAATATTTGTTAATGTATAAAAATGAGTATAAAACAAATGTATATTTAAGGGTTTATTACCTAATACATTATCACATTGTAATTATCAGTAAAATAAATACTATAACTATTAGATTACTGTAATAAGACGGATAATAAGGCTCCTAACTTTGTCTAATCAAATGATATAAAACACAACCATGGTGTTGGATTCTTTCCTAATTGACGTCATTGTATTGTCATATAGTCATATTATGCTGATATAATTTCCGTGCATTTGTAACAGATTCTTTTTTTAGTTCAAAGTTTAATGGTCAGTTTTACTTTATTGTTTCCAGTAGTTACATACTTCTTTTATGGGTCAGGTGGGTGGATACAAATGTCGATATGAGTTTGAATTTATGTGTGACTGTCCTTGACCCAATTAAAGCCGATCGACATTCCGATATCATGAAGTTTTTTGGTTCTTATTATGTGCTAAAAAAGCACCACTTTCTATGTGAGAAAAATTGCCGGTTGGGAAAATTTTGAAGTGGAAGCCCTTGTTCCCACTGCAGACAAAAAGGCCTGGGCCCTGTTTCTCGAAATCTTAACTAAAGATCAAATCCAAATTTTAGTAGATAGGCCTACTTAAATTTTGATTGGCTAAGCACTAAAATGAATCTAATATTATCCAATCAAATTACTAAAATTTGGATTTTATCGTAGTTCAAATTTCGTAAAACAAGCCCCAGAGCATGTGCTTCGGCAAGATTGACATGCTGTCAGCTTCAATGAAGCATAAACAACAAACAGAACAGTTGTTTGGTAAAAAAAAATTGTACAGAGAATGGAGCCAAGTTTAAGCAGGCGTCTGTGAAAATGCTCCAACCAGACATTGTTCATGTTCGGTATTTACTCTTTATTGGTAATGTATTCTCTGTTATCCGGGGGGATTGCATGGCTGAATGGTTAGCACGTGTACGCTGTATCATAAACTGGCGTGGTTTCGAATCCCCCGTTGTACATGACAAGGAGTAGGGTCACCTGTCCAACCCCGTGGGTTTTCTCTGGGTCCTCCAGTTTCCTCCCAATGCTAAAGACTCCTAGGTGCAAGCGAATTATTGAAATAAAATTTAAAACCAAATGACCTAGTTTGTGTGGAGTGGACATTTTAAACCAAGTCTCTCTCTCTCTCTCTCTCTCTCTCTCTCTCTCTCTCTCTCTCTCTGTTATCCAGATTAATAGTTTATTATAAGTCTTGTTCATAGTTTATATATGGTTTGTGAACAAGATATTTCAATAGAAAAGTAATTCTTTCAGCAATGAAATCAAGTAAAAGCCAGAAAGCCAGGCTTGATTTGGATTTCTTTCTTCAATTTTCCATGGAAACAGCATTATACCTATTAATTGAAATTTATTTTCTTCTTCTTCTATGTAATAAGTCAATATAAGGCTCAGAGCAAGGTAAATTTTGATTACTGCATTCTTTTCAACGCATATGGGACTCACTTTAAAAGCTAATTCTACCAACTTTTCCCATTCAGTAGCCATGAACAACCTACTTTTTACCTTTTTAATCCAAGCCCAGATGATTTTCAAATTTAAACTGAACTAACCTAAAAAAAATATAACTGTAAAGAAAGAAAAAATGCTAAACTATTATACTTTACGCAATCAATTACAGAGGTAGGTTTGATTTGTGTGTCTCTGCAACTGTGTATCTATTTCATCCAATTTCGTCACTACATCTTTTCTCTCATTTACAAAACAATTAGCATTGATGGATTGACAAAAACCGATACACATTAGTTACGCTGAAAGTATCCAGTAATAGAAAAGTAGTTATACTTATAGTTAACTGTTTAATATAAAACTGTTCAGATTAATAAATATTATTATTGACCTGTAAAAAATGTTTGTCGTTGTTTTGTACACGGTGAACACTCCATATGCTGATTACACTATTTTGCCAGATTACACTATTTTGCCTATACCGTTTTTTAGGACCTCAAATTTTGTCTAATGGCTTGGATTGTTCGTACTTGATTTTATTTGATAAAATGGGGTTTAATGTTCTACTATTCTGCACCAACCAGGCTATGATGAGGACGGGAATTGGGGCTTATACCATGTAAAAAGGCCTACTCTTAATTTGATTTTCAACTGTCAGGGAATCTTTAGTCTCCTGCCAGCCACATACATAGGGCCCAAGTTTTTTGTTTCCCCCATTCAAACTATTAGATACTTTATCCTATCAGGCCACATGCTGCACCATAGGCAATATGAAACCAGACTGGAAAATTCCAAGGAAATCCCTCAGCCAACACCAAGATCCGAAGATGGAACCTGGGACCCCCTAGTTAGTGAACCAGCAGCATACTCACTGATCCACCATGCCTCTATCACTGTAAACATTAGAGATATGTATACTGTATGATAAGATCATGTCAAAAGGCAATTAAGATAAGGTCATTAGACAGGTTAATGGCACCAATAATATGTTATTTTGTTCTATTAGTTCTTTAAATAGTTTAGTATGAGAGTCATGACTATGTTTATAGTCTAACTAGTCTCTATAGAAACATATAATTGTACTTATAGTGACTGCATGATGGTTAATGAAATTTACTGACAATGTCACTATCCCATTGTTAACTCTCTTGGTGTTCAACCAGACTGAATATAGTTCACCACATGATTGGACACATGGTTTGTGATTATCAAATATATATAGTGGACTGCGATATTACTTAGGTGGAAGCGGATGTTAAATAAAGCTATTTCACACACACAATACAGCTTCTGAATACCACAGTATTCTGTGAATTTCCCAATTTAATTCCTTATTACTATTACATGTGCTTCAACCCAAAAAGTTTTGAGTAATCTGTATTCTGAATATCATGAATTGCGCCATCAATCATCGGTCTCCTCATTACACCATTTGCAATGAATTAAACTTATGTAATCCGGCCTTCAGTCAGTGGGTATTAAGCTACAAAAAATTGACAATAATCACCAATCAATTATCAATGAGCTTAAAACTTGTGTTCGTCTTTGTTGATTACAAGCCTATTGCTTTTCAGCGATTTCCGTTTATTACTGCCAGAGTTATGTCCCTTGACCGTTTCAAAAAATCTTGTAGATGCTCTAATCTAGAGGCCAAAGTCAATATCCGATTGACTTTAAATTTATACACAGTGTTTAAGGGCATGACGTGAAGAAGCCTATTGATTTTCCATGATTTCCGATAATGACTGCTAGATTTATGTCCCTTGATCACCTCAAAAGATCTAGAAGCTAAAGTTAGTATCCGATTGACTTTAAATGTATACACAGTGTTTTAAGATTATGAGACAAGGAGGCCTATTGATTTCAAATGATTTCCAATAATTACTGCTAGAGATATGGCCCTTTTTTTTTCTTCTTTTTTTTTATAAACAATATTTTATTCTTAGAAAAGGATTGAGGAATAGACTAGGCCTATATTACCTTGTGTACACTCTAGTGGCTAAAGTTAGATTGATACACAGAGTTTAAGGTCTTAAGAAAAACAAGTATATTAATTTTCAATGAATTTTGATAACTTGAACAGCTATATCCAAAATATTAAATGTTTCGTATATACTTAACGTTAGCATAGAGGAAAACTATATCAAAGCCAAGCAAATTCGAATGATTTTCTGATAATTACATAATGAGTTGTTACTTTTAATCAGGTTTTAGTGTATTGTAAATGATTAATTACTAAAAAAAGTAAAAAATATGCAACAACTCTTGTTGACTGCCTGGAAAATTTAGCTGCTGTGGGCGTATGTTATGTTGCCTGGCAACCTATCTTATAATCTCTTTTGAGAGAGCGCTTGGTATTTGATTTGAGATTATTGTGTTATATAAAAATTGCGGAGATGAAAATCACTATCATTATAATATTGTGTTCATAATGTGTGAACATCCTGCAAAGCATGCCAATACAGATTTGACATTGTATTTTGAAAAAGTTCCACGACCTACACAGAAAGAGTTAGCTGTTAAGTATTCAATTGTATGACATTCTAAAGTGAAAAGATGAATTCAAAAATAAGTTTGTCGATAACTTAAATATCATTAAGAAATTATTTTACTCAAACTCTAAATTTGAAGATATCACCAGTGTGATGCATGAGTGGTGTATACGCGCCAAAAGTAAAAACATATTAATATCAGGCGGCACAGGCCCAATAATTAGAATTAAAATAACACAGGACTGTTACATCATGGCGGGAAACATGAAGGTACATTATAATTAGGGTTGGGACAATAATGCACTTTTTCGTATTCCACTGTTCGTCGGGAGTGTTTCTTAGGCTAGATTGACTCAAAAAAATGAAAATAGAAAAATGTTTGGTGTCAGACAATTATTTCTGTCGCAAGGGGGCACATTTTCAAAAGAGCTGCCAAAATGGTTCCAGAATATGCAAAAATGGTATTTTTTAACTAATGTAATTTATTTTCATACGTATTGATCATTAATTGGATTTTCAACTATATTAATTTGACGAAACATTTCACTACCTCCTAGAATCCAATATGGCGGGTAAAATCCAAGATGGCGGTCATATATTTGAATCAGATTGATGTACATGTATGTCTTATCAACTCATATTTAATTATATACAACCTTTTAAAGCCGGAATTTCAAATTTTGTTAGAAAGTCAAAACATAATTATTTCTATGTCTTTTGCTCAATAGGTTATTAACTCACTATTATACGACCATGGGCATTATTTCCCACCCTTAAAAATCACAGACACAGGAAATAACAACACAATTTCCTCCCTTGTTTTCCTATTGACAACACTGACAGCCATTTTCCAACGTTGGAATTTGAAGTTGAAAATGATATTATTGCCAATTTCTCAGCCAATTATAGGATTAATAGGATTAATAGGATTATTTTTTAACAAGGTAGGACTGTTTATGTATACCATCTATTTTAAGACTTTATTTTAATAAGTTTTAAACATACAACTTAAAAATTTGAAATTGTTACTATAAGTAAACACTATTATATTTATGTATTGGTAGAACTTAAATTGATACAACAGATACTTTTATATCAATTTGATTTATTGCTAAATTAGGATATTGAATCCTATCTTTCGTTACTAATCTTCAAATGTTCAAACTTGGTGCTTCAATTTTTTCTATTGTCCTTATGAAATACACTGCAAGAGAGCTTTTAAACAACATAACTTTATAATTATCAATATCATCATCAGGGCCATGACATGAGAATAATTTGCAAATAATTTTTCATGTTAATTTGTTGAAAGGCCCCTGGAACCCTATTTTGGCTAGATACTCTGTCAGCCCTCCTAACATGAATTTGGTTTATACAGGCTTGATCATAAATCTTTGATTTACTTGATTTAATTACACATTTTTCTTTTCTACTTATTATTATTATTATCAAGTATAGCTAGGTGTATATTATAATATATGTCTAATAATTTTGCTTGTCAAAAATGTCAAAGTTAAGACCCCTTATAAAAACTCAGGTACATGTATTGATTGGCAACACCATTTAGTCCATCCACTACTTGTATGATCTGGACTCCATTTATTTAGCAGGTTATCAAAGTAGGTACTATTGGCAATGGGTATATATTAGGAAGGTGTAAATTAATGTAAGTCAATATTGATTATTACTTTTCATAAAGATTAAATTGCGTCCCTGTAATTATCAGCAAGATATCTAGTATTAATGCCAACAAATTGAAATCACATCATATACTACGTACATGTATTTGTTATGATAATTAAGCTAATTTGCCAAAGCGGCTTGCACTAGACTTGCCAGAAACGGAACTACTGGTTACAGCTTTCTGTGCACGTAAAATAACTCTTGTTGGTTGGAATTCAAAAGTTTTCTAAATAAGCAGCTCGAATGAGATTTACCAAATATTTAGGGCCTGTTTACACTTTGATTGTGCATAAAGAACCCTTAGAATTCATTTGCTGTCCAGAAAAAAGTCCCTTATAGCATACTGCATCGCATATGAGTGTCATAAGCCCAGCTGGAGTAGAAAAGAAGACCCTTAATCTCAATTCATTCATTGAACAAGATTTGTAAGTATTTTACTTTTATTTTTTCATCAAAATAACGACATATATGAATTGACCCCAGAACATGTACTATGCTTGATAAAATGTTGTCATTTAAATGATTTAGAAATATTTAGGTGTAGCCTTTCCTTTAGAGACAAAAACATCACTGATTGTGACACTCAGATTACCAGACAGCTTCCTATTCTCCAAAGCTGTATTTATTGTCAGGATTATTGGCTGTCAGACCAATAGGTCTTTAGAGGATTAGATGTCTTGATGGATTAAACAGGGATAAAAACGGGATAAAAGTTAAACTTTGTTCAATAACGCTATTCAAATGGAAATACATTGGTTGGAAATCTACTGCTGATTATTCTTCTTATCAATGTTATCATCCTCATCATCATCAATTTAATGTGTGATCTCTGTTTTTCATAATATGTAAGTAATATGGCTGAAACTGACAGGAAACTAGTATGCTAGTAACAATCTGTTACTGGCATTTATTAACTGGATACTGCAATGAACTATAACACATACTTATGGAAAACTGTCTGGGTGAAGTTTAGAGGAGTATTCTGTGAACGTCATTGCCCAAATGAATTACTCAATTAGTAGCTGTCTTCATAAGTATTTGTTATACTTTATGATACCTGCATGAAGTGCAAATAGTTCCGTTTTATTGAGTTATAGTGTATACACAACTGTCTGTGTAAAGTTTGAAGGAGTGGTCTATGAACATTATTGCCCAAATAAATTACTCAATTAGTATATAGTAGCTGTTTTTATAAGTATGTGTTATACTTTATGAGAGCTGCATGAAGTGCAAATAGTTCCGTTTTGTTGAGTTATAGTGTATACACAACTGCCTGTGTAAAGTTTTGAAGAGTGTTCTGTGAACGTCATTGCCCAAATAAATTACTCAATTAGTAGCTGTTTTCATAAGTATGTGTTATACTTTATAAGACCTTCATGAAATTGCAAATAGTTCTGTTTTGTTGAGTTATAGTGTATACAAAAATGTTTGTTTAAAGTTTCGAAGAGTATTCTGTGAACATTATTGCACAAATAAATTAGTAGTATAGTTGTTTTCCATGAGTATGTGTTATACTTTATAAGACCTTCATAAAGTGCAAATAGTTCAGTTTTGTTGAGTTATAGTTTATGGAGTGATGTACCAGACATTAGTTGAGTATTAGTTAATTAAACTAAGTGAACTGTCTAATCTGATTAAATAAAATCTAATCACTAATCTAACCACTCATCATTCTAAATCATAGTTTTGTTTAACCTTTTCAAGAAAGTCTTGGTCTGATTGACAGAACAAAACGTTCATATTAAAGTCAAATTGATCATTGAGTTTGAAGTCACTGGAAGACAGACAACATTTCAACATTTAGAAAATGAAAATGGGATGATGGGAACATGTTGAAATATTGGAAAAACAGATTAGAAGTTGTTTAATAAAAGGAAATAAATTGAAAGTGGCAGATTGATATGTAGAGCTGTCATCTGGATCAGATGAGTCACAGAAAAGTTACAGAGAATATAGATCATATGAGTAAAAAGGTAAGTTTCTTTATGAAAGTTTATGTATCTAGTATTTATTTACCATTTATATTAGCCCATTGTCATTGTTGTTAATTGGTTATTTATACGCACACATTGATTAGCCATACTATGCACATGGTTTCACTAGAGTCACAGTCGTCAAACGATTTTTCTTTTTATATCTTGCTTGATTCTCCTTTATTATATGGTGCCTTATTGTATGCAAGAATGATTTCCGCTCATGTCATCATAATATTACTGTTCACTGGATTTCAATAAATGTTTTTGGAGAAATTTTAGTTTTGGAGAAATGTTTTGCACGATTTGTATTTGGAGATTTGTATTTAGAAATTTGTTGTTCCAGATTTGTTTTTTATTGTATTTCTCTTATCAAATGTAAATGCAGATTATTTTATCTTCATATAAAAAAAAATATATTAAACAAAAATACATTTTACAAATCTGATTTGTAAAACATATTTATTTCAAGATAAAAATGATATTTGAGTTTACAAATGTCGAAATATGACAACAAATGAAGAAATAAGAATAAAGGTCTATGAATTAAGAAATAATGACTACCGTAAGAGAATGGAATAAAGAGCTGTTTGGTCTTCCATATAGTTATGGAAAACACCCACTTCTGTATTTGGACAAAGTTTTTGAAGAGTATTCTGTCAACATTATCAAGGTAATCCTTGAGAGAATATGTAGCAGGATTTAACATTTTGGCCAAGTAGATTTGTTATGGGGATTGTGTCGCATATTTGCATGAAAACTGGGAGATATTTGGATATACCAAACAATTTGACTTTGAAAAGTTTCGGCAAAGTGTCTGATGGACACAATAACACTATTTATTGTTTAACAATTACTGGTTTATTAACAGGCAACGTTTCGACGATGATACTCTCGTCATTATCAAGCAAAGACAAGAGTATCATCGTCGAAATGTTGCATGTTAATAAACCAGTAATTGTTAATCCATAAATAGTGTTATTGTGTTACTGTTCAATTACTAAATGCCACTTAAAGAATGTCTGATGGACATTTTAAGAAGTTAACTAATTCTGGTTGAGGATATTTCTGATTATGGGGATTGTTTTGTATATTTGCTTAACAACTAAGAGACAATGAGAAAATTAGAAAAATATCGAGTGATCTGAACTTTGAAAAGTTTAGACAAATGTTTGATAGATGTTCAAAGGACCTTATTAATTCTGGATTAGGACTGCAAAAAAACTATAAAATTCAAGCTTTTTTCACAATAAATGTTATTGTTGATATTAATGCATAGTATATATTGTTTTTCTAGCTTGCAATTTTGAAGTATGCGCATGGATTATTATTACAATAATAACCCTTTCTGATCACAAGTTGTCAATATCCAAAAGAACATTCATGTAGAGCAAAGAGATAGTTGCACTGTAGTTTGTATTAATAGTTATCAATTAATGAATGATTCATTAATAACATAGCAAATACTAATTGATCAGTTTATCATTTCAAATTCAAATGTTCACATTTCCAAGGATACTGAAAATAATTATCTGCCTTGGACTAATCGTAAGATATATTTCTGTAGTAAGTCTATTTAGAATTCCACAATAGATTTTAAACTCCTGGAAGGAAAAATTTGGGTGATAGATGCTGACAACCGAATAAATTTCATCCCGATTGCCTCACAAATATTGTTTAACTCTTTACACATTCGTAGTTGAATACCAATTGGTTTTGTGTTGTCGATTCCCTTGTGACGAGAATAATCCATACTCAAGTAGTTTCTGTAGTCTTCTACTACTTGATTATTTATGTTAATTTATAACTTTGATAAAATTCTTCTTGTTCAACACCTTTGATTTGATCAAGTGATATTGGTAGATGATGAAAGTAAAATATTACCGGCACACAAAAGCTGATACTCACAATTCCCTTATGACTATGAGTAACTTCCATAGATCACTGCAGATATTATTCCCTTTTATCTTGGCTTTATAACAAATTCTGTCAACTAGTCAGGATACAATATTATTTCATAATTTTGTACCGAAACCTGGTAACCTTTCTTTATTTCCAAGACATTTCATGTTTGTATTTATTATTTATCATCTTGGAGTTCAAGCTTAATTAATAAATTATTGTATTCATTTGTTGCAGCACTATTAATATATATCAAGGGGGGGGGGTCACAGTGGTTAAGTGAGTAAGACGCTGGCTCGCTAGCCTGGAGGTCAAGGGTTAGGTCCCTACATTGGCTGAAAAAGTTCGTCCAGATTTTCTGGCGTGGTTCCCCCTTGTCAGTGATGCAGGACAGCGGGCCTGAAAAGGACAGCTGTCTAGTAGTTCAGACTATGGTCCCTTGTACACATTGTAGGTGCACATAAAAGATCCCTTAACAGTGGGAATTTGATATAAGGGTAGGTCAAAGTGCCGCTGTCCTGGCAAAATTCCCCTCATAGTATCGTACACTGTATGGTGCATGCCATGCCCGTCTTCATTAGCTCAATTTCAAGCAAAACAGTAGGACGTTACACCTCATTTCATTTATACATGTATATCAAGGTTTGGTTTTCAAATTAGGCAGGAAACAAGATATTCAGAAGATACAGATTGGTTTTACACAATATAACATGGGGAATCAATATACTAATTAGTGAATAACACTTGGATTTTTTTGTTAATGGTGATCACCATTATTTCAACTGTGGATATACAAAACAAATTGGTTTTACTGATAATCTTACTTTAATGTAACTAAATTCTTGATAAGAGATAAATCCCATTATAGCTCTTGTTAATCCTATATTTAGAATATTTTTAAATCAGCTTTGATATCTGGGAATATGTCCCTAAATTCTACTTGATATAATTTAAAGAAAATGTGTTGTTTTGTTATTTTCCTGACCATAACATTTATGGATGTTTTTTTGTCATGTTTGGTTTATATCCGACAACATTAATCTCATTTTCCATTTGTTTATATGACATTTTTCTGATAGATACCACAATGTTATGTTAGATCAAGTATGCGTGATGTTTTTGTTTGAAATTAAAAATTTGATTTATAAAACAATGCTTGATTTTGAACGTTTCAGACTGCTATTTTTACGACCTTCAGTCCTATATAATTTCCTTTTTGAAAGTATTGCTCAAGTTAGTTGCAAGTAGATGGGGATCATGTGTGTCATGTACAAGGCAGGGTATGCTTACTCTTTCTGCAACACATGATCCCGATACCACTTCTCATTTAAAGAGGTTACAGAGCTATTAAATTTTTGACATGTTTTTTGTATTTTGAATCTATTCTATTACATTCCTGATTAGATTTAAATGCAAAATATATTTTATTATCAAAAGTCTCTGTGAATTATGTTTTAAACTGTTATAATTTACAAGTATCTATAGTTTATGGAGTCTGAATACTGTTTAGTAAGTACATGTAATAGATTACATATATATACATTTGCAATGATGTTTTGACACAATGACAACTCAAGATACTAATAATTAACTACCTATGGAAATCCGATGTTGGCACTCATTAATATCCTTACATGAAAGCCAGTTATGAAATGACCAGATTACACCAGCTCAACCAAATCATAAACATTGTTAATATAGATATATATATGTGTGTGGGTAGTATTTATCTTGTCTCCATTTCACTGGTATTTGTAATCACCTAATCGTTACTCTGTATGCGGGGAAAGCCAAAGTAAACCTGTTGTTATCTATCTCATTGTCTAAACACTATTCATTTGAGGTATATGGTATATTGATAATGTCAACGTGCAATCACATCAAGGGCTATTAGTGTAGTGAAACACTATTTGATCAATTGGAAGTTAGAATTTAGCCGAGATGGATATTCTGTTCAATAGTTCCTAGCAATTGGATTAGGATATGTTCAGGTAAGAGAATATTATTGGTTGTATTTTTTTTCCAATACTATTTTCATTTATCCATGATTAATTACAAACCAAGTCGTCAATTTTTGTTTTTGTGATTTTGTGATTATGTTATGAGAATACATTTATCATTATATATTTAAATACATATAATAAATCTAGTTGACAAGGGAACAAACACCAATTTTGTCATTTGAATGTTACAGACAGCTCAGTGGTCGTTAACATTAGTAAAGTTTACTAAATTAAAAAAGTCTAAGCTGTGGTACTTTCTGCAGCCATGGTTGTCAGTTAGTAATAACGACACTGGATTACTTGCCAGGAATCTCAAGGGTTGATCTTGGTGTTTGGGGTTGCAAAATGGTGTATGCATCAGCCTGGTTGATGTAGAAAAGTGGATGTTAAACCCCATTCATTTCATTTATGTGCTGGTCAGTATGTATGACTTGACCAACAATACAGATATAAAGCTATTTGAAAAGTGGTGTCAGGTGTTCTAAAAAGATTATCATATCTTGCCAGCACAATATATATTGCTAAATTGATTGTATAGATTATATCAACACAGATCATAGACACCATATTACTACTGTTGTTGGGGGGGGGGACTGAATGGTTAGCGTGGCAAGGAATAGGGTCGCCTGTCCAGCCTCTTGGGTTTTCTATGGTTTTCACCCACTGCTAAAAACTCGTACTTGCAATCGAATTATTGAAATAAAATTAAAACCATATTTTAGTCCCCAAATGACCTAGTTTGTTTCGAGTGGACGTTAAACCCCATTTCTCTCTCACTACTGTTGTCGTCATTGATGGTGGTATATCTATACTACTAATAGTATACTATACTATTCTATCATGTATCTTAAATTGTCAGATTCACAGTGGGCTTTCAGATTATCAGAATGACCCCCCCCCCCAAATTTCAATATAATCCTTAACCGGTCATTGTCGACTATAGTCACCACAACGTTATACAGCTTAGTGGTCATGGTCGACTTAAGTCGACCACAGCAAGTGCCTTTTTTATAAGCCACATTTGAGTATTTACTTATTTAGTTTCGTATTTTATTTATATGGACAAGCATGCGTTTCAGACAGGTACTTGTCATGCCAAAAGCATTGAGAAAAACTTATCTTTGTTCAACATATTTTAACCAAAAACGTAATTTAACGATGTAAGGAAGGTTAAAGACTCTCAAAATGGTTAAAATGCTTACGCATGATATCGACCGGGATTATATCGATGACACCGATTCTGAAGATGATATTTCTGATGAAAATGATTTAGAACGATTTGCAAATTATAGATCAAATTATTCCCTTCAACTTTTTTATTTGTGTCAAGAGTCCATCACTTATAATTATCCTGCAGTAGTCGATCGAAATAGGCATACAAAATATTTCACTCTGGCCTTTATTTGGCCTGACCACTTGACGTCATAATGTCAAAATGTCGTAGACTGGTTAAGGGTTAAGAGGCTAGTGTCCTATTTGCAGTGCACGCTTGCGGCTAGGGCCAAAGATCCATTCATTTGGTCTGAAATGTGTGTTGGTTGTTGAGGTGCCTGTGTATACTGTGTCCTGTCCGAAGATTTAACTTGTAGGAAATACATCCTTATTGTTGCCATCATGCCATGCCACCGATAATTGTAAATTTCCTGCAGGTCCGAGTATTACTAAAACAACTGGCTGAGATTGCTTAGCTAATTAATGACAACCAACTGATCTTAGAATGCCAGTATATCAAATCTACGATAAAGTAATTTTTATTGTCATAGAAATAGCTTGTAAATGACAGTTATTTGATGTTAGATAAACTCTTTTAAAGTATCTGCCTTTTGTTGTTTTCAAATAGAGTGCATCAATTTACTGTCATTGTTTATAACTACGGTACCTGTATACTCATGGGTACATGATGTCTTTCATCCCGGGACCATTGTATTATAATGGCTGTTTATTTTTATTGTACTGTTGTTTCATTTATTGCAGGTTTAATTATTTAATCATCCTTGTTCTATTATTCCTTTTTGAAAGAAGCATTGCATATTATATGTTCAGAGAATAAGATACATGTATGTGTTGGGTTCGATTGATTTTGACCTAGTTAATCGTGAGTGAACATTATACCATTGTAAAATCTGCGAATTGCGCTATTGCAGGTATTTTTCTGGCTTCAAATGTTATATAAATTATTTAGACACCTTTCTGCATGACAAGCCCATAATCAATTCTATAGATCACTGGATGGATGGGCTATTAAGTGTATTAGACAATGTCTGCCATATCGACATAAAGACTTTATTTTTTTCTGGTAGAAATAGTACTTGACAAGGGCACTATTTATGCTATTGTTTGTGGCGTGCCAGGCAGGGTAAGCTTACCGGTACTCTTCCTAGGACACCTGTTACCACTGTTCGTCGTGTATTTTGTACACGGTGAACAGTCCATATGCTGATTACACTATTTTGCGATATTACACATTTTTGCCTATACCGTTTTTAGGACTTTGAATTTTGTCTAATGGTTTGGATTGTTCGTACTTGGTTTTATTTTATTTGTTTACTCTACTTTAATTTGCTCTTGAGGAACTTGTGTGTTTTCTCCGGGTCCTCCGGTTTTCTCCCACTACTAAAGACCCCTACTCGCAAGTGAATTATTGAAATAAAAGAAAACTTATTAGTGTCAAATAATGAGAATTTTGCCCACATAGTGGTGTGCCAATCTGAATGACAGACTCACCCTACACGGACACAACTTGAGATTGAATAATAAATCCCTCGGAAGAAAATGGAATTTTAACAGAATTATCAAGTTTTAAAGGACATTTGACACATAGCCTGGTCGAGGTACATATTTAGTGGGAAAAAATTCCTACCCAAGCAATTATTATTTCACATGAACAAGTAGGGTGAGTAGCCTTCCAGAAAAATTTTCCCCGTTGATCGGCTTTGGGGAAAATTTTTAGGGGGCTTTTTTGTTTGGACCCCCGAAATCGCCCTAAAATCCGTTAATGACTATGATAACTCGCTTAATATTCATATTTGAGGTTAATAATGTATTAGGAGCCTATAGGAAATCGATACCAAGGAATTCAAAAATGGCGTCAAAAATGACCTATGACGTCGTCACAGTGACGTCATAAGTCGAAATGGCGCCCAAATTTGAAAATTTTGAAAGTTTACCTCATTCTTATAGTTACCTCAGTCAATTTAGCGCCCAAATTTTGAACTTCGAAAATTTACCTCATTCTTGAATTTTATCATAATTCACAATAAATGAATTAATATTTACAAATAAAATAAACTGATATAAACAAACATTGAGTTTATAGGTAAATGATAATATAGTCAGATCATGATCATTGATCGTCATATTCTAGGTCAATGTCCTTAGAATTCCTGCAAGATTCACCATGACAGCTCCCACACGCGCTGACACATTTCAGACCATTCTTCCTGCAGCTGCATATCATGGTACCACACTGATTTTTCAGCGTCTTGCACTTACATCTCACAAAGTTTAAAACGCTTTCAGGGGCTGCACAAAGCTTTCTGGTTTCTTTTTCCCGCCCCACTCGCTCGCATTCAGCTCGCTTTCGTGTAATTTTAACCAAATGACGACCCGCAGATAAACTCTAAGCGCATGGTAATGTCCCTCCAAACTGATGGTCCTCGAATTAGCATGTGAATCAATGCAAGGGAGAATGTGATGGAAGCCTGATCGGTGGTGCCAATCTTGTACTTTATCCAGCAAGAACAGATGTATTCCGGGAAACTGGTATACTTTCGCCAGACTTTTGACCGAGATGCTACTTGTACTGCAGTGGGCGAAAAAGTGATGTGTATCTATTTATGGAGTATTGAAAGGCGTTGCTTCAAACAGTGTTGGACATGGAAATTGTATTACTGCACCTACTTCTACTTCACAGAAACAAGTAATTGAATCGGCATTAAAATTGAGTAAATTGACGCCATCGGACATTTCATTTATTGAGACCCACGGAACTGGCACTAAACTTGGGAACAAAATAGAATTATCCGCATTGTCGTCGGTTTTCTTCCCAAAGGCTGGTGTCCACGACGTACCAATTGGTGCTGTAAAGAGCATATTTCGACATTCGGATTCCGCTGCTGGGATAATTGGAGTCTTAAAAGTTCTAGCTTTAATGATGTTTAAGAAAATACCACCAACCGCACATTTCAAGAATCAGCATCCTGAACTTGTTGATTAATTATTGACAGTTCCAGCGAAGACAACCGTCTGGCCATCTAATGTCAATCGGTCACGTACAGCTGAAAAAAGCTCCTTTGGCTTGATTGGCACCAACTGCCACGCCTTTATCACACAAAATAAACCCTTGGAACAGATCAATGACAATACTATCACAGGAAATGATCATAAGCAGATACAGAATCAGATCGGACGCCACATAACCTTCAGTGAAGAGACTGTCGTTAAGGCATGAATTAACACTATATCCAGCTTATGCTTTGCTCTAGCAAACATAATTCGAGATCTGGTACAAGCAAAACTGGGCCACATGACGTTGAAACTGGCAATATACCTTAAATCAATACGGCTAACACAGCCGACGTACGAAATGACATTAAAATAAAGACGAGAAGCAAATGAGGGTGTTGAAGATTTTCTTACAAGTGGATCCGTTAATGTTGATTAACTGCTCGGAGATGATAAACCAGCAGCGGCATGTGGTGTTTCTCTTGAAATTTTCAATCCAAAAAGGGCATTGGTGTGATCCAAGTTCTTCTTCTCCAACTGAAAAAGTCAGCCTTCTTGATATTCTAGAAACAAAGCTGAGCGATGCGCGTGAAATGGTACGACGTTTACCTTTGGTGTCTTCTGAAGAATTAAGGGAACTCAAAGGAAAGTTCTGTGTAACTATAGTAATTAAACTTTTTATGACTACCAAGCTGAAATAGAACTTGAAACAGTCTTCAGAGGTATTAAAACCTTTATAAAGTTTAATGGTCGTCATATTGATTTGATTGGGAAATATAACGTGTCTCTCTCGGCTATTATTCTAGATATATTTAATGGACACGTATACTATTACTATCTCCCTGATAATGTATACTACATCGTTAACACCGTTCATCGCGTGCATTTATCATACCGATATTTCATTGGCCAATCAATCACGCTATTTTACCGACATTTCGCCTAATAGTTTGGATGCAGCAGTGGCGGGTGTGGCGCCAGGCAGGGTAAGCCTACACTTCCGGACACCTGTTACCACTGTTTGTCGTGTATTTTATACATGAGGAGAAGTCCATTTGCTGATTACACTATTTTGCTTGAATACACTATTTTGCTTGAATACACTATTTTGCTTGAATACACTATTTTGCCTATTACATTTTTTAGGACTTTGAATTCTGTCTTATGGTTTGGATTATTCGTACTTGGTTTTTATTTTATTAGATACCTTTAGATTAGGGTTAATGTACGGAGAACCAGATGTGAGCCTAACTAAACTACGACACCAGAGATTTGACTCCATGATGGCGGAGAAAAATTCCATTACCCTGCCCCAATACAACCCAAGGTTCAGGTGGCTTATTACCATGCGCTCAGAGTTCATCTGCAGGTCGGCATTTGGTTAAAATAAATGAAAGCGAGCTGAATGCGAGCGAGCGGGGCTGGAAAAAGACACCAGAAGGCTACAAACCCATCATGACACACCTTGTTGTAGCCCCTGAAAGCGTTTTAAACTTTATGAGATGTAAGTGCAAGTCGCTGAAAAATCAGTGTGGTACCATGATATGCAGCTGCAGGAAGAACGGTCTGAAATGTGTCAGCGCGTGTGGGGGCTGTCATGGTGAATCTTGAAGGAATTCTAAGGACATTGACCTAGAATATGACGATCAATGATCATGATCTGACTATATTATCATTTACCTATAAACTCAATGTTTGTTTATATCAGTTTATTTTATTTGTAAATATTAATTCATTTATTGTGAATTATGATAAAATTCAAGAATGAGGTAAATTTTCAAAATATTTAAAATTTGTGCGCTAAATTGACTGAGGTAACTTCAAGAATGAGGTAAACTTTCAAAATTTCAAATTTGGGCGCCATTTCGACTTATGACATCACAGTGACGACATAGGTCATTTTTGACGCCATTTTTGAATTCCTTGGTATCGATTTCCTATAGGCTCCTAATACATTATTAACTTCAAATATGAATATTAAGCGAGTTATCATAGTCATTAACGGATTTTAGGGCGATTTCGGGGGTCCAAACAAAAAAGCCCCCTAAAAATTTTCCCCAAAGCCGATCAACGGGGAAAATTTTTCTGGAAGGCTACTCACCCTACTTGTTCATGTGAAATAATAATTGCTTGGGTAGGAATTTTTTCCCACTAATGCGAGATTTGAGGATATCTCGACCAGACTAACATGCGGGGGCCGCCTTATTGGCACTTTTTTGTGCCTAGGTCGGGTCTATTTCACATATATACAATCAATTCTGCTAAGGTTTTGAATGTGGGGATTGACTAATAGTTAATTATATTTCAGTTCTAAACAAAAATTTAAATCTTTAGCACAATTTTAAAAAATAGCCAAAATCTGGCTGGGATTGCTGAGCAAAATGATCATTCCACCAGCTACCATTTAATTTTTGTCATTGTCACGTTAGTTATGTTTGAGCGGTGTGCCTGTCCCATCTCGTGGGTTTTCTCCGGGTCCCTCCCACTGCTTAAGACCCCTACGCTCAAGCGAATTATTGAAATAAAATTAAAACCATATGTTAGTCCCGAAATGACCTAGTTTGTGTCGAGTGGAAGTTAAACCCCATTTCTTTCTCTCTCTCTCACACATAGTGGAGTTTCCACCTGCTTCAAAATGCCTACTGCCTACTGAGTAATTATTTAGTTTTGTATAAAAGTACATTAGTCAACTACATAATGAGTTATATGATTAATTAGGTAGTATTTTGTGATTTGATCAATATACATAATGAATGTTGTCGAAGTCGAGATTATTGACAGCTTCGTTTGTTAAATATGGTCAACTTGATCAGAATAGCATCCCCTGTGAAAATACACACTGAAATCTCACTGAAATTTCAGTGAAATCTCACTGAAATTTCAGTGAGAGATTTGGTCAAAATATTACTGAAATTTCAGTGAGATTTTAGTGAAATTTCAGTGAGATTTCAGTGAAATTTCAGTGAGATTTCACTGAAATTTCAATAAAATTTTGACCAAATCTCTCACTGAATTTCAGTAAAATCTCACTGAAATCTCACTGAAATTTCAGTAAAATCTCACTGAAATTTCAGTAAAATCTCACTGAAATTTCAGTAAAATCTCACTGAAATTTTAGTGAAATCTCACTGAAATTTTAGTGAAATCTCACTGAAATTTTAGTGAAATCTCACTGAAATTTCAGTAATATTTTGACCAAATCTCTCACTGAAATTTCACTGAAATTTTACTGAAATCTCACTGAAATTTTACTGAAATCTCACTGAAATTTTACTGAAATCTCACTAAAATTTTACTGAAATCTCACTGAAATTTTAATGAAATCTCAATACTAATATTAATTACTATTTCAAAGTCTTTATTTTTATTAACATGCCTTCTGAAAAAAAAACATCCAAATAATTACAATATTACTATTTATCCCTTAAAATTTATGTCTTCTAAATTTCCTTTTTCTTCTAGAGTGTTGTCCTTTTCTTCAATGATAATAAAAATATACGGCCTGAAATGACACAATCAAAATAATATTAAATAAAGATAGGCATGTACATGCCATGCAGTGTGCTGTTGTGTTAGATCATTCAGCAGTTTCAAAATTATTCTGTCAAAAACAAAGCATATATTTTGGGGATAAATGAAATGTGCATCGGCTGTCAGTGCCACAAGGCTAGAACTAGAGTGCCCAGGAGTGGCAGTGCACTACTAAGTGGCAGGTATTTATGATTTACGTCTGAATACACAAATTTATAACAGTGGATAATTTACGCTTAAATATCTTTTGATTTATTTTTAGTGGATCCGTAATTATAGACAGAAAGGTTTTACCGTATCTTTTAAAAACTAAACATATCCAGGTGATACATATACATGTGTAATACTAATAATACGTATATAACTTGCATGACCAAATAGTATACCAATAGACCGATCTACTAGAATTTAATTAAACAACTATAGATAGGCTTACTCACCATGGCATTGCGGCTTTTGAATTCCGTACATTCCTCTTATAAATAACTACTTCGAAATTATTCCAACAAACCATTCTGTGTTTTGGGGGTCGTGTAATCCAGAAAATAACGTACACAAACACAAATATATTATCTCAAAACTACGCGCCCATTTCCAGGAATTTAAACGTTTGATTCAAAATGCGGAACACTTTCGCGAAACAGTGAAAAGAACTTAGGTTAATTCGCCCGTGAAACTGTATAAAATATAACACCAGTTTATCAATTTAGTAATGAATAATGCACGCGAGATCCCTTTTTGTTTGCATGGGAGTTTCATATAAGTTACAACCATTATAGAATTAAAAATTACTTCGTTTGTTTTCCATTCCAAATTTTTATAGATCAACTGGCTCGCGTAACCCGACACTCATGGAACCAAATACCCGGATGTTGACATTCCGAAAAGGTGAATTGTTTACACTAATCGACAATGACCTCAATATTTGAATTTAAGATGGTTTAGATGTATTCTCTGTTTCACAATAAAAGAGATTGATTTCAAAACATGATTATATTACAATAATTGATCGTAAGATATATGCCGTAATGAAATTTACTGGAGCCGTAAATTGCCAAATAATACCCGGTACTAGGTAGTGAAATACGGCTATTGAAACACGTGCGTTACTGTTTATGTTATGTTTGAGAAAAAAGTCATTCTTCTACCATGAATAAAATACAATGATTATCGGAAAAGAAATTTGATATTGAGTCATTCATAAATTAAGACATCATTTTAAAGTAGTTAATATTACTTTGCACGTGTTCGAGGATTACGCAAGGTGCTGGACGAATAAAATCAACGTCAAAAGAATTGTCTACTTTCTTTAGTACTTCAGGAAATAACGTGATTAATTAAAGGAAATTAAAAACATTTCGTCTTCTGACATTATTAGGCCATAATTCGAAGTGCTCTCTTGCACAAATTTCAAATTTTTATATGCAGTTATTAAAATATTTGCAATGAAAAAATGAAATTTTTATGTTTTGTAATTTCAGTGAAATTTCAATGAAATTTGCAAAAAAAATATTTCAGTAAAATTTCAGTAGACCAAAATATTTCAGTAAAATTTCAGTAGACCAAAATATATTTTTTTCAGTAAAATTTCAGTAGACCAAAATTTTGTTTTTTTTTCAGTAAAATTTTAGTAGACCAAAATTTTGGTTTATTTCAGTGAAATTTCAGTAATAGACCAAAATATATTTTTATTTCAGTGAAATTTTGGTGAGATTTCAGTGAAATTTGGTCATTTCAGTGAGATTGGGCAAAATTTTCAAATTTCACCGAAATTCACTGAAATTTCACTGAAATCTCACTGAAATTTCAGTATCATTTTCTCTGGGGATAACATGCTGTCTGACCATCAATATGTTAACATACTTGACATTTTCTGATATATGTGACTCGTCTTTCTGTGGTCATGTAAAAGATCAGTCATTAGCTTACCAATATATCATATGCTTTGTGTGAAACAGTAGTCATAAGGTGACGGCAAATTGGGAATTTTCTGCAAAATGGAACAGCATATTTGCCATTATGGAAAGTTAATACTGGTTGCTATGGGAAGGGTAAGCATATTCTGCCTTGTTCTTGTTGCTGTGCTTAAAGGAGCTCAATCTCTTCTCTGTGTTATCTAAAAAAGACAAAAATGGGTTAAAAGACACATATTAGTGTGTATAACAAAGTCATTTCCACCTGGTTAATTAGTCTAGTATATTTCAGGACGACAGTTTGATATTTCCGTTCCACACTGACGATTTGTTGCATTTATTAAGGAGCTTATATGCAAATGGCGCTTGAGAGCACAATGAAAACAATGTCAGCGAATGGTTTTAAAATTTTCATTGTCCATATCTTTAATGCTGCATTAAGGAGCCCGTATTTCAACAGTAAAATAACAACATCCAGTACCAATATTAAATTCTAATTAATGCTGGAGTTTGAGATTTACCTACTTTATGTTTACCTTTATTTATAGAGAGAGAGAAATGGGGTTTAACGTCCACTCGACACAAACTAGGTAATTTTCGGACTAACATATGGTGTAATTTTATTTCAATAATTTGAGGAAACAAAAGGATCCAGAGAAAACCCACGAGGTTGGACAGGCGACCTTACTTCTTGTCAAGTACAACCAGGGACTCGAAACCGCGCCAGGCTTTAAGATACAGCACACACGTGCTAACCATTCCGTCGTCCATATAACCTGAAACAGATGATTAAGTTAGGATATATACAATTTTTGAAAATGAAAATTTATGGTTCAAATAAAATGTCAAAAGACCTGTGTATGATAATGAATGGCACACCTGTAATTTATGAGTGAATTAGATAGTAACAGATTATTTCTGCAGTGACCTTACCACTCAACCTGTATGTAATGTCTTTCTATTGCAATTATTCCATTTTAACATTAAAATCAAAATGGGGTCACCACACTATACTTAAAAATAGTTTTGTGTATATAAATTGTCATTAGGTTTCACAAAGTGGAAGCATACAGAAATGCTTGAGATGTTATCAGGGGTTTTCTTTATATAAAGGTTGCTAAGAAACAGTGCTGACATTTCCAGGTTTTAGATAAGAAAAAAGCTAATTTAGTTTTTTTGATTTTAATCAGTTTGATTAAATTGCTATTAATTGTTTCGAACCTGGTACCTATATTAGAAAATTCAGACCTTTGTACCAAAAATGTTCTCGTTATTGTCTGTTGACCTTCAATTTTTACTTTACCATCTGTTTATACTCTTGTGGGAGCCACGGTGGGTAAGTGAGTAAGATGCTGGCTGGTTAATGTGTAGGTCGCAGGTACGCTCCTGGTGTTGGCAAAGCAAGTTCATCAGGATTTTCTGGTGTGGTTTCCCCTTTGTCAGTGGTGCAGGACAGAGGGCCTGACAAGGACCATTGTCTATTCATTTAGATGGCACGAAAACCAATGACCCACTTACACATTGGCGTGCACATAAAAGATCCTTTGGCATTTGCAATTTGAATATAAGAGTTGGTCCTGGCAAAATGTCCATCAGAATAGATGGATAATAAACCCCATTTCATTTATATTCTTGTGATTTGTGGATTCTTTTGTTGTTATCATATAACAAATTGTTTGTTGTTAGTTGGCTTGTTCCAAAGAATAAAGCCTTAAACTGTTGCCCAATGCCCATTGTCTAATATCTTCAAATCCAAATTATCCCCTATCTGGTATATATTGATCCTCATAAGCATGAGGTTCTTCAGCTTATTGCTTCATAGTTTAATAAACGCATATCTTTAATGCAATCTAATCATATATATAGTATTCAAAAAAAGTAGTGGATATTTGATTTTTAAGTGTTATTAAAGTCTCTTAATGAAACTTACGAAGAAACAAATGACAAAATGAAATGAAGTTCACATTCATGTATTTATTCCAAATGATCATTAGACTAAGTAAGGCTCAGACTGACCATTAGGGTAAAATGATACCCGGGGTCAAACAACAAAGTTACCACAGCATCACAACAAAGTCAGTAAACGAGTAAATCCTCCTCTGTTTGCCAAACAAGCATTGATCCGACGTGGCAAACTCCTAATGAGACGTCTAAGTTCATTTTGGTCCAGATTGTCCCATTCCTGTTGCAACGCAGCAGCAAGTTCTTGGACATTGGCAGGACGTTGTTGACGTTGACGTAACCTCTGTCCAAGCATGTACCAGACATGCTCGACGTGCTGGCCAAGGTAATGTTGTGATGTTCTGTTGTTGGAGGTAACCTGTAACGATCCTGGCCCTGTGACATCTTGCGTTGTCATCCTGGAAGATGAAACAGCAGCCATGACGTCGTGCGAACGGCACAACATGGACTGCCAAGATGTTGTCCCGGTAGTACTGGCCTGTAACACGCCCTGCAACAACATGTAAAGCTGTTCTTCCAGCAACAGTGATGCTTCCCCACACCATAACAGAACCACCCCAAATCGATCATGTCTGATGACGTTAACGTCTTGGAAGCGCTCGTTTCGACGACACCACAGCCTCCTACGTCTGTCCAAAAAATCAAAGTGAACCTTGACTCATCTGAAAACATCACATTGCTCCAGCGTCGATTATCCCAGTGTTGACGATCCCTACACCAACGACGTCTTGCCTGAATGTGATGATCTCTCAAACAAGGGATCCTTGGTCGACCTGAGCGCGGTCTGTCCTGTACAGATGGTGTATCACGGTATCTGGACCATAGCCTGCTTATGACAGACTGAAAAACATTCATCGTGTGGCCACAACCGCCTGTGTTGTGTCGATCTGTAGCATGCCAAGGGCACGTAACCTTTCATTTTGGGTAAGCCGACGCATATCAAAATTTGTTTTCTGGTCACTAAAACAATTAAACTGATGTTTCCACCCTGGAATTCAATGCCACAGTGACTGTAACATTCAAAGTCAGAGTCGTGCAAATCTTGGGTTGGACCCCCATGGTGATCCCAAGCATCACCTGCATTCCATGCGGTAGCATTTGGGCGTCACATGTAACTGGAAATGTTTCTTCTGTTAGGTTCTATAGTGACTTTTTTCGTAGTCATTTGCATATTTTAGTATTATGCCCCAAAATCCAATATCCCCTACTTTTTTTGAATAGTATATATAAATACTATTGGAACTCAAAATTCAGCTGTTATTGACATTTCACACCAATTATCTTATGTTTGTTTATTGTTTTCGGGGTAGCCTTCTCCAGGGCAGGGAGCACAAATCATGTTTGTATTCTTATATTCTATTTTTTATTGCTTTAAGATATCCTTTGCATCTATTCACACAGAGATGCTATTTATGAACATCCTAAAAATCATGCCCCATTTCAATTTGTCTTCTCTTTCTGACAATAAGCAGGTGGGTTGTCATGTTTTGGGCACAAAAAATTACTTGAAGTTGCATATACTGTATCTCTTTGATGAATACTCGCACTAGATCTTACCCTTACCAATGCTACATTGATGAAATGTTTGGATCAACTTCTGACTCCCATGCTCTCTCAAATTCACTAATGAAATTTCTTCTACACCTGTAACTTTTCTGGATTTCTAAATTTGATATAGAGTTCAGTCTGTCAACAGCCATATTCCTACAATAAGCTCAACTTGCATATCTTCTACAATGAAATGAAATTGGGTTTAATGTCCTACAACTGTTCTGCTCCGACTAGGCTAATGAAAATGGGTATACATGAACATACAGTGTGCTATGAGTATGAGGAAAATTTTTACTGGACAGCGACACTATGGCCTATACTCTTATATAGAATTCGAACTACCAATTGATCTTTTACATGCACACAATCCTGATGTACTTTCTTGGACAACGCAGGATCATACATTGGACCCCCATGTTAGCAAGCCAATGTCTTACTCCCGGAGCATCTGTGGCCTCAACTACCCTAGTAATTCATATTTTCAACCAACTGCATGAAAGAAAGCAAACCATACTTTAATTTCCTTAAACTCGAATAAAACCTGTTATTATTCCAAGGATATCTATACCAACACTGAAGACATTTGTAGATTCTTCCTTGTCCAGTTCTGCCCCAAACAGAGGCTGTGGCTTAAGATGAGAGGATGATATGTTATCAAGAATAAGGAATGATAACAAAGATAGAATCCCTAACATATTACAATAATTAAATCAGTAGAATTGAGATTATTTTGATAAATCCCAAATTTTGTTAAAATGGTTCCAACACATTCCCATATCAACAGCTTTCTTAAAGATAATTCGAGGAAGTTCTATCATTGAGTAAGGTTAAGTGTTCTAATCCATCATACACAGAAACTTCAGCTTGCACAATACAGCTATATCTCAAATTACCAAAGTTTGTCTATTATATAATTGACACATGCCTTTGGAACAGCAGAAATTTGATTAATTGCATATACGAAGAAAAAACCCAAGAAGACTTGTAGTTATTACTCACAATGCTATAGATGTATTAAATAGGATTTAGATAAAAGAGCTGGCTGTTCTTGCTCTGATAAAGAAGAATTAATATATTGAAATTTTCATTCAAATTATTTTATTCTGAACAACATTATTGCTGTTTGAAGTTTAGACTTAGATTATTATTATGGCAGCATTAATTGAGGCTCAGCCTCACTTCTCCATTTTTAAATTAAATCAGTATATATTGTATTTTTAATCTGTTTATATCTTTGCCATCTGATTTTATACAGAATTGGTTACATGCTGGTAAGGTTAATAAACGGCTCAATAATAATTTATCTAATATTTGAGTCCAAAATAAAACCTATAATAGGCAAATTTATGTCTTACATAATGGGGGGGGGGGGGGGCTGGTAATTTTGTAAGTTATTCCTTCCTTTTAATGACACCACAGCAAACTTTACAGTATTTAATTGTCACATTTTCCAGGTCATTCAAACATTAAAGGCACGCTCTATAAGATAGTTACATAACTCCTATGAATGATGGGGGGTTAGATGGCTGAATGGTTAGCGTGTGCGCGCTTTATCATAAAGCCTGCCATTAAGTCGACTGGCGTGGTTTTGAATCCCTGGTTGTACGTGGCAAGGATTAGGGTTGCCTGTCCATCTTCGTGGGTTTTCTCCGGGTCCTCCAGTTTCCTCCTACTGCTAAAGACCCCTACGCGCATGTGAATTATTGAAATAAAATTAAAACCATATGTTAGTCCCAAAATGACCTAGTTTGTGTCAAGTGGAAGTTAAACCCCATTTCTCTCTCTCTCTCTCCCCGTAAATGATTGCATTGATTATTTCCAAATGGTGGATATTTTGATCTCAAACTTTCAGACATCTTAATTAGGCTGTTTTACACGTTTTTACGTTGATTTGCATACTTTGAATTTTGGGATTTCTTTAAGAAAAAAGAAATTTCCCAGATTATATAAATCTAAGTTCATGAATTCAGCATCCTGTGTTTGGTAAAAGCTTAAATAATAGAAATATTTCTACATGTCCAATAAGCCCACTGGTAGCCTATTATTACATGTAATTACAAATATCTTAACTTGAAGAGAACATGGCATGTCAGATTATTCAACATTTACATATCTTTGTCCTTTGTGTTGGGTATTATATCGTAGTATTTTATTAGATTCTACAGAAATAAAGAATTATTTATTATCCACATAAAATTATTTTGGATATTATGTTTTAGATGATATTTAGAAAATCAGCTGGATCAGGTCCAAAGGACATGTTTCAATAATTAGTCACTTGAGACAATAAACGGTTATTGTTAAAAAAAAATAATTACTGCATTAGAGATAAAAAATATGATGTGCAAGATTGGATGAATGATGATTGATGTTCAATAATTGAAATAAGACATATAAGAATTCCCTAAAGAGCACTTAAAGTGGCCAAACATTATTTTATGTACTATTTGGAATAATGATAGTACTCTGGCTAATGGCAATTGGGTCACATAATTTTAAAGATATACGTTCCCAGAAAAGTATTTATCAGGTGTTTATTTCCAATAAAAGTATGGCAATTTTGGTATATGGAAAGTTGAAATATCCAATGTTACTAGAAAAATACTGGATTTCCAGAAAACACTCATGGACTGTATACAGGACAAAATGTAAGGGTTCCCCTAATCGACAGTCTGACGATTAGGAATATATGCACTCATATATGAAGAGTTAGACGCATAACGAATTCTAAGATAAAAATAAATGAAAAAGACACAGGCAGTGTACAATCAGAGAATTTAATTAGGATTTGGTATATTTGTAATAAATAGTCAGCGATTAAGAACAACATCGTCTTGTGTATGCAATGACTTCTCCTCCAATTTCGCACCCATTGCTAGTACCGAGAGATATGTCAAATGACTCGAACATGACCTCTTTTGAATGATTTTTTATAGAAGGGGTATTCATTGGCAATTACAATGTTTTGAGAAGGATTTGAGGCAAATTTATGATAAATTAATTAGTTTGAATATGTTTTAAGTCCAAATATATCATCAAATCACCCAGTTTGTACGTGGGAACAGGGGCGGACTGCTTGCACAGGCGGGCCCCCACTTCCAAAAAAAACCCCCAAAAAACAAGATGAAAAAATGTTTTAATGTAAAAATGAACATAAAGGGTTTAAAGAGTGTCAAGGGGAGGTTGCACCCTCTATGATTTCTGTGACAAGGCTTACGGGTCCCAGTTGCCTCAACTTAGGGGCCTCCATCCCCATGTCAGCTAGCTTTGTCCCTACAATTTTCCCTCCGCTTGGGCCTCATATTTGACGTAAGCTGGGCCCCACTCTACATGTCAGTAGTCTACATGTGGCCAAGGGGCTCCATTTTCCTCAAAAGGGGCCCAATTTTGGCTTAAAAACTCAAAATACATCAAAATTCAGTAAAAGTAGTGATTTATTTTTGTTAAAATTGGGGGCCCATAGTCAAGAGTAGGGACCCACTTGCCATTGGTAAGTTAGCCTTTATTCGGTGACTATTGGGCCCCATTTTCTCCAAGAGGGACCCAATTTTGGCTTAAAAACTCAAAAATACATCAAAATTCAGTAAAAATAGTAGATGCTTGTAAAACATTCCAGAGATATTCCTTGCCAAAATGAAGTTTTACTTTTTCCAAAATAGATCTCAGATGCTTGGAAAGCGGGTTATCGGCTGGCGAATTTCAAAAATAAATTGGGGGGATTACCCTCCCCAGACCTCCCTAAAAAAACAAAAAACACTGCGGTTGTTCGTCGTGTTTGACTCTAAAGGGCCCCTTCAGTTACCCTGCACAGGCCCAGTCCGCCCCTGCGTGGGAATGTTTCTTTAGCATACATACCATCATTCATAAAAAAAACAATTCCCACTCAGTTTCTTTTAATAATATAACATAAATCACAGAAGCACCAGTGAGAAGTTTTAGGAGTCAACAGTATTTTTGTTGGCAAAAAATACTTTTAATTGATTATATAAGATATAGACCTTATCCAATAAGGAGTGTAGCACTTTGGCATTTGGGAATCGTCATTGAAATGAGTATATGGGGATTACCTTTCAAATCTAGGCATCAAAACAATGGCTATTTCAACAATAATTTACAGTCTAGATTAGGTCGTCAGACCTTCCATCGCTATGCTCCGCTAATTCATCTATTAGAAATATTAATAGCATTTTATAAATTCCCGAAACACCCACAATCAATTATTTCTGTTATCCAAAATACTATAAAACTACATAATTCAAACGATATAGTTCATAGATAAGCATTTTTACCATTGAAGTCTGCTAGTATATATAATGTCAAGTTCAAGGCCAACCCAATAAACGCCTTCCAATAATGTTTTTCATCCCTCTTTGTACAACTGTCTGATCATGTGCCGACATTGCTACAATGTATGGAACTCTTCCCAATGATTTTGTTTACGCCCATATGCCAGCTGTTAAAAAACGGCACTGCCCAGGTGCAAGCAATTTTAAGATAATCGATCCTCGTTTAACACATAAATTTTTGAATTCTATTTTAATTTTAGTTAAACCATTTTTGGGAAACATTTGAAGCGTGCTGTCAATCCATATCAGCTTGTGTATATAGTGATAAAATGTGTGTAGGTAGTCCCTGTGACATCATGCGCTCATCGACTGGATTAGGGCTATTCAAATCGAAAAAATTGACAAAGTTTTAGAGGGCCTGACACATAAATGGTCATATATCAAATAATATGTTTATAATAAATATATCGGTTTCAAGTATATATGATTTTGATATTACCATTTTATGTAATATTTAAAGATTAGAGCAAAATCTGCAGAGTGTATTGTAATTTGTATAGGAGAGCAGTGAATGGGCTTTAATGTCCATTCCAGATGACGAGCTGCTGTGGCTCAGTGAATAAAACACTGATTCGCTAACCAGGAGGTCTCAGGTTTACTCCTGGTATTGCCCATGAAAGTTCCACTTAATTTTCCGGCATAATTTACCCTAATCAGTGATTAAGGACCGTCGTGTTTAGTCTTTCGAATGGGAAAAAAATCAGGTCCAGTGTGCATATGCCTATCTTCAGTCTTTTCGGGCCTAGCATATTGTCAAAACTGACTACCAGTAATTACATGTGACAGACAGGCTATGCTTAATGACTTAATCTAGACCATCGGATCAGGTTCTGAGATTTTATTACATTCTTCATATACTAAACATATGGAGGATATTTTTAAAAAATTTTTTTGCATTATGTTTGTATCATAAGAGTGCAACCTAACAACGTATCATTGTTATAATGAAGGCTCTATAAAATCAGTAATGCATCATAAAATGACTAGACGTACAACAAAACAGTGACTATATAAACATGTACCGGTACTTGAGAGTTATGTATTTATTTAAATATGGTTATAGGGGATGGCTGAATGGTTAGTGCAGTGCGAGCGCTGTATCATAAAGCCTGTCATTGAGTCTACTGGTGTAGTTTCAAATCCCTGGTTGTACGTGGCAAGGAGTAGGGTCGCCTGTCCAGCCTAGTCAGTTTTCTCTGGGTCCTGCGGTTTCCTCCCACTGCTAAAGACCCTATGCACAAGCAAATTATTGAAATAAAATTAAACCATATGTTATTCCTGAAAGGACCTAATATAATTATAATAATCAGGTATAATGTTCTAGGAAGGTGTTTTTCCACAGAAACTTGAAGCTGAATGTCTGAATAGCTAGTCACAAATTATGATTCATTCCAGGGGGAGGTAACTCTATTACAACTAGAAAGTCGGTTAATGTTAGAGTGTGAATTATTCATTCCTATATTTAACAAGGTGATCTTAACCAAACTTACATATTATGCTATGTTCGTAGTTTCACACCTTCTACATTTCTATGAATACCCTATTCTGTTGAGTGCCAAGAAGTTAAAGAATACCTGTAACTTTAACCAATCTGATTTAAACAGAGTTCCTATTTTATTTTGTTTCATTTTACTTGTCTTCTCAACACTATCTGGAAGAGTTATGTGAGCTGCGTTCTGGGTAATGTGAGAGATTAGCCAATGAAACAATATTTTACTGTGAATTCTTGGCGTACGATGCACAAAACAGTGCGTAAACCACTAGAAACGCCAGCTCTAGTTGATCAATCAATGTCAAGCCGCTCATATGACCTCTGACGCGACCACCCACAACAACCTGTCCGATCTCCATGTAGTTTTGGCCATCGAAAGTATAAAAAACGAAAGGATTGTAACTTTACCATGATCAATAGTGTCTATCTAGACTAAAATATTTTGCAACGTAGATATTATCTTTGAGATGTTTGCTACTTAAAATCCAGATTATTGTACACCTTTTTTGGTAGATCACATAGAAAAATACTTTATCGTATTTTTTTGTATTTGCATTCTATAATTGATGATGTAACTGTCTCCCAGGTTAGAAAGAATGAATAGTGTTCAACGGGAATTTGTGATAATTAGTAGTTATCATGTGGTTTAATACATGGTAGCTATACCATTACAGTGTAATATCCTACTGGTAGGCTGCATTCAGCTCTATAACTTATGCAATGATTGTGAAATGTCAAAACAGTAATTAGTAGTGTGAAACTATCTGTTTTGTAATAATATGGCATGTGTCTAATATTTTTAGCTTTGGAATTTTTTTTACTATCGTTTTAATAGTAAGAGAGAGAAAAAGGTTTAACGTCCACTTGACACAAACCAAGTCATTTTGGGACTAACATAGTTTAATTTTATTTCAATAATTCGATTGCGCGTAGGAGTCTTTGGCAGTGGGGAGGACTCATGGAAAACCCACGAGGCTAGACAGGCGACCCTACTCTTTGTCACGTACAACCGGAGATTCAAAACTATGCCAGCTGACTCAATGACAAGCTTTATGATACAGCACATGCTAACCTTTCGGCCATCCAAGCGACCTTAACGGTAAGAAGAAGGGAACTATTAAATTATTATTGTTTCTGTGATAATTATTTCCTGCAATGACGATTAATATCAAATTTACGGTAACTGATTTTAGATATTTATGTTCAGAGTGCCCTCTGAACATAAATACTAGTAAGTTTTATTGGAACTGTTTATACATCAGCAAGACAAAGACACCTATTGAAAATCCCCCAGTATAACTAACAGCCATATATGTTCATAAAATAGGGATGTTGAAATCTTAATAGAATTCTGCATGTCGCAGTCTAAAAATTGGTTAACTATATATATGTCCTTGATGACTCTGATGACGGTATTAATTATCATCCATTAAGTGAATTAGCATCTATTATTACTAGAAAATTACTATTATTAATAAATCAGCTAAAATACATAGACTATTAACATAAAGCTCTTATTACACAAGTGGTCGTAGAAGTCACATATGCCAGTCTTGGGGGGGGGGGGGAGGGTGAATGACTGAATTGTTAGCGTGCGCGCGCTGTATCATAAAGCCTGCCATTGAGTCAACTGGCGTGGTTTTAATCTCCAGGTTGTATGTGTTCAACCTCGTGGGTTTTCTCTGGGTCCTCTGGTTTCCTCCCACTGCAAAAGACCCCTACGCGCAAGCGAATTATTGAAATAAAATTAAACGATAGGTTACTCCCGAAATGACCTAGTTTGTGTCGAGTGAACGTTAAACCCCATTTCTCTCTCTTTCTCTTGCCAGTTTCGACTGCCTGGGAAATTGACTGACTGAAGGATTTATAAAGTCCAATTACATGCTATGAAATCAGAATTTCAAAGAATTTAATCATACGACATGATAAATACAAATATATTTTTAAAATTATATGCTAAAAATTGTAATATTTATTTCTTCAAATATCTTTCTATGAGACCATTTTCTACATTTCTGTGGTCACATCTATTGAGAAGTGCATCAACTTGATCTGTTACTGAATGCATGCAAATAAGGTCAATAAATATATTTGATACATACAACCAAATACTTTTTAGAAAATACTTCACCTAAATTGGGGGTTGGGATGGCCTAGTGGTCTAGAGTGCCGCGCTTCGACCTACCTGGCTGGTCACCTCTGGCTTACGGTTGTGGTTTCGAGCCCTAGTGTGAGCGTATGTGACATGGAGATAGGGGCGCCTTTTTAACCTTGTGGGTTTCCTCCAGGCACTCCGGTTTCCTCCCACTGCTAAAGACCCTTACGCGCAAGCGAATTATTGAAATAAAAATTGAAAACCATATGTTAGTCCCAGAATGACCAACTGATCATATTTGGAAGTAATGGGTGATATATGATGTTCCTTGTACAACCATCATTCAAGAATTCACAGACCAATAAGATTACTGGAACCAGTGAATTAAAGACCTTTGATATCTCATGGGGAGAAGCAAATTATAAAGTATGTATGGACTATAAATATAATCAATGGAAATCTACTGAAGACGAATATATGTATTTCATCAAATCAGGTCCCAAATAAAAACTATTATTATTCATTTCATAATCGCATATTTGTCCATCTTTTAAACTGAAATCAAAAAATGTATAATCTATCAATGCTCAATAATAACATATCAATTTGAAATGTTCATTTTGAGTTAACAATATTCAATATTAAAACCGAAATGTGATAGATCATTCAAGAACCAAACATGATGTTTTTGTGTACTCTTTTATAGCATCATCTAACAATTTAAAAGGAAACAATATTATTATTTTATCTACATGTATCAATGTTTTAGATTTTGTGCAAAAAATAATATTAGAATATTTATACCAAGCCTTGAAATAACTGATTTCCGGGCGGACATTTCAGATTTTTACCAAAAACTGTTGAAATTTACTATGTATCATACCATATTTTCGGGGGTCACTTATAATTATCAGGACATGATCTATACAAGTAGTTTATGTAAAACTGTATTTGATATTGTAATATTGTATTTGATATACCCGGTAAGTATAATCATATCAGTCTTGTTAACTGATTTTTTCTGAGGACTTCTTAATTCTCAATCGTCAATCAGCCAGGAGGTAATTGGTACCTGAAATATTGCTAGCCGGATGTTGACACTTTCCTTGACACAGCAAATACTGCAAGTGGCGTGGCCTGCCTGTGTATTTGTTCGCCCAAAGCGATCGCCATGCTTGTTCCATAAATTGAAAACAAGTATGGCGGTTGTTTTAGGCGTTACTTTTTATTTATTTATTCCTGTACATTTGTATTTAGAGTTCAGCATTAACTTATTCTCATTATTAATGTTATTTGTAAATAGACCTGGCCCCAGGTTCACAAAGCATTCTCAGACTTACGTTGATAATTTACTCAACTTTCAATCACTGTTTATGAGAAACACCTTTGATGCAGAGACAAAAAACTTTGCACATAGTTTACTATTGATGTATTTGATACATTAAACAACTAAAGATTTATGAAGGGTTATATTTTAGTTAAAATAAGGTGAACAAGTTTGAGTAAATTCATAACTTAAGTCTGATAATGTTTTGTGAACTCGGAGCCAGTTTATTAGCAATACTTGAGAAATATATCTCCCAAATTTAAGTATAGTTCTGATTTTGAAAATATATCATGTAAATTCTTGTGATCTACTGTTCTGTTGCGGGTGGCAGTGATTATCAGTATTATTGGTTTTTTGATATTGTTAATTTGTCATGGTTCATTGTCAATTGCAGTGCATAATCTGACAGTTGATGCATATTATCAATAGTGCTGATAACCATTGATTGGTGTACTGATTTCACTGAGTATCGAAATCTATTATTATTTGAAAATAAAGCTGCTTCTGAGTCCCGACATTAAAAATTATTCCCCATGTAAATGAACAACAAAACTACAAAACAAGCGGTTACCATGCAAGGTACTCACATTTTGCAAGTGATGGACATGCAGAGAACAAGCCAAAAACATGATTTTTCATATAATCAGGAACCAAAGTTAGTGATGTTATAGCCCCAAATGTGTCAATATTGAAAGCAGTCAATATCTTTAGGTTCTAACAATATGCTTTAAGTTTCATGACAGTTGTGACGTCTAGAATGTCTAAAAAATAAACACATGAGCTCCCAGTCCGATACATACCAATATCAAAAGGAACCAAGATCTTTGGGATATAAACCTATATTTCAAGTTTCAACAAATCAGATAAAAATTGCGACTTGAAGAGTGTCCACATACAAAGTGTGAACGTCCGGAGAAGGTCGGCGACTTTATATGCCCACATTTTCATGTGAACTTATAAGATTCTAGACAAAATGAAACAGATAATCTAAAATATTTTGTACATTGCCAGTGATGTCGATATTAGGTTAATCCACCAATCCATTATAAATGTCATACTTGTTGCTCTGGCTTAGAACAATTAAACTTGTTAATATACCTTTATGATACAAGACGGTGTCAATTCAAATGTGTGTGCTGAATACCAACCATTTTATACACATTTCATGAAAACATGCAGATGAGTAAAAGTCGTCTCAACTAAACAATTAATTAATTATTACTACATGCCTGATTAGTGGATTAAGGATGTTAATTAAATACAGAAAGATATATGTGAAATACCTGTAACTGTTGGCTAGCTTGATAAAAGAGATGACTAAAAGTGCAACTATATGTTTTCTGCTGTGAATGACCAGCATTTGTGAAACAGATATGCAGACATACATTTTTTTTAAAAAGCATAGGTTGTGACTTTTGAAATATTACAATTGGCAAACTATTGTAATGAGTTCTTGGGCAATCTAATTAAAGTATTTATTTCATTAGGGGACTCCATTAATATTACACAGTCAATCAAAATGTCTGGATCATTATACAGCTTTTCAAAAGACACTGAATTGAAATTTTATACTTTTTTCATTTTATCTTCATAGTTCTGATTATTTCCGCAGAATATCTGACGTGTATGTATTGAGAGTGGCTACTGTACAAACAGCTGACAGTAGCTCCATTATACACAAGACATTACACAGATCTTTGTGTGATTGGAACTTCAGCGTTTCATTGGCTTTTTACTAGGGGACGAGAATGTGTGCACTGTAGCATAAGATCTACCATAGAGTCAACTGACATGGTTTTAATTCAGGTGTTGTACGTGACAAGAAGTAGGGTCGCCTGTCCAACCTTTTGGGTTTTCTCCGTGTCCTGCAGTTTCCTCCCACTCTAAAGACCCCTACATGCAAAGGAATTGTTGAAATAAAATTTTACCATGTGTTAGTCCGAAAATGACCTAGTTTGTGTCGAGTGGACGTTAAAGGAGTAGGGTCATCTGTCCAACCTCGTGACTTTTACCGGGTCCTCCGGTTTACCCCCACTGCTAAAGACCCCTTCTTCCTCTCTTATGATATAATAAATTATATTTCAGTTATGGAGATTAATGGACGACTACAGATATCATTGTCTTACTGTACTTGCAGCCTGACAATTTATAAACATGCTTGAAAGAATGTCTGCTAAAGTTGTTATTCATAATGTATCAGAAGGAACAGCTGAATACAGACCAATTAACTTAACGAAATACAGTAAGTAAATATTCACATTGAATTATTTCTGATTCCAGATCGAATGTCTATATTATTATCCATTTCAGGCTTATATATAATTGATGTCACATCAAACAGTTGGAAGTATTTATTAATAGAAATACCATACAGATTCAACCAATTCTGAGACATTTTTAATGGCTGTAAATACATCTTGTCATGTATAGTTCTGTAGCATGCATAATTATCCAAGCATTTCTATTGGACGTAAATTGCCGTCACCCCAGTCAGGTTAACCAGCCAATTGTTGACTTTAAATTTATACACAGTGTTTAAGGTCAGGAGACGAAGCCTATTGATTTTTGATAATTAATGCCAGAGTTATGGCTTTTGATTACCTTGAAAAATCTTGTGGATGCTCTAGAGGCTAAAGTCAATACCTGATTTATGCAGTGTTTACAGTCGTAAGATGAAGAAGCCTATGGCCCGTGATCACTTTGAAAAATCTTGTGATTGCTTCTTCAGTTCCTATATGATAGACTTTAGATTGATACAGGGTTCAAGGTCATGAGAAGAAGAGGCCTATTGCTTTTCAACAAATTTTCGATCATTACTGCCCTTGATTGATCACTTCAGAAATCCTGTAGACGTGCTGGAGGCGAAAGTTAATATACCCGGTAAATTTATCCACTGTGTTTAAGGTCATGAGACAACAATCTAAACAAATTATAATGTTTTCTGATAATTACTTAATGGATTGTTAGTCGCTATTAGATTTTAGTATGCTGTAATTGTTTTCATTACTCACTAAAGAAAACATATGCAACAACCTTTGTTGACTGCTTGCCATTCACTTGATTTGATGATTGTTGTCCCCCGCCTTTCGATGAAAGCAGGGGACTATTAAAATGGGTTCATCCGTCCGTCTGTCTGTCCGTTCGTCTGTCTGTCTGTCTGCCTGTCTGTCTGTCACACTTTTTGGGACACAATAACTCTCTTTCTAATTGAGCTAGAATATTCAAACTTAGTATAGGTGTTTATTAGGTCATTACCTTGATCGAGTTCGAAGATGAGCAGTTTCCGCTTAGGGTAAGCAGAGATAAGCAATTTGATTGGTTGATGCTTTGGGACACGATAACTTAAGTTGTAATTAAGTTCGATAATGAGCATTTCTGCTCAGGGTAAGCAGAGTGATAAGCAATTTGATTGGCCGAGACTTTGGAACATGAGAACAATCCTTCTAATTGAGCTAGGATATTCAAACTTGGTGTAGGTGTTTAGTAAGTCAATACCTTAATGAAATTCAAAGATGAGCATTTACCGCTTAGGGTAAGCAGAGATAAGCAATTTGATTGGTGGATGCTTTGGGTCGCGATAACTTGAGTTGTAATTAAGTTAGAGTGATGAAACTTGGTATATAGTTTCATTTCATCAATACATTGACAAAGTTCAATAATGCGCATTTTCTGTTCAGGGTAAGCAGAGCGATAAGCAATTTGATTGGCAGAGACTTTGGAACATAATAACTTTCCTTCTAATTGAGCTGGGGATCACGGTGGCTAAGTGGATAAGGCGCTGGTTCGCTAGCCTGGAGGTCGGGTGTTCGATCCCTGCATAGGCCGAGAAAGTTCATCTCGATTTTCCGACGTGATTTCCCCTTGTCAGTGATTCAGAAGGAGGGCCTGACAAGGACAGCTGCCTAGTCGTTCGGATGGTACGAAAAACCGAGGTCCCTTGTACACATTGGAGTGCACGTATAAAATCCCTTGGCAGTTGGAATTCGATATAAGAGTAGGCCGTAGCGCCGCTGCCGGGGCAAAATTTCCCTCATAGCACACTGTATGGCGTATGCCCGTCTTCAATTAGCTCAGGTTAAGTGCATAACAGTAGGACGTTAAACCCCATTCCAATCATTCATTCTAATTGAGCTAGGATATTCAAACTTGTTGTAGATGTTTATTAGGTCAATACCTTGATAGAGTTCGAAGATGAGCATTTTCTATTTAGGGTAAGCAGAGATAAGCAATTTGATTGGTTGATGCTTTGGGACGCAATAACTTTAGTTGTAACTAAGTGAGAGTGATGAAACTTGGTATATAGTTTCCTTTCATCAATACTTTGACTAAGTTCAATAATGAACATTTTCTGCTGAGGGTAAGCAGAGCGACAAGCAATTTGTTAGGTTTAGACTTTTGAACACAATGATTCTCCTTCTAATTAAGGTAGAATGTTCGAACTAGTTGTAGGCGTTCATTAGGTGAATGCCTTGATAGAGTTCGAGGATGAACATTGTCGATTCTATCTGATAGAGAGTGATAAATCTTAGTGTATAGTTTGATTGCTCAATACTTTTGAAAAAAATAAATATGCGATTAATTAATATTGTCGCTGGGATCGCAAAACCTCACATCGACCATTTTTTCAAAAAAAATTTTTTGGTATAAATCAAAAGCTCATATCAATCCGCATACTCTGTTAAAATATTAATCCTTTATAACCAATAGATTTTTAGTAAAACAGAATACAAAAGTAGCTGTGTATTTGCAATTAACTATTTCGGTCATGGTTAAACCTCATATCAGGTGAGGTTTTGCAGACAAATTTATAAATATCAAATGCTCATATCTGAGATGTGAGCGTTTGTTATATGACTGAGCTCTCATTTGAACATTTCTTCCAGCAAAACCTAATATCTCATAAATTGGAAGCCATTAGCAAAATGAATAGGGGTAAATTAATGTTGAAGTTATCTCAGCAAAAGAGAGGATTAGAAGCCGAGAAAGATTATAAAGTTAATTCAATAATTCACGAATCATTTTCAACAAAACAGTCAAATCAAGATCCACGCCCCCCCCTCCCTTACAGGATTTCCTGGGTCCGCCACTGAATCCCATCCCCGAAAGCACTGCTATAGAAGCCTATAACTACCATTCATAATTTCTACTTTTCGCACCTTTAAAACACAAAGACGAAAAGTAGAAGTTACGACAAGTGAGGCGCTAACACGCTATACGAGCCAAAGTCAACTCGAAATAGGAAATTACGAAATGGCAGCGATAATAGCGCCCCTCGTTTTTTCAAAATTTCTTATTTTCGACTTGCATTTTGGCTTGTATACCGTCTTGTCGTTTTTTGACTTAGTAATATTTTTGTATTTATTGATGTCAGTAAGAAGGCGACTTGTCGACTTTCGACTTCTATATTTGTATTTAGTGATGTCAGTAAGAAGGCGACAGGATGGTATACAAGCCAAATTGCAAGTCGAAAATAGGAAATCAAGAAATAATCACACGCGCTATTAGCGACCTATCATTTCGGCTTGCTGTCGTACTAGCGACTTTTAGACTTTCGCATCGAAAGTGATTGTAGTCTCAATTTGCCAGTAACAGTTCAATTGCGTTCCTCAAAGCTATTGTAAGGGAATTGTAATTCTAGCAATTGTAAATCATGCGATTGTAAACTTACAATCGTGATCTTCTGTGCGAAAGTGCGTTGCCAGTAACAGTTCAATTGCGTTCCTCAAAGCTATTGTAAGGGAATTGTAATTCTAGCAATTGTAAATCATGCGATTGTAAACTTACAATCAGGATCTTCTGTGCGAAAGTGCGTTGTTTGGGCCATTCTCCGCCACACTAACTGCCAAAGTGAAAGGCAAGTTGTGGCAGGGAATCGCCGAAAAGTGAGTATCAAATGAATGCCGTGTTTGTTTACATTGCTGATTTCAGAAATAAGAGGGGGTTTTCAATTAAAGAATGCATTTTCTTTTAAGCCCACTCACTTTTGATTGAAAATGGCTGGTGGTGCCTCGTGTTCCTAAAGCAATGACCTTGATTTCTACACCATCTAGATGATGCTTGACGGATCTGCAATTTCTGAACTTTTAGCTACGTTATCTCCATTTACGGCAGACCTGTGGACAGTAGTGTCTAATCACAAACACACTCAATTCAAATATGGTGACCTCCATTGGAAACTTTGATATTGAACTTGCAACTCCATTTTCACAGGTAGAAATGTTAGCTGGAAAGTGCGAGACTTGGTATTCGCAATGATCAAGGAATCTGATAGGCCCTCCAGCTGGGTCAGTGGCCAATCAAAATTAGTGCCGAAAAATGCAAGGGATTACATGAAAGGCTTGATAAGACGTATTGAGTTAAAGCATGATCAAGACTTCTATTGAAGATCATGGTGCCTATACTGGCTATCTTAATGAGTTCATAGTGCTAATATTAACCCCTTGTCTTTGGATATTCTCCGAAGTTAATTAAACCCTGTTATGTATCAAGTCTGTCAATTAGGCACCTTGGTAATATGTGAGTGAAATAGATTCAGAGAATGCCATTTACATGTATATCAAATGTTTTACTTGGGAATGGGATGTGATTTATCAGTGTGTTGAGAAACTAATTTATCATTGTGGGAACTACATGTACTGTTTTAATGGATTTTGTTAGGACCTAGGTAATAAATGCATTTCTATATTAGATACGCCTACATGTAGTAAACCAAGACTGGTATTATCAGACATCACCAGAAAATATTTGATAAAAACGATTTTTAAAGGTCTACCGCCATAAATTCTTCCTGCAATAAATCTTGATTAGTTTGCCTACATGGTCTTATCAGTGTTGGAAACTGTGGTTGCTAAGTGAGTAAGACGTTGGTTTTTTTACCTTCTGGCTGAGAAAGTTCATCATGATTGTGTTTCCCCCTTCTCCATTGGTGTAGGACAGATGGGCCTGGAAACAGATGGCATATAGTTGCTTGGATGGGACAACAAAACAAGTTCCCGTGTATTCATTGGCTAGAATCTTTGGCAGTTGGAATTCAGTATAAGAGTAGGCTGTAGTGCCGCTGTCTAGGCCAAATTTCTCTCATCATAGTAAATGGTGTAGCAGAACAGTAGGATGTTAAACCCAATTTCTGTCATTTAAAGGACAATATTGGTGCCAGTCATTATCACATAAGTGATACAGCTGGTTAAACACATTCCAAATATACGTTTAACGCAGAAATCATTGCTACAATAGCTGAGTAATACACCTTTCCCGAATCAGCAGAGACTTGGCGAAAAGGAAAACATGAGTGGCCACTCTATATAACTTCTTCGAAGACCAAAGGTTCTTATATGGGACTGTAAGTAATGGGATATCTGACAATTCAATAAAATAATTGAATGTCATTAGATAAGAGAACACAAGAAAAATAGAAATAGTCGTAAATTCCCTTGTGTATATTCATTCTATACCTTATAAAAACATGGTAATGCACAGACTTTTTCTGTTTTTCTTTCGTGTTCTAATGCCATTCAATTACTTTATTGAATTGTCAGATATGCTCTTACAGTCCCATATAACAACTTTTGTACTTCGAAGAAATTATTAGTGAGCAGAAATTTGGCCTTGTATCTATTATCACTCGTCGCTTCAGTCAGTTATATAGAGCGGCCACTCATGTTTACCTTTTCGCTAAGTCACTGCTGATTCGGGAAACATGTATTACTCAGCTATGGTAGCAATGATTTCTGCGTTAAAAGTATATTTGAAATGTGTTTAACCAGCTCTATCACATATGTGATAATGACTGGCACCAATATCGTTTTTTAATTTCATTGGTGTGTTGTTGTCAGTGGACTATTTTGCGGGATTATTTAAGAAGGATTGCTTCCTGTTTGCCCTGCTGTATCACTGAGATGTACTTTGGCCTGTATATTCTTTCACCCATTAAGGAGTTAATTCGTTGCAGTTGCAATTTAATTTCATCGGTTTGTTGTCAGGGGACTATTTTGCGGGATTATTTACGAAGGATTGCTTCCTGTTGCAGTCTTGGAATTATTTCTATAACTAGATAATAGAAATAGAATTTGAATAGTTGACATGAAGAATAGCCTATTCATTATCAAACACACAGTAGTTTTGGATGGCTGACACTAAACTGTATGACATCAAAGCTGAGTGGTGCAAGTAACTAGACACCACCAGTCATTTTCAGGAAAGTGTGATTTCAAACTGAACGATCTATAATGAACCTAAACTAAAACCTCTAGCTCATAATATGATACCTGATCCATATTGTGCGGATGTGAACTCTTAAAGGGCATATGGCTCTATTTTTTAAAACCATAAATGGGTCTAAAAGCCCATATTAATGTAATATGAGTGTATATAAAGTGATTTATATTCAATTTTTATACACCCACATTTTCATGTGGACATATTATGTCGTCGCCCCAGTCTTATCCAATTTTGACAAAATTTGAAATATAGGTCTATCACCCAAGATCTCTCGATATTAGCATGTATCGGACCATAAGTTCATGGATTTTGGCCCCTGATTGTACGAAAAATTGTGTTTTTAGCTAGAGGTCACAATTTTCATCTGATTTTGATGAAACTTGATATGCATGTTTTTAACCTAAAGATCTTAGTTCCTTTCGATATCGGACCATAACTTCCCGAAATATCGCCCAATTGTTTGAAAAAGCATGTTTTAAGCTTCTGGTGCCCCTAGAGGTGACAATTATTATCCGATTATAAAAAAAACATTCAAATGTAACACTGTTAGACATTAATGTTGGTTGAGATAGAATTTCCTGAAAATCTGTTCAAAACTGCTGAACAAAATGGCCAGCCTTCATATGCAAATCTCTATTGTGATTCCTCTAGAGGTCACAATCTTCATCTTATTTTGATAACACCTGAAGCATGTTTATAACGCAAAGATCTTAGTTCCTTTTGATAATCGTGCATATTCGAACATAACTTCCTGGATTATGACCCCCCCTGCTTGTTTGAAAAATCTCATTTTTAGCTTGTGGACCTAATAAAAGTCACAATTTGTAATCAATTTTAAAAATGTTAAAATATATCATCAATCTGACCTAAACTGCTGGACAAATGGACGTTCCTTGTACACAAATAATATAAAAGTATTTAATACCAAGGTTGTGGACACTCTAGAAGTCATAATTTTTTATCCGATGTAGAGGAAACTTGAAATGTATGATTATAATCTAAAGATCTTGGTTGCTGTCGATATTTGCACATATCGGCGTGAATTTCAAGTTGGTTAATGTTCTCAACTCTAGAGCAAGATATTGTGCAAAATTGCTTCATGCCTTGTTCTTGACTATTAAACCACACATATAGTCACCAGTAAATAAATCCCTTTAATATTTACTGTAGTGTTACTAGTATATTGCATTTGTGTGATCAATGATGATCTCATGTTGACAGTTGAGAATTTGAAAAAAATAGGAACAACACTTTAATTAGACTCCAGAAAAAAATCAAACTTTATAAAAAATACACAAAGCATACAATATTATATTTGAAAATAATTATTTGTACATTTTTACAAAGCAACTTTTCCCAATCCAAATATTTTGAATAAAATAATCTAAACTTTATATAAATACACAAAGCATACATAAACAATTTGAAAATAATTATTTGTACGTTTTTAAAAAAACACCTTCTCAAAATCCAAATATTTTGAATAAAATAATCCACTTGACTGATATACGGAATTTATGTCAATAATTTGTAACCTTTTAGAATCAATTAAGTAAATGGTTATAATAATAAGTAGACATTACTATACAAGAGTATCTAATGCTTAATTTGATCACTTAATAGTAAATTATACATTCTGTTATAAAAGCTTTTGGGAAATTATCGAAATTATTTTTATGGCATTGAGATTTATATATGGTCATTGTTAATACATTTGATCGCTGTCACTCCCATTAGTCTTTCATTATGCCATGACATCAATAAAGACCTTATTTTCCATGATACTACTGCACACAATCCATAGGCCATAGACTAACAACAATTAGTGAAAAAGAATAGATTTGTCAGTTGTAATATCATCTTGTATGATATAATATTGATTAAAACTAGTTATTGTCTACTAATGTGGGCATGTTATAACCATTAATTATATGAGGCTTTAGATTTACTAGGATTATTTATCTTGTCAACAAACATAGGTATGACTGGAGTGTTGACTTTTGATGTGTCAAGGGAAATAACTCCTCAATGAATAAACAACAAGAGTCATGCCACTACTTTCTTTAATTTTAAATATTCAACTATTTATTGTGTACGGTATTTACATTCAGATTGATTAAAGGTGCATTATGTAAGATATAGATCAAGCACTGGACGTTCATGATATTCTTAATATTATATAATAGTTTGAAATAGATACCCAAAAGAGAATGTTTGAAATTTTGACAAGAAATAGGCCTAGATTATAGTCGCAATTGGACATTCAGCAAACCTCGACAGATTTAACACATCTTAATCGGCTGTATGAACATTTCCGCCATATTTGATCTATTTTAATGGTTCCGATGCAAAGAATGGCTGCCCCCATGGAGACATGCATCTTATCTCAACTTCTTGGTGTATAACCGGTTATGGGCCGTTCCTTTTACACAATATGTGGAACAAGCTTGTGGGCTTTCTAGTGCAACAAATTTGGAACCTCAGAGCATCAAACCGATCAATTTTCATTGATCTATCATATTGGTCTGTCCGAGATGAACCCTGTTAACATTCTCTGGAGCTAGTCCCCTTTGTCGAAAAGGCTACAGTGTTTAACCGAAGCTTTTTCAAATCCTATTGATATTCATGATTCCATGACCTTCCACTCTGAGATTACCCACCTTTTCAAAAAACTTTGTAAACACAATAGAGACTATAATTTCTAAAGTTTTTTTTATTTCATATTTGATGAGAAGCATAATCCGGACAATGAGAGATTGAACCCTATCAATTTCCATAGTTCCCTGCCCATTTCTTGCAACATGTGGGCGTATCTTGTATGGCAACCACTTGTTACTTTCATACATAAACATATTTACTCAAATTTCATGATTTAAACACACACTGGCTACTGCTGAACCAAATGTTAATTATCTTTCCTCTAATCAAGACAAATATCATCATTACAATGGAGTTTAACGTCCTACTGTTCTGCTACTAACCCAGGCTAATGAAGACCGGCATACGCCATACAGTGTACTATGATGGAACTTTGGCTCGGGCAGCGTTGCTACAGCGTACTCTTATATCGAATTCAAACTGCCAAGGGATCTTTTACGTGCACACCAATGTATACACAGGGCCTTGTTTTTTGTCCCATCGGAACGACAAGACAGCTGTCCTTGTCAGGCCCTCTGTCCTGCATCATTGACAAGAGGAAATCAGATCATGACAAACTAAAATCAGATTAATACAAAATGTCATTTCAATCTTGATATCATAAAATGTAATGAAGAATATATTTAATTAATAATTTCGTAATACTAATATACAGTCTTTCAGTAATGGTTTCTGATGATATCACTTCTACTCATAAAATCTACTATGGAATCTGTGCAATATTTCAATTCCCTTAAAGAGGCATTATCAATCTCATCAAGAAATAAATGTAATTGATAAATCTGACTCATTTATTTATTTATCAAAATCCATTTATAGAACATTATCTTTATAGTAACCGGTGAATATCTCAAAAGCACTGATGCCTCTTTATCAAATATTTTACTGTGGAAAATCTGAAAAAGCATGAACTTTTAAAATCTGTGTGAAAAATCATTGTTAGATATTGAGTACATCTGCAAATGATTATTTGATTTTCAAATCAAATACAACACCCATGATATCATAATTAAAGTAAACTATATTTCTACAGAGATACCATTTTAGTTTGTCAATGTTTTAAAAAGCAATAAAATTTGTATTTCAAAAGGGCCATCTTTAACAGTAGAGAATCAAACATGGGCATACGTCTACTGGGTGTTGGTGTGTGTTCTAGGAACGCTGATTGGACTTAGTTTTGCTTCTTGTAAATATTGGAGGTAAGTTTTAGAAAATATACCTTCTGGGTTAGAGTATGCCACAGTATAATATTTTGTAATTGTTAATTGCAGAGATAAGTATATCTTTTACAGTAATGGGGGGGGGGGGGTGATGGCCGAATGGTAAGCATGTGCACGCTGTATTATAAAGCCTGTCATTGAGTCAACTAGTGCAGTTTTGATTCCCCCGTTGTAAGTGGCAAGGAGTAGGGTCGCCTGTCCAACCTAATGGGATTTTGCCGGGTCCTCCGGTTTCCTCCCACTGCTAAAGACCCCTACGTCCAAGCGAATTATTGAAATAAAAAAATAAAACCATATGTTAGTCCCGAAATCACCTAGTTTGTGACCTTAAACCTCTCTAAGTGACCCTTCCGATTTTTTCTCATTCCTAGACATTTGAAGAAGAATCAGGTCTGCCACACACTACTTTTAATTTTTGATTTACTGTCTACAGAAATGAATAAAATTGTTGCTGAGTTTCCTGGTGAACATGTGCTTCTTTGCATGGCAACTTATCTTTAATATGTAATTTTATTTTAGAGATCAGTATCAAAAACCTGAAAACAAACGGAGAAGAAAGGAGAAATCCGATATTGAAATACGAGGTATGTAAATGAGGTGTATAATTATCTTATATTACCATGTGCAGAATGTTATTAATGTATTTATAGAATTGCTCAAATTCAACACAATATTTGGTGATGCAACCAAACCGGCAGCATGATAATTGAAAAAGAATTTAAGTGAAATGAAATGGGGTTTAACGTCCTACTGTTCTGCACGGACTGGATGAAGATGGGAATAAAGAGTAAATTATAACATATATCATCCTAATTCAGGTCTGAACCACCTACACAATTAAAGGTATATTATTGGAGATGGCAGTTCTCACTATAATAGTTAAAAACTAGATAATGTAAAAGGAATTTTCTGAAAATTTCAGTCAAATTGATCCACTCTGAAATGAGAATTTAGCAATTAGATTTAGGCCTAGCCTCGATCATCATTATGAAAGTCAGTACACTAGAAAACATGGTCTTGATTATCTATTTTTTGATTTAATCGTCAATGGAAGTTGAGCAACAGATCGGATTCTAAGCCAGTAAATATCGCAGGCTAGCTATGACATCGAGAGTTGATTATGGTCTGGATAAGTTTATTAATAAAATGAAATGAAATAAAAATGGGTTTAACATCCTACTGTTAATGTCTATATTCTTTGAAATGCATTTAGTAATTGGAACATAATCAAATAATTGTTGAAACGTCGCGGTAATTGTTATTCCATAAATAGTGTGTTATTTCATAATTATGAATGTCTAATTAATAATTTAGATAACTTTTAAGGCCTAAAGAAGACCTACAAATAGGCAGATTTGGCTCTAGCATAATGTATCTTTAAGATGTTATTTACCAGTAATAGCTGGAAATATACTATGAATTCATTTAATGAGGTTGTTTTTGTTCCTAAACTACCAGCATGATGTAAATTTTATTTACCCAATCCCTGTTACCCTAAAATGACTAAGAAGAAGAAATTCCATCAATCTGGGTACCCAAACAAGAAATTCCATCAATTTGGGTACACAAAAACTAATTGTCAAATCATTTTAAATGCTTTTTTTTTTGATTGAGATTGCAGCATTTGGCATTTCTTAATTGAACTTGTCAGCCCCCGTAATAAGTAGGATAATGATACAATTACAAGCTTATTATAATATTAATAAATCTACAATGTTGTCACCCTACCTTTCTATAAAACCAGATTATACTCTCATTGAAAATATTAATATTTTATTTTATATGATTCAAGTCATAATAATGAAAATATTCATTTCACATTAATTGATTTTATAAAATGCAAATTACCTGAACCAAATACGTTTCGATTGTTATAATAATAATAATAATAATCTCGTCATTTTACAAGGGTAGCAAATTAAACCTAAGGCTTGTTTTCAATTTGGCCCTTGGCACAGATCGTTCGAATGATTTCGATCATTACTGCAGGAAGAAACCGAAGAACTCGGGGGGAAACCTGCCTGATAGGATGGGAGACCGAATATCCCTCTCACTACACAAGGATTAAATTTTTTGCTTAGCAGATGAAGAAATGAAATTAAATGGGGTTTAACATCCTACTGTTCTGCTCTGACTGGGCTAATGAGAAGGGCATATGTCATACAGTGTGCTTTGAATACTATGATAGAACTTTTGCCCGGACAGTGGCACTTTGGCCTACTCTTATTATCCTGCGGCAAACTAAGTTGGGGACGGATATTGAAATTGCGTCTGTCCGTCATAAACTGTTCAAGATATCTTTCTCAAACTTTGTAAACATATCAACCTATTACACTAGTTGTGCCTTTTGCTATTTAGAAATTTCTAATATTTAAATTTTGTGTGTTTCCATGGAAACAAATTTTACTTAGTTTTTGCTGTATAATTTTGTTTACGGAGCATATCTTATAAACCGTTTAAGATATCTTTTTGAAACTTAGTACAGACATAAACCCATTACCTACAGTAGTTGTGCCTTTTACTATTTAAACATTTCTTGTATTTATATTTTTTGTGTTTCCATGGAAAAAAATCTCTGTTGAATTATTTTTACTACACATTTGAATTAGTTTTTGGTATATAATTATTGTTCTACAGCAGATCTCAGAAACTGTTCAGGATATCTTTATAACAAAATACCTTTATAAAACTCTTACATTCATCAACCTATTATTTTATTTTTTGATGACCTTCCTTCTGTTCCGATTTCATTTCTAGAGCATATTTCATTATCTGTTCAAAGAAATCTTTTTATTCCTTTATACAAACATTAAACTATTAAAGTAGTTTATTTTCTGATGTATAAGCTAATTGTTTAACATACAGCTGCTGATTGAGGTAGGCAAAGCTTGTTGTACGAACCTTACAGGGAGTAGTTACTGTGCCTTGCCGAGCTACTATTATCAGAGTAGGAAACTTCTGATCACTAGTCCCATTGATATTCCAAGAAGTTTTTTTCCTTATGCCTTCCAAACAAGTTCAAGGGCACAGGATGGTGATGACTAGTCATCTTGTATTGAATTTCAATTCCCAAGGGATATTTTACAGGACCTTGGGAGGGGGGGGCTCCCATCAAAACGACTAGACAGCTATAGGGAAACGGTGGAATAAATAAAAATTGTGTTTACTTTCTCGGTCAATGCAGGGATCGAACACCGACCTCCAGGCTAGCGAGCCAGCACCTTACCCACTTAGCCACAATAGCATTAACAAATGTATGTCATATTTATCATTAACTTGAAAACGTGATCTGTATGTGTTTTACGAAACGTCATTATTAAATAATAGAGAAGTATACCTTGTGTTGTGTTTTGTTTCGAATGTGTATATCCTTTTAGATTTTACACTATAAAACCATACTGTATACTATACTACAAATATACAAAAAAAACAAATTGTATTTAATGGATCCTGAGACAGCCTATAATTTCCTGACAAAGAAGGGGGAAGTACAGAGTACCGCTAGTTAATTAGCCCACTATTACACTTCCTTTGTGCAGTGTATACGTTTTTTTAACTGACCGAAATCGGATACAAGACTGTCTTTTATGCGTGTTTCATTCTTCTGTTGAGCATGAAGTGTGAATTTACTCATTAACCTGATGGACTAGCATACTTTCTGATCTCTATCTTGTCATCCTTCCTCCTTCCGGCTGTCATCCATCACTCACTCTTCCGTTTTTTGTCTAGCAATGGGAAGGACCTCGGATGCACCTTGGATTAATGTCACACATATCAGGAGGTTGACTGGGTTCTCCTTATGCATAATTGTTGATGTCAAAGTTTTGACTCCTAGACAGGAAAACTCTAAGGGGGCAGTTTTATACCGGTTGGAAATCTACACCTTTATGGCTGGATTTATTTTCAGATTTGTTGTCTCAATACTTTTGGAGAAAAACAAGGTGGTATTATAAATGTGGGGGTTGGGGCTACTAATTGAGGTGGGGGTTTGGATGGCCGAATGGTTAGCACATCCATGCTGTATCATACACCCTGTCATTGAGCCAACTGGTGTGGTTTCGAATCACATTCACCAGTTGTATGTGACATCCTCGGATTGGACGCTATCATTCATGTGTCTGTGTAGCTATAAGTTTGGGAATTGCAGACTAATATGGCAATGTCTAGATTTTCTAAAACTTGTGGTCCTTGCTTCAGAACAATGGGATTGTATTTGTCTTCCCCATTTTAATAGCCACTAAAATTCACAAGGCCATCGTATTGGTGTGAAAAATGTCATTTATTAAATCACAAATAGGTTTAAATTAAAAGTTATGACACATCTACTTTTACTCATACTTTATATTTGTCGTATTTAAGTGTGTGCCTAAATTATAAAGAGATTTCATTTGTTGATCTATTTTATAGTACCGGTACTCGCACTCAACGTAAACTTTGTGGAAAGCTCCAGTCAATGTCTTGTTGTAAATTTGTCATTTGAGAAGTTTTTAGCATAAATTTACATGATCAGAAACACAGCAGTGGCAAATTGAATTGGCAAATGTAAACAATTTTATTTTTTCTCATAAATTACGTTAAGGATTTCAACAAGCCTGGTAGGAATGTGTTTGAGTTTTGATTTACTTAAATTTGATTAAAGAAAACGAAAGAAAAGGAAATAACTTTTTACATCTTGTCAACCCAATACTTTAGTCATTTTGATACTATGATCAATTTTATTTTCATTGCTACATTTTCAAATCCAATGTGAAGAACTTTATCCAGACATTGTTTTGTTTCCATCCACTCTTGTTCCAATTAGTTTAGGTTATAGGCTAGATGACATCGCGCCTGGTACGTTCGTGCATTTTTTATGCGCGAACTCTTAGTTTTTTTATTACTGGCACGCGCACGGGCACTATTTTTATTGTTTAACATGTACCAAAATCTGCTATTTCGCGCGTAGGTACTTTTGAGGTATTAGGTCTTGTTTAGCATGACACTTGCCACTGTACCTGTGTATCGCTAATTATAAACCGAATGTTTGAAGACCGTTCATATTTATTACTACTCTTTTTTTTAGTACAGTGTTGACCCATGCTCAAACTGTTTCTAATCAAACCAACGGGATTATTTTCTCAACAGTGTATGAACGTATATTCATAGCGATAATATCCTTACACCGAGAGAAATTATCTAGTCTCGGTGATTAGAACCATGGTTGTCTGGTAGAAAATTACTTTTGTATTTTTTGGAACGGAGAACATCGATTTTAGAAGCAAACTAACCTGCCGCACATGATACTCCTAATAAAAAACGAGAACTCTTTTTTGTAGTGGAAGCATTAAAAAGGGTGTAAATTGAATATTATAATATGTATAGGAGTCGGATAGCTGTGACCTAGTTTGTGTCTTGTCAACTGTTGACGAGAAGCGTGTAAAGAGATCGCGTGCTACACAATCGAGCGCAGACGACACGTTTTACAACATTTAAAACTAACGTAAAAATAATCTTCACCTGGTTTTAAAACCGAGAATATCTCTCTTGTGACATCATATTAACAGAAAATACTCGTTTACTAAAGCAGCTATCTTGAAATATTATGTCATATAAAACGTAAACACTGGGTCAGTAGTCTTTACTATCCAGCCCTAATTATCCTATATAAGCCATAGTAATCCTGTTTATCAAGTCCTCTCAAAAATTTTAACATTGGAATTTGCTATTGCAAACCTTTACATAAAATTTTCTCAACAATTTCTTAAGTACAAACAATTTTCTTGCTTAAACTATGTTTATCTTGCATTAAAGTCGTCAAATATAGTACATTCTGATACATTAAATACTATATTTTAAGTTTAAACCTTTTTTTCTGACTGACACTGTGGTTACAACACACCAATACCTCCATATTCAAAGCTCTATTAACAACCTGTTTATTAAGAAATTATATCAAAGCTATTATTCTAAAACTGTTTCCTTCCTCACAATAGGTCTCAATTATGTCTAAATCAGTATATAGTTCAATATTTATAAAGTTGAGGTTTATAATAAGTAACCTGTAGCATAATTTAGTATTGCTACTGACATACTTAAACCGGTATAATTCTCCTGTATTATAAGTGTGAACATGACAGGCAAAGATTTTAATTGTAAATAATATATTTTATTATTTTTTACTCTTTTATAAATACTCAACTCTCATTCTATATAGTTTATAAAAAATCAAAAATATTTGTTCTTAGTATAGTTTTGCCTGTATATACACTTAATTCTTAATTTACACTTCGAATAGATATAAAATGAATTGCATATTTGGAAATTGTGAAATGTTGTAAATACTATCTTGTATACATATACTTTTCTGTGAATAAACATTTTACAAGAAAAAAAAAGAGAGGCGGCTTCTTACCAATGCAACGAGGGTTTAATCCCAGCTCAGGGCATGAACTTTATCGTTGTAAGTGAGAGGGATATTCGGTCTCCCGTCCGAACAGGCAGGTTTCCCCCGAGTTCTTCGGTTTCTTCCTGCAGTAATGATCGAAAACATTCGCACGATCTGTGCCAAATTGGAAAAAGGCCTCAGGCCTAATTTGCTACCCTTGTAAAATGACGTGATTATTATTATTATTATTAGTGACGAGTGTAGTAAGTACGGTCCGTCGGTCCGGCGTCCACAATTGCTTGTGGACGCTCCAGAGGCTAAAGTTAATATGCAATTGACTTTTTAGCAATTTCCGATAATTACTGTCAGAGTTATGGCCCTTCATCACTTCAAACAATCTTGTGGACGCTCTAGAGGCTAAAGTTAATAATCGATTGACTTTAAATTTATACACAGTGTTTAAGGTCATGAGACGAAGAAGCCTATTGATTTTCAGCGATTTCCGATAATTGCTGTTTGAATTATGGCCCTTGATCACTTCAAAAATTCTTGTGGATGCTCTAGAGGCCTAAGTTAATATCCGATTGACTTTAAATTTATACACAGTGTTTAAGGTCATGAAGCAAAGAATCCTATTGATTTTTAGCAATGTCCGATAATTACTGTCAGAGTTATGGCCCTTGATCACTTGGTAAATTCTTGTGAATGCTCTAGAGGCCAAAGTTTATATCCGATTGACTTTAAATTTATACACAGAGTTTAGGTCATGTGACGAAGAAGCCCGTCGATTTTCAGCAATTTCCGATAATAACTGTCAGAGTTATGGCCCTTGATCACTTCAAAAAATCTTGTGGACCCTCTAGAGGCTAAAGTTAATAACCGATTGACTTTAATAATCATATTTTAGTGTATTATAAATGTTTCATTAACGAAAAAAGTAAAATATGCGACAAGCCTTGTTTACTGCCCGGACGATTTAGCTGCTGTGGGCGTATGTTTCGTTGCCTGGCAACTCTCGTTAAAAGTTTTACGCGAACTAGTTTCAAAATGGCGTACAACCAGTGCAAGTGGGAAAAGACGACAATAAAATCAGAAATATGTTATTTATTATTGTCGCACTTATTACATCACTCCTGTCTAACAAATCATAAAGCTGTGGTGTTACGGTGGCGGCATAGTATTTCACCGTAACACCACAGCCACTCTAACCATTCATAATACATCTAACTATCACTCCCTACACTCCCTCCTCTACTTTCCCAAACGTCAACAACACATCTCATACCTCCATTTCGCTGATTAACCCTTGTACCATGTCTACTGGATATCACGCTAACATGCATTTGTTCTATAAATCAAAAGTGATATGTGTGCGATTTCCCTTTTAGTTTAAGGCTTCATGCTGAGTTTTGCTCTACTCATGTGAATGCTAGAAAATTAGTTAATCAAATCATTTGACTTGATTATTTATGCTATCATTGCCCAAGGAGGTTGTGATTTAATGATTTAACATTTGTATGTTTTGAACTAGCTGTGAAATTGTTGTGTAACTTGTAAAAGACCTCAATTAACTAATAAAACCGTTGCATGGCCAGAGAAATGAAATGGAGTTTAACGTCCTACTGTTTTGCTCCTAAACTGGCTAGTGAAGATGGGCATACGCCATACAGTGTGCTATGAGGGAAATTTTACCTGGGCAGCAGCGCTACGGCCTACTCTTATATTGAATTCCAAGTGCCACAGGATCTTTTACATGTATGCCAATGTGTACACTGGACCTCAGTTTTCCATCCCATCCAAATGACTAGACAGCTGTCCTTGTCAGGCCTGCCATCCTGCATAACTGACAAGGAGAAACCACGCTAGAAAATCTGTATTAACTTTCTCGGCCAATGCAGGTATCGAACAACCGACCTCCAGGCATCTTATCCACTCAGCCACGTGATGCTCCGCGTAACCAGAGAAATGGGCGGTGTACTCTTGTAACTTTTCTTAGCCTTCTTAGGTAACTTTTTGTTTTCTATTTGCATTCTGCCGAATACTTATATTTCCGCTATCTCTGCATTTCATTTAATTTCACTGCCCATTACAAGGAGGACTACTCCATGTATTTCAGCTTTTGGCAATGTTGACTCATTAAGATGATTAAGTGCAGCATATAAACGTTAATTAAAATAATAGATTTCCATACATCTAGACCATTCATTTATTACATTTATTTATTTTGCTCAACATCGATGGCAGATAATTATTTTTTTTATTTATTCTTGCGGTGGAGACTGTGTTTATTCTAATTTTTGTGGCTATTCCACCATTGTCATCTTCACCAGACAAAACAAATTTCCGTACATCTAGGTCCTTTATTTATATATTAGATATACTTAATTTGCCCAGCAGTGTTCCGTGATAGCAAATAGAATACTCTTTTTTATTTATCTGTGTGGTGTAGAGTGTTTTTGTTCTAACGGGTATGGCTTCCACCATTGTCATCTCCACCATTTGCTAAATGTCACAGCTGTATCCTAACTAATAACAATAAATATTTGATGACAGTACATCACCATGAAATTATTGCCATTCCACTTGGCTTTATAACTGATAGATTTGGAATGGAAATGTATTGGTAATAATATTTGAACAATGTTTGAGTTTGTTATTAGTTAATCGAGGTGCATTAATTCATTACCATGTTTTAGCTTTGTTCAAGAGCTTGATGTATTAAAATGTGTAAAGCTGTCAATAACCCAGGGTTTATAGAATTAATGAAGGTAGCACCATGAGATCTAATTGACTTGCTGATTGGGTTCTAGGGCAATTATCATATCATTGATATAATAGTAACTGTCCGACTAGAATATATTAACTAAAATGTTAAAAACTCTTTAATATAATAAGTGGATATATTTCATTGTAATATTTTTTTTCACTCTCTCCCTCCAGAGAGTTACACCAACACCAACGCAAGCCTTAGAATATCGGTATATATTAGGGGGGTTCGGCAAATGAAATTATATAAAAGTGTTGACAATCTTTGATGCCGAGGCACAATGCTACACAGCAGCCGATTTAGTGCGATAAGGAGAGTGTCAGAGAGTCACCCTCCCACTAGGGGGATTTGGAAGGGGCCACCCCAATACAAAAATTTAAGTTTCAGTTTCTCTGTAAACACTGGCATATTTTACGTGGTTAAACTAAAATATATTTCTATATTTACTCAATTATGGAAGACATATTTCTATATTTATTTACTTATGGATAACATACTTCTGTATTCTGTATTATGTGGTTTGTATTTTATGCTTTTGATGAGGTTCAAAAGCTTTTAAATGTTGAGTAAACATAGAAGTATGCTATTCATAAGAATGGTTATGATTTTGTTACAATCTATGATTATCGATTGTAGTTTACAGATTCATGATCAATTCAATACCTCGATCAGACAACTCTAAACAACAACCATTTTAATAATAAATACAAATGATAAAATGGATATTAGGACAAATGAGTTATAAGTACGAGTATAACAGCATGGATCAGGATCATTGTATAGAATAACTCACAGTATTTAGTACAATTGTACCAGTTTTCAGTTGAAGGCCTCTTAGCTCTAGAGGAGTAGGTTCGCCTGTCCAACCTCACAGGTTTTCTCCAGGTTCTTCGGTTTCCTCCCACTGCTAAAAGACCCCTACCCACAAGTGAATTATTAAAATAAAATACACCATGTTATTCCCGAAATTACCTAGTTTATGTGGAGTGAACATAAACCAATTTATCTCTCTCTCTCTCTCTCTCTCTCTCTCTCTCTCTCTCCCCCTCTCTTTCCTCTGAGTGCTTCTACTGCTTTGAAGTAGTAGTTGGCCAAATGGAAGCATATATAAGGTCTGTCATTGGTTTTGATTGACAAGGTTTAGGGTCGTCGGTCCTATCTTGTGGGTTTTCTCCAGGTCCTCTGTTTCCGTTTCTTCCCCTACGCGCAAGTGAATTATTAATTATTGAAATAAAATTGAACCATATGTTACTCCTGAAATGACATAGTTTGTGTGGAGTAGACGTTAAACCCCATTGCTCGCTTGCTCTCTCTCTCCCCCCCCCCCATAACATTTCAATTATTTCTATACACTGTTTACAATTGATGATTCAAGAACGTTTGATCGCCTAATTAACAATAGATTTCAATGAATGATCAGGACCTAATTTATCACAATTTATATATTCAACTTCTAAGGAAGTTCTGTAACAGCCATGAATTTGTACTTTCTACCCAAACCTGAAACATATAAACAAACACAAAATATGAAATGTCATTTATTAAAAGACCACTGAAGCTTATTTCTGACGGTAATTAAATATAATTAGATTGCATTTAAGTGCTTATTGGAACTATAAACAATTACCCAAAGAACCTTATCATGCTTCTTGGGAACCACATTTCCTCACAAGACAATCAAATAACATGGAACTATGGAATATCAAAAGTGATTATTTTAAATATCAAGTCATTATTTCACTACATGGAACATAAGGAATATATAAATAGATGACAATATGACTTCACTCACTGCACACGTTATCACTATTAACCAGAAAAAAATCTCTCAGCTACATGCAAAACAAAAACCTTGTGGAATTGTATAAAGTGACAGAGATGGGTCGAGAATTGGCCAAATATCGATTTCTCACCAAAATTATAGTGGTTAACATGCAGTTGTATCAAAGCCTTAGACAATAAAAAAAAAAATAGAAGCCATGCTAAAAATGCTGTGTGAATCACCTTACAGGTCAACATTCTTGCAGCATCATCACTTTTATGTTATTCCTCGCAGTAACATGTTATAGCAAACATTTTCATTATGCTGCTCATCATTATTTGACGTGGCTGTCTTGTATAGAACTAAGGCATTGACCCACTCACTACAAGCTTAAAATATCAACTAAATGCATTAAGTATATTTCACCTACTTGTACTTGTGTGTACAGTTATTTTTAAAGCGAGAATTTCATATTTTCTAAGAAAGTCAAAACATGATTATTTCTATGTCGGTTATCAACTCACATGGGCATTATTTTCCACCCTTAAAAATCAGTGACACACAGGAAATAATAACACAATTACCTCCCTTGTTTTCTCATTGCTCTCCGTGTATTAGCCAACTCCAAACGATCGAATTTTAAGTTGAAAATGATATTTTTAACAATTTCTCAGCTGGCAATAGTGAATTATAGGATTATTCTTCAACAAGGTAGGACTGTTTATGGATACCATATATTTACAGGCTTTATTTTAAAAAAATAACTTGAAAATTTGAAATTGGACCTTTAAAGTCACTTGTCATTATTTACATTTTGCGTAAGAATAAAATATATTTTTTTTACGCAGCTAAATCAATGCTAAGATATACTCTGATGGAAAAGTTAATTTGTAATTAAACATACATTATGTAAGAGCAAAATCTGCCTATTGCACGTTTTTTTCTTTAGGCCTGAAATGTTATCAAAACTATTAAATAGACATTAATGACCTTATCCATAATTCACTCAATATTCATTGGATTAGGATCTGATTTACAATTGAATTTCCATTTATGATTTAATCATGAAATGGATAATCAAAATTGAGGCTAGGCTGAAAATTCATTGGCCAAATTCTTGATTCAGAGTGGATCAATTCAACTAAAATTATCAGCGAATTCCCTTTACATTATCTAACTCTTTTAGTGAAAACTATCAGCTCTTTATCTAATCTCCCATAAAGTATCTTTAATAAACAAATTCAAAATAGCATCCTGACTTTGATTCAGCCAGGTTGAAAAGAAGCCCATAAAAGATTTTCTTAAACATTGTCGGTAGCACAGACTTGTTTTGACGATTTCCTATTTGAAATGGCTGTTAAAGATTTACTGACAAGTGGATTAATTCCTGATCAACAAGTAATAATCAACTCTTTGTAATTAGAATAGGTGACATTATTCTAGCAGAAACTATGAATTAATAATAGGAAATCAGGATAGGTTAAGTAGTCAATGAAGGCAGGTTAAGTAGGAAATCAGGGGGTTTGGATGGCTGAATGCTTAGCGTTCGCCCTGTATAATAAGGCCTGTCATTGAGTTACCTGGCGTGGTTTCGGATCCCTTGTTGTATGTGACAAGGAGTAGCCTGTCCTCGTGTGTTTTCTACGGGTGCTCCGGTTTCTTCCCACTGCTAAAAACCCTACACGTAAGCGAATTATTGAAATAAAATTAAACCCTATGTTAGTCCCCAAATGACCTAGTTTGTATCAAGTGGACGTTAACGCCTATTTCTTTCTCTTAAGTAGGAAATCAAGATAGATGTATAAGACTATAATTGGGTTCTGATCCCCTTATTAATCCTACCTATTATCACAATAATCGTGATTAGCAATAGTTATACCCTCAGTTGGTTTACATTTTAGAACTCTTTCTTAAAATTTTGAATATGATTAGCCATATCTTGATGTCCAGTTGGGCATATTCCAGGCAGACATTGACCAACCTATTTAGGACATGTCCTGCAAATACTTCCGTAACAGTATCCCTGGGTTGCTCTTACATGTATGTTGTATTTCTAGTTTCCCTATGTAGTAATGTTGAAATAGAATACCCATGGCATGCCTTCAAATGGAATGTTTCCTACAAAATAAAAATTAAATCTATCAATTTATCAAACCGTGCATCTGAGTGAAAAATACTTTCAATGATTCCTACAAAATAAAAATTAAATCTATCAATTTATCAAACCGTGCAACTGAGTGAAAAATACTTTTAATACGTATGTAATTAATGTCTTTTGTAAGAAAGTCAAACTTATTCCTTAATAAGTTAAATTAACATTCAAATCTGATTTTTTTTTTGCCGTGCAGGGGAAATATCCATATATCTTTTGTCACATGTACTGGCATCAATTATACCATTTAGCTGTAACCAGCTACAAGCAGACATTTCATTTAAATTAGATAGAGTCTGAAGGTTGATATCTTACTTGTTTTATGCGATCTGGGTTATAATGGAAGCAAGTCAACTCATCAGACAGTATTAATAAAACTTCGTACTTAATGTCTTTGATTATTAGTAATTGGTTATCTTCTTTAACATGCAATATGTCTAGAGGTCTAAATTGATTTGTTATATACACCTATTGAAATGAAATGGGGTTTTAATGTTCTACCTTCTGCCCTTCGACTTACGTAATAATGAAATTGGGTTTAACATCCTACTGTTCTGCTCTGAATGGGCTTATGTAGATAGATGGGCATACCGTGTGCTATGAGGGAGATTTTGCCCGGACAGCGGCACCTTATATCAAATTCAAACTGTCAAGTGATCTTTTACGTACACAGGACCTTGGTTTTTCGTACCATCCAAACAACTAGACAGCTGTCCTTGACAAGGGGAACCATACCGGAAAATCTGGATGTACTTTCGGCCAATGCAAGGATCAAACACCTGACCTCCAGGTTAGTGATCCAGCATCTTACCTATTTAGCCACTATGACCCCCCCCCCTTCGACTAACGAAGGCGGCATACATCATCCAGTGTGTTATGACGTAAATATTGCACAGACAGCTGCTCTACAGGGTGCTTTTATGTGCATGGAATATGTTGTCCCTTGCCAGGCTCTTTGTTTGTCCTACAACACTCACAAGGGAGAACGACTCCGGTAAATCGTGATAACTTTTTCGGGAACGAACGAACGTCATTATAACTGAACCACAGCAGCTTCTATACATCTATTGAACCTGAACTCGAAGATATTAAACCAGTGTAAATAATTGTATCACAGACAATCAGACAATAGACAGATGGCTGTAATACAGAAATCTTATTATAGATATCCAGCAATAAGGCAAGACGATTTACCCAATACCACCCAATACTACCCAATACTACCCAGTACAACTTAAATACTATCAAATACTAACATAATACTTGTGAACAACTAACTTAATACTTGTGAAAAACTAACATAATACTTTAATTATATAAAAAAAATTTTAGTTAATTCATGGAAAAATATGTACCAGATACGTGATTGTCAATGTCTCACTGTTCCAATTATCTCCCCTGGTGACCCAATACATACAAATAATAATCCATGCTATTAAAATTCAATCTATTTTTGTAAAATAACGGATCAATATTACAAAACAGAGATAATAGTACAACTATTTGGATAAATAGATATTTTAAATGATTATACTTTTTATAGGAATTAACTCATTGATATTGAGAGAGATAGAGAAATGGGGTTTAACATCCACTTGACACAAACTAAGTCATTTCTGGACTAACATATCGTTTAATTTTATTTCAATAATGCGCTTTCTCATAGGGGTTTTTAGCAGTGGGAGGAAACCAGATGACCGGAGAAAACACATGTACAACCGGGGAGAGAGATTATATAGGATTTGCCGGTTTTCTAATCCTTATATTCAATAAAAAATTGTTCAGAAAAAAAACACGCCAGTTGACTCAATGACAGGCTTTACGATACAACACACACATGCTAACCATTCGGCCATCCAACCCCCCTCATTGATATTGAATTAATTGAAGAATTCACTGAGTTTTAGATAATAACACTGTTGTAGTATATATGTGGTTTGTATTTTATGGTATTAGGAGATATTTAGTAATATTTGGCTAGTCTTTCAGAGCTACCTGGTACTAATACTATAAATAGGCTTTTCCAATTTATCATTAAAAAATTATTAATTCCACAAATTAACTAAATTTTTGTGTATGTGTATAATTCAACAAGTGTGATAGTTTCTCAAAATAACAAGGTAGTATCAGTGGTATTTGGTATGATTTAATGGTATTTGGTAGTATTTAATGGTATAGGGTAGTATTTAATGGTATAGGGTAGTATTTAATGGTGTTGGGTAGTATTTAATGGTATAGGGTAGTATTTTATGGTATAGGGTAGTATTTTATGGTATAGGGTAGTATTTAATGGTATAGGGTAGTATTTAATGGTGTTGGGTAGTATTTAATGGTATAGGGTAGTATTTAATGGTGTTGGGTAGTATTTAATGGTATAGGGTAGTATTTAATGGTATAGGGTAGTATTTTATGGTATAGGGTAGTATTTAATGGTATAGGGTAGTATTTAATGGTATAGGGTAGTATTTAATGGTATAGGGTAGTATTTAATGGTATAGGGTAGTATTTAATGGTATAGGGTAGTATTTAATGATATAGGGTAGTATTTAATGGTATAGGGTAGTATTTAATGGTATAGGGTAGTATTTAATGGTGTAGGGTAGTATTTAATGGTGTTGGGTAGTATTTAATGGTATAGGGTAGTATTTAATGGTGTTGGGTAGTATTTAATGGTATTGGGTAAAATGTCCTCCCAAGTCTAGCTACCACCATGCCTAACTTCCACTGATAGCTACTACTTTAACGGATATTAGCCAAATTCCAAATCCTTTATTATAATTGTGCTGTACGTGGTAAGGTGTAGGGTCGCCTGCTGTCCCAACTTCGTGGGTTTTCTCGGGGTCCCCAGGTTTCCTCCCACTGCTAATTAAAGACCCCTATACGCTAGCAATTGAATTAAAATTAAAACAATTGTTAGTCCCAAAATGACCTAGTTTGTGTCGAATGTGGATGATAAATCCTATTTTTCTCTCTTTAATATAATTGTGGGATTTTGAATCCTCTGAAAGAAATATAACACATACAAATAATGTTAAACCATTACAGTGTTATTCAAAATTGTCAAGGATTGAAAGGTCCCCTCTCCCAAAAACATTGGACTCGAGTGATTTCAAAATTAAAGGATGAAAGTTTACCATTCAATACCATTTGTATAAACTCTAAATTCTGTTACTTTGTTGCAAAACAGCAAAAACTGGAAGATTAGTGAGGATTGTCACTGTGCAGGGTTACGCTATGACACAATGTGGTTGCTAGTCAAGAAACTTTGAAAACACATCATAAAGGTTCAGATAGATACTTATTTAAAGGGATTTAGAAATTTGCACACACAATTGATCAATATATCTTGGATACCTTCTTTAATTACTGCCTGTTGTATTAGACCAATGCTCTTAAAATTTATATTTAGAAATTGCGTCATTTGAACTCTTCTATAGTGAATCTGACCGAAGATCTTAGATCAATAAGTAAATGCATTGGCCTATTAATGAAAGTTTTTCTTATTTGTGTACAACAAGTACTACATGTACTACAAACAGTCAATATAGAGATTATTAAACTATGGTCATATGGTTGTTCATGGGGACAGATGGCTAATTAAAACAACACTCATTAACTTAACACAATTTATAATAGAATTAATTACATCGGTTTGTGATACAGATTCAAGCTCATTATTTCTACTCAGACAATTAGTTTCTATCATAATATATACACATACCTACGTTACCAATTAAGTCTGCCCAATTATCTAACAATATCTGTTAGTTCAACTATAGTATTTAGAACCTAAAACAATGTAGGCCTACTCTGATGTGGCTGAATTTTGAACGAGCTGAATAAAGGACATATTCACAATATTCTGCTTAATGAGTTAACACTTGTAGAGTTAGGGTGTGTGTGTTTGGTGTTTAACGTCTGCTTCCATATCGCAATCAAGTCTTGTCGAGTTAGGGACAAGATCATTACTTATATAAGGAAATCTTAGAACCCAGGCAAGCAATATAATAAATGGATAACAATATTTGAGTTAAATGTGTACCAGTATATTCTACGATATGTATAATAGAATTTATCGGAGAGGTAAGTTTTCTAAAATAGTAAAATACTGTTAATTATTTATATGCTATATAATAGTATATACCCATATTCAATTATCAATGAGATTAATCTAACTAACTGGATTTGACCTTGTTATGTAATATGTTAATTCTACAGGGCAATATATAACTCAGGTCCTATGTATACATTGTCGTGAATGTAAAATGAACCCTTGGCAGTTGCAATATACGAATAGGCTCTCTCACTGCGGTCTGTGCGAAATATCCTTCATAGAACAATGCATGATGCATGCCTGTCTTCGTTATCCCAAGCAGAAAAGTAGGACATTAAACCAACCCCATTTCATTTCATGTCAGGGCTGTAAGTAGGATTTTAAAAGTGGGGTTGCAGCAGAGTGGAGGGCGCCAATATAAAGCCTAAGTTACTGATATTGATCATAATCAAGAGTATCATTTTATAATTGAAAGACTGTCAAATTTTTTATGGAGGGGTGGGGCGCCTTATTTTTCTGGGGGTGCAATACCCCCCCCCCCCTGAATCCTCACTAGATACGACTCTGTTTCATTGTTGATGTTAAGTTGAAGCCACCTTTTATCATTTGCATTTTTTTAGACAATATCTATTTTTTAACGAATTAAAATATGTACTAATACTGATTATTTGTCATATAATTAAGAAAGAATGAATGAAATGGGGTTTAACGTCCTACTGTTATGCACTTTACCTGAGCTAATTGAAGACGGGCATACGCCATACAGTGTGTTATGAGGAAAATTTTGCCCGGGCAGCGGCGCTACGGCCTACTCTTATATCGAATTCCAACTGCCAAGGGATCTTTTGCGTGCACTCCAATGTGTACACGGGTCCTCGTTTTTTCGTCCCATCCGAACGATTAGGCAGCTGTCCTTGTCAGGCCCTCCTTCTGCATCACTGACAAGGGGAAATCACGTCGGAAAATCAAGATGAACTTTTCTCAGCCAATGCAGGGATCGAAGACTCTACCTCCAGGCTAGCGAACCAGCGCCTTATCCACTTAGCCACCGTGATCCCTAATTAAGAAAGTAAAAGCAGAATATCAATGGTAGAGGGTCCTGGCTTTCATTCAATAGGATTGAAATGAGAAGTAGTAGTCATAGTAGCTGGTGGTGGTTAAACATCGGCTTCCACAGTTGTCACATTGCAGATATTTTAAAAGAGGCCTATGAAAAATGGGGGGCTGAATGGTTAGCAGGTGGTTTTGAATCCTCGGCTGTACGTGACAAGGAGTAGGGTCACCTGTGGTATTTTTTATGTTTTCGATCTTAATAAACTTGTACATAACATGGAGTAGGGAATTTCATCAAGGTCCTTTTGTTTCCACCCACTGCTAAAGAGCCCTATGCGCAAGCAAATTATTGACTTTAAATTAAAAACCATATGTTAGTCCCGAAATTACCTAGTTTGTGTCGAATGGATGTTAAACCCTCTCTCTCTCTCTCTCTCTCCCTTTCCCTTTGCTACAGAACCCTACTTTCCAATTATTGAAATAAAATTGAACCTTATGTTAATCCCGAAATAATCTTGTTTATGTCAAAAGGATGTTCATCCCCATTTCATTATGAAAAAAATAGAATCTAATTTGTAAAAAATCATATTTGATCAATTTATTATTTTTTTATGAACCAATTTATAACAGAGATCAAAAATAGATCAAAAATAAGTGGTTAATTAATTCTGTTTGTATAAAATCCTGTATTCCATTATTTTATTCTTGTGGACGAGATTTTAATACAAGTTTTCAACCATGCAACAGTTGGCGGTGATCTGCTGTATCATTCGTGGTTAATTCATTATATCTGTTATATTGGTGGAAAATCAACAATTGCCAATGTTATTGTCACATGATCAGTAACACTGATACAGTATGAGATAGAAGATGGAGAGAACGAGCTGGCAAGACTCACACATCAATAATACTGATACATTCTTTATCAGAATGCCACAAGACGAGCTAGAAATGAACATTGCCTAAGACAGCCAGTAAAAGTCTACATATATGGCAGTTTTTACGAGGATTTAAAACCCGAACAGCTGCTACAATATGTAACCTGGTATAAGACATGTATTGTTCGTCTGTGAGCAGAAATTATGTGGACCTGTTTCGTCGGGAGTAACATATTAAGACAAGACAGGACATCATTAGTTTAAACAGTGGTGACTTGCAGTGGTGGAGAGTTATTACTCGCATTCTCTCACAGATTCTACAACTTTCACTCATTTATTAATTAACTTTGTGTTGCTCTTAATACATATTGGTTTGTCTGTACTGACTTGATTCTATTCTTCCTATAGCTTTATGCGCTTCCAATACTGTTATATATATATTCCTAACTGCTGCCTGTGTGTGCTTCCTAAATGACAAACCAGAAACAAACTGTGATCTGACAATAATGGGCAAGAAGTTAAATGATTATTTTAGTGATCAGTTGTATAAACTAAAGGTAATGTTTGGTTTATCTCTTGGTCCTTCAGCAAAAGAAGAGAAAGCTGTAGCATCTGTGGTGCAAGAACCAGTTCCTACTTCAAAATTTCTCAGTATTTTAAGACAGAAGAAATCGGACAAAAGACTCAATATTGAAGTTAGGGTAAGTTATCTTTTTAAACTGTTTTTCCAAATTCTATGTTCAGTTGTGTCCTAGATTATAATTTGATAAAAAAAAACTATCAACTATATTTTGTTTATAATTAACTTGATGATTCTTTTTTAAAAAATGACTATTTTATACCAAAGCAGATAAAGCAATTTTGGCACAACCCTTTCTTACATACAGGTTGCATCTAGAAAGAAAAGGGGGTTTCATGTTTCTAGTTTGCAATATTAACAATTTACATAAAATTATGTTACATTATATAGTTTCATGTTTCTAGATTGCAATATAAAATATTTAATGGATAGCTGATCTCTTTAATTTCAAGAGAAAAAATAGTGTTGCATTGGGTTAATCCCAGGTGTTTTAAAAATTTGCAAAAACTGATTAAAATTGAAGTGAAATTCCATCTTTTCTAAACAATAATTATTCCAGTCTCTTTACATGTGTAGGCCTAATTTATAATCTTTGGGGAAACCCGTGAAAAGTTCCTTTTTATTTCTTCAAGATAAAGACTTATTGAAAAAAGTACCAGTAATAGGTTGTGCTGTAAAAAGCATGATTTTGAACAAAACATATTCTGTGTGATCTAAAGGGCTATTTATTTAATAAGACCCTAAGTAAGAAAGTATCTGCAATAGTTCAACAGCTTAATCTACACGAGTCATATTTTTAATTTAGAAAAATATCCATCTCCCTTTAATAAATCAATAAACAATATTAACAAAGTCTATTTTTTCTCCAAACCAATGAGTACATGTCATGCCCTCTTAAAAAAGACATAATCCTTTGTTAAGTTCTTGGGCACAATACTTACTAGAAAGATAGATGTATATTTAACTGGAATATCTATTATTCCGACATTATGCGTATCGTTTTACAAATATGTTAGGAAATTGTGATTAATGTTGGAACTACCTTCTAGACTAAAGCCATGTCTTTGACATGTAATATATAAGAATCGCGCTAATATATGACCCAGTCATCCATTATAAAATCCAGTGTGGAATAAGGTGGTGTTAGAAGGATTAAGGTGATATATACCATAAGGTTTGTGAGTGGAATATGTCATGACTATGTGATGTACACCAATTGATTGGCAGAACAGTATAATAGTTACATTATTCCCACTAAACACCAATGTTGTGGGGTTTTTTTTAGATTCATCCATTCAGTAATTACATGAGATTTGTCCATCAATCACATTTTTTCTTCCTGTTTTTTTTTTTCTGGAATTATCTGATTTTACTCTAGATTGCCATCATACGTTGTGTCTCATTCCATGTCTTTAATGGTGAAGAATTTGTAGTCCAATGCAATTTGGGGGGTTGGATGGCCGAATGGTTAGCATGTGCATGCTGTATCATAAAGCCTGTCATTGAGTCAACTGGCATGGTTTTGAATGCCAAGTTTTATGGGACGAGGAGTAGGGTCGCCTGTCCAACCTCGTGGGTTTTCCTTCGGGTCTTCCGGTTTCATCCCACTGCTAATGTCCCCAAACCGCAAGCAAATTATTGAAATAAAGTTTAAAATATGTTAGTCCCAAAATGACCTAGTTTGTGTAGAGTGGAGGTTAGACCCCATCAGTCTCTCTCTCTCTCCAATGCAATTTGTCCTACTATTATGATACAATAAAATAAGGTTACCGTATATGGGATGTTGAGGGTTTGGGTGGTCAAGAGGTTTAAGGCGTGCACTATGGTTTCGGTCCCAAGCATCTACGTGACGAGGGGTAGGGTTGTCTAACGAACCTCGCTGGTTTTCTCCAGACCTCAGCTAAACACCTAACATACAAGTGAGTTATTGTTCGTCCCAAAATGAGCTGATTTGAGTCGAGTGGACATGAAACCTAATTTCTCTCTCTGTATATATGTAATGTTAACTCAACAATATGTGACATGTCTCTTTTCCATCACAATCAGATGAGATTACTTATCCCTTGTACATGCGGGTATCATTTCTATTACAACTACATTTGATGTGATAATATGTCACTTGATAATATAAATGTGATATACTTTTATTACATGTAAATGTGATTTACCACTTTCATTATATCTTGATGTGATATTCACTTTCATTTCATTACATGTTTGCATTATATATCACTTTAATTAGATTATTATTTGGTTGGTATTGCCATCATGTTGATGTGATATATACCGATTTGTTTACTTGTAGATGTGATATTCTACTTCCATTACTTACAACTCTGTTATGCCATTTTCATTACATGTAACTGTGATTATGGCTCGTTTAGAATGTGTAAATGTAAATATAGTGTCATGTTCATTGCATGCTGATGTGACACATATTACTTTGAACACAATGTAAATTTGTTATGTACCATCGATCAGATATTAAATATGATACATATTGTATATAGATGTGATGTGTCACTTTTATTATAATTACCTATAAGTGTGATAAACACCCCCCCCCCATTTCATTACATGCGAATGTAACTTCAATGATGTGACATGTAGGTGTGGTGCCTGAATCATAGAATGTTGTATGCCATGTTCATTACATTTTCATTATTTTGATATGAATATATCACTTTTCATTAAATATGTAGAATATGTTATTATTATTATATGTGATGCTGGTATGTGGCTTTCACAATATCTAGTTTCATAGATACCCAGACAGTTTTGTGCAATGCTTGCCCCATGAGTGTTGGCCTAAATCTAAAGATCTAATTACTTCTTCATCCATTCCAAGTTTAATTGTAGCCCCTGGTATTGGTTTTAAAAACAATTTTCAAAGCCAAAGCATACATTTATTGGCAATATATAAAAGCAGGTAAGGGCAATATTAATTCATCACAAACAATGTTGAACCTTACTGAGGTGTGGGGAGTCGCAGTGTCTCAATGAGTAAGATGCTTGCTTGCTAGTCTGAAGGTCTTGGGTTCCTAGATCGGAGGGGCTGGCAAGTACTGCTGTCTAGTCTATTTTTCGGATGGGTGAAGAATGAGGTCCTGTGTAAACATAAGCGTGCATGTAAAAGAACCCTTAACAGTTGAAATTTGATATTAGAGTCGGCTGTACGAACCAAAGTAATTACCTCATAGCACTTTGTGTTACATATGCCCATCTTCATTAGCCTAGTCTAGTCGATTGGATTGCATTAAAAATGAGGTTCTCTGTAAACATTGGTGTGCATGTAAAAGAACCCTTAACATCTGGAATTCGATATTAGAGTTGGCTGTACGCGCTGCTGTCCAGGCCAAATTTACCTCATAGCACTGTGTATGGCGTATGCCCATCTTCGTTAGCCCAGTCAATTTAGAAATATGAAACCCTGTTTCATTTACTAAAGTGTGATGTGAATTATGAAAAGGAAACAAAAGTAGGGTTTTATTTTAATCTGACTCTAGGCACTCCAATCACATGCAGATGTTTTAAATCACTGATATTTAAATAACGATGTATTATATGTCACTTTCATTACATACGAGGGATGTACTATCTTTTGCTCACAATGTTGCAAGCCTTGGATGCAGGTCAGGAATAATTTTCTGCAGCCCCCCTAAAAGGTTTGTTCACAGCTGAAAATGACTTTCACTTTTGGAAACAGGTCTCATCCATGGTTGAAAATCTGGCCAAAGAATTATCAGAATCTGCTTCAAAATGGTACAGATTGTCACAGGACATCAGGAATCTGACACGTTTCTATCAGCAGTCAAGAGCTTTGGCGCACCCATCTTGCAGAAACTTTTGTCATTTTAAACTCGTGATCAACCTTCTCATGGGAGATGCCCTCAACTGACAATATCTCGAGTGGCCAATCGTTGATCAGCCATCACCATGTCATGCACCGAGGTAATGGGCTTTGAGGATGCAGGTTATCAACAAGACTCTCTTTGTCACTTCTTTATTGTCTAAAAGGAAAGGGCATCATTCCCTAAAGTGGAGACCAAGTCGGCAAGTGTCTTTGTTGGGTTTAGTCGTTGCAGTGACTGGATGACTGCCCTATAGCCTATTTCTGATGGTTTCAATAGGTAGGTTCACAACATGGTCTGGTTGTGATACGAAGACAAACAACAGTTGCAGTTCTTATGTCTTTGATTCATTTAATAATGGTACTTGTTGGTGGAAAAAGTTTGTTTCAACCCAATTGATCTATTCTTTTCAGGCTTAGAACTTTTCAGCCAGCCGTGGTATATATATGAATGTTAATGCAATTCCCTAGATGTTATATCACTAGAACTATGGATGCTATACAATCATTAAGCTTGTAGCTTTTCAGTTTGTGATCTGACATGGGTTTTTTTTCAAATGTGATCTACATGTATTTATAGTTTTCAGATTAGAATGATAAAATTAACCATTATATATGTCAGTCTAAATAATAATGATATGGAACATTTGTTTTTTTTCGATTTATCTCCTGTGGACATCCCAAACTTAGGCTGCATGTCTACAGCTAGCTCCGCCTGAGAACAAGCCCTAACCTAATTGACCAACATTTTAATTCCCACATCAATGATTTTAGTTGAAAACCTAAATAGAGCCGAACCACAAAATAGTCCTCTATGCCTCTATTTATTCAATATGGCGGTGCCCATCAATTATAATTTCACAGAGACGGTTTTGCTTGCGACGACAAATTTAGGAGTATCTAACCTTGTTTTGAAAGTTAAACAGATTGAAACTCTAAAGACAGTTTACTGTTCCGGACACCTGTACACAGTGAACAGTCCATATGCTGATTACACTATTTTGCCTGATTACACTATTTTGCCAGATTACACTTTTTGCACATACCGTTTTTTTAGGACTTTGAATTTTGTCTAATGGTTTGGATTGTTGGTTTTATTTTATTTATTTATATTATATATCGTTTTTACCCAATGGCAGAACTTGAAATTTGACTTTGTGTTTATATAAACATGTGCTACGGCTTATTTTTACTCTGTTGTGTATACAAAGCTGTAGTCCAGTCGATAAGTCCCGCCCACACCTCCATGGTCCCGCCCCAAAATGATCATGTGAGTGTTTCAAATGGAGGATAATTAGAAAAGTGATCTGACGTAAGTGGATCGATGTGTGCAGTATGCCCTGTGGGTAGCCATATTTATATTTATTGAAATAAAACATTGCATTTGTCTATTTTGAGAAAGGGAATTAATAAAAAAAAAGGTAAAGGAAATCACAATTCTAGTGAATTGACCTTTGGCAAGTTGCAATTGACTTTCTTTCTTGCATTGATGATTAATGTATCTTTTGTAATGCTTTATATAGTTTGTCATTTATTTTGTATTATATTTTGACAGGCAATTGTTCGGAATCAGGAAGACTTCCCTTATACGGTTGCTCAAGAGACCCATAATGCCTTGATGAATGTGAAACAAGAAGTTGTAACATGTGAGTAAATAAATTCTAAATGAAATGGATTGAACATTTTACTTTTTTACACTAAACAAACCACTAGACATTTTCGGACAACGTAATAATAATAATAATGTATATTTGTTATGCACTAATCCATCCATATACACTTGCTCAAAGTGCAACATATAGTCGTTTGGATCGAAACAAAGAATGAGGTCCTATATACAAGTTGAGTGCACATAAAAGAGCTCTTGACATAAGAATAATCCATGGGGTAGCTGTCAAGGCAAAATTTTCCTCATAGCAAGGCATATGCCATTTTCATTAGCCAAGTCTGTAGAGAAAATTAGAATTTTAAAGCCCCAATAACACTCTTGTTGTAACTGAATAAAAAATTGTACTTTTTTACAATATTTCAATTAATTAATGATACAAATTTCATCTTCACTACCGAATTTAAAAAATTGGAAAAATTCAACTACATGAATTGAAAAGCTTTATGTAAACGCTTTCAAATGCACCTTTGGTTTAAACAGTTTTTCGAACCCTCTTGACAAGTAAAATAGGATGTAAAGGACACTTAAACATCTTGTAGTTAGAATTAGGCTAAACAAATTTCTGGACCTGTCAAGCCAGCAAGAGTGTTATTGTCCCTTTAAGTTAAACCCCTTTCTACGCTAGACATTTCCTTTAATAAGGTTCTACATCCTGCACCACTTAGACATTTCCTGCACAAGGCTCTACATCCTGCATCAAATATGAAAAAAAAAAGCCATGTTTATTTGGATTTTTAATTATATCTTATTCAAAGAGAAAATAACAATGTACAGATTTGTCCCTGTATCACCTTTTTTAATCTTGTCTCAGTTCAAATATTTTTGAATTCATAATTTAAAGAGAACTTTTTGTGAAAATTTTAGTTTTAAGTAGATCAATATCCCACAGTGTTTATGGATGAGAGTAATTGAACTGTATGTATTGTTAAAGATGTTAAGAGACCTGTGACCTTTTCATGGAGTGATTAGACCTTTTAATCTTAATAAATTTGAAAATTTGTTTATTTCTGTATTTCCTTCATATGATAACGTGTTCTGAAATTTCAAAAGATTACCATGTTGGTTACATAAGCTGTCAGTAGCTCACTGATTTTCTAACCTTAAAGTCCCAGGTTCGATTTTACTTAGCCAATTAAGATCTTGCTTGATTTTCCGGCGTGGTTTCCCGTCATCAATTGTGCTTGATAGGGGGACTGGCACGGAATATTGTCTAGTCATTTGGATGGGATACAAATCGAGGGTTCTGCGTACACATTGGCTTGCAAGGAAAAGAACCCTTGACAGTTTATTTAAACTCGAGTCAAAGAAAAGAGTAAGCTGTAGTGATGTGTCCATGAAAATTTGTCGTCATAGCACTCTACATGGCCAAGGCTCATCTTTACTAACCTAGATGGACTAGAAAAGTAGGATTAAAAAAAAAATAAATAAAACCAAGTACGAACAATCCAAACCATTAGACAAAATTTGAAGTTCTAAAAAAACGTTATAGGCAAGATAGTGTAATATGGCAAAATAGTGTAATCAGCATATGGACTGCTCACCGTGTACAAAATACACAACAAACAGTGGTAACAGGATGTTATTGTTAAGCCCCATTTCATGTAATCATAGCATAAGATTCCCAATGATAATCTCCTCATAATCTCATTCCTGGACTAAAAATGTCACTTTAAAACATGGACCTGTGTTGTTCATGCATTCCTTTATCACTTGCGGTGAATTCTTTCTTGTATGTTATAAAAACATATACTGTTAGCTATGATGATGAACATGTACACTGACATTGTAATTAGAGGTTAATCACCCATTCTCTTTATTTATGAAGTCTTTAAAGTAAGATACAAAAAAACCCCTGTAATATAAGTTGCTGCTTGGCGTCAGTAGAAAATTGCTTTTCTCTTTGTAGTAAGCTTGATGCCTTAAAGCTTGCAAAGATGGCTAGAACACTGGATCATCTTTGTATGCATGAAATACATGTTTTATTCTCATCGCCCATGTTTCTGACAGATGGATTTTTTTTTCCATTAGTTACATCTTTGTTGTCAGCTATGGAAACTGCTTAATCAAGGATTGGAAACTAATTGCTTCACACCAGTTGTAATTTGCCTGCAGCAAGGAAGCAATCCTCTTGTAATAGGCCTACATATAAAACGTGGTTGAATTTCTCAACAACCGCCGACTAAAAGTCAGGGCTTGGAAGGTTGTTAAAGGTGGCTAACATACATGTGTCATTATTTATTTATAAATATTTATGATGATTCAACCGTCTGATTCATTTCTTTCAAAAATTGACATCGATCTGTCCCAATTTTTTATACATCACATTTATTTTGGGGTTATATTAATCACCTGCATATGTTGGTCTGGCAAACTTTTATTATGAACACTCAACACGATCTAGTTCTTGTTGGAATTTTTGTTTTTCGAACACACAGTGTGTTCATTTGGTTGTGGGGGGGTCGGATGGCCGAATGGTTAGCAGGTGCTCGTTGTATCATACAGTATGTCATTCAGTCACCTGGCGTGAATTCGATTTCCAGTTGTTTGTGACAAGGAGTAGGGTCGACTGTCCAACCTTGTGGGTTTTCTCCGGGTTCTCTAGATTCCTCCAACTGCTAAAAAAACTCTACGCCCAAGCCTATTAATGAAATGAAATTGAACCATACCCATCCCTCTCTCTCTCTCTCTCTCTCTCTCTCTCTCACATTTATCAAAATTTAGGTTCAGGCTTTTGAATTCTTGTGTTCATTAGCGTACACCATATGTTAGTCCCGAAATGACCTTGTTTGTTTCGAGTCAATATTAAACCCAATCTCTCTCTCTCTGAGTCTCTCTCACTTATCACAATTTATGTTCAGAGTAGTTCAGACTTTTGAAATCTTGTGTTTTTAGCGTACACCCGTCCTCATTAGCCCTGTAGGACATTAAACCTCATTTCATTCACCATGAATTAATCAAACATTCTTTACTATGTTTTGTACAGACAAAAACTAAGATGTTTTAATCGCAATAAAATGAAAGTATGGCTTTATTCAAAACCACAAGATCAGTTCAGTAAATTTATTTATCACTCAGCATGCCGTGACACTTGGTTTAAACTAACTATGTCAATTGCTCAAGGGACGTTTTACCTTTGCTAATTTAGTTCCTATGAACTCTGTGTACATGTGAACCTAGATTAAAAAAAAGATAGATTGCCAAACTATACTGTTAAAGAGTTATGTTCTGTACAATTAAGCAGCTTATTATTATTCATAATGAAAATTAATGGCAACTAGTGTATTGCTAATGAGATTCATATATAGAGTAAAATTTTTTGAAGCTATGATGGTTGATGAGTAAAGGGGTCTACATAAAGGCCCAATACCACTCTTGTTGTAACTGAATAATATGTACCAATCTTTTTCTGCTAAAAAAAAATGTACTATTTTACAATTAATTGATCATACAAACTTCATCTTAACACACCTAATTTAAAAAATTGGAAAAATTCCACTAAATGATTTGAAAAGTCTAACATAACCATTTAAAATGTGACTTGGATTAAAAATATTTTCAAAGCCTCTGAACAAGTAAAATAGGATGTAATGGATAATTTACACAACATTTTTATAGGACACTTAAACATCTAGTACTTTGAATAAGGCTATTATTTTTTTTCTGAAGCTGTCAAGCCAGCAAGAGTGTTATTGTCTTTTTAAGATAAGCATCAACATTACATGATAAGCTAGATCTTCATTAACAAATCCACTTGATCCAGAAAACCAAAATGACCTAGTTTGTATTGAGAATTAGAGTATGTTCAGCCCCATTTTTATCCTTCTTTTTTGAATATGAATTTATTCATTTTTGTACAGTATATAATAGTGGGTGTGACACCAGGTAGGGTAAGCTTACTCTTCCGGACGACACCTGTTACCACTGTTTATAGTGTATTTTGTACATTGTGAACACTCCATATGCTCATAACACTATTTTGTCCAGTTTACACTACTTTGCCTATACCGTTGTTTTACGACTTAAAATTTGGTCTAATGATTTAGATTGTTCTTACTTGATTTTATTTTATTTATTAATAGTTAATTATATTCAAAAAGAAAAGAGGAACTAAATGTGTCTATAAAATACATTTATTTTTTATTTCAATTCTGCAAAAGAATTATACCAGTACTTTCATTTTGTATTTGAATCTTAGAAAATTAAAGTGTGTTATATTTCAGAGAAAAAATTTGTGTGGATTAATTTTGTGGTTTCATCTATACATAAATATTTGAACAGTTGGCTTATGTGGGTTATTTAATTGTAGAAAAGCTTTGAGTATCGACAACTGACTTGTGACCTCTTGTACGTCTTAACACGGCAGGTGGCATCAACTGTCATCAAATATTCATCAATGTTTCTTTAATTAGACCTTGTCACATCATTTTGTAGAAAATATATGTCGAAAATCGTGGAATGGTGAAGCATGACGATGGTTTATAGGATAATTTTGATGATTATATTCCAATATCTGATTGTATATCATTGTGCAGACGGCTTTATAAATATTCATAACAATAAGAGACAATGGCATATGCGAAAAAAATAAATGTGTATTAATTAATTCTTGGCATGTTCATGTATAATTATATTGTTCTAAATCCTTCCAGACCTAGTGGTTAGTATTTTATTATGAACTTGGATCCCAGGCTTTTACCGTCTTTATTAGCCAAGTTTGTGCAGAGCAGTGGAATGTTAAACCTCATTCCATTCTTCTCTCAGGCTTGTATGTAACCAGGAGTAGGGTCCTCAGATTTCCACCCCTGTGTGCAAGTAAATTATTGCATTAGAATTGCATCATATGTTAGTTCCAAAATGACCATGTTTGTGTTGATTGGACCTTCATGTCAAGTCTGTTATTTAGTTAGTCTCATTCACCCAGAACCCCCTAGTCTGGGTCGGTTCTCAATTTTTGACAAAAATTTACTGGATAATCTACCCCATAAAAAAAACAACTCCCGGTTACGCATGGGCAATGGAACCTATTGGCTAAAGTCTCAGTAAGTGATAGATCTTATGAAGCTGGGCCGATTTTGCTAGATTTCACAAAGCGAGGTTGAAAAATATATACCACAATTCACTTGGAACATCTATTATTAGAAAAAAAATAGAGACGTTGGAAAAAGCATGAATTGCGATGAAGAATTAAGAAGATTGTGAGAAGCCATACATCTGATTCATGACGATAGAAATTTACCATTTCAATTAAAACATTTACAAACAAATTTTTAGAGAGTGTCATTGTTGACAAGCGAGATGTTTTGATAGATTCAGTACGTGGTAACTTAAAAGACTGGATATTTCAGACAATGACCGACTTTCCGTCAAATTTTGAGGACTCATCCAGACTAACATTCGTAGAATATTTGTTTGGATGATAGAGACTATTATTTAGTATAGCATTGATTTGGGTTTTTTAATTGTTTTATTGATATGTTTTATACATGTCAAGCACAGAGTACAAAATGTCAGTGCCTATGACATTTCAACTAAAATCATTATTTTCAGGCCAGGTTGATTACGGGTACTATATTTGTCTTAAACTCTTAATATTGACCTGCTTGCTTATAATTAATGTATAATTGACTCATTATATAGGACTAACCTAATTAAACATACATTATGCAAGAGCTAAATCAGCCTATTGTAGGTCTTTCTTTAGGCCTGAAGACTGAAATATTATCTAAATTATTGATTAGACATAAATTAGACATAGATTAGACCTTAATCAACTCTCAATGTCAACGCTAGCCTGTGATTTTCACTGGATTAGAATCTGATTTGCTGTTCAACTTTCATTCATGATTTCATCATGAAATGGATAATCGACACTATGTTTTTTTTATCATAATGATGATGATCAAGGCTAGGTTGAAGATTCAATCGAAAAAATCTTGGTTTAGAGTGATCAATTTGACTGAAATTTTCAGCAAATTCCATTTACATTACCTATTTTTTAACTATTATAGTGAGAACTGCTAGAATCTCCCATAATGTATCTTTAATTAAGAAATCAAAATGTCAACAGGTTACTAAATGTCTATCTCCTATCTTATCTCATCTGTATATTTTTCCTTCTATCTGTTTTCATGTTTTTTGTCTCTCTGTATGTAGGGGTATTTAAAGCAACTAATTTGCATACAGATAAAAGGACATTAATTCAACAAATCAAATGATAGATAAATAAAAAGGTTAAATTGATATAGATAAATAAATTTCATTGGTTTAAGTTTCATAATATATAGAATGTTAAAAAGCTTTAAGTCATAAACAAAGGTAATTAAAGCTTTGACGTTTGAAAGCTTTAAGACAAAAACAAAGGTAAAAGCTTTGACTTGATCATCCTCCTCGCAGTGTTCCGTTTGATTTCTCGGGCCGTTGCTTCAGGAATATGTGACTTGATTGGCACTGATATGACTATTGTTATTTCTATAACTTTGCTTAAGGATTATCTTAATATGCCTATTGATTCAAAAACAGTAAAACCAATCATGCATTTAGACATTTACTTTATACTTTAAATAAGTTTAAATCAAAATATTAACATTAGAAATAAAGAATGATAACCTTAATTTTAGCTATATTGTCTATATTCATGAATAAAAGGTTGAGAAATAAATTCTGTATTCTTAAAATATAATTTGAAAAAGAACTAAAAATTAGTATCATTATTCGGTGATAGATATATGAAATGGCATTAAAACAAAATGGAAATAACATTATTATAGTGAAGAATAGTGTGGTTATTAAATTTTGTTTTGATTTATAGCAGAATGAATTTCAATATCCATATGAAAGATAATTAAATTATTTGTTGTATTCCACATTTTACTTGATACTGTGAGACACTAACACAAATAAATTGTCTTGAAATAAATATTTCACAAGATATTTTAGACTAGACATACCTATATATTATCAGATTTTATTAGATTTAGAGAGTCTGAAATAACTTACATTTTACAAGCTCTCCCGGAAATGTTTTAAGTACAGGAAGATCAATCAAAATCATAGTGAAAAATTATCTCATAATTAAAGACACTATAGCAAAAAATAAAGACATTCAGACCATACAAAATAGCCTGATAATTACACCAAAAAGCATTTATCACCGAATAATACATTCTACAGTAGATATCGCTTGCGTGATAAATTTCATAATCTACTGAAATTTGATTGGTCATTCAAAAAGGAACTACTTTTTTTTATTTTCAAATTTCAAGGATCAGTTCATTTTTTATTTAAAGTAACTTCTTTCTTATTATTCTTTCCTCTATGGGGTTTAACGTCCACTTCCACCCAGGATTATATTGCAGACTATCTTTCTTATTAAAAAGGAACTATTTGTATTTAATTGACCGTGATGGAAACACTGGGTCAATATAAAGGAATTTGCAATGGTTGAATTGTTGTCAAAAAATTGATGTATCACTACACCATAATGTATTCAGGTTCAGTAAAAGTGAAATCTATAGTAAAGATTTATAATTATTTATTTCTGCATGTAAGAAGATATTGGGTGATAAATAAAATCTCCTTCTCGTCTTTTTTGATAAAAAAAAAGACTCTAGGAGATTCTCTATATAATGAAATAATTGGATAGATCTAGTTATTAGACTCCTTTTAATCAAATTGAATCCAAGCCATTTACTCTTGATTTTGTCTCGAAAAAAAAGATATACTATATCCTGCCAATGAAAGCAAATTGTAATAAAGGGTTTTGAATAATTTTATTTCTCTAATTGTACATGTACATACCAAAAAATAATCATTGACAGGGGCCTGTTCAAGAATTTGAGTAGCAGGGGGAGACAATGTCAAGCTTTACATGAGTTCTGGGGGGTTTACCCCAAAATTTGATGAAATCAGGAGGTCTGAAGCAATTCTAGTACTCTCAGTAGCGGATTATCAATGAGGCTGCAGTCTCAGGCCCAAAGATTTTGTAAAAAAATATTATTTGGGCTTGTCTGATACGATTTAAAATGCATAGACAATGAATGTTAGGGGGGGGGGGGGTAGGCCCAACGGGAATCAACATAGGCCCTGACCCGAAAATAAAATTAGGCCCACGCCATTTTAAATAGGCCCTCCAGCAACTGCCGCCTCAGGCCTTGGAGTATAATCTGCAACTGAGTACTCTTATACGTGCAAGCATGTTCAGCGTTTTTTCCAGGAATGTTGGAGAGAGAGAAATAGGGTTTAACGTCCACTTGACACAATCCAGGTTATTTCGGGACTGACATGGATGGTTTCAATTTAATTTCATTAAAACCTACTCCTTGACCAAGCTAGTCGACTCAATGACAGGCATTATGATACAGTGCGCACAGCGCACACGCTAATCATTTAGTCATCAAAACACACACAACCCCCCCACGAATGTTGAAGAAAACTTGTCAGATCTTCATGTAGTGTAGGCCATCGAAAGTATAAAAAATAAAATATAGCTGTGTATTTGAATCATATTGGAATAATAACTATGTAACAATGTATGTGGCTGAATTATTAGCATGCGCGCGCTGTATCAAAAAGCCTGCCATTGAGTCAACTGGCGTGGTTTCGAATCCCAGGTTGTAGGGTCGCCTGTCCAACCACAAGAGTTTTCCCCGGGTCCTCCGGTTTCCTCCCACTGCTTAAGAACCCTACACACAAGCAAATTAATGAAATAAAATTCAACCATGTGTTAGTCCCAAAATGACCTAGTTTGTGTCAAGTGGATGTTAAACCCCATTTCCCTCTCTCTCTCTACAATGTATGTACTGTGTACTCTTTCATAAAATCTTATCAATGCCAACACACCTTGGGAAACAGCGTTTGATTATTTAAGCCTTTTAATCTCAACGTCGGATTTTGATGTATTGTATGAAATATCAGACATCACAATTGAAAATAAATCCGAGAGTTAATATAGAAAGATTCAATATCGACGGGATGTCAGTGGTATTAGTAACAAGGTTTACTATTCCTGCGATTTCTACAACATTCGCTCAAACAGTTGCGGCTTAATGAAATTTTTCTCCCAGGAGTCACACCAAACAATGATAAACTATCATTGAATTTTTGACCCTATTTGTGACATTGTGTCCTTTTTTTATGTACAGACAAAATCTGGATCATGTCTGGCGTTAATAGATTTCATTCTGTTACTTCTTTAATCTAATTTGACCAGCTTCCTATCATTTGTACATGTACCATGGATTAAAAGAGTGTTTCACTAGATTCTTGTGAATGGTTTTAAAAAAAAGGATGAGTACTTTGACAGACTATGTGATTTTAAAATGTCTCTGGTGGGACGAAAAGAGAAATTCCAGGAAAAGTGGGGCCATCATGAATATAAGGTTCTGTCTCATTTGGGGACTATTCAAGATTTTGATTACAGTATTTCTTGGTGAAATTATGTTTAAACTAGACCAAGAAACCCTGTAATAAAAATGTTGATAGTTCCCTAATGCAGATGGAGCCTTATTATCAGGATGGCTTTACTTTTACCGACAATGCAGATAGAACCATTTTAATGTCACCTTGCAATTTCAGTGAAGGAATGTGATTAAGGGGAAACCTTCCTGGAAGTTTCTTATTAGAACCCTTTATTTACAATCCCCTTGTTCAAACCCCGGCATGTGCATATTGGCAACTTTCCATTATACTGTTGTATTTTTCCTGCAGGTATTAGAATTTTGCAGGACTTTATTGTGTTTTAATTATATGTATATATCATGCCAGTGGGAGAACCTTGGAAATCGAAAAAATTGTAATCAATAGCACAGCTGTCAGGGCAAAATTTCCCTCGCACTATAGCATATGGCATATGGCCATCTTTATAAGCTTGATTGGTACAGAATTAAAGCCCATTTCATTTTTTCTTTAATCCAATCAATGTGGCAATTCTTGATCATGATATCAAGACGTTAAATTTTATGAGGTCTGCTTTAATACTTTTAACAACCCATGCTAATAATTCACAACATCTACCACGGTTATATACACGCGGTTATATACTCGCCAGACAATCGCCAATTAAATCAAAAATGGTGGCTTTTAAATGCACGAGTTTGGTTGAAAGATTTCAATATATCCTGGTATTTATTTGGAAGACGTGATCTATTGTGCAATTGTCTTACATTGTCTATAAGGTCAGAGAGAGAACTGGGGTTTAACAGTCAATAAAACAAACTAGATCATTTCGGTACAATTTTATTTCAAAAATTTACTTGCTTGTAGGAGTCTTTAGTAGTGAGAGGAAACCAAAGGACCTTGATGAAATTCCCTACTCCATGTTATGTACAAGTTTATTAAGATCGAAAACAGAAAAAATACCACTTGACTCAATTACTGATCTTATGATCTAAAGCACATGCATTAGACCACTTAAATACCCAACTACCTATTGTCTATAAGAGACTTTTTAGTGAATTAACATTTGCTCTAATTCGTGCATCAACATTGACTCAATTACTGATCTTATAATCTCAAGCATATGCATTAGACCATTTAAAACCACCCAACTACCTATTATTGTCTATAAGAGTCTTTAGTAAATTAACATTAACTCTAATTCTAACTCCTCTTCAATTAAAGAATTTCAGTGAACACTAAATACCCTTATTTAATGAGATTTGTGCGTATATTGGTATCTGTATTTCATGTCAAACGTCTCCCATGTCCAACTATACTTGTCATGATCTAACTGAGCTCATTAACTTTACTACTGACGTCTGCTATAAGCTTACAGATTTCAAGAAAAACCAATTCCAATTGCCAGGAACTCATCAGTCTAAATAAAGAACAAGAAATAATAATGTGACCTGGATATCTTGATTTATACATATCAGCGCCTTAATTTGACCATTTATGTCCTGGTACCGATATTATCAGGGAAGCGCATAAATCACTTAATTTGTTTGCTGGATAAAAAGCAAGCTCCCAAATGTGAATGCGCTTGAAATTGGATTGTGACAAATATCGGATAATACGCGCCAATAAAAACTGATCATTTATATGAAATATGAACTATATTCAGACACTTGGTGTAGAATCTTTTACCAAAATATTGATTCTGTCGTTAGAAGGCTTCTGTATCATGCACTTAAATTTGATCGTGAAAATTGAGCCGATTCTCCTTTGCTCTGAACATGATATTGACAGAGAAACATCTTGTTTCAGAATGTGTTTTTGGTCATGTTATTAAGACGACTATTATTATTTTAAGTTGCATCGTTTAGTTCCCTTACTTACGAATTTGATAATGTGCAAATAATTACCCATTTTTCTTTATAAGAAGCTCAATATGTTTACTCTCTCAGGATGATCGTTAGTTTGGAAGAAGTGAAGTCACATACGAAGCCTAATCATACACATTTCAAAGCTGTGTTGCATAATCAGAAAAAATATCTGAATAAGCTTCATTTTGTGAAAAACATTTCCATGTCTGATAAAAGCTAAAAGACTTGTAATGAGTAGTATATTGTGTAACTATTCTGCACGTATTGTAGGAAAAAAACACGACGCTAGTCTCCTATGTTTTATTCCATTAAGAGCTGTCTATATGAAGGAATCTTATATCCCATTTTGAATATTATGCACCAGTATTGTAAACGTGCACTTTTTTTAAAAGCTTAATATTTCTACATTTATTTTTTAAGTCAGTCATGATAATAAAAACATGGTAATGCACAGACTTTTTCTATTTTTCTTGTTTTCTTTTATCAAATAAAGCATGTTTAAAGATACATTCCTGTGTACGAACCAGTTGATTTGGTGATATAATTGGACTAAAACACTCAGACTAATTAATCAATAATAATTTTGCTTTAAATCGCTCTCAAAACACTGCTGTCAACAGGAAACACCAGAAACTGTAAAAAAAAAATTGATTTTAAGAGTCGATGTTGAGGGAGAATTTGTTGAATTATAAAAGACGATGTATCGCTGCATACATACCTAAACGTTACATTGAGCGCTCCCTCTTACATTCACCTCATACAAGCTGCGCGCGCATCCCCTGACATCAAGCATGGGTGTTTCACTTATCGTCTGGTTGTCAATTTGGGATACCCTGACATTTTTGCCAAGTGCTTACCCCATGGGTGTTTTTCAGGGGATCCAGTATTTTTCTCGTAAGAGTGGATGTTTCTACTTTCCATATAGACCAAAATTGCCATACTTTTATTGGAAATAACCACCCAATAAATATTTATCTGGGAACTCATCTTTAACCAGTTCTATCATGAATATGTGGTAATGACTGACACCTAATATTGTCCTTTAAATTGTCTGAGACATTTAAAGGTAGGGACCTAAAATCTGTAGAAATTAATCTAATGTTGCAAAATGGCCATAACCTATGTTATCGATTTCGGACAAACATGTTTTTCTTAATAAAGATTTTTTAAATTGTGTATGGTTTTTAAATCCTATAATATATAACCCTTATTCTGCCATGTTTGGTCTTAAAGATTATTATTTTAAAATTTGTTTTAATGAATTTGATTTTTTTAAAAACTGCCAAATTGCAGTCAGCAATTTTAATAGAACATTAGCAATTTAATGGAACATTAAGGTTCTTTATCATGTGCCATGCCTTTGTTTCACAGCAGACATAACTTATTGTAAAAGAAGTTAAGTATAGAATTTATTAGACTTAATCCAGAAATAAACTGTCTCAACTGATAGCTTATATGGTCAATTCCTAACCTAATAACCTTATTGTACATTTATTTAACAAGTAGACCTGAATGGCTTGAAATTACAATATTGATGTGTTTTTTTGGTTAAATTTTGCTATTGTTATATCATCAGTTAGTCTTTATCGTCAAATTAATCACCATTTGGTTATTAGAAGAGTGTAATATTTGATGATACAAGGGAGGGGGGGATGGATGGCCAAATGGTTAGCATGTGCGGGCTGTATCATAAAGCCTGTCATTGAGTCCACTCGCGTGGTTTTGAATCCCCGGTTGTACATGGCAAGGAGTATGGTCACCTGTCCAACCTGGTGGGTTTTCTCCAGGTTCTCTGCTTCCTCCCACTGCTAGAGACCCCTTCACGCAAGCAAATTATTGAAATAAAATTAAACCATATGTTAGTCTCTCTCTCTCTCTCTATCTCTCTCTCTCTCTCTCTCTCTCCCTCTCTCTGTTTTATGATACAGGTTATTTATTGTGTAACCTTGGTAAACGCTTTGTACATTATTTTATCTCACAGAACAAAAATGAGTGTTGAAATTAATGCAACTGGTTTTTTTGTTGCTTTTCAGCTGTGTTATGCACAAGACTTGAAAGAGTTTAAAAATAGATGATGTTTGGGTATGAATTATTCAACAGCTGCGTTTTCATTGGCTGTTTACAGCACACAAATGAAAACACAACACAATGCTAGAACTTGAGAGTATGTTAAGTAAAACAGTAAAATCAAAAATAAGTACTGGTACTATTAAACAAGGGAGCATGATCTAACAGATTAACCTATACCAATACATAAAACTAAACAACCTATTTAAATTCCTTCAAAGTGACATTTAAAAGGATGTTGTCACTAGAGCCCCCCCCCCCCTTGTTTATATAAAAACAAATAAATTTCATTTCTTAAAATAGTTTTACCAGGAATAAAATCTGTATCTATTTATAGATTTTCCGTGTATTTGTATACTACCAGTATTACTAACTTTAAATAAAGCTTATTACAGTCTGCTTCCTTAGTTAAAATAAGAATGTTGTTTGATAGATGTCCAAATAATTGATGAAATTAGTTATCTGAAGGGGATAGTTTAAGGTTCATTATCATTTAATGAGATCTGGTAGACAACAGCCAATCTACATGTACAGACAGAGCTGCTTTTAGCCACCATCTTTCCTCATCCCGAAATAAATATATATAAAGTCATAAACTTTTGTCTTAACAAGTTGAAAATACCAGGTGCCCATATGGTCAGTTGAATCTATTATTCATAGAACTGTGAAAGACCAGCCGTATTTGTTTACATTTCTTCCGTTCTTGTCTTCTATTATTAGCTTTCTTAAGATTAAATAAATTTGAGTTGACCCCTCTAGGGAAAATTTGATTGAGATATTCCAAGCATACTGGAACATAAATGTCCATACTGAAGAATGGGTTGATGATGGTTGAAGGAATTAATAAAGTAAAGATAGCAGAGACTGTAAATCAGCTAAACTCAAGACATTCTTGTATATATAATAGCCATTATTCGCTCTAAATACCCATATTTATTTCCTTCACTCTCCTTGTCAGTTATAACAGATATCTTCAACCCTCGGCTCTCCGGGAAACTATGTGTACTCTTTGATTTGATATATAAACGATAAGAAACGTAATGGCTAGATTAATACCGACCAAACCTAAATATGGAATTTTTATTGATTTGTGTTAAAGGGTTTTCTTCCAGCTATTGTAAACAAGTTGTCCCAATTACCCTCTGCGTCTTTTGTTTTTACTTGTGAAAGATGTCGGTAAATGACGGCTTTTTGTGAAAGTTCAATTGATTTTTGTTTAGCTTAGTCAAATAACAATTTTCCATTATCATTTTCTTTGAACCTAAAGAAATTTATTGCCCCAAAAATATGGTGTTTTCTACATTTATGACAAATCTAGCTCATGAGATACAGCAACGGAATCAAAAATATTGTAGAATTGATTATTTGAAAGGCTGTTATGAAATCATGGAATGGAAAATTGTTTTAGATGTTGATGAATCTGTTATATTTTTGATAATCCAACATCTGTACTACTATGCTTTTGAGGAAATTTATGTTTGAAATATGAATAAGTTTTTGTTATTAAACACACAATTGACAATCTTCAACTGGAAGTCGGTTTCTTACAGAACAATCTAATGACTCTTGAATTTAATATCATCTTGAACACCTTTGATTATATTTAATTTAATTTCATCCAGAACAAGTTATTACTGTCTGCAAATTCATTTCCCAAGAGCACTCTTGATTACCTTGGATTTCATTATGTTCACATAGTAAATATGGCTGCACTCGGTTTTAAGAATGGTCACTCAGTACTAATTAAAAAACAAAACTTGGTTAATTAAAATGATTAAATGTTAAGTTTTTAATCTATTTGATGTTGATCCTCCGATAATTGTGATTAGAGCAATATACACAAGGATAATTTATTGGCAGTGGTTTCAATTCAAGGACTACTGAACACTGTTAATTTTATTATACCTGACAGGTTTACATCACTACGCGCATGGAGATTTTATTATGAGCATAAAATATGCTATTTTGCCGCTACAGGTCAGATCCGGTTTCCGTAATTTTCCAGAGCCCTCGGTCCCGACCGGCATATACGGCTGACATGGAACCCATGGTTCACAGTACCATTTTATTCATCTAGAGCCCCACTGATTGATCAAGAGCACCATTGACAAGTATAGCATCCAATGCACCTATTAATTATCAAGAGTTTATTTTCATTTAGAACTTCACTAACTTTATTGAAGATCATTTTAGTAAACACTGCATTTATGGTCTTGAAATTAAGTTCACCTGGAATACCACATACGATCTTAAAGTTCTGTTTATCCAGAACACCATTGATTATATTTCATCTCGAACTTCACTTATTATCTTTCTTTCATTTAGAACTCCAGGGACTATCTTTCATTTAGAATTCCACTTATTATCTTCATCTAGAACTCCACAGACAGACCTCTTCATCTAAAATGTATTGGAATTCAGTTCTTATAGATAATCTTTCAACTCTAGATCCATTGATTATCTATCAATTGACCTCCACTGCTTATTATCTTTATCTAGAACTCACTGATTTACTTTTATCTAGAACTCAACTTATTACCTTTTATCTAGAAGTATCTTTCATCTATAACTCCACTGATTGTCTTTCATCTAGAATGTATTGAAGTTAAGTTTGCATAGATGATAAACCACTGGCCATCATAAAGCACATTTCATAAAGAACACCTTTGTTTCTTTTGTCATTTAAATCAAATAGATCCCCAACAATAGTGTCCTGCAGGCTTAAATATTTACAAATTAGAGATGGAACACTCATTAAAACAATTGTAACCAAACATTAGAATGTAGTATTGGTGTGAAAAAACTAGTGTATAGTTCTCAATCATGAAGGCACAATAAAATGCTCAAATTATTGTGACAACTGACGAACTCAGAACCTAAGCTTTGAGACAACAAGATTATTTGATGCTTTTTACAAGAAGGACCAACAGATGTGATGGTTATTTCATGAAATACAGTAGCTGTAAATGGTGTTTCAAATTATCTAGAACAGCTTCAGCATCCACTATTAAAGTAGCTAAGTCTCAATCTTTGACAATGGAAACATGAATTATTTGTCAATTTGATCTAACCGGGAAAAGATGGGCTTCTGATATCCAATATTTAAGACAAAATTAAAAAATTACCATTGGTACATGAATCATGTACCATAATGCGTTTCAGGCCCATTTTAAACAAGGGGCTTGAAGAACGAGGCTAGACGGTGATGCATTTTTCTTGACATAATGTAGACTAGAAAAACCAGATGCTAGAGATTTAACTTCGATTGAGACTTCAGGAGTATTTCGCCAAACATAATTGATTTGAAATGAGAGTAAAGACGGAAATGATTGAATGTAAATCAGATTATACATTCATATTACATTATTATATGCACTGTGACCCATTTGTGTCCATTTCTAGGTCCCAGTATTAAGAATTTAGCTCCTTTAAGTTCTAGTTCATCTCTAGCACTGATAATTTTTAGTATCTTTATCATAATTTCATATGATACACCCAGGAATTTCTTTTCCAACTCTGTTTCATTCAATATTGACATTGTGGGATATAATTTTATTGAGAACTTTATAGGCTATCTTGATGACCAGTTCCTCTGGGATATCATTGCTTAATGAGGCTGTCTGTCTTTAGAATTAGTAACTTTATTTCAAGGCTGTTTGGTTTTATTACGATAACCGGAAATATGAATTAATTTGATACAAAGTACTTGACTATAGGAGATTATGGCATTATATTTCATTAGTTACTGATAATACAAGTTATTGATAATAAAAGTTATTGATAAAGAAGTTATTAATAGAAGATGTTATTGATGATAGATGTTAAGGTATGAAGGGCACAAATTCTTACCCCAATCCGATTAAAACACAGATCCTAGTTTGTTGGATTTTTTTAAACATTTGTTTAAATTTTGATTTGTCTTCACACTAGTAAGATCTAGAAGACATTTTAAATAACTGTGTTCTGTTTGATGTGAGGGGGTCAGAATGACAAGTTCCCTGGGGTCCAGGCTCATCAAGGGGACCTGTAGCAAGGGTCCATAAAATAAATTGATCTAATAAATATTAACCGATTCTAAAAATTATTGGTTGTACCTAATGATGGTTCAAGTTCAGCTTTGGCAACTTTTACATTAGTATTGTCATTAGTCATCTAAAACTAACCCTTGCCATGAAATAGTCATCTAAAACTAACCCTTGCCGTGAAATTGGTTTCTTCTCAATATCTTTACTTTGCTGTCATCGATTGTTTTCAGATTTTAGTATGTGATAAAATATGCCGGAGGCTGTGACATCTCTTTGAATTTTTCTTTTAAAAAGGAGGTTTTTATTTGAAGAATTTTCTACAAAATTACCCGACTCCTTTAATCTTGGAGAGTAATTTTGACATACGATAATTTGCACAGCTTATATATCAATCAGAAAGTCATTTACTTTGTATTGGCACTTAGGATGGTGTTAGAATGACGCCATTATATATCTTCAGTAGATACTGTATACTCCCAGTTATAATGTAATAAATATAGCATCAATAATTCATACAATGTCACATAGTTTAATGGTGAAATCTAATTACTAAATGGACATCGGTGTTGTATAAAATATTGACAGGTTGGATTCTAAATATCATATAATTGCTTTCAGCCAATAAATCTCCCCTTACTTTTTCTACTTTCAGATGATCATAGTAGAGTAATCTTGTGGGATGTTCCCAAGGGATGGAAGAATGACTATATTAATGCAAGCCACATCGATGTAAGAATTCAATATAATTTATTATTTTATCATGATATAATTATAAACCAATTACATCAAATTTGACTGTAGAACAAGTTTTGTGCAAAACATACAATCAATATTATTAATAATATAACAAAATTTTATCAGTTTAATACAAATAAGTATATACAAAATCAATACATTTAATAGTTGTCGGTCAAATTGACTATTGAATTATAAAATAAATTCGTTAAATATATTATATAAATTTAACACAGAACTTGAAGTAGGTTTATGATTATAACTTACGAACATGCCCCAATGAACCACTGATGTAATTTGATATAAACGGTTGTTGTTATATGCTTTGAGGGTGGGGGGTGGGGGGATTGGATGGCTGAATGGTTAGCGTATGCGTGCTGTATCATAAAGCTGTCATTGCGTCAACTGGCGTGGTTTCGAATCCCTGGCTGTATTTGGCAAAAAGTAGGGTCGCCTGTCTAACCTCGTGGGGTTTTTTTCCGGGTCCTCCAGTTTCTACCCACTGTTAAAGACCTCTACGCGCAAGCGAATTATTGAAATAAAATTAAATCATATGTCAGTCCCGAAATTATCTAGTTTGTGTCGAGTGGATGTTAAACCCCATTTCTCTTTGTCTGTGCAATGTCTTTGTAATTGTGCATGTCATGTCCACAGGTTTGTCTAATTCTTTTTGCTAGTGGGTAGTGTGGTCCTCCTGAACTAACTATTATATCTACCCAAACAAAATAATATTCAAGTAAAATTGTCTAGTAAATGTCCAGAGTTCTGTTTCACTAAAAATAATAGTACCAGTATGTAGATTAGCCAGAAGTGTATATATCTTTTCATTGAGAAAATTTGGTTTATATTAGTAGTTTGATGATATTTTTTTACTTAAATCGATTATTGAAATGAGCTTCTGGTTTAGTAGAACATAAAGCAATCGCCTTTAATTACTAATTAATGCAGTCTTATTTCTCCATCTTACAAACTTAAATCACAATATCCCACTACTGCTTATTGTTTTCCATCAACTGCATCTCCACTTCTCAAACATCCCTACCTAACTGACCGTAGTAATTGTTCTAAAGGGAATCCTGTTCTATGCGTACATCCCTACCTAACTGACCATGGTAATTGTTCTAAAGGGAATCCCGTTCTATGCGTCTGACAAATGGAAAAACCGTGAACCTGATCATTTATCTTGTGTGAGACTCTCCAGAGAAACATTGTATGAAGATTGATAGAATTGAAACTGGGAATTTCGTCATGTTCGTTACTTTCGTAGTATGACTATTAGCGAGAAGTTGCCAAATAGAATTCTGATCAAATCCATGTATCATTTATTCATAAAACAGATCTGGGGTATCGTGATAGTTTTTTCTGTAGAATAAATAAAACCAGATACTAAAGATGAGTTTTATAAGAATTTATATTGTGACTCGTGCTTTAAGTGGAAAAAATCAACAATTTAGATACAAGAATATCAGACTAATGAAAATATGAATAAAAATATCGTATAGAGAGATTTATGTTAGGATATCTAGCTACTAGAAGTGTCTGACCTACAAATTTACATGTTAATGAGTTTGTTTCCACTTAGTTATTCCATTACCCTTCCTGCTAGTAATTTACTCAATAATTTCCACTATTGATTACACAAACTAATTTCTGGTAATGTACAGTTTTAATCTTGTACAGTTTTTTTTTTTTAATATTAAATAACAGATTATTATAAGATAAAACCAAGTACGAACAATCCAAACCATTAAACAAACTTCAAAGTCAACGGTATAATAGGCAAAATAGTGTAATCAGGATATGGACTGTTCACTATGTACAATATACACGACAAACATACCATTGTAATGATACACATTTTTCAAATAGTGTTCTATTACGTAATAAGTTTATCAATACTGAATAATTTTTACTATTGATTACAAATATTAATATCCGGTTATGTATAGTTTTAATAGTAGGGCATAATTTTTTAATATAAAGTACAAAGATTATTACTATTGGAGAGAGAGAGAGAAATGTGGTTTAACGTCTACTCTACACAAACTAAGTCATTTCTGGACTAATATATGGTTTAATTTTATTTCAATAATTCTTTTGCGTGTAGGGAGGGTCTTTAGCAGTGGGAGGAAATCAGTGGACCCAGAGAAAATCAACGCAGTGGCGACCCACTCCTTGTCACGTACAACTGGGGATTCGAAATCACGCCAGTTGACTCAATGACCAGCTTAATGATACTGCAAGCACATATGCTTAACCATTGGGCCTGCCTTCCAACCCCCCTTATTACTATTGGAATTTTAGTCTTTTTTCAAATATTGTTCTATTACGTAAAAGAGTTCAGATGTTTTCTTTAAGAGAAAGTATAGTTTCAAAGATTCCAGACAGAAAAGAGTGATGGATATTAATGATAAGAGTTTCTCTTTCTTCCAAGAATATTGATTATTCTAAAGGTATCTGGAGTACACAATGAACTTATAATGATGTTTTAATCTATTCAACTACCATGTGTATTTGTAATGGATTTACCTTTTTAGCATAGCTGATATATTATATAAGACATTCTTATATATTAATTTTTTTTCTTAAAAATTACATTCAGTCAGTGTGTCTCTAAGTAATGTCCTAAAGAGGAATTGGCATTGAGGCAACTCCAAAATGCATTATGTCAGGGGTTTTTTTTAAAATTTTCTAAGAGGATCTTTTTTTCTAAATTGAAAGTCATATTATGGGTGATGAAACTGATGATTCGATAGGTTCAATTTGAATAACTAACAATATTTTGAGGACCATGTACTTCTTTTGTTTGTTCGGGAGGTTGGATGGCTGAATGGTAAGCGTTGGTGCGCTGTATCATAAAGCCTATCATTGAGTCAACTGGCATGTTTTCGAATCCCCGGTTGTACGTGGCAAGGAGTAGGGTGGCCTGTCCAACCAAATTAAACCATGTTAGTCCCGAAATGACCTAGTTTGTGTTGAGTGGACGTTAAACCCTATTTCTCTTTCTCTCTCTATATTCACCATTTCAATTCGTTTTGCTTAATTTGAGGTAATGCAGCTTTTAGCTTATGAAATTTGGGGTATCGTCATTTTGAGGTGTCATTCGTCACAATACTTTCTTTACATGGGTGGATTTTTTAAAGGGGGAGTGTTTATATAAAATACCAGAGCGATATTTATATGAACACTAAATTGGCTTTACCTACACCTACAACATCAAATAAAGATCTTCCGAGACGATTCAATGGTGGTAAAATTTTATCTTGCTTATGTCTGTAGATCTGTTAGCCACAGGAAGGAAGATGTATGGATCGAGGAATAAAAGCTAAATGAAATAAACACAAAAAACGTCTGGGGTCCAGACCACTATATTATGAAAAAAGACGTACATTGTTGTTTTTTTAGAACAATTGGCTTCATCTTGGTCCAGAAATAGAAAAAAATGGCATGTTCTTGGGATATAAAGATTATATGATCGTATAAAAGATGAAGTTAGTAAGGCATTAAATGATAGTTGATATCAATACGTTACCTCTGCTTTAGTATTATCGCGTCTCAGATATAGCCGTACGGTCCACCACAACCACGATATAGCTAATAATAGAATGCGGAGGTATTCTTTATTTGAATTCAGATAAACTTACATGTATCTCTACATATTTTATAGCTTGTATTTACATACAAATTGAGTCCCATTAACTAAACTATTATTGTGATCTAAAAATGGAATCCAATGTTTATAAAAACATATTAGGTGGCCGTCGAAGGTATGAAATGTGTAATTAAGTGAAATATGATTAGTAGAACTTCAATAGTGCCTTACATTTTGTCACACAACAAAAATCATTTTTTCCTAGACCTAGTGATTAACAAAAATATTGTTTGATTGAAAGCAATCCATTCTAGGGAGGTAATTTTGCCTCAGTCAATTATAGCTATCATTTTCCTTAAATGTTGACCCACAGACGTGGACAATCATCCACTTCTTTTATGTTGACTTAGTTTTCCAGAGAAAAAGGATACAATTTCCAATTGCGGTGGGCAAGTAAAAAATATTTTAAATTTTATGTGAAAGTTTTCAAATGCTAGAATGCTAGTGGTTTAATTCGTGAAATCATAACGTCTGTCATTGAGTAGATTGGCAAGGTTTCAATTCCCTGTTCATACGTGACGAATACTAGGGCTGCTATGCCGCCGTCCTGCGACTCCCTTATTACACCCTAGCCCTAAAATAATAATAATAATAATAATCTCGTCATTTTACAAGGGTAGCAAATTAAGCCTGAGGCTTGTTTTCAATTTGGCCCTTGGCACAGATCGTGCGAATGATTTCGATCATTACTGCAGGAAGAAATCGAATAACTCGGGGGAAACCGTCCGATCTGGAAAACTGCCTGATCGGACGGGAGACCGAATATCCCTCTCACCTTCAACGATAAAGTTCTTGTCCTGAGCTGGGATTGAACCCACGATGCATTGGTGAGAAGCTGCCTCTCTATCGCCACGGCTACCCGATTAACCCTAACCCAACCCTTACCCTAAGGTCGGTGGCATAACGGGTACCTCCCAGGGTGGATAGCCGAATGGTTAGCACGTGCGCGCTGTATCATATAGCCTGTCATTGAGTCAACTACTGTGGTTTCGAATACCTGGTTGTACGTGACAAGGAGTAGGGTTGCCTGTCCAACCTCGTTGGTTTTCTCCAGGTCCTCCGGTTTCCTCCCACTGCTAAAGACCCCTACGTGATAGCCAATTATTGAACTAAGATAAAACCATATGTTAGTCCCGAAATGACCTAGTTTTTGTCCTGTGGACGTTAAACCCCATTTCTCTCTCTCTGTCCAATCTCATTGGTTTTCTCCAGTTTATCAGACTTCTTCACACTACTAAAGACACCCTCCTGAATGTGAATTATTGAAATAAAAAGATAGCCTTATTCTAACTACTTGACGTTTAAGTGTCCTATATGCTACCTGTTGTGTAAATTATCCATAACATCATATTTTACTTGTCCAGAGCTTAGAGGGTTCAAAAATATTTTAAAATCTAAGTTACATTTGAAAAGGTTTACGTAAAGCTTTTCAAACCATGTAGTTAAATTTTTCTAATTTTTTTACTTAGGTGTGTTAAGATAAAATTTGTATCATCAATTAATTGGAATTTTGTTAAATAGTACAATTTAATTGACCAGAGTAATGATCGTAACATATTATTAAGTTACAACAAATGTGTTATTGGGCCTTTAAGTGTTTGAAGTGTAGCATTGATATTATTAATCAGTCTCTAACAACAGCACGATGTCTAAAAATTCATGAATACCCATCATTCTCTCGGTTGGTAATGGAAATATTTATGTAAATATAATTCTATTATATGTATGTATTTATTCAAGCGATTAACTAATCCACACGGAAATAAACATTTGTTATTATTTAACCCGATACGGACCTAGACAGAGAATAAAAATTATGTATTCGAAGTTTAATCAATCTGTCAGACATGATTATACTAAAGAGAGAATTTAAAATGTTTCTCTAATCAACGGTTATTGAAAATAAACCCAAATTTCGGTTTAATATCCGCTTCATATAATCAATGGAAAATATTCTTTTTCTCTTCATTTGGCAGAAATCGAAATGGTTTTGGGTAAGGGTAAATTTGTTCTGTTACCAGCCATATTGAATACAGACATTGATCCCTTGACAACATATTGGCTAAAATTAGCCCGATCCCTTACTGAATGGAAAGATTTTCATGCTATTTTTTTTTTTTATCAAGGTGCAGGACATATTGATTGATTGACATCTTCTATCAAAAGCTTTCAGCTCTCGCGAACTACATTTCTCAATAACACAAGTCTTCTTCCTTCCTTCGTAAAACAGACATTTAATTTGTTTGAAGTAACGTTTTAAACATTTAGAAGAAAATCTGAGAGTTTGTTGTCTTTTCGAATAAAAAGATATTTGCATAAATATTTCTTGTCGTGTTTGATAATATTTGGTACCGGTAATGGATGCCTGGAATATCAATGGCTACTTGAAGTCTGTTTTCATGTATAGAAATGAGACAAATATCTGATTATCTCTTTTCATTATTTGACCTCGGGATCTCAAGCAAATTGGAAAGAAATTTAGAATACCTCTAGGGATGCTAGAGTTTTATGTTACCTGGAGAGAGTTAACCTTGTAACCTACATGTATATGTGTGCCCTGTCTTATCTGATTTTTTTGTTTCTTTTTTTTTGCAAACTAATGGATCATAAAGCCATGATGAGATTCATCATCTAAGAGCTATATCTGCCTATTGCAGGTCTTTTTTCTGGCTTCAAATGTTATATAAATTATTATTAATTTAAGCATTTATAAACATAAAAAATATGACAAGCATTCCTTAATCAACTCTCGGGCCATGGGTGGCTCTTATTTTAAGTAGATTAGAAAGAAATGAAATGAGTTTTAACGTCCTTCTGTTCTGCTCCTAACCTAGGCTAATGAAGACTGGCATACGCCATATGGCCTACTCCTATATCGAATTCCAACGGCCAAGGGATCTTGTACGTGTACTTGTCAGGCCCTCCATCTTGCATCACCGACAAGGGGAAACCTAGGCGAAAAATCTGAATGAACTTTCTACTTTCTAGGCCAATGCAGGGATCGTACACCCAACCTCCGGGCTAGCGAGCCAGCGTCCCACCCACTTAGCCGTGTGATCCCATAAGTTGATTAGAACACCATGGCTGTTTAACAATAAAATAGATAAACAAGCACTTATTATAAGCTGTTGCCACAATAATGAAATATTTAAGCTACATTTTCTGTAAACTTAAAATACTCATAATGTATAGAATAAAGTAATTTAACTGACAGTTTTAATATAATCATTTTTCATTATCTATTTTTGAACTATAAAAGCAAGAACTGCCAACTTGTTATCTAAATCTTTCCTGGTGCATCTTTAGCAACAATGATAAACAATTCATGCTACATTTTGTCTAAACTTCGATATATTCATTTTTCATTATCTATTTTTGATATTTATCTTATACAATGTATGTTTCATTGATCAGATAGATTGGTCTATAATAAACAAATTATAATTGTATATTTCTCAGAGCTGTATGCAAGAGCATGCTCATTTTATGGCAAATTCTTATTAAATTGAAATTGCTGAACAAGAATGATTACAAACTAGACATTATTAAATATAGAGTCTAGACTATTTCAAAGTTCAGTGGTCTCATCACAGAATAGTTGATCAGTATAACCTGTTAGATTTGTCTCGTGTATAAAAGCAAATTTACGGGTAGTTTGTTTAAACTAATATTATAATATATGAATTGTGGTTAACACTTAGCACTGGTGGGTCTTCCACAAGACTTGCTATACTTATGCTTTCCAGACACTGATACAAGTTCTAATTTGTAAATTTTCTCCAAAGGCACGTCCAGCGTCTCTCTTGGCGTTCCATAAGTTGCCACATTCGTCAGCTAAAGCTTTGTGGATATTTCAATTACTGTTTTAGGATTAGCAGCAAATGGTGTTGACTAATAAATTGTCTTTATTTTGTTTTTTTTTATTTCTTTGACCGTGCTGAATATGGAAAATCAACAACACTGTTGGTAAAAGGTCTTCATGAATGATCACCAAACAGACAGTATAAAAAAAACATAGAATTGAATCGTTCAGGAATTTAATTCTGTAGAAAATGATCTGTCAGGACTTTCCTTCTTTAAAGAGACAATAACACCCTTGCTGGCTTCACAGGTCCAGAAAAAAAAATAGCCTTATTCTAACTACTAGATGTTTAAGTGTCCTACCTGTTGTGTAAATTACCCATTACAATATATCTTACTTGTCCAGAGGGTTCGAAAATATGTTTAAATCCAAGTTGCATTTGAAAGTGTGTTTACATAAAGCTTTTCAAACCATGTTACGGCATGTAGTTGAACTTTTCCAATTTTTAAAATTAGGTGTGTTTAGATGAAATTTGTATCATTTATTAATTGGAATATTGTAAAATAGTACAATTTGTTGACCAGAATAAAGATTGGGACATATTATTCAATTACAACAAAAGTGGTATTGGGGCTTTCAGAAACACCCAATCTGATTAAAACACAGATCCTATTTCGTTTTGTTTTTTATAGTTCAAAATCTCGTTTTTACTTGTCTTTACTACTCTTGGATCTGGAAGATTTGTTATTTAACTTGTGTTCAGCATGAAATGAGGGGTCAGCCAATCAAATGGTCTGTTGAATAGATCATTTGACCTTTTTATGCGCAGAACTGTGGGTAGACATTACCAGCCAATGATGTCTATACTAACACCAAAACAAAAGTAGATTTTAAAAAGCATGACAGTCGCTACTAGGTTAATTGAATGACTGACGTTATGGGGTCAAATGTCGCATGCTTAATACCTGACATCATTGAACGTGAGCTCCCATTATAACTTGATAGATCTACATGTAGTAGAGGCCATCGAAAGTTCTTAGTATGCATCTGAACTCATGCAGTTTTATATATTGTTTGTTTGATTAGATATATCATCACGACTCATGGCATTTAACTTATCATGTAACATATTTTTGTTTTTGTCTTGCAGGGTTACTGTGTTCCCAAAGAATATATTGCCTCACAAGGTGAGAAAAAACGTCCATCTCATAAATCAAATATTTTCATGCCAGAAATTCATTAGGATAACCACATTTAAGCACAAATTAAGAGGCATATATCTTACGGAAATGACAAATCATAAAATAAAATGCAAGTAGGAATCAAAAATATGTGCAAAATGTACAATTGTAATTTTTGTGAATTATGTGGAGGTAGACCTAATCCACCATAGCTCATCATGCCAGCACAAATAAACTAGAAAATTAAATTGATGTTTTTCAAACGTGTGTAGCAATAATAGAAAAGAATGTTTTGAATATTGTGCAGGTCCTAACAGCCGATCCATCATTCAGTTCTGGCACATGATATGGCAGGAGGGAGTCCATTGTGTCGTCATGACAACCGGTCTTTTTGAAAATGCTGCGGTAAGTTTTTTTGATGAATGTAGTTTCATCTATTTATTAAAGTAATATCAATATATTTCGGCATTTGATATTGTGTTATATGTCATTGCATTTTACAGTTAAAATGTATCAAAGAAAATGATCTATTTTATTTTTTATAAAAACTTGACACATTGACTAAGAAGAATCAGGAAAAATATATGGGTTTTATTTAAAGGAGAACCTCACTTTTTGCAATTTTGTTTTCGTATATCTAGTATTTACATAGTTTCAACTATGCACAACCTGAAATTCAAACATGTTTCAAATTAATATGCCATAATTGATATCACTCAATGTAAATTTCGAATTGGTTTCAATATGCCATAATTGATAAAAAATAAAATAAAACCAAGTACGAACAATCCAAACCATTAGACAAAATTCGAAGTCCTAAAAACGGTATAGGCAAAAATGTGTAAAATCGCAAAATAGTGTAATCAGCATATGTAAATTTCAAAAAATGCAACGGTCTTTAACCTCTGGTCAACATTACTTTGGTTATTTTGAGACTTAAATAAAGTTGATTTATTTTTATCCTGTAGTCATGTGTACAGTGTAGTCATGTGTAAATAAAGTTGATTTATTTTTATCCTGTAGTCATGTGTACAGTGTTAGGGAGGTTAGAGCCAATGAGTACAAATGTGGATCTTGGTTTTCCATCCCATCCCTATGACTGGGCACAGTGTCCTTGTCAACCAGGCAAGAGTCTGGTTCCCTGCCTGCTAGCACAATAAGGAACAATTCAGCAGATCGACTTATTGACTTTCTGGTTGAATACCAGTATTCATCTACAGACATTTCTACAGGAATATTACTGACATAAATTTTGAATTCCACACACGAAATACATGTGAAAAAAAACAAGGTGCACATATTTTTTAGGTGTGTGAACTTGAAACAGGTATGAGTCGGCATACTTATGGCCCCTTTTTTTTGACAAAAATGTTTGAAACTTTTTGAAATCGCAACACTAGTTTGTTTATAGTTTTGAATCCCCAGTTGTATGTGGTAAAGGGGTAGGGTCGCATGTCCAACAATTTGGGTTTTCTCAGGGTTCTCCGGTTTCCTCCCACTGCTAAAGACATACGCGCAAGTGAATTATTGAAATAAAATCCCCAACATATGTAAGTCTCGAAATGACCTAGTTTATGTCAAGTGTACGTAAACACAATTTCTCCCTCTCACTTTCTATTGCATACCATTTCCTTCAGGAATAATATCTGAAAATAAACATTGTGAATGTATTAAATGATCTATAAGGAGTACTTGCAAAAAGAATTATATTTTCCCACAACTTATTTGACGAAACCTGCAGGTGGCCTTAATATTTAGTTCTGCCTGTATCTGCATATATGTAAATTTTGAGATAAAACAAAGAGTAATGGTGACAGCAGCATAAGCACATATTGACAATATCTATATTCAGGAAAGCTGGTTTAAACTGAAGGTTATAATGGAAGTTCAGGCTTCTGACATCGAAGTCTGAATACATGTATAATGTTGACAAGACATTACTGTAAATCAGTTTTATTTTATATAAATTCCATTAGATTAATATGTGTGAATGTTTGATATTTTCAGCAACAATGTGATAAATATTGGGATGATTTTCTCAGTGTTAAGAAATACGTCCGACATGGTAATATACACATCTGGACAGAAGAGAGTATATATATGGCTCAGTTAAATATCAGAACTTTTAGAATACAAAAGGTACTGTTATGACCAGCTTTTTTAATTTAATCTGCGGATTTAATAATAGAAATAAAATGAAATGGGGTTTAATGTCTTATTTTTCTGCACCGATTGGGCTAATAATTAAGGACAGACATATGCCATGCAGCATGCCTTGAGGTCAGTTTTGCTTGGAAAGTTGCGTTGTACATCCCGCTCTTATTTCTAATTTCAATAGTTCATGGAACAAAATAGTGTATACTTGCTTGGAGGATGTATTAAAGCAGTGCTTTATGAATACCATTGGAACCGTGTTAAAGATCCCCTAAAGATAGACATTAAGATAATACTTGTGTTGTCGCAATGGCAAAATTCTTCTTCTATTCACTGATGTTGAATAACAACAAGAGAATAAGTAAAATGTACATTTATATATACCTTGGTGGGGTTCCTTAGTAACATTGGTATATATGTAGGATGTGGATTTGTTTAACATTTTTCTCCCTTACATCTCAAGTTTTATCTGAGCTCATTTATAGATTGAAAAATTCTTTGAGAGAAATAAAAAATCAGTACTTAATTGCATTTGGGATTTTACATTCAGTGATGTAAAAAAGCAATAATCAGAAAAATAAATGTGTAGACAAGAATTGATTTTGTAAGAAAAAGACAATCTTTTCTAGTTTGATCAGAGAAAGTAGATGATAATACTTTCCATATTGTTATTTTGCACCACTTCAATATTGTAATCTATTATCAAATAATACTTTTAGACAAAACTGAACAAATTAAAGCTTATAGTTTCTAACTGCAGAAAATTGTATTAATAATCATTGTTAGGGGGGTCCACCCAGTGACACTGGCCATCACTGTTCAGGTAAACATCTGCAGCAAGCAACGTATACAATTGCTTTCGGAATGAGGCCACGACAAAGACTCTGGGGACCACACCAAACCATTAATTCATGCGATGATTGGCATTGGTTTGTCATCATGTCCTTAGAAGTTATTTTATACTAGTTAAAAGATACATTATGGGAGATAAGATTAAAGAGCTGGTAGTTCTCCCTATAATAGTTAAAAACCAAGTTGATTATGGTCTGGATAAGTTAATTAATAATTTAAATAACATTTCACGCCTAAAGAAAGACCTGCTATAGTCAGATTTAGCTCTTGCATAATATATGTTTTAGCCAATTTAAGACAATGTTTATCATTATAAAATGTCACAGTATGGCATTAGAAAATGATTAATTAATCATTGAATACCAAAATAACAATCATTGTGCATTTCCATTAGGGATAACAAACCTTGACTCAAATACTGACACACACAAAAATACATTCATGAGGGTGCAGATGGGTCAAAAATCTGAGGTTCGGATGGCCGAATGGTTAGCATGCACTGTATCATGAAGTCTGTCATTGAGTGAACTGCTGTATGTACGTGACAAGGAGTAGGGTCGCCTGTCCAACCTCGTGGGTTTTCATATGTTAGTCCTGAAATGATCTAGTTAGTGTTGAGTGGACATTAAACCCTATTTCTCTCTCTCTCTTTTTGAAGAAAAATAGAGTAAAGTGATAAAATTGAGACATGTTTATCCTTGAACAGATCAAAACTGTTTGAGACTACTGTTCCTTGATGTGATTCTGGATGTTTAGGGTGATCTGAGGATTCCAAGTTTCTGGTATTCAAATTGCTAAAAGGAACAAGCATAACAATCCTCACATTAGGCCACACCAATTTCAATTTTTGATACTCAAGGGAATTCTTTTTTTTTATGGCAAAACAATAATTGGTTGCTCAACAAAAATGCCTTTAATTTAAAGTTTTAACTTGTGAAATTTCATACAAAACATTGTTCATGGGACTTCAGTGGTTAATTATGCATCAGTAGCTATTTGTGTATCAAGACCCTGAAGAACTAAAATTTAAATTGCTGTGGCCTTTTGGATATGTGGTTTAAGAGTAAGATGTATCTAACTGACATGTACATGAACTGACTTTATTTTCCAGGAAGGAACTTGTCAATCAAGGATTATTCGACAGTTTGAAATGATTGGCTTCCACGACAATGAGTGCGCTGACCCTGGTTTTATTCTTGATGTCAGAAGACGTGTTAATAATTTCATATCCACGAGCTGTGGACCTATTTTAGTCCATTGCAGGTAATTGTTTTCGAGTAATATTTGGAATATGTCGTAAATGACAATTAATTTTATCTTGAAAAATCAATTAACCTTTTTTCGTAGTTAATGCTGATTTGATCAAGTAATTTAGATATGAATTTAGATTTACAGCCATAGTTAATGACAATTTATTAACGTATGTATAGTAGTACATATAGTTCAAGCAATTATTACTCATATATTTGATGTTAAAGGGCCAATCCCGATAACTTTTTGGGGAATAAAACTGCTTAATTTTGTGTTAAAATCATTTAAAACCCATTATCTAAGGCCGATCAACAAACCCGATATTTGTGATACGCCGAAATAACTTAAACCTGAATTCTGTATCTGGAAATGGAGACCTTTGTATTATACAGTATCTGGATAGAACCAGACTTTTTTCTATAAAAATAATATGTAGGTGAAATTTACCTTTTGTTATCAAGTACAGTACATGGATCATTCACTGTATAGACCTCTCAAGAAACGTAAATCGATTATCAGGTCACCCAATGAAAAAAATGATCCGAAATCTTAAAAGGGTTACGTGTTCAGATAATCAGCGTTGACGTTCACGTCCAAACGACTTAATATTTTCAGCTGAAATTTTCAGACAATGTAAATACACCATGCTTTTATATTTTGGTCCATAAATTTCACAAATACTCAGACTTTAATTTTTGAGACTCTGTTCTTATCGGGATTGTCCCTTTAAGTATACAAGGGTTTATCTCTCGGCCCTAAGGAAATAAAGAGTTATGTTTATTCCTGATATTTAGTTTCAAGATGCATTATGTAGGATTTAGATAAGATTTGACATCTTTCACCATAATATTTTTTAAAAAAAATGAATATATTGAAAATTTCATTCAAATTACTTTTATTCAAAAATAGTGTAGTCTCGATTTTCATTATTACCATTGTTACAATAATAAACAAACTCTTGATTATCCATTTTTAATTGCCCACATTGAAAAGTGGTCGTATATCACCTATGAACACTTTGAAAAATCTTGTGTATGCTCTCGAGGCTAAAACTTCATTTCATTCATTCATTCACTCAAGAGGATAAAGCTAATATAAATTGTTTAAAGTCATAAGACACAATCAAAACAAATTCTGCTATTTTCTGATTTTCATGCGTTATAAATGTTCTCATTACTGACAAAAGAAAAAATATGCGACAACATGTGTTGACTGCCCGGACATTGCCTAGCTGGCAACCTATCTTTAGATTAAATTATTAGATTGGGTTGTCATTCAATCCTTTCAAAATCGCAACCGTTTTAGGCAGATTTAGCTCTTACATAAATAGTCAATTTATCATTTCACAAAGAAATTGATGACCTTGAGTTTTGTTAAAAGGGCACTTTAATTGGATAATATGATTTGAATGCCTGCTGGGCTTGAGGAAAACTTTTTCCTAATTTTAAATCAACTTAACAAAAAATAGACATCACTGTGCCCTGAGTCATCATTAGTTACATCTGTCTTTAGTGGATGTGAGGTTCCTGAATTTTTTTCTGTAAATGCTGAACATGAATTTTCACCAAAAGTTGTTTGGTGACAAAATTTGCATTTATCAGATTTTAAACAGAACTCAATTCTATGAAATACAATTATTTTCTAGTTTTTATGAAGCATATGATATAGTTTAAAAGATAATGAATCCCATCTGATTGAGCCCCAAAAGCAACCCAGAGTCTAACTGAGTGATAGCGATGCAACTTGGTGTATAGTTTCATAACATAAATACCATGTTCGTTTTCGGCTCAGCTTAATCAGCGAGTAAGAAATGGTGTAATCTATTTTTTTTTTGTGAATTGAGATGTTTGACTTGAACCTCACTGTTGCTTGTTTTACTAGAATTAATATTTTGTGCTTTCAGATGTGGAGGAGGTAGAACTGCTGTTTTCATAGCTGTAGACTTTTGTTTAAAACAAGTTGAGGCTGAGGAAAGGGTGGATATTTATGGTGCTGTTTTACACCTAAGAAGATATCGAAAAAATATGGTGCGGACATTGGTAAGTGTGGCAGTTTATGAAAGCAATTCTCAATGACTGTAGCTCCATTTAGTTAATTATAATTAGTGGCAGGTGACATACATGAGACAGGGTTGCAAACTATGCTTACTCTTTCTAGAACTGAGGACTCAATTAGAGATACATTATGGAAGATTACCACTATAAAAGTTAAAACTTAGATAATGTACAGGGGATTTGCTGAAAATTTAAGTCAAATTGATCCACATTAAACCTAGAATTAAGCGATTGAAATTTCGGCCTAGCCTTGATCATCATTACTAAAGTCAATCAGTTAAAAAAAACACAGTCTTGATTATCCATTTCATGATTAAAGATACCTTACCGTGTATGAACCAGGTGATTTGGTGATATAATTGGACTAAAAACATAGTCAAACTAATTAATCAATCACAATTTTGCATTAAATCGCTCTCCAAACACTGCTGTCCACAGGAAATACTAGAAGCCGTAATAAAATCTGTTTTAAGAGTACATGTTTGTGACGTGTTGAAGGGAAGCAGCTCAAGGGAGAATTCGTTGAATATATAAAATTAAAAGACGATGTATCGCTGCATCCATACCTGGATGTTACATTATGCGCTCCCTCTTACAATGACCTTATACAACCTGCGCGCGCATCCCTTGACATCATGCATGGGTGTTTCACTAATTGTCGGGTTGTCAATTTGGGATACCCTGCCAAGTGCTTGCCCTATGGGTGTTTTTCAGGTGATCCATTATTTTTCTCAGAAGATTGGTTGTTTCTACGACAATCTATTTTGATTCAACAAATCTATCAACTGTGTCAACCCTGTCAACCCTACCAACTCGTTTCGTTCATAGTACGATCGTGCAAATGAACTCTACGGCTGCGTACTTTATTTTACTATCGATACGATCGTACACGATCGACATGATCATACATATTATATCGATCGAATCAACTCTACGGTCGTGTACGTTGGTTTACGATCGTACACGATCGATATGATCGATACGATTGTACACATTATATCTATCCAATCAACTCTATGACTGCCCATAATTGAATCGTAATATCTATCCTAACATTTGTTTTTTATAATTTAAGGGAGTCGACTATTCATCGTCAAAGCCATTTTTTTAGTTTGGCGGGATATGGGGTTCTCCCCAGACGTATTTTGAAATTCTGGACTGACGGGGGGTATGGGGGATCTCCCCCATTAATAGTTTGAACATATATAGTCCTAGGTTAACGGTTTATGATGCAAATGACGTTGACTAGGGAAAGGTTGACTGGATTGACTCGTTCGACGAAACATGTATAGATCGTATCGAAACACTTATAGATCGTATCGAAAGAGTTCGATCGAAACGTTCGTGCGAGGACATTACAGACTAGGGGGAGGGGTTGACTGGATCGACTCGTTCGACGAAACACATATAGATCATATCGATAGATTTCGATCGATACGATCGTGCGAGGACATTACAGACTAGAGGAAGGGTTGACTATATCGACTCATTTGATGAAACATGTATAGACTGTATCGATATGGTTCATGGATGAAGTGGGTATGAGGGGGAGAACAATCTATTGAATCGACAATATCAACGATCGTGCTGGTTCGACATAACAATAGATATAAAAAGGAATAATCATATGAATCAATCGATTGTTGAATACTGTACCTATGTCATATACCAAAATTGCCATACTTTTATTGGAAATAACCACACGATAAATATTTATCTGGGAACCCATCTTTACATTATGAATGAAAGTTGAGCAGCAAATCAGATCATAATCCAGTAAAGAATGCTGCATTCTAGCGTTGACATCAAGAGTTGGTTATGGTCTTGATAAGTTAATTAATGTCTAATTAATAATTAAGATAACATTTCACGCCTTATGAAAGACCTGCAATAGGCAGATTTAGCTCTTACATAATGTATGTTTAACTAAATTTATGATATGGATGAATTGGAACATTTCTATGGAATCTTGTGTGTCTTTATGTCAATCTATAGCGTTATGGGGACATTTTAAATTTTAAAGGAGCTAAATCGCTAATATTTGGGACCTAGAAATTGACACAAATGGGTCACAACGCATATAATAATGTAATATGAATGTATATAAACTGATTTACATTTAATCATTTCCGTCTTTACTCTCGTTTCAAATCAGTTATGTTCGGCGAAATACTCCTGAAGTCTCAATCGAAGTTAAATCTCTAGCATCTGGTTTTTCTAGTCTACATTATATCAAGAAAAATGCATCACCGACTAGCCTCGTTCTTCAAGCCCCTTGTTTAAAATGGGCCTGAAACGCATTATGGTACATGATTCGTGTACCAATGTTATTTTTTTTATTTTGTCTTAAATATTGGATATCAGAAGCCCATCTTTTCCCAGTAAGATCATAACATCAATATGGATTAAAATTGACTAATAATTTGTGTTTTCATTGTCGAAGATTTTGGATGATATTGAGTTAGAGACTTTAAGTGGAGTTGAGATTGTTATTTTTAAATCGATGTAATGATGTATTTCAGGGTCAGTATCGACTTATTTATGATACAGTAGCTATGTTTTTACAGTGTAATTATACAGTATTTTCTGCAGCGGAATTACAATCTAACTATCCTATTACTAGTTTAAGATGTCAGCAAATAGAACAAGAATTTATGGTAATAATATATTATATAGAGTCATATTGCCAACAGATATTGTTGTAATTCTGTATTTAAATTAGAAAAATTTTGTATTATGTTTAGAAGTTGAATGAAACCCAAGGTTAGACAGGCAATCCTACTGCTTGTGATGTACAGTTGAAAGATCAAACCAATACCAACATAGGTAACGGGAGCCACAGTGGCTCAGTGAGTGCCCTGGGTTCGATCCAAGTGTTGGTTGAGAAAGTTGCTCTGGATTTTCTGGTGTGGTCATGTACCTGGTACATGTTTGCCGGCCTGTAAACGACCCTTGACAGTTGCAATTCAAAATACGGGTAGGCAGTAGTGCTGCTGTCTAGGGGAAAATTCCCTCATAGCACACTGCATCTTGATGACCATCTTCATTGCACTCGTAACAGACACCCTATGATCTACAGCAAGTATTCCCCACCTCTGCTGTCATAGATAACCAGTTACCTACCAGGACTTTCTTCCCAATTATCAGTGAATCTGTTGTATTTGTAGGCATTACAATATATAGTACCAGCATTAAGTATTGGTGATTGTGCTAGCGGACATAGAGTAGAAAACCGCTGTAAAAGTAGAGATATTATGATGTTACCTCGTAAGTTTAACTTTTGTTTTACCTGGTTTTAAGCAACATATTATAGTATATACTCGGTTCTTGCTCAAACCCAGCCATAATTTTCTTGCTGATTTTTAAATTCTCATTTGCATTTTCTATGGCTTAATCCATGCTAAAATAACTTACCGGTATGTAGATTTTTTAACATTTAATTAAGAGAACAAAATCTGTCAATGTTGGATAATCTCCCAGCAGCATTCAATTGGATTAAAAGAGGCCTAGCAAAAGACTGTTGTAGATGGTGTACTGGTCTTGTTCATACTAATCAGATCCTATATTGTCCAATTATTAGTGGGGGATCATGTGGCTAAGTGATTAAAGTGGGTAAGACGTTGGCTCTCTAGCCTGAAGGTCAGGTGTTCCATCCCTGCATTGGCCTAGAAAGTTCATCCAGATTATCCGGCGTGATTTTCCTTTGTCAGTGATGCAGGAGGGAGGGCCTGACAAGAACTACTGTCTATTCCTTTTGGATGGGACGAAAATCCGAGGTCCCGTGTACACATTGGCATGCTCGTAAAAGATCCCTTGGCAGTTGGATTTCGATATATAAGAGTAAGCTGTATCGCCGCTGCCCGGGCAAACTTTCCCTCATAGCACACTGTATGGCGTATGCCTGTCTTCATTAGCCCAGGTTCGGAGCAGAACAGTAGGACGTTAAACCCAATTTCATTTCATTTCCAAATATTTGTACACGAAATCACCCCTGTTGGAAGTTGACGTTAAACTCCAGAAATAAACATAGGAACCAATTTTCCATGCAGCTGACGAAGTATTTGCTCCTGAATTAGAGTGCCAGTATAAATTGTTAAAAAATTTGTTTTATAGCTGAAAGAGCTCGACCCTATTTAACATCGGCTGATACTGGTGATAGTGGTAATGATTTTATTAATGCTGTATATATTGATGTAAGTTTATTATTAATGCTGTAAAGTTTATTATTCATACATTTATTCTACACAAATACATCCAGATATTTTATATGCTCATTAACCATGCCTTTAATCTGAATTTGAAACTTGGGATTCAAGTGAGGAATCATGTGAGTGGCTAAGTGAATATTGTGCTGGCTAGCTAGCCTGGAGGTCGAGTAATCGATCCCTGCATTGGCTGAGTAAGTTTATCTCGATTTTCCGGCGTGGTTTCTCCTTGTCACTGATGCAGAACGGAGGGCCTGACAAGGACAGCTGCCTAGTTGTTTGGATGGGATGAAAAACCGAGGTCCTGTGTACACGTTGGCATGCATGTAAAAGATCCCTTGGCAGTTGGAATTCAGTTGCTGCCCGGTCAAAATTTCCCTCATAGCACAATGTATGGCATATTCCTGTCTTCAATTAGCCCTGGTTAAGTGCAGAAGCATAGGACGTTAAACCCCATTTCATTCATATATTGGATTCGAGTGTTGCAAGTGAAATGTACTGTTAAACCCATCAGGCTACTTGTGTTTAGCATAAATATGAAAAACTGATGTAAAATACTGAGTGTCAAGCAGGATGTGCTTATAATTTCTAGAACACCTGGTGTCTCTTCCTCATTTGTATTTATTAAAGAAGTTGCTCCAGTACTGTTATACTATGTTATAGTGCATTGATTTCTTTTTCTACAGGGCTACTTTCATGTCAACTCTTCCCTAGTTACGCAATGGCCAAAGAAAAGTACTCTAAATGACTTATGGCGCCTTCTATTTGATTTTAAAATCAATTCTCTTGTGGTATTAAATGATATTAAATTTTCTAGGGTAGGTAACTCATTGTTTTTCAATACAATTAAGATATTAGACAAATACAAAATCTGACATACCTGGCTAAACTTCTCCTTTTGTTAATTAAAGTCCTTAAAGTTACATTAGTTAAGAGCTAAATCTGCCTATAGCAGGTCTTTCTTTGGGCCTGAAATGTTTTTCTAAAGTATTAATTAGACATTAATTAACTGATCCAGGCCTTAATCAACTTTGGATGACATCAGATTGCTCAGATATTAAACGGATTAAAACGTTTCAGTGATACTTCGATTTAATCAAATATGGCGGAACCAGACGGTTCGAGGCTTGGCTTTGATTAACCAGGACCGTGGTTGAAATTATTGCACATGTTTGCCAAATCTTCAAATGCCAATCTTCGCGTGCAATAGAGTAATTTGAATGAAATTATCCAAATATTCATTTTTCATCATCTGATTTCGAACTATTATAGCAAGAATGGCTAGTTCTTATCTTTATCTTGAATAATGTAACTTTAAAAAGTATGAGGATGACATGTATTATGTATTGCTCCTGTATTGAGGGGGGGGATGTCCGAATGGTTTGCATGTGTGTTTTGTATCATTGAGCCTGTCATTGAGTCATCTGGCGTGGTTTTGAATCACCGGTCGTACGTGACAAGGAGTAGGGTCCCCTGTCCAACCTCATGGGTTTTCTGTGGGTCCTCTGGTTTCCTCCCACTGCTAAAGACCCCTACGCACAAAAAAATTATTGAAATAAAATTAAACAATATGTTAGTTTTTGTCGAATGGACGTTAAACCCCTATTAAATCACAAGGTTTGTCAATCAATGAAGAGGCATGGTTTCGACTCCAACCTCGTAGTTTTTCTCCAGGTCCTCTGGTTTTCTCCCCATGCTAAAGACCCCAAGCACAAGTAAATAATTGGAATAAAATTGCACCATATGTTGGTCTTGAAATGACCTGGTTTGTGTCAAGAAGATGTTAAACTCCATATCTCTGTCAACCTACAAGATCAGGCAAATAACCCTACTCCAAATCGCAGCAACCCTCAGCATTTTGAAAGCAGCGACAAGCGACAGTGACAAGTTCAATATAAATAGCAATCTATCTTTTGTAATGTTTATTTTAATGGAGCAAATTATAAAAGCTGTAGAAATTTATATTTTATACCGTTTTTCATTTTGCTTCAGCGTTATCAGAGATTTTGGCCCAAAGAATTAGATGAAGAAATAAAATATGGTCCTATATCGGTGAAATACTTAGGATGTGGAAAATATCCTCAACTTATTATTAGAGCATTCGCTATACATAAGGTAAAGGTATTAACTATTCCATAAATAAATTAAAGAATCCCCGCCAAACAGAACCACGACCAGACTTGTAGAGTATAAAGATCGTTAAAATTATTCAACGTTTCAGGATTCTTTAATTTATTTTATTCTACTACTCCGCCCCACCGGCATCATTTTCTGAACCACTGTCAACACAGATGTACCAGCCTGTCAAGCTTTAATTACTTTATAAGGGTGTGTTGCCGTACCTCGTCTCCCTGTATTTCATAAATATATTTATTTTATGGTCAATGTTAAACATTATATAAACACAATTTAATCAAACTATGTACACAATAAATAGACTTCAAATGCCTAACTGTATTTAAAATACTCATAACTTATTCATTATTCATAGGGTAATAAATATATTTATTTTCTTGTCAGTGCTAAACATATATAATATGAAAACAAATTAACCATAGTTTTTACCTGTAAGAAAGGCTTTAAACGCCTACCTATCATTTAAAGAGGATGTTTTCGTTCTCTAATGCGCATTATTGTAAATGGTTTTTTTAAAGGGTTGTCTGAAATTTTTATTGCAGAATTTAGCAAATTCTCAAAGAGAGCCAAAGTATAAAGATTTAATTGTCAAGATGTTTCAAGTAACAAATGGTACCAGTCCTGCTAAAGTTAGTCTCTCTCATAAATCTTTATTATATGTGATGCAATGTGTTGATGACTGGCAACAGAAGACAAATCCTGCAACACCTGTCTGTATTATGTCTAAGTAAGTATATATATATTGGTAAAGATATATACATCTTTTAGGGGGGTGGGGGGGTGGAATGGCCTAGTGGTCTAAAGTATTGCACTTTAAACTCTAGCTGGCCGGTCACCTCTGGTTTCAATTGTGGTTGCGAAACTCTGCATGAGCATGTATATTTTGGAAATAGGGGCGCTTTCTCTAGTTTAATCCTGTATCATAAAGCCTGTCATTGTGTCATTGTTTCGAATCCCCGGTTGTAAGTGACAAGGAGTAGGGTCACTGTCAAACCACGTGGGTGTTCTCTATGGGTTCCTCCGATTTCCTCCCACTGCTAATGACCCCTACACGAAGCAAATTATTGAGAAGAAAAATGACCATATGTTAGTACCAAAATGACCTAGTTTGTGTCGAGTGGATGTTAAACCCCATTTCTCTCTCTCTAGTTTAATCCTACAAAAGACCCCTGCACATACAGACGTTAAAACCCTACAAACAAATGAAATGGGGTTTAACGTCTTGTGTACACAGGACATCAGTTTTTCATCCCATCCGAACTACTAGACAGCTGTCCTTGTCAGGTCCTCCCTCCTGCATGACTGACGAGGGGGAACCACGTCGGTAAATCTGGATGAACTTTCTTGGCCATTAGCTGCAGGGATCAAACGACTGACATCCCGGCTAGCGAGCCCGGGTCTTATCCATTAGACCCCATGCCCCCCCCCCCCCCCCTAGACACAACAAATATTTGGAAATCTGAGCTCACAGGTTAAGGGAAGGTTAGGGTTAAAAACTCCTGTGGTCAAAACAGGGTATCTTCTTTCTTAACTGGGTGTACGTGACAAGGAGTAGGGTCACCTGGCCAACCTAGTGGGTTTTCTCCAGGTCCTGTGATTTCCTCCCACTGCTAAAGACTCCTATGCACAAGTGATTATTGAAGTAATTTGTGTCTAGTGGACGTTAAACCCCATCTCTCCCTCTCTCTCCTTCCTTAACTGCAGTGTACCTTAACATATTCATACACAATCAACACCAATTATTGATTTTAAAATACAATATAAGTAAAACTGTATATAAATGTATATTTTAGAGATGGTTCATCACGATGTGGTATATATGCAGCAGTAAATATATGTGTTAATCAAGTAGAGATAGATGGTGAATGTGATATATTTAATGCTGTTAGATTAATTAAACGTAATAGACCACATCTAGTATCTACTATAGTAAGTCAACTCTGTCTTTTTCTACATTTTTATCCATATCCCTTTGCGGGGGGGTTGGTTGGCTGGATTCATAGTAAAGCCTGTCATTGAGTCAACTGTCGTGGGGTCGAATCCCATGTTGTACATGGCAAGGAGTAGGGTCGCCTGTCCAACCTCGTAGGTTTTCTCTGGGTCCTCCGGTTTCCTCCCACTGCTAAAACCTCTACGAGCAAGCGAATTATTGAAATTAAATTAAACCATATGTTAATCCCAAAATGACCTAGTTTGTGTCGAGTGGACATTAAACCCCAATTCTCTCTCCCTCTCTCTGCTCAATATATAGCTATAATGCATTTGTATTACGGTATGTCATGTCATAATTAAGTTTATCTATTATTGAGTTTTGCTAATTAAAAATGGGAGGTTGGGATGGCCTAGCGGTCTAAAGTGCAGGGCTTCAAACTCTAGCTGGCCGGTCACATCTGGCTTGCGGCTGTGGTTTCGAGCCCTAGTGTGAACGTATGTGATATGGAGATAGGGGCGCCTTCTCAAACTCGTGGGTTTCCTCCGAGCAGTCTTGTATTCCTCCCACTGTTAAAGACCCCTACGCGCAAGCGAATTATTGAAATAAAAATTGAAAACCATACGTTAGTCCCAAAATGACCTAGTTTGTGTCGAGTGGACGTTAATCCCCATTTCTCTCTCTCTCTCTCTAATGAAAAATATGACTTGTATGTGTGATGTATACTTTTTTATACGCCCACATTTTCATGTGGACGTATTATGTCGTTGCCCCTGTCCGTCCGTCCGTCCGGACGTCCGTCCGTCCGTCTGTCCACAATTGTTTGTGGACTCTCTACAGGTCACAATTCTTGTCCGATTTTGACGAAACTTAAAATATAGGTTTATCCCCAAAATATCTTGGCTGCTTTCGATATTGGCATGTATCGGATCAAAACTTCATGGATTATGGCCCCTGATTGTACGAAAAATCACGTTTTTAGCTTGTGGACCCTATAGAGGTCACAATTTTGAACCGATTTTGATGAAACTTTATATGCATGTTTATAACCCAAAGATCTTGGTTCCTTTCGATATTTGCACCTATCGGAACATAAATTCCTGAATTATGGCCCCTGATTGTCCGAAAATTCACCTATTTTAGCTCGTGGTACCTCTGGAGGTTACAATTATTATCCGATTTGAAAAACCGTTCAATTATATCACCGTTACACCCTAAGGAAGGTTGAGTTCAAATTTCGGAAAAATCGGACCAAAATTACCATACAAAATGGCCGCCGTTCGTACGCAAATACTGTTAAAAAATGGTATATCAAGGTTGTGGACCCTGTAGAGATCACAATTTTAATTCGATTCAGATGAAACTTGAAATGCATGGTTATAACCCAAAGATCTTGGTTCCTTTCGATATTTGCGCATATCGGATCGTAACTTCCTGAATTATGGCCCCTGATTATACGCAAAATCGTCTTGGTTTAGCCTGTGGTCCCTCTGGAGGTTACATTAATTATCCGATTTAAAAAATCGTTTGATTATATCACCGTTACACCCTAAGGAAGGTTGAGTTTGAATTTCAGAAAAATGGGACCAAAATTGCCATACTAAATGGCCGCCATTCGTACGCAAATACTGTTATAAAATGGTATATCAAGGTTGTGGATCCTGTAGAGGTCAAAATTTTAATTCGATTTTGATGAAACTTAAAATGCATGGTTATAACCCAAAGATCTTGGTTCCTTTCAATATTTGCGCATATCGGATCGTAACTTCCTGAATTATGGCCCCTGATTATACGCAAAATCGTCTTGGTTTAGCTTGTGGGCCCTCTGGAGGTTACAATAATTAACCGATTTAAAAAATCGTTTGATAATATCACCGTTACACCCTAAGGAAGGTTGAGTTCAAATTTCAGAAAAATCGAACAAAAATTACCATACAAAATGGCCGCCGTTCGTACGCGAATACTTTTAAAAAATGGTATATCAAGGTTGTGGACCCTGTAGAGATCACAATTTTAATTCAATTTTGATGAAACTTGAAATGCACGGTTATAACCCAAAGATCTTGGTCTGATCGTAACTTCCTGAATTACGGCCCCTGATTATACGCAAAATCGTCTTTGTTTAGCTTGTGGTCCCTCTGGAGGTCACAATTATTATCTGATTTAAAAAATCGTTTGATTATATCACCGTTACACCCTAAGGAAGGTTGAGTTCGAATTTCGGGAAAATTCGGAACAAAATTGCCATACAAAATGGCTGCCGTTCGTACACAAATACTGTTAAAAAATGGTATATCAAGGTTGTGGATCCTGTAGAGGTCACAATTTTAATTCGATTTTGATGAAACTTAAAATGCATGGTTATAACCTAAAGATCTTGGTTCCTTTCAATATTTGTGCATATCGGATCGTAACTTCCTGAATTATGGCCCCTGATTATACGCAAAATCGTCTTGGTTTAGCTTGTGGTCCCTCTGGAGGTTACAATAATTAACCGATTTAAAAAATCGTTTGATTATATCACCGTTACACCCTAAGGAAGGTTGAGTTCGAATTTCGGAAAAATCGGACCAAAATTACCATACAAAATAGCTGCCGTTCGTACGTGAATACGTTAAAAAATGGTATATCAAGGTTGTGGACCCAGTATAGGTCACAATTTTAATTCAATTTTGATGAAATTTGAAATGCATGTTTATAACCTAAAGATCTTGATTCTTTTCGATATTTGTGCATATCAAATTGTAATTTAATGAATTATAGCCTTTGATTGTAGGAAAAATCACTTTCGATTTTGCTTGTTCTCTAACCATCTCTCGAAAATGTGGGCGTATCCTGCCTGGCAGTGCCAGCTTACTATCTTTCAAGTCTGAAATTCACAATTTCTTTAGGCAAGATTAGTCTGCTGCTTCAGTATTTGTGTTTCTTTTTCTTTCATTCAATATTTGTTCCAATTTCCAATTTTCAAGTTTTAATTTTAAAATGTATTAAAATAAGCCTTAAAATAGATGCCAACTGAGAAATTGGCATTTTCAACTTCAAATTCCAACGTTTGGAGTTTGGACGCAATGGGAAAACAAGGGAGGTAATTGTGTTATTATTACCTGTGTCAATGATTTTTGAGGGTTGGAAATAATGCCCATGGTCATCTAATAGTGAGTTGATAACCTATTGAGCAAAAGGCATAGAAATAATTATGTTTTGGACTTTCTCAGAAAATATGAAAATCTCACTTTAAAGATTTTACAATTTCATCAATCTCAATATTATTTTTTATTGTCAGGATGAATATCGTTATATCTACAATTTTATGGAAGATTACGTGAATAGAACAACATTACAACCACAGATAGTTATTACAGGAATAACTGGAAACGCTACTAATTACAGAACACATAGAAACGCAGTAGAAGATATATCACCTGTAGAAGACTCTAATATATCTGCGCGGAGTAGTCGATCAGGCAGTTTTGCTACAGCAATTGATGACACCGCAGATTTTATTTTACCATTGGGTGTAGACAACCATACAACACTAAGTGCCTACGTTGCTCAGCTCTCACCATCATCAACGAAAAACACCATCATGGATAAAAGTAACCATTCCTCAACAGACAGTCTCTATTTTTATGAAACTTCACTCGTAGAAAATGGAAATTGCTCATCAACAATGGACGAGTCAGTGTTTATTCACGAAACGCCTAAAAGTGCTATTTTAATTTTAGAAAAAAATAACAACATTCACCGCGAGGACAAATCATCGACTCGTAAAAAGGTTATTACATCAAATGGAACAATATTACCGATTTTCGATCCTGGTTTGTCAAAATATGGATGACAAAGGTTTTTTTTTTAAATTTGGTAATTTATTCTGCTTCCCTAATTTTGTGTAGGTGCTGGCAACATTTTGATGGAACTAGTCGGGGTATTGTTTACCGAATCACGAATAAGTGTGATTCGTAATATGAAGAAAGGCATTTTGGATATTTTGTGATTGAACGAGGATTGTGTTATCACAAAGAAACTGATACTGTTCATATAGTTAGTCTGTGGATTTTTTTTTCATATTGGTGCTGATATAAAACCAGGACAATTCCTGCAGAAGTAAGACTAAATGAATCAAAAAAATTACAAATGGCATTAGATGGAAACTTTTAGTCTGGAGTTTATATACAACAGTTTTGTATGTATGTATGTATATCTGCCTTACGACCAGATTTTATGGCATTTTTTCATGGTATTATATTTGGGTATTGTTTGTCTTCCTGGACACAAGGTCACAAAGTTTTTGTTTTGTTTTGTTTTTTTTCTCAGGAAACGAGAATACAGAATTAATATTCATGATTGTACATATGTTTATAATGTCATCTATATTTTTTCTAATGTTTTGCACCGATTTCTTTTTGGAGGGTTTCCAAACATTCCAAGTATCTGTCCTCATAATTCATAAGATATGTCTGTTATAGGTCACCTTTTAAAGGGACAATCCCGATAATATTTGGGAGAATAAAACTGCCTAATTTTACGTTAAAATACCTTAAAAAAAACGACTCAATATTTTGTGCTGCAATTTTGGGCTTTAAATTCATAAGTTCTCAGACTTTTGATTTTTGAGACCCTGCTCAGATCGGGATAGTTCCTAAGACAATGTTAGATATGTCTGTATACATGACTGTGTGATCTCCTTCAACCGATTTTTTTGTGCCAGAATTCGAAATGCAACTATTGTAGACGAGGAACAGGCCTCAAAGAGCTGCTCATTTTCCTGTTCTTGGGGGAAAAAACTCTTCGGAAAAAAGCCTGAACAATTTAAGTACAACTGACATGAATCGTTGTTTGCTTGTTCCTGTGCACATCGATTGATGGACTTCCATTTTTGATATGAAATCTCAATCAGTGATGGGATTTCAAATTTTTTCTTGTCAGACATTTTTTCCTGAAAATAAAGGGGCATAACTTTTATTGGATTTAAAGCAGAAGATTCCAAAACATCCTCTATATTACATGGCAGTGAAAATGGCATGCTCTCTCCCTGGTATCACAAAAATTATAATCATACTTCAACACTTTCACAAATTCTGGAATATGCTTATTGAATGGTTGTACACTTTTCGCAGACACTTCTCAATTTTTTGTTTCCAATCAATACTAACTGGTGGGTGGCCAAATCTTCATGTAGATCAAGAAAGGAAAGGTATGGGGAAATTTATCTGTACATTACTATTTAAATTGGCAAATTTGTATACATTCTAACTTGACACTGTAAATTTATTACTTTGATAGCTAGCAATTCCCTTCATTATAGTTAGATCAACCCTAAATCTCAACCTATATTTGTATTAAAACAGTTTCAAAATTATTTGAACTATTTCATTTTAGTACAGTTTAGTCCTTATATATGAAAATTTGTTTCATTTGAAAAAGTTGACAACTCTTTGGTAGATAATTAACCATCACATAAAGTGCATTTTTTTTCATTACAATTATTTGCTTGTTCAAAGGGTTATTTAGTAGTGGATTGTAACCTTATGTCCCAGAGAACACCGATAAGGTTTATCACATCCAAACATGGGATTGCAACCACAGCACTTAACTCAGTGGCAGACCTTAGGATCTAAAGGGCCAAACGAGATGACTCAGCCACCTAACCCCCACTTTAAAGAAGAATAGAAGCAGGAAATTGTACAAAGAAAAATCACTTATTTCTAATGCTCATTTTTCATCCCTGGAACACAATCTGGTTAAATCGATGATCATATTTCATTTTAATTTCTATTGTTAAAATTTGTTTTATTAATCGTCTGGGCTGTTTAATTAAAATTCATAACAAAAACGATGGAGATTGGTCAATGAACATCGGGGGGTGGTCGAATGGTTAGCATGTACGCACTGTATCATAAAGTTTTCTCTGGCTCATCCCACTGCTAAAGACCACTACGTGCAAGGGAATAATTGAAATAAAGAAATTTAAAACATATTGGTCCGGAAATGACCTATATTTTGTTGAGTGGGCGTTAAACCCCATTTCTCTTTCTCTCTGGTCAATGATCATCATTGAAATGCAGATAACTCGATAACACCCCCTACTCCATACCACTGTTTCATCTTCTAAGTTAAGTTAAGTTACTATATTAGTAATATTACTTACATACAATATCTAGTATCTTTGAATGTTATCCATAAAGCTGTTTGTTATTATACAATATCTAATATTTTAATCAAAATAAAATTTAATAAAATTAGGGAATTTCATAAATTTGTAGAAATGGTATTTTTTGAATGAATTATATAAAGCAGTCATGACTTATTTCATGTTAAATGTAAAATAATATAGGTCTATTCATAAAAATGTTTTTGGGAAATTGAGACAGGTATATATGTGACTGTTTAATTTAATTTGAAGGATGGTGTCGGGTTGGGGGTATGTACTCCCTTTTACTTACAAATTTTCCGACTATAATTGTCCAATTCTTGAGATGAATGGAACGTGTTATTTTGAGATTCAAGGAACAGCATAACACATTATTATCAGACAGATTTAGGGAATTGAGAAGGGAAAGTTGGTCATAATCCTTATGAGGCTTATATTAGCAAAGTATAACTGGTGGCCCTGAAACGCTGGAGTGGAGTGATCATTGTGTAATTAACTTTCATTTATGAGAAGAAATAATTGATATAGATATGATATTTCACTGTTCACATTTTTTTTATCATTTACATTCTATATATTATTATCATACTCACTGGTTTATTTCTCTCTAATTTGTGATGCAATGTATCTGTGATATTTTTATTAGTATTTGTTCAAACTTTAAATCTTTCAATTTATTATGTATTATTTGATTAATTGTTATTACAAATAGAAAGGTATGGTTGTCAATTGTAGAGTTTGCAACTGGTGTTGATTCACCAAAACCTTAAGGATGCTTTGTTAGTATTGGCTTGTTTTGAGAGGAAATGACATGTATTATATACTTATAAGAAAGTCATAAAGTGAAAGTAGAAAATAAAACTTTAGTTTATCATATAAAGACTGACAGTTTTGATCATGTGGTTCCATTTCATGACTCCAAGAGTCTGTATAGGGATCACTGTACCATAATCTTACTTATTTAAATTAGTACATGACGGTTCCATTATGGTATTAAATGACTGCAAGAGTCCATGCAGATCAGTTACCTTGTTCTTACTCTATTTAAAGATTAGAAGCCAGTTTGGGTTCTTAATTATATGAATTATTTAAATTGTAAAATAATGTCCTTTACCTACAAGCACAAACATTCAAAATCCAAAATGAGTAAGATTGATGCATGGGACAAAATAGCATTGAGCAAAGTTATAAATTAGATAATAAATAGTAAAAACATATGGGCCCTGTTTCTCGAAATCTTAACTAAAGATAAAATCCATATTTTAGTAGATACTTCAATTTTGATTGGCTAAGCACTAAAATCAACATAATATTATCCAATTAAATGACTAAAATTGGGATTTTATCCCAGTTGAAATTTCGTGAAACAGGCCCCAGTTGTTGTCTCTGTGAATTTTATATAGGTAATATCCTATATGATGTTAAGCAATTAAGTTATTGTTTTATGACATATAATCAAAATTCAGTCTTACCATTTTCTTATATTGAAAAATTGTATTGTTTCGGTCTCATTTTATGGGAATTTGTCAACTACATTAGCTACACGTACTGTCAATCTCTGGTATTATCCCAGGGTAAAGATATATGTCTTTGTCACAGCAAATTGTCTTAGAATGTTTTTTTGTATCAATATTTCATTTCAATTGAGAATGGAATGGAGAACAGGCTAAGCCTATGTTAACTCCTCTCCATTATCTTACTTAAACCATGGACCGTATAATTTTTTTTACGATTTATGGTTAAACCAAATATGCAACAAAGACAAGATTCCTTAAAATTCTCAAACATTATGTTGTTTTCAACTATACTATTCAAAAAAAGTAGGGATATTTGATTTTGGGGGCATAATACTAAAATATGCAAATGACTACGAAAAAAGTCACTATAGAACCTAACAGAAGAAACATTTCCAGTTACATGTGACGCCCAAACGCTACCGCATGGAATGCAGGTGATGCTTGGGATCATCATGGGGGTCCAACCCAAGATTTGCACGACTCTGACTTTGAATGTTACAGTCATTGTGGCATTGAATTCCAGGGTGGAAACATCAGTTTAATTGTTTTAGTGACCAGAAAACAAATTTTGATATGCTTCGGCTTACCCAAAATGAAAGGTTACGTGCCCTTGGCATGCTACAGATCGGCACAATACAGGCAGTTGAGGCGCGGACGATGAATGTTTCTCAGTATGTCATAAGCAGGCTATGGTCCAGATACCGTGATACACAATCTGTACAGGACAGACCACGCTCAGGTCGAACAAGGGCGACAACTCAAGTCCAGGATCGATTTATCCGTACCTTGGCCTTGAGAAACCGTGTCATCACAGCAAATCAGATCAGCCCTCGTCTTCAAACAGACACTGGTGTGAGAGTGAGTGGCCAGACGATTCGGAAACGACTGCATAGGGGTCACCTTCGCGTGATCCCTCGTTTGAGAGATCATCACATTCAGGCAAGACGTCGTTGGTGTAGGGATCGTCAACACTGGGATAATCGACGCTGGAGCAATGTGATGTTTTCAGATGAGTCAAGGTTCACTGTTGATTTTTTGGACAGACGTAGGAGGGTGTGGCGTCGTCGAAACGAGCGCTTCCAAGAAGTTAACGTCATCAGACATGATCGATTTGGGGGTGGTTCTGTTATGGTGTTGGGAGGCATCACTGTTGCTGTCAAGAACGGCTTCACATGTTGTTGCAGGGCGTGTTACAGGCCAGTACTACCGGGACAACATCTTGGCAGTCCATGTTGTGCGTTCGCACGACGTCATTGCCGCCGTTTCATCTTCCAGGATGACAACGCAAGATGTCACAGGGCCAGGATCCTTACAGGTTACCTCCAACAACAGAACATCCCCACATTACCTTGGCCAGCACCGAGCCCCGACCTCTCCCCCATCGAGCATGTCTAGGACATTAGATGACTTTAATAACACTTAAAAATCAAATATCCTCACTTTTTTAATAGTATATAACATGATTTTACCGAATACATTGGTGTGGTTTTTTATATGCACGATTGTTTAAAACTGTTATTTAATTACTAGTAGTTTGAATCAGATACGGATATATCGAATCGTGGTAATTTTTCATGAAAATTATAATTTCAAAAGGTCCACAGACCTTTTATGGTAACTCAGTTCTGATTTAGGAGAGGCGTTATTACCTTCACCAAGAAAATAAATGTAATTAATTTTGACCGGGTTCAAATTTTGTTTTGTACAACCCATAAATTAAACAGAACAAAGATGGATTGGCAGTTTTATATTAAATTTAGCATTGAATCACAGGAATCTGACCTTCTATCCGTATATATATGCATACACCATGTCGTACCAGACAATATGCATATATATATATACGGATATATATTGTCTGGTACGACATGGTGTATGCATATATATACGGATAGAAGGTCAGATTCCTGTGATTAAATCGACAAGTCTGGAACCAAAATTTATTTATTTTTCCCACAGGCGAACTAAAGAACATTTACCTCTTGCTTTTGTCCTGTGATTTTAAGAGATTTGAGTTTTCATGACAGTGTTTTCCAGGTTTGTTTTGACAGCTGATTTAATAAATCGGTCAATGCGTTCGATTATTTACTTTTGCACTTTGAATAAAACAGTTTAAAGTCATTATGTCAGTTTGTGTTTATTTAGTATAGAGATCAGAAGAAGAAGAATACATTTAGAGGTCCCAAGCACCGAAAAGATCATTATGATAAAAACTCTGCGACGCTCCTCTTCCCTTGGTGCCCAAAGGCTATGGCCATGGCCGGATTAACCATGGGGCACAGGCCCTAGGGCCCCCACATTAGAGCCCCCCCCCCCCCCCAACCTCTAGAAATGCAATCTGTTCATGATTGGTCCATTGGATGCGCCTATTTTGTGACAGAAACTACAGGAAATCACGTTTCTGGACCCCAGACCAGTGTCGGTGATCAGCCCCCCCCCCCTCACATGTTCCAGAATCTCCACCATGGTTAATCCGGCTTTGGCTATGCCCCTCATAAAAAGAATGAATGTTAACTCCCATGTGGCTGCATGTCACCCAATCTCTGGGAGCCAGAATGACTAGGCCCTGTTTTGTGGTCTTAAATTTTCTAGACCGCAAACGTCATTACCGCATTGTGTTATAGCCTACAAGAATCGAAAGATACACTTCATGACTTCCATTCTAAAAAAATTGTGTTCAATACTTACCCGGAATGGAATTACAGAATGGATTAAAATAAATTCCTAATAACAAAAATTATCTTTTATTAAAACATTATATTACAACCTACATCTATATGAAAATATACATTAGAATATTTAAAGCGGTACAAAAATATAAATGACAAAACTGTGTTGTAGATAAGCAAGATTGATAATATAACAATTATAAAAAAAAAATTAAAGTTTGTATTATTTGAATATTTATATCTGTATTAATATTGGGCTTTTCTTTTATATTAAAAGTGGGCAAATATGTTGCAAATAAATATTAATAAATTCAAATATTACAAATATATAAACAGAAGGTCTGCATTTCATTTTCGGCAGAAACGGAAAATACTAAGACAAATAAACGCCTACATGTTATTTTTTGACCATGTCTAAACTATTCCACATCCGATGATGCGAAAAGCGAAACTTTGCGGATCAGTTTGCACCTTTAGTTTGTGGCAGAAATGTCATATTGAAATACACCATTCCTAATCACTTCAGTATGAAGCAATAACAAACAGTATGGTCAAGTTGATTTGAAAAGCCTATGCTACGATCAGCTACATACCATGTCCCTGACGCTAACCTAAATCCAACCATAATGACGTAAAAGTAACGTAAATCTAACGACCAATGTTAACTAGGTAGTGGTATTGTGAAATTATATCAATAAGTGAAATTACATCAATAAGTTAACAATATCTTGAGACCACTTGGCCCACTATTTCAACGTACGTCGTACAGTTGCCGTAAAAAAAACTATCCACAAATATCTCGTTTGGAGGATATGGAAGTTTTCGATTAAAATGCATTAACCAATATATTACACAGATGTCAATATAAAAAACCATGCGAAATCACAGGAGAAAAAAACTACTTCTCTATTATTTAATAATGACGTTTCATAATACATACAGGTCATTTCAAGTTTTGGTTTATGAAAATTCGGTTACAGCTGACTTGGCATCATGGTTGAGTTAAAACGTGCAAAACCAGGATTTTGGTAGTGAAAAAAACCCGAACGAAGAGTCATGTTTTAATTTAAGATGTATTTTATTTTACAAATTATCCATTTTTGTGCTAATTTAACACGGTGGTGCTCGGAGCGTTTAGTTGCGGACAGTTCGTTAATGACCGGAATAATTAATTATAGTCTCAATTAAATTAAACGTATACACTATAAATATATCCGAAGATATATGACATAATTAATTATTTATAAGCTCGATTAAAATGGAAATTAAATGTATGCATTAAAAAAAGAAAATCGAACCCATATAGCATAAATAAAGTCGGCATTAAAAATATTCATTTAACTTTTAAGGAATTTCTTTTTTGGAGTAAGTTGGGTTATCATAAAAATACTGCTCATTAGTTTTAGTATCCAAGGAGTCAAATGAGTTCATTTGCAGACGACGTTTCTCTAATTCGTCTTCTGTATACATATCAACTCTTTGAGGTAATCCTTCAAATGACTGTAAAAAAGGAAATAAGTAATGGATTTATAAAAAAGACACAACATGGAGCTTGTACGTATGGAATCATAGAACTAAGGGACTTATAAAATGAGGAAAATAACATTCCAAAGGCCAAGATTCTGTCCAAAGGACAACCCATGTCGGAATCACGTAAAGTATTTCAGAACCCCAAGTTATCTGTTAAACACGATGATAACCGAAAGTTCTATAAAATATCGATGATGATCTGTAAAAGACAGTGCCACGTACTAAAATTATGTCATTTGATCCTGTAACATTGTCACCCTACGTGACATTTTGTCAGTGGACATTTTGTGCTGTGGCATTTTGTCCGTGGGCATTGTGTACTGTGGCATTTTGTCCATGATTTATATAACCCGGGGCCTGTTTCACGAAATTTGAACTAAGATAAAATCCAAATTTTATTAATTTGATTGGATAATATAAGATAGATTTTAGTGCTTAATCAATCAAAATTGAAGTATCCATAAAATTTGGATTTTATGTTTGGTTAAGGTTTCGAGAAACAGAGCCCTGATTATTGCGTTACTTTTAACTAGCAAAAGCACAGGGCAACAAAAGTCTCTAAATAAGAGTGGTATATGAGAAATGTTGGCATATCCTGCCCCATGTCTACTTACTGCACTTTCTGATTGTCGCTGTGCTGTAAATTTACATACAGCTACAATAATACAGACTACAACCAGTGTGACAGCTAAACCAATGACAATCTCTTCTACCATTGACAGTTCAAACCCGGGGTTTTCTTCTTCCTCTTCTTTAACAGATACAAAAAAATAAAATAGAGGCTGTACAATAAATTAAATTCGTATAATACGGCATTATGCTAATATATAAACACAATGTTAATGGGATAAATGGGTGACAACATAATACCTCCACATAATAATATGGGCCCATGAACCGTTGTAAAAATGTTAATTCTGGCGCGAAAATGTCTCGCTTGACCAATGCGCGAAAACCAAATAACGATACGTCGAAATCTGACATGTCCATTTAGGGGTGAGTAAGATATCCATGAAATATGAAAATGCCATTTCACAAAGAAGAAAAATGACGTTCTTATTACGGTCAATAGGAGTAGTAAGGGTGCCTGTACAGCCACGCTCGTGCGTGCATGCGCATGTACGTGACTTTGTACGTACGTGATCTTGCACATGTGTGACCTTGTGTGACCCCTTTCACGTGACCTTGCACGTGTTTGACCCTACACGTGACCTTGCACGTGCATGACCCCTTGCATGACTCCTTGCACATGCAGAAAGAGAGGGCGCGCGCGCGGAAGGAGAGAGTGAGAGAGAAGAGGGAAGAACTCTTTTCCATTGATTAAGTTGGCCCTGAAAAGGGCCATTTGGTCTGACTAGAATGCCAGAGTACGCCGCACTTTTTGTCGGTTGCGTCTAATGGCCCCCACTAATTCGGGAGGTGGTCTTTTCCTGGGAGGTGTTTTTAATACCTCGTCAGGTAAGACAAAGATATCATCTGGAGTAATGATGGCAAGAGTATTTCCCCTGTGAAAAACCAAAGAGTCCGCATTGGGGTTTTCACCGAGGCGAACGATCGGAGCAACACCTGCCATTGTGACAATGAGAGATGAATGTTGTATCGTTTTAATGCCGTTAGGACGAATGCATTTGAAGAATATGACGTCACGGGCGAGTCCATTCATAGGGTGATGTCACGGTGCTTGGGATAACGTTATGCAACGTTATGCAACGTAGGGTGTACGTTGGAGGCTAAATATAGATGTGATGCAACGTTATATCACGTGGGGTGTACGATATCAAACGTTTGATAACGTCACGGACGAGGATGGATAAAAGCGAGCGACGAGAGCGGTTCTGGCATTTTCACGCTATCACCGAGTCGATCAAGATGAGTTTTACATTACGCCCCGTCGATAGAAGATACAGTCGCTTGTTTAGAACCGAGTCGCTATGTGTGGACATAGACTTTTTGGAAGATTGGTCCCACGTCCCAGCCGCTGATGTGCCACAGCAACTACACAACACTTTTGGGGCCATCATTGAGGAAATTCGCCGAACATTGAACGCCAGGGAAAGTGACTACGTTAGGATTGTCATCAGTCACCCGGGACTGTAAACACCTATCTGGTTACCGTTTCGGGAGTATCGTTTGTTAAAAGCTGAAGACGTTTTACAGAAAGTGACAGCCGTCTTACAGAGCAATGAGGAATTTCGACTCGACCAACGCATGTCCATGAGTATTTGTCACGTGTCCCCTCCCGATGGCAGAGGTAGCGGAACAAACGTGAAGAAAGACATAGCGCCAATTTTGACGAGTACTTAAAGAAAAAGAGATGCCTCGTCACCATAAAGAATACCGATGACTTATGTTTCCAGCGAGCCATTGTCGTCGCCCGTCACTATGCAAACAAACAGGACAGCCCTGAATGGGAAAGAGAGAAGAAAAGATTAGTCAATAACACAGGACCCCATTCGTGGCAGACGAAGAAAACTGAGACACTCATCGATGCCGTCGGTGGAACCAGGGAAGCTTGTACGGGGATGGAAACGTAGGAACTGTACGCCAAGTATTTAGGACAACAAGGATACCGACTCGATGTTTTCTCTCAAGCCATATTTGGTAAAGCGATCTATCGAGGAACAAAGCACGTCACTGGAACACCAAAACATCTGAACCTGTATTTACACAGCAGACATTATGACGTTATTACCTCCATGCCCGCCTTTGGGGAAAGAGCGCTTTTTTGGACAATGACTGTAGTTAAAATTTGGAAACCAAAACCCTGCACTGGAAATACATTCGGTGGCGTTAAGTTCAGATAATGACAGGTGGCGAAGGAACCCACACTTTCCGAGCGCTTTTTTGGACGATGACTGTAGCCTACTCATCTATCTAATTCAATACTGGTCACGTGATAGGCCTATCTAAGATTCACCACCTGAGTTTGCAAACGGTGGTAATTACTGCCAGCGATAAATGCTACCCCGTCTCCTCGCTATATGTATATTCTAGATAGAACATCAATTTCCAAATTTTCTCAAGGGCTGGGCACGCCCCCCCCCCATCCTAGAATTTAAAGTCTGCCAACCCGCTTCTCGCGCCATTGATATGACAACGCCTTCCTCCGTACTACAGCTATATTATAATTAGGGGCGGGACGAATGTACGATAGGAAAACAAATTCCAATAGTTTCTCAAGGCCTGGATAGACCCCACCACCCACCCGCCATTCTAGAATTTAAAGTCTGCCAACCCACTCAAAATATAATTCCCGCTCCAATGATATCGACATCTGTATGGTGTTTTATATTAATATATACCTTGAGTCTGAGGGTTAACAACGGTGTACGACTTGTCCACGGTGTATCCGTCTGGTGACTCAGCTTTATTCAATGTAGCCAAGATGTCATCTTTAATCATATTTTGCGTCTGTGGACTTTGATCTTCTTTTTCAAAAATAAGATTAAAACTTGTAATGATACTTCCTTCCCTGGAATGTACACATGATATTGCTTTATTTACTTTGCCATAGTCTTAAGAACTAATTTAAAGATACATTAGTTAAGAGTTTAATAAAGAGTTGGCCCTTTGTGTTATAATAGTTCGAAAATAGATAAGGTAAAATGAATTATCAAAAATGTCATTCCAATTACTCTATTGTGAGCAAAGATATTAGCCTTAGAAGGTTTGACAAGACGTGTGCGATAATTGCAACTACTGTTCTGGTTGTTCGAAGCTAAGTCTCACTCCTCCATTTTAAATTAATCAAGAACCTGTTCTAATCTATTTTAAATTCGGAGAAATCCTATGGCACCGAGAGTTGATTATGGCCTGGATAAGTTAAATAATGCTTAATTAATAATTTAGATAACATGTCAGGTTTAAAGAAAGACCTACAATAGGCAGATTTAGCTCTTGCATAATGTATGTTTAAGCAACATATCAGATTAATTAAATTCGACCTAAATGGAATAGAACAGGAAAGTAAGCTTTCCGTATAATTATTGACCACTGTAAATATCGTATTTGAAAAATATCATAAAAAACACAAAAACGAAACGAAATTTGTATACATTAGCAGGGAATAAGAGAGGAATGTATATATAGCCTCCCAAACAGTAAATCAACCAGCAATCTAATTAAATTACAGTTCATTTTGCTCTTTCGATGGTCCACACTACATGTAGATCTAACAAATTATAGTAGGAGTTCACGTCCTATGACGTCAGCTACCAAGCAAGCGACATTTGACCAGATAACGCCAGACATTCGATTAACCAATTAGCGACCTCCATTTTTTTCTATCGCTGCTAATGTCTACCCACAGTTCCGCGCAAAAAGGTAAAACACTCGATTTGACAGACCATTTCAAGCAGAACACAGGTTAAATAACAACTCTTTCAGATCCACGTCTAGTAAAGACAAGTAAAAACGAAACAGATTGTCCCACCAGACGAGGTAAGAGAAATTCTTCACCTCTCATAATCTTACTTCTCGATCCTGTATTTAACATACATTATATTATATATTACATGTATATACAACCCTATAGGCCCTATTGTTCGTTATATCTACATGTATAATGAGAATTAAAATGTAATATCTACCTAAATCCTGTAACAGTAGCACTCTTAAAATCACTGTTATTCATAAAATTATCAGTCATCTAAAATAAAAATTCTTTGTTTATAAAATCTTTGTGTTTTTTCAATGTTAGTCCTATCACTAAATGCCTTATAAACAATTCATAAAATCTTGTTAAAAGAAACCTATATCAACCCATAAAAGGTTTTTTTCTGAGGAAATTGGTTCAAGTACATGAAATGAACCGAGGTTTAACGTCCTACTGTTTAAGGACTTGGAGTTCTGTCTCATTGTTTGGATTATTCGTACTTGGTTTTTTATTTTATCTCATTCCAGACACCTCAACCTTGTGTAGATTTTCATTTGAAGAGGTTGTAGACATTTGTAATGTTTTTTGCAAATGACTGGACATAGCAACAAAGAGCTTTGATCCACCGTGACAAATTTACGTAAAGCTGGCTATACTAAACAAAGATTGCTAGAGTTACCATCGATAAATATGCTCACCCAGTCAGTCAGGACTTTCGCAAGAGTCTTATATTCATCACTGTTTGTATCTAAATAAGCAGGAATAAAATCTTGAGTCAGTTTAAGCTCAGCAACCATTGCCACTTCAACCCTCACAGCTAAAAATAACATCAAAAAAATATAAATGAAGATGTATAGTTACTAGTCGAAATCTAACGCCAGACTGACACTTGCACGACTTTTGGCCACGATTTTGTTATGCCCATCAGTGTACACATTGACACGAACTGGCACGACGAGTTTACGCATAGTTTGCGCATAGTTTGCACATTGCTTACGCACCCCCCGCATTGGCACTACGAGTTGGCGCAAATCGGACGGTGTCGTGACGACTTGAGTCGTGCCAATGCGTTCCGCGGAATCGTGCAAGTGTCAGTCTGGCTTAAGACAGACCTAATGGAATTTGTTGATCTTTAAATATAAATACAAAATCTTACGTGAATGTAATAGTGAATAGAATTCTAAAACTCAGAAACTGCTTAATTATTTGATTTCACTAAAATTTTGAAAATATTTAATTGACATCATAACATTTCAAAACGCTTTCCGTTCTAATTCAAAAGTACAAATAACTAATCCGCAAATAAAGGAATTAGGTTACAACAAAGTAGATACATTAAGATAATCTTTAACCCGTTTTGTATTTATGGACTCTTTAATAGTAAGTGCAGAAGGACCGCACCACACGCAAAACAAAAAACTACAAGATAAACCTGCGGACAAGACAGAAAACCGACATTGCAAAAACAAATAATTATCAAATCAAGTGAATGGATCCGGGGTCCAGCCGTAAGTGTCCACTGTGCTGTACAGTCCTGGGCCTGTTATGGTACAGGCTTCACTAAAATGATTTACAAAAAAGACGTAAAATAAAAAAAAAAAATAAAAATACAATACGACCAATCTCGACAGTGGTCGTCTCGTCTAAGGCGATAGTAAGTTTGACCTTAAGGGTCGATGGTTTAACATATTATTATCATGTTTGATTACTGTTATTAAAGGTAGGCCTTCTTCATAAAGTCATGTTGTATTAAACATCAAATATAATTGAAACATCATTTAACTAGATATTTATAGGTAATCAGTTCTGTGCTGGATCTAGGGGAGGCAAAGTGGGACAAATGTCCCGGCCCCCCCCCCCCACATTTTGGGCCCCCCACAATTCTGGCCCATGCTAATATTTTATCCCGGGCGGTGCTTACCAGTACCTGGGCTGAGGGGGCGAGGTTAGGGGCCCTAGGCAGTCAGGGATATTGTGGGCCAGAGATCGGCTGGGCCCTAAAATTAACTAAATTACATAATTTAGAGGTTCTATCACTCAATAGATTCTAACCAGTTCCGGGGACCACATCCCGCGATGTGATTGCTGGGGCCCAACCAGTCCCGGGAAATAAACGTAATCATAGTATAGTAGTTCAGACAACAGAGTTTAATGTTTTATGTCATCTAAAATAATTTCACTAAAATAAAGTAAATGAAAACATCATGAGAGAAAGGTTTAAAATACTCAAATTGTCAACGAGTTCTAAACGTCAATGAAATCGCTGCCTAAATTGTCTCAGATGCATTGAAATTAATCTTTATTTTAAACAAATAAACTCTGGAGGAAAACACCCCAGGCACTCAAGGGGGTGGAGTACATACTGGTACGATCCGCGGTCAGTACGAACAATTTGAAATGGGGCCCCGCGCAGTTGGTATGTCCCGGGCTCCCCACAAGGTTAATCCGGCCCTGAATCAGTTAAGGCATTTATTCAAGTTACAGTGAAATAAGACGAAGCTGTTCGACCACGTTAATAGTCTCGCTTTCAGTAAATGAAAGTAAAACTTACATGGTGTCGTAGATTGAATAGCACAGGCTCGAATACAGATTTTCTGAGACGACACAACGGGAGTTGTTGCATGTCTGCCGAAGGTTCCGTCGTTGTTATAGGTTCCACCCATAGCATAAAACAGATATCCACACTGTGTATCCGTAAATTGGAAATCTTGAGCATCTCCAGTATCACGTTTTCTTGTAAAACTGATAGTTGTTACACCATTTGTAACATCACCAGATACATCAGTTATATCATTGTTGGTATCTTGAACTGGTGGACTTCTTGAAGTCATCCATCTGTGAAATTTAATATATATTGTATAATATGATGATAAATATCGTATCAGAAACACCAGTTATACTATTCTTAGTATCTTCAACCGGTAGAGAGAGAGAGAGGAGAGAGAGAGAAGGAGAGAGAGAGATGAGGTTTTACGTCCACTCGACACAAACTAGGTCATTTGGTTTTATTTTATTTCAATAATTCGCTTGTGCGTAGAGGTCTTTAGCTGTGGGAGGACCCAGAGAAAACCCACGAGGTTGGACAGGCGACCCTACTCATTGCCACGTAAAACCGGGGATTCGAAACCACGACAGTTGACTCAATTACAGGCTTGTGCAAGTCATCTATATACCTATAATTATATAATCAGGTAATAGTGATGCTATTAGTGTACTGTCACATGTTTACCTCATTCCCGAGTATTAAAGATACAATTTGACGATCAAATACAGACCTGGCAGTTGTGACTATAATAGTGTTTAAAAGAAACTGGATAATGTACAGGACATAATATGCGGAAAATGGCGGTCAAATTCCTTCAGTCAATCATCATTACTAAAGAGGAGCAAAAAAATCTGATACATAAGATGACATCGAGAATTGATTATGGTCTTTCCGTGTTAAAAATTAATAGTTTATATAACATTTCGGGCCAAAAGAAAGACCTGCAATAGGCAGATTAACCTCTCGCATAATGCAGGTTTAATAAAACATTTACCTGTCAGTGACAGTAACCTGACCATTATCCATCCAGCCAACAACAGCATCAGAATTAGCCTGAAATTAGGAATTGTTCTTATACAATGCCCTGACACAAACATCCGAGCTTATACAATTTTCTGACATAAGTGCTGACCCAAACGATCAGGCTTACACAATGTCCCGACACAAGCTATTTGATTATACACCATTGTGAAATATCATGTTATACAAGATACAAACCGATCATATTTCGTTTCGTTTTTTATAGTTCAAAATTTCGTTTTACTTGTCTTCACATTAGGATCTGGAAGAGTTATGTAACAGACGTTCTAGTTGATGAGAGTAATTAGCCAATGAAACGGTCTGTTACGGCGAGTTCATGGCGTGCTCTGCACCGAACTGTGTGTAAATCACTAAAAACGTCAACGTTGATTGATTAAAAAACTTCTGACGTCATAGAGTATGAACCCTGATGCAAACTCCCACTACAACTGGCCAGATCTTCATGCAGTAGAGGCCATCAAAGGCATAAAACGAAACAAAATATATATTTGAAATTTATTCAGATTGAAATGCTGCAAAATCTATATTTAACCACGCATCATATGTTTTGTATTACTCTTGATTCAGAATGATACAATGTTTATATATAAGTAAACCTACCATCAATGTGTCAGCGGAAAAACCAAGAGCAATCCATTTTTTCGCGCCGTTTAATCTAGCTTTTATGGTAAATTTAATGGAATCAGTTGCAGCATCAAAAACCCAAGTAGCTTCTAGATCACAACCGATACATGTTGATGGCCAACGACCGTTACATGTTGTTGATTTAGCAGGCTTTTCTGTTAAAACAATGCAATATAATATAATTCACAATAATTCACAATAATCACTGTAATAGAAATGGTACAACCATTGCTAGTTTTGAGCAATAAATATTAATAATATTAGAATACAAATATTTCTAGAAGCTTCTAAATTACAACCGTCACTGGGCGTCACACGTTAATGGCCAGACACCATACTTGAGATAATCTATGCAAATTAATTAACATGTTTATGTTGTCTGATACAACGTTTGAATTGTAAGTATAGTGAACATCTTTTATGGGATCTGTTAATAATTATCCGCAAATACTGAAAATCAAATTTAATCAGAAAAACTAGATAACAGCCTCTTTCGCCAAATATATTTTCTTAGGTATATATTTACCAAGGAAGTTGATAATCTGTACACCTCTCTGTGGTGCATGACCATGATACAGCAAATGATCATTTTTATAAAAACCAGGTTGAGCTCCAGATGCTGGTTTGTGGATATAGTTAGTCTCATCTTGTCCTTTAGCCCAAATAACATGCATAAGAGCATTTTCTATTGTGTGATCTGCTCTTTCAGTGGCTGAAAGTAGAATAGTAATTCCAATAATGAAAAGCCCAAAGTCCATTCATTGCCTACCGAATATATAATCACTTAATGCAATATCAATTATTAATTAAATATAACTATCAAATTAAAATGCTTAAAAGGAAATTGTTTCAAATTAATTGCTTTGTTTAACCATGTGTTCAATCTAAAGTACCCAATAATAATGGTTCATTAACCGTTTAAATATTAAAAACATCTTTATTACCAACGAGTTTTCTTCTAAATACAATGGTTGTTTCTCCATTTTCCTCAAAACCAATTGCAGCTGTTAGACTCTCGGTGAGGCCAAATTCAACATCCCGCTTAGGAGTGGAACGATCTCTGGTGTAGTAATCTCCAACTCTACTCAGTTGACCATTGGCTGATCCAATGATAATATCTGTACAATCCATAGGATTCCCTATGTTACCTGTAAATAGTTGTACTGTGTAACATTCAAATTTAAGCAAAATCGTAAGTTACGTCTCTCAATATTAAAACGTCCAAGGTATATAGATCACAATATATATATTAACCCACCTCCTGTTGCATCACTGTTCAGCGAAAACCTCCTCCAACTGAATATTCAGGTGGGGTACTGTTGCGGGAGAACCTCCACCACTGCTTTTATGTTCCCCTGACTTGTTAAATTCATATTTATATATTTTTATTTACCTCCAGTTGTATCATTTGTTCCACGGAATTGTTCGCCAGCTGAATATCCTGGAGCTGGTACTGTTGCAGGGCAACCTCCAGTCGTACCTTCAGGTTCGAGTTCGGCACTACCATCTCCCTGGCTACTTGAAAGTCCAGGCATATTAGGGAAGAGTTGACATCCAGCTTGCAGGGCTATACAAAAAAGTCAACAATGTCATGTAAATTATATATAAATCCACTAATAACAAGATCACTGGATTATCTTAACGCACATTTCTATTATTTTAATCTCTTAAAAATTACATCATCAAAACACATCCACTCCTTGAATTTGTTTTTTTTTAAAAAAACAAAAAAACAAAACTTCTTAGCGTGATGGCATGGTGGCTCTTCACACTTCGAGGTCTATTGTTTTTGTCGTATAGATAGAAAACGATCGTGACTCTTAAAGGGACAATAACACTCTTGCTGGCCGGACAGATCCAGAAAAAAAATAGCCTTATTCTAACTACAAGATGTTTAAGTGTCCTATCTGTTGTGTAAATTATCCATTACAACCTATCTTACTTGTCCAGAAGGTTCGAAAATGTGTTTAAATCTAAGTTGCATTTGAAAGTGCTTACGTATGGCTTTTCAAGCCATGTTACGGCATGTAGTTAAATTTTTCCAATTTTTAAAATTAGGTGTGTTAAGATGAAATTTGTATCATTTTTTAATTGAAATATTGTAAAATGGTACAAATTGTTGACCAGAATAAAGATTGAAACATATTATTCAGTTACAACAAGAGTGGTATTGGGGCTTTAATTGCACACAGTTTTGACAATAATATTCCTATAAACGATTTAGCTTAAGGAGCACATAAGACAACAACCCTAAACTTGGCGTACATTACGGCAAGTTAACATCAATGTGATTCAAATTATATCAGATATCTTCACTCAAAGTCGCAAATATAGACCTTGGTCATATACTCACATCGTGGTCTCCAACCAATTGCAATCCAGGATTTAGTCGTAACTTTTAGAACCATTTCTATTTCAGATACAGCCTGGTAATGGAATAATATACAAATATTAATTGCACGTTTACGTTTTTTAATCCCTAATCTATGATTAGTTACAAAATTAAAAAGGAGATGGACATACGCTATACAGTGTGCTTTGAGGGGAAATTTTGCCCGGGCAGCGGCTCTATGACCTACTCTAATGCCAGCTACCAAGGGTTCTTTAAAGTGCATCCCAATATGTACACGGGATCCCGGTTTTTCGTCCCATCCGAACGACTATACGTGGTCCCTTGCCAGACCATCCGTCCTGCACCACTTACAAGAGTAGACCACGTCGGAAAACTTTATTCGTAATCAACACAGGGATTGAACACGGGACATCCAGTTTAACGAGCCAACTTCTTACTCACTGGGCCATCGCGGCCCCAATAATACAATCTAGAGTTTCGTAACTTGAAAACATTACAAAACATTCAGTTGATTATTATAACACATCATCTTGTATCTTTGATTCCTGAGTCTCAAACGATAATCGCACATGATCTGGAAGTATTCCTCAACTCAGCATTAACAATAAGTGAAGGGGAGGGGGCTGAATGGTTAGCGTGCGAGCGATAGTCAAATAGCGTGGTTTCGATTCCTCGGTTGTACGTGGCAAGGAGTACGGTCGCCTGTCTAACCTCGTGGGTTTTCTCCGGGTTCTCCGGTTTCCCTCCACTTCTAAAGACCGCTACGCGCAAGCGGATTGTTGAAATAAAATTAAACCATATATAGTGCCGAAATGGCCTAGTTTGTGTCGAGTTGACGTTAGACCCCGTGTCTCTCTCTCCCCCTCTCTCTCTCTCTCTCTCTCTCTCTCAACACGTCAAAGATCCTTAACTGAGTTATGTTAGCCCGTAAAGAAGTTAACCCGTTCAAACGATATAGCAATCATTTACGAAAGGTTCATTATCTCGAGCGGAAACCTCAAGACATGTCATTTCGGTTATTTCTGTCGATTTTCGCGTCGAATTTGTATTCCTAAACTCGCTTTTGTAAACGGGTGTCCTGTGATATCTGGGGCTATTATGAAAAATGAAATATTTACAGGAATCTCTCTGTAGAATAATTTAAAACCTGGAGACATTTCTCTCTCTTTATATTGAGTGTAGTCTATCGTAGCATTTTCCACGGTCGATTCTGTAAAATATATATGATGTGAAATATTTTACAATATAGTAACAATAGATGCTGCAAATTGGCGAGTGGAATAGATTATAATATTTTATTGAAGATATATTATGGGATATGAGATAAAGAGCTGGCAGTTCTCGCTATAATAGTTAAAAACTACATAATGTAAACGTAATTTGTATAAAAGAAAGACCTGCAAAAGGCAGATTTAGCTCTTGCACAATGCATGTTTAATGTATATGTGTATTAAACGTATAATTTAACTTACAAGTTTGATTTTTTGTTGATGGATAGAAATTTAACTTACTTGTTTGACAAGTTTGTCCAAACCAACCAGGTTGACAGTAACATTGTTTAACTGGATTTGGTGTCGTAACTATTGTTATACATCTTCCATTATTTAGACAATCAGCATCAGTTTTACATTCAACTAGAAAAATACACAGAGAAAAATAATAACTTATATGCCTGACTAAGGAAAAACAGTTCTGTTGCAGATTTATTTCCTTATATTTAATGCATTTTCCAGTATTAAACGATTTCCATAATGCTTCAAGCTTCCAGTTTTTCATGATGAAACTCATATATGCTTTTGGGCAGGAGTTTGCCAGATGTTGCTCCATTTGGACAGAAAGCGTTCTACCCAACGGCTAGTAATTATTTCCCCTTAATTCCCGCAGTGCGAGTTATTATTAGACAATTTTCCTTTAATTTTTTTTCTCCCCTTTTCCTGCATTTTTGGCTTGATTTTTTGGTGTAGAATTGGAGAACAGGGATCAAATTTGCAATTTCAGAGCAGTTTTGGGCAATACAGATGATATTACAGCGGAGAGATACAGGGCCGGAGTAACCTTGTGGGGGGCCCGGGACATGCCAACAGTGGGGGGGGGGGGGTCCCAATGTTGTTTGTTCGTACTTGAGTGCCTGGGGTGTTTTCCTCCAGGATTTTTTTTAATTAGGATTAATTTCAGTGCATCTGAGACAATTTAAACAGCGATTTCATGGAGGGTTTGAATTCGTTGACAATTTGAGTATTTTAAACATACCCTATCGCTCATGATGTTTTCATTTACTTTTTTTTTGTGAAATTATTTTGGGTGACATAAAACATTAAACTCCGTTGTCTGTTAATTTCCCGGGACTGGTTGGGCCCCAACAATCACATCGCGGGATGGGGTCCCCGGAACTGGTTAGGACCGATTGATTGGTAGAACCTCTAAGTTATGTAATTTAGTTAATTTTAGGGCCTAACCGATCTCCCCCCCCCCCCCGGAAATCTGTTGGTACCTACCAGTTCCGGGGCCCCTAATAGCCCTTACTGCCCAGGGCCCCAATCCTCGCCCCTCAGCCCAGGTACTGGTTAGCTCCGTCCGTGATAAAATAATAGTATGACCCAGAATTATGGGGGGCCCCCTAAATGTGGGGGTCCCGGGACATTTGTCCCACTTTGCCTCCCCTAGATCCGGCACTGGAGGGATAGGGGGTGTGAGATTTTTACCCCAGTCAAAATCAAATCCCCGTAGCAAAAAATCTAAACGGTCAACCCCCTACAAAATAATGCCATTGATTGTGCCTCAAAAACGATTGGAACCAACGGAGTGTTAAGCATTGAAGTCAATGGGCAAATAATTGCTAGTATGAATCCGTACAAGTTTTGACCTGCAATGGCATTTAATACGAGGTACTTCCCTTGGTACATCACTTATTCGTAAATATAGATAATTTTATGGAGTTTATAAAAGTCAATCTATCTATATGGAATATTCTGTTTCTTAGCGACGCATTTCGAAAACAAAATTCGTTATAGGAAAGATGTAGCACAACGATGTATAAAAAGTAAGGAAACGTGGCGATTGAGAGGCCGAATATTAAGGACGTAACATCAGTTCAAACAAATTCCAGAGGGGAGGGGGGGCGAATGATTAGCACGTGCGTGCTGCATTGGATCAACTGGCGTAGTTTCGAATCCCCGGATGTACAAGGAGTAGGGTCGCCTGTCCCTGATCCTCGTTTAACATGGTGACTAGGCGGCGCCAAACGGTGCCGCCTCCTGAGCCAAAAAGTTAAAGACTAGGCGGCAACGTACATTTACGTTTTGAAAATCGCTGACAAGGTTTTTCCCATGTGCCAAGCATGCATGCCGAGGCTGATAATCTGTCAGTCGGCTGTCGGCGCAGCAAGGTTCCCTAGGTCTCACTTTGGAACGAGTGTCCTGTCAGTTTCGTGTCTGGAATGCAGTGATAATGTGTTTGTTGGAAGTTTGTCTGTTTTATGGTTTAAAACGGTATTAAATACTATAGTATGGTGCGTAGGTTTACAAGATCGTCTTTCTGATTGTTTTATTGGTATATTTCTGTCTGCGGGTCAGTCGCAGCAGTGTTTTTCTCGATTGTACAAGGTATTAATTAATCCATGGTTTAACAAGATGCCAAAACTAATAGTATATCAAATCTCCGAAACTATTATTTAAGTGCGAAGAAATCGACTCTAAGGGAGTCAATTTTCAAAATTTTCTTTTGGAGGGGTGTGGGGGCTCATACCTGCGGTGTTTGCGCGGCGGGATTCACCCAGCATAGCCGCGCACGACCAAATCCTTAGACGAGGCTCTGGCCTGTCCAGCCTCGTGGGTTTTCTCCTTACCCTCCGGTTTCCTTCCTCTGCTAAAGACCCCTACGCACAAGCGAATTATTGAAATAAAATTAAACCATATGTTATTCACTCTCCCTCTTTCTCTATCTCTCAAACAAATTCAAACCTTTATGTTGACAGTGTTCTCCTTCATGGGTAGCGTCACACTGACAGACGCCATTAGACCATGTACCATGTCCTGAACAACCTTCACTAAACTGATCAACTGTAAATAATAGCATCAAAATTATTAAAGGGAAACATTTTTGGCTTAACCATTGAGCAATATCGTATAAATAATCACTTCGTGGTTATAATCACTTCGTGGTCGCAATATAACCCTTTCAATCTAGTGTTTTGATTTAGTATATTATACCATATGAATGTCGTTCCCGCCTAATATGCAAGTAAAAGCACAATAATACCAGATAGATCTTTTTAAAAGATCACACACTGCATGAGAAGCTTTGCCAAAACGTATATTGCCCCAAACATTATATACATCCTCAACTGGCGTGGTTTCGAATCCCCGGTTGTACGTGTCCAACCTCGTGGGGCTTCTCCGGGTCCTCCGGTTTTATCTCACTGATAAAGACCCCTACGCGCAAGCGAATTATTGAAATTAAATTAAACCATATGTTAGTCCCGAAATGACCTAGTTTGTGTCTTTATAAACACCTATCGTGTATATTTAGTTAATCAATGTTTCAATTCCTAATAATCATTTCCTGTCTATATTCATTGTATTTCTGTTGTTACTTTATATTATATTTCCCTGCCATTTATTGATAACAAATGGCCTATTCAATGTCTTATCACTCACTGTCATATTTGTCTACTAGCATATAATATGGAGACATAGTTGTCGGTCGTCACGTCACGGAAATGTAAGTTATTACTTTTAATTATTTTCACGCAAATTGTCTTAGAATCGTCAACCACTAAAGGATAACCCATTTAACATGCCACAATAAATATTAAATATAGATTTTAGTATCCAACACAACCAAAGCTATTTTTGTTATTACTAAAAGTCATTTGGTCGAAACCTTATTGAAATTGCCCAGTTACAAGTTATATACAGGTCACAATTCTATGGAATACAATTACTGCGTAATTACGTTTCGTCTATGCTTCTCTAGTCATTATCAAGCGATGATCAAATTTGAAAATATGACAAGGCAATATATACATGTCCACACCAATACTTAGTTGATGCTGACCAACCAGAGATACCCCCTAGACTCGATATATATAATAGAATATTAATTAGAATAAATAATTTGTATTAATTACCAGCTACGATATCAACATCAGCACAGGACCAAAATAGATAATCTTTACCACAACTACCATCCCACTCAGAAGCTTGTTTAACTAAACGTAACGTACAGTTATTACAGGGTTCAGATGGAAGTGTGAAAGGTTGAGTTCTTGACCTGAAATATATAGAGTGTGTTGTTGGTTAATGATAATATGAGACAAAAAAACAAAAACTGAATGCGGTATTTTTTTTGTTATTTCACATACCATTACAAATGCCGAGGTACCATAATGTTGATCTTTCACAGTTCCAATAACTAAAGATTGTGAAATTCAACGAAAATATAACAAAAAGGGACAAAATGGTCGGAAATGTTCTGAAATGTAGTAAGCATATTCTGCCTCTAGTAAGTCGGGGGGGGGGGGTATAGTGGGTTATTGCGATACAAGGGTGCACTAGAATTTATCATCCGAAATCTTCGACAAGGAAAACACGAATTATTTGTCAATTCAAAATAACATTGATGTTGTTATCTTACCGGGAAAAGACGGGCTTCTTATATCCAATATTTAAGACAAACTAAAAAAAATACCATTGGTACACGAATCGTGTACCATAATGCGATTCAGGCCAAGGTTTAACGGGGGACTTGAGGAACGAGGCTAGACGGCGGCGCATATTCTTATCTGGAGACATAGAACATGTAGACTGGAATAACCAGACGCTTAATAAGATTTACTTTCGATTGAGACATCAGGCGTATTTCGCCGAACATGACTGGTTTTGAAATGAGATTAAAGACGGAAATGAGTGAATGTAAATCAGTTTATATACATTCATATTACATTATTATATGCGCTATGACCCATTTTTGTCAATTTCTAGGTCCCAAATATTAACGATTAAGCTTCTTTAAGACACAATAAACATTTTACCCTCGGTACACAAATCTTGTACCATACTGCGTTTTAGCACCATTTGTAACAAGGGGCTTGAAAAACGAGACTAGACTTATTCCTTGAGTCATGTCAAACGGTTGAGCAATAGTTGTATCTTGAGAGCATGCACAATAAGCACTATCAGTGTAGATGGGAATAAGCAGACGTTAGAGACTGTCATTCGATTGGCGTATTTCGCCAACATAACTGATTAGAAATTAGAGTAAAAACGGAAACGATTGAATGTAAATCAGTTTATATACATTTTATGCGTTGCAACAAATTTGTATCAATTTCTATATGCAAAAGTATGTAAATCAGTTTATATACATTTTATGCGTTGCGACCCATTTGTGTCAATTTCTATATCCAAAAGTTTAGCGATTTAGCTCCTTTATGGTAGAACATTGGTCGTCTAAAACATCTACATTTTCACACTGTATGAAAGGCAATACATATCCTTAACAACGAAAAAAAACACTTAAAAATGTCTTTAATAAATACTAGCTCACGGGTGTATAGCAATAACATTGTATACATGGTTCACAGTTGTATTTAGGTTTTAAATATGAAAAGAGGTATTGTTAAAAAGATATCGTTAAATGTCCTAAAGGATATTCATTTCAAAAATAACAGATTAAAACATCATTAAAATCATTATTATAATGCACATTAACACTTTGTATTATTGTGTAAATCTCAAATGTTAACGTTTGATCTTAGACTTACTGTATAGTCAAATCACGTCAAATTGAAAAGTATGTTTTGTACACAGTCCGCGCTATTGTTCCTGTTAGAAAGCAAATGTCATGCAGGAATACTAATCCACTGTTCGACACTGCCAGTAAACATGCATCATATAAGATTTAGATAAAGAGATATAATAGTTTTAAAATACACAATGAAAAGGGAATATAATATTGATAATATCTATTACATCGCTAAAACATACGGAATTTTGGATCAAGCCCCGCATTTTTTTAGACCTTTTTGTCCGGTGCGATTTTACATTTCCGGCTCCTAAGCTAGTGCAGGGGTCAAGGCTGTGGGTCCGTCTTTGGCGAAGGTTGGGCGTACACTGAATATTGCATCAATAAGTTTGCATCGTCTGTGGCGACAGAGAAGTGTCAAAAAATTTGACATCAACTTTTTTGTCAAAAATTTTGATCGTGTGTAGGCCACTTAAGCTATAGAAAATGTCTACTAGATTATCTCCATCAACCAGCTGTAATGACTGCAAAGGACCCTTTAACAGATGCCTGTTCAGGCGAGGATATCATATTTCTTAGAAAGTCAAAACATAATTATTTCCTCGCTTTTGCTCATTAGGTTATCAACTCACTCTTACCGCCATGGACATTATTTCCCACTCTCAAAAATCAGTGACACAGGAAATAAGAACATAATAACCTCCCTTGGTTTCCAATTGCCCTCCATGCATTAGCCAACTCCAAACGAATTTGAAGTTGAAAACGATATTTTTACCAATTTTTCACCTGACAAAAGTGTATTATAGGATTAATAGGATTATTCTTTAACAAGATAGGACTGTTTATGGATACCATCTTTTTAAGGCTTTATTTTAATACATTTTGAAAAAATAACTTTGAAAATTTGAAATTTGAACTTTAAGGGTCTCGTCAACAGATGACCAGTAAGGATCTCTTTCGCATAACAGTGGCTTTATAATGGACTCTATATAACTATGTCATTCTTTGTATAGGTGTACATTGACGGTTATACGTTAATCTTTATGTACGCCATGTTTGTGGGTTAATCATATGACTTTACATTAATAATTCAATGTACCCCATATTAATACTGAATCAGTAGAGCGTCTTATACATTAGTGTCAGAGGCGGATTTAAGGGGTGGTGCAAGGGGCGCCCCCCCCCCTAATTTTCGACGGGTGGCCTTTTTTACTTCTGAAATGCCCTTTCTCAGACCCAAATATGTCCGAAAATCGCTACAGAGCTACAGATGCTAGGAATACGGGAAGTAACCACGCTGGGCGACACTATTTTTTGCCGCCCACCCAAAAAAATGGAAGAAAGCCGCCCAGTCGTATTTAAACCACTACGACTTCGTCCTTCTCTGTGTACAAACTCAACGCTCGAAATTTACCACGGCAAACGACAAACGGCAAAGCCATGGTAAAAGCCCATACAAAGCACGTCTGCCACGACATTATTTATTTTTGTGTACCGTAGTAGGCCCTATCATCCCAAATTAGTTTAAAGAAAGAAGTTTTGTTTTTTTTGTTTATTTATATTTAGAAGTTGTGTAGGTCTATTCATTTCACAGTTCTACGTCTCTAAATGGTGTTGTACGTTTGGTTTTACGATCAATTTTTAAGGTACTTATTCTACGGTTAATTCTACCTAATCTATACTAAATTTTAGCCTATCAACAATGTCAATGTTTCTTATTTTATTTATTGCCTGTGTTGACCGTGTATTTGTAACGGCCCGGGAGTAGGACTAGGAGGACGATGAGAGCTTTTCCAATTCTGTCTGACCCGATTCTCATTCGACCGTAATAATAATATAATTCGTGAGACACAAGTCAATAAAACAACGTGTTTTAAGTATCGATATTCTACCTGTTGTCATAATTCGTTGTACTCAAATAAAATACAAACACCCTTTTAAGAATAGGCCTCCAAAAATTTGAATATATAAATGGAAATTGATTTGCACTGAAGCAAATAAGACAGAAAATGCTTTGAAAATACACCAATAAGGGTTGAATTTTCATGAAAGACCACGCCCCCTCCAAATTTTTTTTTTGGCTCGCTCCGCTCGCACAAGATTGTGTGCCCCATCTCCGCGGCCCCATCTCCGCGGCCCCATCACCGCGGCCAGTGCCCTCATTTTCCGGCGCCCCCCCCTTCTCAAAATTCATACATCCGCCCCTGAGTATAGATGGCTTTATGTATTGTTAGGACTTTTTTTCTCGATTTGGATAAAATACTATACTCGTTTCTGCTTAGTCATACGAGGTCAATGTAACCACATATTTGGCCTGTAACAGGTATGTGTTTAGTTAGGTATGTGCTGGGTGGGGGTTGGGTGCGGTAAGGCAACGATGCCAACGTTTCTTTTACAATTACCATTGCTTCTACAAACTCTGGGTTAGGTTCAGGGGTGGATTGGTTGATAGGGGGCAAATTGGGACAATCGTGATTCATGACTGGTGTTTCTTATAGAATCGTTCCTGGGCGAGAGAGAGGGGGTGGGGGTAGGAGGCAAATGGGAACAATCATGCTTTACGGCTGGTATTTATTTTTCAATCGGAGTTCTGATATGTACGCGAAAAATGTGACGACCAACAGTTTCCTGCTCAAACTTACTTTTCATTTCACTTTATTTAGTTTCGACTTCCTGATATGTTTAAATTTTGAATGACTTTTATTTATGAAGGACTTATTATTCTCCCCATTAAATATTTAAAGTTCGTTTGACAGAGGTTATTAAAGACACGTCTTGCATTCATGAATCATACTGGCGGAAAAGTATTTTAGACATGCATCCGCGAACATTTTAATTCGACTAACATATCTTTGGCTATTAATCTTTATTCGCTACATTTTTATAGAAAGTACTAAATAACAGCTGACGATTTCAATGTCGTATCAGATTAATTAAGCGTAACACATAGTTCAAAAGAAATGATTTTTCAGCTTCATGACGACGGTTGCTTTTCGTACGGACTTTCAACTGATAGATGCTACAACAATAAAAACTGTTTAAAGGAGCTAAATCGCTAACATTTGGCACCTAGAAAATGACAAAAGTGGGTTGCAACGCATAATATACTACTGCAATATGAATTTATATAAACGGATTTACATTCAATGGTTAAAAAATGGTTTCGGTTTTTACTCCAATGTCAAATCAGTTATGTTCGGGGAAATAAGCCAGCTCGAGTGCAAATTTCTAGCGTCTGGTTATTACATTCTACATACGCCGTTTGATTTGGAAAAATGTGTCTAGCCTCGTCCCTGGAGTTTCTTGTTACATCTGGGTCTGAGGCGCATCGTGGTACACGAATAAAAATCGTGTACCAATGGTAAAATGTTTATTTTGTCTTAAATATTGGGTATTAAAAGCCCATCTTTTTTTCCGTTAAGATCACAACATCAATGTTGATTTACTTTGACAAATAAATCGTGTTTTCAATGTTAAAGGTTTTGGATGATATTGAGTTAGAGACTTGGCTATACTTTAAAGGATGTCCTGTTTCAGTAACATGACAAAACGCTACTGAACAAATCATAATAACAATCATAAAAAAAATCAGGTGACAATTATCCTGTCCAACTTCCGCCTGCAATGATATAAGAGAATGAATTCAATTGCGCTGGAATTTGTTGAGGAATTATTATAATATATGCTCTTGTGGTCTTGGTTTCTTTTCTCTTGAAATTTAAAATGGGCATTCCTTGACTTCACGCTGTGTACTTTTAATGCTATGTACGTTTAATCTTGTTTATGTAACCATAATACAAGAAAATACAAGTCAGTTATGATATTATATAATTTGTAATCTATATTCTTGGCGCATAATATTAAGCCAAAGTTACTGATATTGATCATAATTGAAACACTGTCAAATTGTTTTGTGGAGGGGGGGGGGCATTTCTCGGGGCGCCTTATATTTCTGAGGGTGCTAGATACGGCTCTGTCTTGAATTAATTAAACTTTTGTGTACTGGGGGCTCTCAGTGACAGTGACATTCTATACGGGGATTATGGATAGGACACTATAATAATGATACCCAACCAATAGTTAGATGTGCCTGTATAAACAGTCTTAACCTTTAAAACATAATGTTATCTACAAATTCCGGACAACATAATGTTAATTGATTTAAGTCAACAACGGGATAATATTACTTACATGGTGTCATTTTCAGATATAAAACCTGCAGCAGGTTGTCGATGAACAGCGTTGGTTTCATTGTTCATTATCTCGAGAAAACAGCCTCCCTATATATTTTATAACGTTAGAAATAGACCAAAACAATTATTATATTGTATAACATCTCTATATAAAAAAATCAAAATAATTATACAACATATTAAAATAACTGTTCAATAATCTAAAACTAGACAATCTTTAAAAATAATTATTAAAATGAAAGAAAATGACCTCCTTATATAAATCAAAATAATTATAACTTTAAAAAAAAATAATTATAAAGTATTCTTTTATGTTAGACAATACAAAATTAAGAACTGTTTTAATAATTTAGCTTTAGGGCTAAAATTTAGCCGGCGGAAGTCGAAGTTGGAACCCAAGACAATCAACGATGTTACCGTTTTACATTCCGTGCCAAGAACAGTCATTAATTCAATTCCTTTTTTGATATACGGCCAGGTTATTGAAGTAGCATGTTAGGATTTAACAATATTGAGGTCATAATGTGGTGGTGTTTGCTGCTGTTGAATATCATTTACTAGTAATTAGTAAGTCGTTTCGCCCTACAATGAATCCGGTATTCTTTGGTGTATATTTTTTATTGTGTCCTTAGAGACATATATGGTTAATTTGATATTCTTTATTTATGCAAAACTAACTTACTCTATGTGGATATGCCAGATCAAAGTTGACCGTTATCGTAGACCCTGCCAGAAGAGATGTCGTCGGTCCCAACCCTATAGAAAACAAACGTATTAAACAATAATTAGTTTCCTGTAACATCCAGAAACAGCTGGCATCGGTATAACTGGTGTTCTAAATCTTCATAAAAAATCTTAATCCTCCCAATAAACCTCTGCACAATGTCAAATAAAATTGGTGCTTAAAAACCTGGTACCAAGAGACCTGGGTGCTTTAAAACTTGGTATTACAAAATGAAATGAAATGAGATATAATTAAATATTCTACTTTATTGAATACGTCCCCCCAAAAAAGGGGGGTGTGAGGGGAGGGGGTAGTACAAGATCAAAAGTTAAAATATTTTAGATGGCCATTCTCTGGGTTCCCATTCTGCCCTCAATCGGGAGCCAAATTATAACTGTATTTGAAATTCTTCTGCCCTATATTACCTGTTACTCGCAGAGATTGTGCCTACGGATGTAGGCCTACTACCAAATTGAATCTATTTTTCAAAATTGTCTAACCGATGGTTTCGCACCGTACACTATTTTTTGTATTAATTTGACTAGTCTTCGCAGAAGTAAACACGGTATATTGGTCTTTCATGCTATCCGAACGACTAGACCATATCATGCACAACTGACACTTAAGCACTCGGCCAGAAAATTTTGAAAAATAGAGGTAGGTCATCGTGGGACATGGGGTATATGTCTGGGTCTGCATTTTGTTTTCTAGGTCAAAGAAATGACCGATTGATAAGTGGGCATACATTGTGATCGTTCTAGACGCGCCTCAGACAGAAATGTATACCTATGTCAGAATTGGCTTTTTCTGATGAAAGTTCTCATTTCTGAAAATGAATTCGTGGGCACGTTTGATTTTGGTATAAGCAAGAATCGGGACTAACATGACAATCTAACCAGGACGTGACATTGTTAAATTGTTGGAGGCGGTCTTACTTTTGTTCAGTGAATTTGCGACGCGGATTTAAATAACTATCTAATGGGTTATGACGAACAATAATACCTGTTTAACGGGTTTAGAAATAGCCCCTTGTTCAGATGACAAAACGTCGTCATTATTCAGCGATCAATACAGGTATTAGTTCAAAATCATGCACAGTCATCGTATGCATCATAGGCATATAAGCCGAGCTGAATTGGGGGGGGGGGGGGGGCGGGGCTTAACAAATTGTAAATTTACATCTAAACTGTTGTGTAATTGTGTAATTAATTAAGAATAAACAACCATCACAGCTTTGTGGAAAACTCATGTTACTTAATGATTGATTCATTCTGATAATTCGAATGACAAAGAAAGTTTCCGACAAATAGCCCGAGTCTGAGCCCCCCTCCCAACTGAAATTGACCTCCTATGCCCATGGTACACATTTTGTCAATATAATTCATTGCCTGTTCTGATTTTTAAAATGTTCCTCCTTTTTAGCTGTTTTTGTAGGTTTCATTATTTCTATAGGAGTCCTGGACGTTTATTTTGGTCTTATTTAAGACATTGTATGATAAATAACAAAAACAATAAACCAGAGACTATTTTTGGGGTAGACGTTATTCGAAAGGGGATTAAGGATCCACCAATACGTGTTCCTTGGATAATTGAGTATCAATTGACAGACAATTCCAATACTGTTGCGATGAGGTTATATTCGGTTCCTTGTGCTCGTTTTTTTTTTAAAAATCCAAGACTATTACTTTGACAGCTAGTATCAAATTTTTTAGACGAGAATAAAATATACTAAATCTAATGAACTCTATATTCCCACTATTCACAACAAAAGAATTCGGTTTATATATATAGAGACCTATGTACTTAGCCTATATTATCTTCATTGATCAACTATAAACATCGCAGGTACTTATTAACTTACCACCGGGTACTCCACAGGGGCCTGGTGTTCGTTTATTATCCATAAAATCCCTGGCATATTTCCTGGCCGGTGGAAAAATTAAACGAACATGTCCGTTAACATAACTAACACATAAACACATTAACGTTAAAGCTGTCCACATTTTGATTCACTTCTATTACAGTTTAAAACGTCTCCGCTACTACAATAACAGTTGAAATGTAACGGGTTTAGAAATAGCCCCTGGTTCAAATGACAAAACGTCGTCATTATTCAGCGAACAATACAGGTACATGTATTAATTCAAAATCATGCACAGTCATCGTATGTATCATAGGCATATAAGCCGAGCTGAATTGGGGGAGGGGGGCTGGGCTTAACAAATTGTATATTTACATTTAAACTGTTGTGTAATTGTGTAATTAATTAAGAATAAACAACCATCACAGCTTTGTGGAAAAATCATTTTACTTAATGCCCCAATACCACTCTTGTTGTATCTGAATAATATGTCTCAATCTTTATTCTGGTCAACAAAGATAACCGTTGGCTGCGATGCTGACCCAGTGGACCCTGGATCAGCAGTTGCAGCTTTTGGTTTATCCACTGGGGATTGTTCCTTGCCGTGCTGGTAGGAAGTACTAGGAATGGTCCCAATAACTTCAGTTGAGGGCACGGAAGATAAACCCTCATCAGGCAAAGGCAAAGATGTCTGGATCGAGCTCGCGGATGACTGAGAAGAGCTCGAAACCCCTTTATTGTGATCTGGTATTATCAAAGTCTTCATTTCTTTCTTATCTGGCTAGGTTATTGCTGTCTGAACGGAGAAAGATCTGGTTGAAACTTTAACTGCACTAGCAAAAGATTTCCCTTGTTGTGCAATGGGAAACGGTGCAGATAAATCTACCTGTTTTCGAGCATCGAAATATAGTATCTTTCGTTCAGACATGATCTGTTGGATTCTTTCCTCCTTATGCCATATTTGACATTCACCGGAATGAGCAAAGTGCTTTCCCTTACAGTTCACGCAACAAAAGATAAAAACTCTGCGATGCCCCCTTCCCTTGGTGCCCAAAGGCTATGACCATGGCCGGATAAACCATGGGCACAGGCCCTAGCCCCCCCCCCCACAAAATTTAAGCTGCGTCCAGCCCCCACCTCTAGAAATGCAATCTTTTCATAGCACGCCGATAGATTGGTCCAGTGGATGCGCCTATTTTGTGGCAGAATTTTATTTTTTTCTGGAGGAGGTACTTCTAAATGGCTCCATACAAGTGCCTGAAACTACAGGAAATCACGTTTCTGGCCCCCAGACCAGTGTCGGTTATCAGGCCCCACCCCCTCATACATGTTCCAGGATCCCCACCATGGTTAATCCGGCTTTGACTATGCCCCTCATAAAAAGAATGAATGTTAACCCAATCATTTTTTTAAAATCCCCCCACCCCCTCCCAAAACAAAAATCTTCCCCACGTCTCTGGGAGCCAGAATGACTAGGCCTTGTTTTGTGGTCTTAATTTTTCTAGCCTGCAAACGTCATTACCGCATTGTGCTATAGCCTACAAGAATCGAAAGATACACTTTATGACTTCCATTCATGAAAAATTGTGTTCAATACTTACCCGGAATGGAATTACAGAATGGATTAAACTAAATTCCTAACAACAAAAATTCGCTTTTATTAAAACATTATATTACAACCTACATCTAGGGGCCATCCATAAAGTACGTACGCTCAAAATGGGTCAAATTCAGACCCCCCCCCCCCTCCCCCCTGTACACTCCAGTACGATTTAGGCATACCCCCCCCCCCCCCAGGCCCTGTACGACCGTACGCAATCCCGGGAAAACAATCGTATAAATCAGGAGGAGTCAGATATATAATTAAACGGATTTTAACTAGTGTTTAACCCTGGGACCGGGAATCGCAAATAAAAGCCATCTCGCGATGTGTTTGCGCATGCCAGAGTGCGTTGAATTCTGGGCCAGGTCAAAGGTCTGACGTGTGGATCCACAGGTCGTCCTTTGTACTAAACAGATAGAGCATGACATAGCGCATCTTCAATAGAGGCTTGATCTCGCCTTAACTACATACAGCTTATCAAGCCCTTCACTCAACACTCTACATTTTTAGGCACTAAATTTGATTGGGTACCGGCCCCAACCGTGATCCAATCAGATTCCTTCGTTAAATGAGTTACTAAAAATAAGACTACTTTCAATTTATTTTATTTGTCCTTCCTTTAAAAAATCGTCACGATTATCAAGTCTCGCGCTTGTAAATAAAATGTCTATGTGACAATCGAGATGAAAGGGTCAAGGTTCGATTAATGTCAAGGTCCTAAAACTGCTTCAATTGCCCCTTTTTTGGTTTTCTGTGAGTTTCTCAATTGAAAAAAAACTTTCAACGGCTGTAGACTCGTTCTTTTTCTGTGGAGGCTGCCATATTTGTTTACTACAGTCACGTGCTACAATGTGAGTGTGTTATGTTCCACGACCTCTGATTGGACAATGATTTGAATGCTAATTAGTCACGTGTAAACACAACCAGCGCAAAAGTTTAGGAAAAGCCAAGTGTTGAAGCAAGGGTTAGATGTTGTTAAACTCGCCGCCGTTGCTTCAGGAAGATGGACATAGCGCTGACAAGGCAGTCTGAGACGAAGCAGAAGATGCCCCCATCTCCAAAATTGCCTTAAACGAAGTTTGATTCTTTCGTCTGAGCGAATGTCTGAGCCAGCGAATACCGTTGTCAAAACATCTATACTGATACATATACAATGACTATATAACAATAAGATCAGGAAAGCAGCACGCGTCGAACGTACGTGAGGGAAGTGCGAGCGTCCCAAAATTAGAGTTAAAAATCAAAAAATCAAGCGTACGTACGTTTTGCCACCCCCCTCCCCCCTGTACGCACCTGTACGCTTTTGGCGTGACCCCCCTCCCCCCTTCAAGCGTACGTACTTTATGGATGGCCCCCTATATGAAAATATACATTAGAATATTTAAATCAGTACAAAAATATAAATGGGAAAACTGTGTTGTAAATAAGCAAGATTGATAATATAACAATTATATTTTTTTTTTAAAGTTTGTATTAATTGAATATTTAAATCTGTATTAATATTGTTTTTTTCTTTTATATTAAAAGTGGGCAAAATATAATTAATAAATTCAAAAACCGAAAATACTAAGACAAATAAACGCCTACATGTTAATTTTTGACCATGTCTAAACTGTTCCACATCCGATGATGCGAAAAGTGAAATTACATCAATAAGTTAACAATATCTTGAGACCACTTGGCCCACTATTTCAACGTACGTCGTACAGTTGCCGTAAAAAAAACTATCCACAAATATCTCGTTTGGAGGATATGGAAGTTTTCGATTAAAATGCATTAACCAATCTATTACAGATGTCAATATAAAAAACCATGCGAAATCACAGGAGAAAAAAACTACTTCTCTATTATTTAATAATGACGTTTCATAATACATACAGGTCATTTCAAGTTTTGGTTTATGAAAATTCGGTTATAGCTGACTTGGCATCATGGTTAAGTTAAAACGTGCAAAACCAGGATTTTGGTAGTGAAAAAAACCCGAACGAAGAGTCATGTTTTATTTTCAGATGTATTTTATTTTACAAATTATCCATTTTTGTGCTAATTTAACGTGGTGGTGCTCGGAACATATGGGGTCCGGTCGCGTTTAGTTGCGGACAGTTCGTTAATGATCGGAATCATCCGTACATGACCGCAACCAAATGACACTTGCTTTGCGCCATGGTGCTGTTCGAGACTGGGAAGGTTGGGTGTTCAAGATTTTATACACCAGAACAAACATGGGTTAAGCAAACTGGTGTCAAGGTAGCCCATAATAATCCAACACTGAATCGACATCGAGTCAACTTTTTAAATTGCTCTTAAATTTAGATAGAATTAAGCCTTTCGTTTCACTTGTGTAGTCAGGGTATTAAAATAACACCCCTAACTTGAAATGACCCACTTTATCCGAAGATATATGACATAATTTGTTTTCAAATTTAATAATTAATTATAGGCTCAATAAATATGGAAATTAAACGCACAAATTATAAAAAATAAAGTCGGACGCATTTTATCCGAAGATATATGACATAATATTCTTCAAATTTAATAATTAATTAATGATAAGTTCAATTAAAATGGAAATTAAACGCAAACATTATAAAAAAGAAAACCGGACCCATATAGCAAAATAAAGTCGGCATCAAAAATATACATTATATACTTTTAAGGAATTTCTTTTTTGGAGTAAGTTGGGTTATCATAAAAATACTGCCCATTAGTTTTTGTATCCAAGGAGTCATATGAGTTCATTTGCAGACGACGTTTCTCTAATTCGTCTTCTGTATACATATCAACTCTTTGGGGTAATCCTTCAAGTGACTGTAAAAAAGGAAATAAGTAATGGATTTTAAAAAACCCACACAACATGGAGATTGTACGTATGGAATCATAGAACTAAGGGCTTATAAAATGAGGAAAATAACATTCCAAAGGACAAGATTCTGTCCAAAGGACAACCCATGTCGGAATCACGTAAAGTATTTCAGAACCCCAAGTTATCTGTTAAACGCGATGATAACCGAAAGTTCTATAAAATATCGATGATGATCTGTAAAAGACAGTGCCACGTACTAAAATTATGTCATTTGATCCTGTAACATTGTCACCCTACGTGACATTTTGTCAGTGGACATTTTGTGCTGTGGCATTTTGTCCGTGGGCATTGTGTACTGTGACATTTTGTCCATGATTTATATAACCCGGGGCCTGTTTCACGAAATTTGAACTAAGATAAAATCCAAATTTTATTAATTTGGTTGGATAATATAAGATAGATTTTAGTGCTTAGTCAATCAAAATTGAAGTATCCATAAAATTTGGATTTTATGTTTGGTTAAGGTTTCGAGATACAGAGCCCTGATTATTGCGTTACTTTTAACTAGCAAAACCACAGGGCAACAAAAGTCTCTAAATAAGAGTGGTATATGAGTTTTAGAAATGTTGGCATATCCTGCCCCATGTCTACTTACTGCACTTTCTGATTGTCGCTGTGCTGTAAATTTACATACAGCTACAATAACACAGACTACAACCAGTGTGACAGCTAAACCAATGACAATCTCTTCTACCATTGACAGTTCAAACCCGGGTTTTTCTTCTTCCTCTTCTTTAACAGATACAAAAAAATAAAATAGAGGCTGTGCAATAAATTAAATTCGTATAATACGGCATTATGCTAATATATAAACATAATGTTAATGGGATAAATAGGTGACAATATAATACCTCCACATAATAATATGGGCCCACGAACCGTTGTAAAAATGTTAATTTTGGCGCAAAAATGTCTCGCTTGAACACTGCGCGAAAATCAAATAACGATACGTCGAAATCTGACATGTCGATTTAGGGGTGAGTAAGATATCCATGAAATATGAAAATGCCATTTCATAAAGAAGAAAAATGACGTTCTTATCACGGTCAATAGGAGTAGTAAGGGTGCCTGTACAGCCACGCTCGTGCGTGCATGCACATGCACGTGACCTTGTACGTACGTGACCTTGCACATGTGTGACCTTGTGTGACCCCTTTCACGTGACCTTGCACGTGTTTGACCCTGCACGTGACCTTGCACGTGCATGACCCCTTGCATGACCCCTTGCACATGCAGAAAGAGACGGCGCGCGCGAGGAAGAAGAGAGAGAGAGAGAGAAGAGAGAAGAGGGAAGAACTCTTTTCCATTGATTAAGTTGGCCCTGAAAAGGGCCGTTTGGTCTGACTAGAATGCCAGAGTACGCCGTACTTTTTGTCGGTTGCGTCTAATGGCCTCCACTAATTCGGGAGGTGGTCTTTTCCTGGGAGGTGTTTTTAATACCTCGTCAGGTAAGACAAAGATATCATCTGGAGTAATGATGGCAAGAGTATTTCCCCTGAGATACACCAGAGTGTCCGCATTGGGGTTTTCACCGAGGCGTACGATCGGAGCAATATTTGCCATTGTGACAATGGGAGATGAATGTTGTATCGTTTTAATACCGTAAGGACGAATCCATTTGAAGAATATGACGTCACGGACGAGTCCATTCATAGGGTGATGTCACGGTGCTTGGGATAACGTTATGCAACGTTATGCAACGTAGGGTGTACGTTGGAGGCTAAATATAGATGTGATGCAACGTTATATCACGTGGGGTGTACGATATCAAACGTTTGATAACGTCACGGACGAGTATGGACTCGTCGTCACGACAGGGATAAAAGCGAGCGACGAGAGCGGTTCTGGCATTTTCACGCTATCACCGAGTCGATCAAGATGAGTTTTACATTACGCCCCGTCGATAGAAGATACAGTCGCTTGTTTAGAGTCGCTATGTGTGGACATAGACTTTTTGGAAGATTGGTCCCACGTCCCAGCCGCTGATGTGCCACAGCAACTACACAACACCTTTGGGGCCATCATTGAGGAAATTCGCCGAACTTTGAACGCCAGCGAAAGTGACTACGTTAGGATTGCCATCAGTCACCCGGGACTGTAAACACCTATCTGGTTACCGTTTCGGGAGTATCGTTTGTTAAAAGCTGAAGACGTTTTACAGAAAGTGACAGCCGTCTTACAGAGCAATGAGGAATTTCGACTCGACCAACGCATGTCCATGAGTATTTGTCACGTGTCCCCTCCCGGTGGCAGAGGTAGCGGAACAAACGTGAAGAAGAGACACAGTGTCAATTTTGACAAGTATTTAAAGAAAAAGAGATGCCTCGTCACCATAAAGAATACCGATGACTTATGTTTCCAGTGAGCCATTGTCGTCGCCCGTCACTATGCAAACAAACGGGACAGCCCTGAATTGGAAAGAGAGAAGAAAAGATTAGTCAATAACACAGGACCCCATTTGTGGCAGACGAAGAAAACTGAGGCACTCATCGATGCCGTCGGTGGAACCAGGAAAGCTTGTAAGGGGATGGAAACGTGGGAACTGTACGCCAAGTATTTAGGACAACAAGGATACCAACTCGATGTTTTCTCTCAAGCCATATTTGGTAAGGCGATCTATCGAGGAACAAAGCACGTCACTGGAACACCAAAACATCTGAACCTGTATTTACACAGCAGACATTATGACGTTATTACCCCCATGCCCGCCTTTGGGGAAAGAGCGCTTTTTTGGACAATGACTGTAGTTAAAATTTGGAAACCAAAACCCTGGACTGGAAATACATTCGGTGGCGTTAAGATCAGATAATGACAGGTGGCGAAGGAACCCACACTTTTCGAGCGCTTTTTTGGACGATGATTGTAGCCTACTCATCTATCTAATTCAATACTGGTCACGTGATAGGCCTATCTAAGATTCACCACCTGAGTTTGCAAACGGTGGTAATTACTGCCAGCGATAAATGCTACCCCGTCTCCTCGCTATATGTATATTCTAGATAGAACATCAATTTCCAAATTTTTCTCAAGGGCTGGGCACGCCCCCCCCCCCAATCCTAGAATTTAAAGTCTGCCAACCCGCTTCTCGCGCCATTGGTATGACAACGCCTTCCTCCGTACTACAGCTATATTATAATTAGGGGCGGGACGAATGTACGATAGGAAAACAATTTCAAATAGTTTCTCAAGGCCTGGGGAGACCACACCACCCACCCCGCCATTCTAGAATTTAAATATAATTCCCGCTCCAATGATATCGACATCTGTATGGTGTTTTATATTAATATATACCTTGAGTCTGAGGGTTAACAACGGTGTACGACTTGTCCACGGTGTATCCGTCTGGTGACTCAGCTTTATTCAATGTAGCCAAGATGTCATCTTTAATCATATTTTGCGTCTGTGGACTTTGATCTTCTTTTTCAAAAATAAGATTAAAACTTGTAATGATACTTCCTTCCCTGGAATGTACACATGATATTGTTTTATTTACTTTACCATAGTCTTCAGAACTAATTTAAAGATACATTAGTTAAGAGTTAAATAAAGAGTTGGCCCTTTGTGTTATAATAGTTCGAAAATAGATAAGGTAAAATGAATAATTAAAAATGTCATTCAAATTACTCTATTGTGAGCAAAGATATTAGCCTTAGAAGGTTTGACAAGACGTGTGCGATAATTGCAACTACTGTTCTGGTTGTTCGAAGCTAACTCTCGCTTCTCCATTTTTAAATTAATCAAGAACCTGTTCTAATCTATTTAAAATCGGAGAAATCCTATGCCACCGAGAGTTGATTATGTCCTGGATGAGTTAAATAATGCTTAATTAATAATTTAGATAACATGTCAGGTTTAAAGAAAGACCTACAATGGGCAGATTTAGCTCTTGCATAATGTATGTTTAAGCAACATATCAGATTAATTAAATTCGACCTAAATGGAATAGAACAGGAAAGTAAGCTTTCCGTATAATTATTGACCACTGTAAATATCGTATTTGAAAAATATCATAAAAAACACAAAAACGAAACGAAATTTGTATACATTAGCAGGGAATAGGAGAGGAATGTATATATAGCCTCCCAAACAGTAAATCAACCAGCAATATAATTAAATTACAGTTCATTTTGCTCTTTCGATGGTCCACACTACATGTAGATCTAACAAATTATAGTAGGAGTTCACGTCCTATGACGTCAGCTACCAAGCAAGCGACATTTGACCAGATAACGCCAGTCATTCGATTAACCAATTAGCGACCGCCATTTTTTTCTATCGCTGCTAATGTCTACCCACAGTTCCGCGCAAAAAGGTCAAACACTCGATTTGACAGACCATTTGATTGGCTGACACCCCATTTCAAGTAGAACACAGGTTAAATAACAACTCTTTCAGATCCACGTGTAGTAAAGACAAGTAAAACGAATCAGTTTGTCCCACCTGACGAGGTAAGAGAAATTCTTCACCTCTCATAATCTTACTTCTCGATCCTGTATTTAACATACATTATATTATATATTACATGTATATACAACCCTTATCCTAGGCCCTATTGTTCGTTATATCAACATGTATAATGAGAATTAAAATGTAATATCTACCTAAATCCTGTAACAGTAGCACTCTTAAAATCACTGTTATTCATAAAATTATCAGTCATCTAAAATAAAAATTCTTTGTTTATAAAATCTTTGTGTTTTTTCAATGTTAGTCCTATCACTAAATGCCTTATAAACAATTTATAAAATCTTGTTAAAAGAAACCTATATCAACCCATAAAAGTTTTTTTTCTGAAGAAATTGGTTAAAGTACATGAAATGAACCGAGGTTTAACGTCCTACTGTTTAAGGACTTGAAGTTCTGTCTCATATTTTGGATTATTCGTACTTAGTTTTTTATTTTATTTCATTCCAGACACCTCAACCTTGTGTAGATTTTCATTTGAAGAGGTTGTAGACATTTGTAAAGTTTCTTTGCAAATGACTGGACATAGCAACAAAGAGCTTTGGTCGATCGTGACAATTTTACGTGTAGCTGGCTATACTAAACAAAGATTGCTAGAGTTACCATCAATAAATATGCTTACCCAGTCAGTCATGACTTTCGCTAGAGTCTTATATTCATCACTGTTTGTATCTAAATAAGCAGGAAGAAAATCTTGAGTCAGTTTAAGCTCAGCAACCATTGCCACTTCAACCCTCACAGCTAAAAATAACATCAAAAAATATAAATGAAGATGTATAGTTACTAGTCGAAATCTAACGCCAGACTGACACTTGCACGACTTTTGGCCACGATTTTTTTATGCCCATCAGTGTCCACATTGACACGAACTGGCACGACGAGTTTACGCATAGTTTGCGCATAGTTTGCACATTGCTTACGCACCCCCCGCATTGGCACTACGAGTTGGCGCAAATCGGACGGTGTCGTGACGACTTGAGTCGTGCCAATGCGTTCCACGGAATCGTGTCTGTCTGGCTTAAGACAGACCTAATGGAATTTGTTGATCTTTAAATATAAATACAAAATCTTACATACTGTATTAAGTGAATGTAATAGTGAATAGAATTCTAAAACTCAGAAACTGCTTAATTATTTGATTTCACTAAAATTTTGAAAATATTTAATTGACTTCATAACATTGCAAAACGCTTTCCGTTCTAATTCAAAAGTACAAATAACTAATCCGCAAATGATAAGCATTAGGTTACAACAAAGTAGATACATTAAGATAATCTTTAACCCGTTTTGTATTTTTAGTAAATGCAGAAGGACCGCACCACACGCACAACAAAAAACTACAAGATAAACCTGCGGACAAGACAGAAAACCAGCATTGCAAAAACAAATAATTATCAAATCAAGTGAATGGATCCGGGGGCCAGCAGTAAGCGTCCACTGCGCTGTACAGTCCCGGGCCTGTTATGGTACACTAAAATGATTTACAAAAAAGACGTAAAATAAAAATTTAAAAAAAAATACAATACGACCAATCTCGACAGTGGTCGTCTCGTCAAAGGCGATAGTAAGTTTGACCGTAAGGGTCGATGGTTTAACATATTATTATCATGTTTGATTACTGTTATTAAAGGCACGCTCATGTATTTCCGGTTTACTGGAACAAGATCGGTAGGCCTACTTCATAAAGTCATGTTGTATTAAACATCAAATATAATTGAAACATCAATACAAGTATTTTAACTAGAAATTTAAAGGTAATCAGTTCTGTGCTGGATCTAGGGGAGGCAAAGTGGGACAAATGTCCCGGGCCCCCCACATTTTGGGGCCCCCCACAATTCTGGCCCATGCTAATATTTTATCCCGGGCGGAGCTAACCAGTACCTGGGCTGAGGGGGCGAGGATTGGGGCCATGGGCAGTAAGGGATATTGTGGGCCAGAGATCGGCTGGGCCCTAAAATTAACTAAATTACATAATTTAGAGGTTCTATCAATCAATAGATCCTAACCAGTTCCGGGGACCACATCCCGCGATGTGATTGCTGGGGCCCAACCAGTCCCGGGAAATAAACGTAATCATAGTATAGTAGTTCAGACAACAGCGTTTAATGTTTTATGTCATCTAAAATAATTTCACTAAAATAAAGTAAATGAAAACATCATGAGAGAAAGGTTTAAAGTACTCAAATTGTCAACGAGTTCTAAACGTCAATGAAATCGCTGCCTAAATTGTCTCAGATGCATTGAAATTAATCTTTATTTTAAACAAATAAACTCTGGAGGAAAACACTCCAGGCACTCAAGGGGGTGGAGTACATACTGGTACGATCCGCGGTCAGTACGAACAATTTGAAATGGGGCCCCGAACAGTTGGTATGTCCCGGGCCCCCCATAAGGTTAATCCGGCCCTGAATCAGTTAAGGCATTTATTCAAGTTACAGTGAAATAAGACGAAGCTGTTCGACCACGTTAATAGTCTCGCTTTCAGTAAATGAAAGTAAAACTTACATGGTGTCGTAGATTGAATAGCACAGGCTCGAATACAGATTTTCTGAGAAGACACAACGGGAGTTGTTGCATGTCTGCCGAAGGTTCCGTCGTTGTAATAGGTTCCACCCATAGCATAAAACATATATCCACACTGTGTATCTGTAAATTGGAAATCTTGAGCATCTCCAGTATCACGTTTTCTTGTAAAACTAATAGTTGTTACACCATTTGTAACATCACCAGATACATCAGTTATATCATTGTTGGTATCTTGAACTGGTGGACTTCTTGAAGTCATCCATCTGTGAAATTTAATATATATTGTATAATATGATGATAAATATCGTATCAGTAACACCAGTTATACTATTCCTAGTATCTTCAACTGATAGAGAGAGAGAGGGGGGGGATAGGGGAGAGAGAGAGATAAGGTTTTACGTCCACTCGACACAAACTAGGTCATTTGGTTAAATTTATTTCAAAAATTCGCTTGTGCGTTAGGGGTCTTTAGCTGTGGGAGAACTCGGAGAAAACCCACACGGTTGGACAGGCGAACCTACTCCTTGCCACGTATAGCCGGGTATTCGAAAACAAGCCAGTTGACTCAATGACAGGCTTTATGTTACAGCGCGTGCGTGTCATCCATATACCTATAATTCTATAATCAGGTAATAGTGATGCTATGAGTGTACTGTCATACAGACCTGGCAGTTGTCACTATAATAGTGTTTAAAAGAAACTAGATAATGTACAGGAAATATGCGGAAAATGGCGGTCAAATTCCTTCAGTCGATCATCATTACTAAAGAGGAGCAAAAAAATCTGATACATAAGAGGATACCGAGAGTTGATGATGGTCTTTCCGTGTTAAAAATTGATAGTTTATATAACATTTCGGGCCAAAAGAAAGACCTGCAATAGGCAGATTAACCTCTCGCATAATGTAGGTTTAAAAAAACATTTACCTGTCAGTTACAGTAACCTGACCATTGCCAATCCAGCCAACAACAGCATCAGAATTAGCCTGAAATTAGGAATTGTTCTTATACAATGCCCTGACACAAACAACCGAGCTCATACAATTTCCTGACATAAAGTACTCACTCAAACGATCAGGCTTATACAATGTCCTGACACAAGCTATTTGATTATACACTATTGTGAAATATCATGTTATACAAGATACAAAACGATCCTATTTTGTTTCGTTTTTTATAGTTCAAAATTTCGTTTTACTTGTCTTCACATTAGGATCTGGAAGAGTTATGTAACAGGCGTTCTAGTTGATGTGAGTAATTAGCCAATGAAACGGTCTGTTACGGCGAGTTCATGGCGTGCTCTGCACCGAAATGTGGGTAAATCACTAAAAACGTCAACGTTGATTGATTAAAAAACTTCTGACGTCATAGAGTATGAGCCCTGATGCAAACTCTCACTACAACTGTCCAGATCTTCATGCAGTAGAGGCCATCAAAGGCATAAAACGAAACAAAATATATATTTGAAATTTATTCAGATTGACATGCTACAATATCTATATTTAAACTCGCATCATGTGTTTTGTATTGTCATTGATTCAGAATGAAACAATGTTTATATGTAAGTAAACCTACCATCAATGTGTCAGCGGAAAAACCAAGAGCAATCCAATTTTTCGCGCCGTTTAATCTAGCTTTTATGGTAAATTTAATGGAATCAGTTGCAGCATCAAAAACCCAAGTAGCTTCTAGATCACAACCGATACATGCTGATGGCCAACCACCGTTACATGTTGTTAATTTAGCAGGCTTTTCTGTTAAAACAATGAAATATAATATAATTCACAATAATTCATAATAATCACTATTATAGAAATGGTACAACCATTGCTAGTTTTGAGCAATAAATATTAATAATATTAGGATACAAATATTTCTAAAAGCTTCTAAATTACAACCGTCACATGTTAATGGCCAGACACCATACTTGAGATAATCTACGCAAATGAATTAACATGTTTATGTTGTCTGATACAACGTTTGAATTGTAAGTAGAGTGAACATCTTTATGGGATCTGTTAATAATTCTCCGCAAATACTGAAAATCAAATGTAATCAGAAAAACTAGATAACAGCCTTTTTCGCCAAATATATTTTCTTAAATATATATTTACCAAGGAAGTTGATAATCTGTACACCTCTCTGTGGTGCATTACCATGATATAGCAAATGATCATTTTGATAAAAACCAGGTTGAGCTCCAACTGCTGGACTGTGGATATAATTAGTCTCATCTTGTCCTTTAGCCCAAATAACATGCATACGAGCATTTTCTATTGTGTGATCTGCTCTTTCAGTGGCTGAAAGTAGAATAGTAATTCCAATAATGAAAAGCCCAAAGTCCATTCATTGCCTACCGAATATATAATCACTTCATGCAATATCAATTATTAATTAAATATAACTATCAAATTAAAATGCTTAAAAGGAAATTGTTTCAAATTAATTGCTTTATTAAACCATGTGTTCAATCTAAAGTACCCAATAATAATGGTTCATTAACCGTTTAAATATTAAAAACATCTTTATTACCAACGAGTTTTCTTCTAAATACAATGGTTGTTTCTCCATTTTCCTCAAAACCAATTGCAGCTGTTAGACTCTCGGTGAGGCCAAATTCAACATCCCGCTTAGGAGTTGAACGATCTCTGGTGTAGTAATCTCCAACTCTACTCAGTTGACCATTGGCTGATCCAATGATAATATCTGTACAATCCATAGGATTCCCTATGTTACCTGCAAATAGTTGTACTGTGTAACATTCAAATTTAAGCAAAATCGTAAGTTACGTCTCTCAATATTAAATGTTCAAGGTATATAGATCACAATGTATATATTAACCCACCTGTTGCATCACTGTTTAGCGAAAAACTCCTCCAACTCAATATTCTGGTGGGGGTACTGTTGCGGGAGAACCTCCACCACTGCTTTTATGTTCCCCTGACTTGTTAAATTCCTATTTATATATTTTTATTTACCTCCAGTTGTATCACTTGTTCCACGGAATTGTCCGCCAGCTGAATATCCTGGAGCTGGTACTGTTGCAGGACAACCTCCAGTCGTACCTTCAGGTTCGAGTTCGGCACTACCATCTCCCTGGCTACTTGAAAGTCCAGGCATATTAGGGAAGAGTTGACATCCAGCTTGCAGGGCTATACAAAAAAGTCAACAATTATATATATATCCACTAATAACAAGATCACTGGATTTTATCTTAACGCACATTTCTATTATTTTAATCTCTTAAAAATTACATTATCAAAACACACCCACTCCTTGAGTTTTTTTTTAAAAAAACAAATAAAACAAAACATCTTAGCGTGATGGCATGGTGGCTCTTCACACTTCAGAGACAGTGTTGTGCTTTAATTCTTCATTACTTTTCGAGGTCTATTGTTTTTGTCGTATAGATAGAAAACGATCGTGACTCTTAAAGGGACAATAACACTCTTGCTGGCTGGACAGGTCCAGAAAAAAATAGCCTTATTCTAACTACAAGTGTCCTATCTGTTGTGTAAATCGTCCATTACAACCTATCTTACTTGTCCAGAAGGTCCGAAAATATGTTTAAATCTAAGTTGCATTTGAAAGTGCTTACGTGAGGCTTTTCAAGCCATGTTACGGCATGTAGTTGAATTTTTCCAATTTTTAAAATTAGGTGTGTTAAGATGAAATTTGTATCATTTTTTAATTGAAATATTGTAAGATGGTACAAAGTGTTGACCAGAATAAAGATTGGAACATATTATACAGTTACAGCAAGAGTGGTATTGGGGCTTTAATTGCACACAGTTTTGACAATAATATTCCTATAAACGATTTAGCTTAAAGAGCACATAAGACAACAACCCTAAACTTGGCGTACGTTACGGCAAGTTAACATCAATCTGATTAAAATTATATCAGCTATCTTCACTCAAAGTCGCAAATATAGACCTTGGTCATATACTCACATCGTGGTCTCCAACCAATTGCAACCCAGGATTTAGTCGTAACTTTTAGAACCATTTCTATTTCAGATACAGTCTGGTAATGGGATAATATATAAATATTAATTACACGTTTACGTTTTTTAATCCCTAATCTATGATTAGTTACAAAACTAAAAAGAAGATGGACATACGCTATACAGTGTGCTTTGAGGGGAAGTTTGCCCGGGCAGCGGCTCTATGACCTACTCTAATGCCAACTGCCAAGGGTTCTTTAAAGTGCACCTCAATGTGTACACAGAATCCCGGTGTTTCGTCCCATCCGAACGACTATACGTGGTCCCTTGCCAGACCATCCGTCCTGCACCACTTACAAGGGAGAACCACGTCGGAAAACTTTATTCGTAATCAACACAGGGATTAAACACGCGACATCCAGTTTAACGAGCCAACTTCTTACTCACTGGGCCCCCAATATTACAATCCAGGGTTTCGTAACTTGAAAACATTACAAAACATTAAGTTGATTGTTATAACACATCATGTTGTATCTTTGATTCCTGAGTCTCAAACGATAATCGCACATGATCTGGAAGTATTCCTAAACTCAGCATTAACAATAAGTGAAGGGGAGGGGGGCTGAATGGTTAGGGTGCGAGCGCTATATCATAAAGCCTGTCATTAAGTCAAATGGCATGGTTTCGAATCCTCGGTTGTACGTGGCAAGGAGTACAGTCGCTTGTCTAACCTCGTGGGTTTTCTCCGGGTTTTCCGGTTTCCCTGCACTTCTAAAGACCGCTACGCGCAAGCGGATTGTTGAAATAAAATTAAACCATATATAGTGCCGAAATGAACCCGTGTCTCTCTCTTCCTCTGTCTCTCTCTGAATACGTCAAAGATCCTTAACTGAGTTATGTTAGCCCGTAAAGAAGTTAATCCGTTAAAACGATATAGCAATCATTTACGAAAGGTTCATTATCTGGAGCGGAAACCTCGAGACATGTCATTTCGGTTATTTCTGTCGATTTTCGCGTCGAATTTATATTCCTAAACTCGCTTTTGTAAACGGGTATTCTGTGATATCTGGGGCTACTCCTTTAATTATGAAAAATAAAAATATTTACAGGAATCTCTCTGTAGAATAATTTAAAACCTGGAGACATTTCTCTCTGTTTATATTGAGTGTAGTCTATCGTAGCATTTTCCACGGTCGATTCTGTAAAATATATATGATGTGAACATTTTTACAAAATAGTAACAATAGATGCTGCAAAATGGCAAGTGGAATAGATTATAATATTACTAACAATATTATTAAACGTTACTAAAAATAAAGAAACTTTTATTAAAGATATATTATGGGAGATTAGATAAAGAGCTGGCAGTTCTCGCTATAATAGTTAAAAAACTACATAATGTAAAGGTAATTTGTTGAAAAGAAAGGCCTGCAAAAGGCAAACTTAGCTCTTGCACAATGCATGTTTAATGCATATGTGTATTAAACGTATAATTTAACTTACAAGTTTGATTTGTTGTTGATGGATAAAAATTTAACTTACTTGTTTGACAAGTTTGTCCAAACCAACCAGGTTGACAGTAACATTGTTTAATTGGATTTGGTGTCGTAACTATTGTTATACATCTTCCATTATTTAGACAATCAGCATCAGTTTTACATTCAACTAGAAAAATACACAGAGAAAAATAATAAGTTAACTTATATGCCTGACTAAGGAAAAACAGTTCTGTTGCTGATTTAATCCCTTATATTTAATGCATTTTCCAGTATTAAACGATTTCCATAATGCTTCAAGCTTCCAGTTTTTCATGATGAAACTCATATATAATTTTGGGCAGGAGTTTGGCAGATGTTGCTCCATTTGGACAGAAAGCGTTTTACCCAACGGCTAGTAATTATTTCCCTTAATTCCCGCAGTGCGAGTTATTAATAGACAATTTTCCTTTAATTTTTGTTCTCCCCTTTTCCTGCATTTTCGTTATAGGAAAGATGTAGCACAACGATGTATAAAAAGTAAGGAACGTGACGATTGAGCGGCCGAATATTGATGACGTAACATCAGTTCAAACAAATTCCAGAGGGGGGGGGGGGGAATGATTAGCACGTGCGTGCTGCATTGGATCAACTGGCGTAGTTTCGAATCCCCGGATGTACAAGGAGTAGGGTCGCATGTAGGGCCGCCGCCGCGCACTGGCCAAACTGTGCCGCCTACTGAGCCAAAACGTTAAAGACTAGGCGGCAACGTACATTTACGTTTTGAAAATCGCTGACAAGGTTTTTCCCATGTGCCAAGCATGCATGCCGAGGCTGATAATCTGTCAGTCCGCTGTCGGCGCAGCAAGGTTCCCTAGGTCTCACTTTGGAACGAGTGTCCTGTCAGTTTCGTGTCTGGTATGCAGTGATAATGTGTTTGTTGGAAGTTTGTCTGTTTTATGGTTTTAAACGGTATTAAATACTATAGTATGGTGCGTAGGTTTACAAGATCGTCGTTCTGATTGTTTTATTGGTATATTTCTGTGTTTTTCTCGATTGTACAGGGTATTAATTAATCCATGGTTTAACAAGATGCCAAAACTAATAGTATATCAAATCTCCGAAACTATTATTTAAGTGCTAAGAAATCGAGTCTGCGGAAGTCAATTTTCAAAATTTTCTTTTGGAGGGGGTGGGGGCTCATACCTGCGGTGTTTGCGCGGCGGACTTCGCCCTGCATAGCCGCGCACGACCAAATCCTTAGACGAGGCTCTGGCCTGTCCAACCTCGTGGGTTTTCTCCGGATCCCCCGGTTTCCTTCCTCTGCTAAAGACCCCTACGCGCAAGCGAATTATTGAAATAAAATTAAAACCATATGTTTGTCACTCCCCCTCTTTCTCTATCTCTCAAACAAATTCAAACCTTTATGTTGACAGTGTTCTCCTTCATGGGTAGCGTCACACTGACAGACGCCATTAGACCATGCACCATGTCCTGAACAACCTTCACTAAACTGATCACCTGTAAATAATAGCATCAAAATTATAAAAGGGACACATTGTTTGGCTTCAACCATTGAGCAATATCGTATAAAAATCACTTTTTATTACTTTTAATTATTTTCACGCATATTGTCTTAGAATCGTCAACCACTAAAGGATAACCCATTTAACATGCCAGAATAAATATTAAATATAGATTTTAGTATCCAACACAACCAAAGGTTTGTTATTACTAAAAGTCATTTGGTCGAAACCTTATTGAAATTGCCCAGTTATAAGTTATATACAGGTCACAATTCTATGGAATACAATTACTGCGTAATTACGTTTCGTCTATGCTTCTCTGGTCATTATCAAGCAATGATCAAATTTGAAAATATGACAAGGCGATATAGGTGTACACACCAATACTTAGTTGATGCTGACCAACCAGAGATACCCCTTAGACTCGATATATATTAGTAGAATATTAATTAGAATAAATAATGTTTATTACCAGCTACGATATCAACATCAGCACAAGTCCAAAATAAAAGACTTTTACAAAATCTACCATCCCACTCAGTCGCTTGTTTAACTAAACGTAACGTACAGTTATTACATGGATCAGATGGAAGTGTGAAAGATTGAGTTCTTGACCTGAAATATATAGAGTGTGTTGTTGGTTAATGATAATATGAGACAAAAAACAAAAACTGAATGCGGTATTTATTTTGTTATTTTATATACCATTAAAAATGCCGAGGTACCATAATGTTGATCTTTCACAGTTCCAATAACTAAAGATTGTGAAATTCAACGAAATTATAACAAAAAGGGACAAAATGGTCTGAAATGTTCTGAAATGTAGTAAGCATATTCTGCCTCTAGTAAGTCGAGGGGGGGGGAGGTATAGTGGGTTATTGCAATACAAAGGTGCACTAGAATTTATCATCCGAAATCTTCGACAATGAAAACACGAATTATTTGTCAATTCAAAATAACATTGATGTTGTTATCTTACCGGGAAAAGATGGGCTTCTTATATAATGCGATTCGGGCCAAGGTTTAATGGGGGACTTGAGGAACGAGGCTAGACGGCGGCGCATATTCTTATCTGGAGACATAGAACATGTAGACTGGAATAACCAGACGCTTAATAATATTTACTTTCGATTGAGACATCAGGCGTATTTCGCCGAACATGACTGGTTTTGAAATGAGATTAAAGACGGAAATGAGTGAATGTAAATCAGTTTATATACATTTATATTACATTATTATATGCGCTATGACCCATTTGTGTCAATTTCTAGGTCCCAAATATTAACGATTAAGCTTCTTTAAGACACAATAAACATTTTACCCTCGGTACACAAATCTTGTATCATACTGCGTTTTAGCACCATTTGTAACAAGGGGCTTGAAAAACGAGACTAGACTTATTCCTTGAGTCATGTCAAACGGTTGAGCAATAGTCGTATCTTGAGAGCATGCACAATAAGTACTATCGGTGTAGATGGGAATAAGCAGACGTTAGAGACTGCCATTCTAATGGGCGTATTTTGCCAACATAACTGATTAGAAATCAGTTTATATACATTTTATGCGTTGCAACCCATTTGTGTCAATTTCTATATGCAAAAGTATGTAAATCAGTTTATATACATTTTATGCGTTGCGACCCATTTGTGTCAATTTCTATATGCAAAAGTATGTAAATCAGTTTATATACATTTTATGCGTTGCGACCCATTTGTGTCAATTTCTATATCCAAAAGTTTAGCGATTTAGCTCCTTTATGGTAGAACATTGGTCGTTTTAAAACATCTACAGTTTCACACTGTATGAAAGGCAATACATATCCTTAACAACGGAAAAACACCCTTAAAAATGTATTTAATAAATACTAGCTCACGGGTGTTAGCAATAACATTGTATACATGGTTTACAGTTGTATTTACGTTTTAAATATGAAAAGAGGTATTGTTAAAAAGATATCGTTAAATGTCCTAAAGGATATTCATTTCGAAAATAACAGATTAAAACATCATTAAAATCATTATTATAATGCACATTAACACTTTGTATTATTGTATAAATCTCAAATGTTAACGTTTCATCTTAGACTTACTGTATAGTCAAATCACGTCAAATTCAAAAGTATGTTTTGTACACAGTCCGCGCTATTGTTCCTGTTAGAAAGCAAATGTCATGCAGGAATACTAATCCACAGTTCGACACTGCCAGTAAACATGCATATAAGATTTAGATAAAGAGAGGACCGTTATCGCTATAATAGTTTTAAAATACACAATGAAAAGGGAATATAATATTGATAATGTCTATTACATCGCTAAAACAGTTCATCGTGTGCATTTTGCATACCGATAGTTCATTGGCCAATCACGCTATTTTACCTAGATTTCGCCTAATAGTTTGGATGCAGCTATGGAGGGTGTGGCGCCAGGCAGGGTAAGCTTAACCTTACGGACACCTGTTACGACTGCTTGTCGTGTATTTCGTACACGAGGAGCAGTCCATTTGCTGATTACACTATTTTGCTTGAATACACTATTTTGCCTATAACGTTTTTAGGATTTCGAATTCTGTCTTATGGTTTGGATTGTTCGTACTTGGTTTTTTATTTTATTGTTATGTCTCTTTGAAGAATAGAGTATGGCATAATGCATTTTTTGAGGCGAAAAGAAGGTTCTGCAACAGGCTGATTCAGTTCTTAATACATGCTGCCACGAGATCCGGAAAATAATAAAATAGAAGGAATCCAGGCATTACCGTGATTAATTCGCTAAATGAAATAAAACGGGGTTTAACGCCGTACTGTTCTACTCAGACTTCGTTAATGAAGACAGGAATATACTTTAAAAGATAGCTATAAATGAACTTGTTTAAAAACTAAAGTAATGTTATTCTTTTGGAAAGATTTGCACACTTTTAGGGAAACCTAGAAAAAATCTATAACTATCTAACTATTGGAACTGAAAAGTACTGCCTATATAATTAATAATAACCGATGTCGAGAACTCTTGAGGTCTGGCATTCTCATGGAAATCATATTCCTGAAGCAACGGCCCGAGAAATCCCTCTCTGGCCATTGCTGGATTCGCTTCGGATTCTTGACATTTAAGTAAATGTGTCTATTCTTCTCGTTCAATCAAATCTACTACTTACGTACAGTAACATGACATTCCGTCGTTTAATCTTGGGTCTTCCTTAATATTTTGGACAAAGATTTAAGTTATTAAAAAGGTTAAAAGTCTGTTATTTACCATACCGTAGTGTTTACTTTACGTCAATACCGATAGCCTCGTTTGTCACGCAATTAGTTTTGCTGCAATATCCTGCTATGCGCTGGTTAATATAGCATAAAAAAACCGTGCAGTCATGACGTAACGTTACGAAACACAGTTGTCCTAATTAAACGTCTTGTTTTAAAGGTAATACCTTTGTAACGAATTCAGTGATTGGTCAGTAATAGGACCACTGGCCAGTCATAATTAGTGACAATAATACCCACTCAGTCCAGCAGGGAGTAGTCAGATTAGCTCTAATCAAACGGAACACTGCGAGGAGGATGATGGAAATAGGCTGCGTCGAGAACTACGACGTTCAGCACCGAAGAGGTTTACATTACTACCAGGCCTATACACGATCAAAATTTTTGACAGGTTTTTTGATCGTCAGTAGGTGATATTGACGGTAAAAAAGGATTGACATCAAATTTTGATGAAATCAAATTCAGTATTTTTTTTGCGCAAACTGAGGCGCAACTTTTCAATCTCCGTCCGGGCGTCTTCGCGAGCAAATCAACGTGGTCCAAACAAAAGAAGAAAAAAAAGTTCCTATTGGAGGTCATTGATCGCTACAGACATCTCCCCGATGATTACAGAAATAAGAAATCACAAGCGTAGCGTATTTTGACATTAAACACCCACCCCACCCCCACCATTCTATTTAATTCAGTCAGTGACGGCTACCAAACTTGTATCAATTTATATCTTAAAAAGTATATATATGCATTCCGCCTAAAATATAATAAATACATTTCAAGAGAGGGTTAACTTTACTTTTCAGTATAGACAAACGGAATTTTGGATCAAGCCCCGCATTTTTTTAGACCTTTTTGTCCGGTGCGATTTTGCATTTCCGGCTCCTAAGCTAGTGCAGGGGTCAAGGCTGTGGGTCCGTTTTTGGCGAAAGTTGGGCGTATACTGAATATTGCATCAATACGTTTGCATCGTCTGTGGCGACAGAGAAGTGTCAAAAAATTTGACATCAACTTTTTTGTCAAAAATTTTGATCGTGTCTATAGAAAATGTCTACTAGATTATCTCCATCAACCAGCTGTAATGACTGCAAAGGACCCTTTAACAGATGCCTGTACAGGCCTCTGTAACCGGTGTCTGTTAAAGCGAGGATATCATATTTCTAAGAAAGTCAAAACATAATTATTTCCTCGCTTTGCTCATTAGGTTATCACCTCACTATTACCGCCATGGACTTTATTTCCCACCCTAAAAAATCAGTAACACAGGAAATAAAAACATAATAGCCTCCCTTGTTTTCCAATTGCCATCCATGCATTAGCCAACTCCAAACGTTGGAATTTGGAGTTGAAAATGATATTTTTACCAATTTTTCACCTGACAAAAGTGAATTATAGGATTAATAGGATTATTCTTTAACAAGATAGAACTGTTTATGGATACCATCTTTTTTAAGGCTTTATTTTAATACATTTTGAAAAAATAACTCGAAAATTTGAAATTTGAATTTTAAGGGTCTCGTCAACAGATAACCATTAAGGATCTATTTCGCATAACAGTGGCTTTATAATGGACTCTATAACTATGTCATTCTTTGTATAGGTGTATATTGACGGTTATACGTTAATCTTTATGTACGCCATGTTTGTGGGTTAATCATATGACTTTACATTGGTAATTCAATGTACCCCATATTTATATTGAATCAGTAGAGCGTCTTATACATTAGTATCAGAGGCGGAAGGGGTGGTGCTAGGGGCGTACGCCCCCCTAATTTTCGACGGGTGGCCTTTTTTACTTTTGAAATGCCCTTTATCAGACCCAAATATGTCCGAAAATTGCTACAGAGCTACAGATGCTAGGAATCCGGGATGTAACCACGCTGGGCGACACTATTTTTTGCCGCGCAGCAAAAAAAAATGGAAGAAAGCCGCCCAGTCGTATTTAACCCACTACGACTTCGTCTTTAAACCACTACGACTTCGTCCTTCTCTGTGCACAAACTCAACGCTCGAAATTTACCACGGCAAACGACAAACGGCAAAGCCATGGTAAAAGCCCATACAAAGCATGTCTGCCACGACATTATTTATTTTTGTGTACCGTAGTAGGCCCTATCATCCCAAATTAGTTTAAAGAAAAGAAGTATTGTTTTTTTGTTTATTTATATTAAGAAGTTGTGTAGGTCTATTTATTTCACAGTTCTACGTCTCTAAATGGTGTCGTACGTTTGGTTTTACGACCAATTTTTAAGGTACTTATCGTACGGTTAATTCTACCTAATCTATATTAAATTTTAGCCTATCTACAATGTCAATGTTTCTTTTTTTATTTCTTGCCTGTGTTGACCGTGTATTTGCAACGGCCCGGGAGTAGGACTAGGAGGACGATGAGAGCTTTTCAAATTCTGTCTGACCCGATTCTCATTCCACCGTAATAATAATATAATTCGTGAGACACAAGTCCAATAAAACAACGTGTTTTAATTATCAATATCTACCTGTTGTCATAATTCGTTGTACTCAAATAAAACACAAACACCCTTTTAAGAATAGGCCTCCATAAATTTGAATATATAAATGGAAATTGATTTGCACTGAAGCAAATAAGACAGCAAATGCTCTGAAAATACACTAACCCTGGGCGAGAGAGATGAGGAAGGGTGTAGGGGGCAAGTGGGAACAATCATGATTCACGGCTGGTGTTTCTTCTAGAATCGTTCCTGGGCGAGAGAGAGGAGGAAGGGGATAGGAGGCAAATGGGAACAATCATGATTCATGGCTGGTGTTTCTTCTAGAATCGTTCCTGGGCGAGAGAGAAGGGGTGGGAATAGGAGGCAAATTGGGGCAGTCATGATTTACGGCTGGTATTTACTTTTCAATCGGAGTTCTGATATGTACGCGAAAAATGTGACGACCAACAGTTTCCTGCTCAGACTTACTTTTCATTTCACTTTATTTAGTTTCGACTTCCTGATATGTTTAAATTTTGAATGACTTTTATTTATGAAGGACTTATTATTCTCCCCATTAAATATTTAAAGTTCGTTTGACAGAGGTTATTAAAGACACGTCTTGCATTCATGAATCATACTGGCGGAAAAGTATTTTAGACATGCTTCCGCGAACATTTTAATTCGACTAACATATCTTTGGCCATTAATCTTTATTCGCTACATTTTTATAGAAAGTACTAAATAACAGCTGACGATTTCAATGTCGTATCAGATTAATTAAGCGTAATATATAGTTCAAAAGAAATGATTTTTCCGCTTTGTGACGACGGTTGCTTTCCGTACGTACTTTCAACCGATAGACGCTACAAGCATAAAACCTGTTTAAAGGAGCTAAATCGCTAACATTTGGCACCTAGAAAATGACAAAAGTGGGTTGCAACGCATAATATACTACTGCAATATGAATGTATATAGACGGATTTACATTGAATGGTTAAAAAATGGTTTCGGTTTTTACTTTTACTCCAATGTCAAATCAGTTATGTTCGGCGAAATAAGCCAGCTCGAGTGCAAATTTCTAGCGTCTGGTTATTCCATTCTACATACGCTTGGAAAAATGTGTCTACCCTCCTCGTCCCTGGAGTTTCTTGTTACATCTGGGTCTGAGGCGAATCGTGTACCAATGGTAACATGTTTATTTTGTCTTAAATATTGGGTATCAAATGCCCATCTTGATGTACTTTGACAAATAAATCGTGTTTTCAATGTTAAAGGTTTTGGATGATATTGAGTTAGAGACTTGGCTATACTTTAAAGGATGTCCTGTTTCAGTAACATGACAAACCGCTACTGAACAAATCATAATAACAATCATAAAAAAAATCATAATAACAATCATAAAAAAAATCATAATAACAATCATAAAAAAAATCATAATAACAATCATAAAAAAAATCATAATAACAATCATAAAAAGCCAGAAAATATATAATATATCCGGGATCAAGATGAATATTAAACGGTCGACAACTTAAATGCCTGAAAGCAATATCAATTAATTTGAAAGTCATTAAATCTTTAAAATTATAAGGAAGCACACTAAACCACCCTAGCTAGGTCACAGGTGACAATTATCCTGTCCAACTTCCGCCTGCATGATATAAGAGAATGAATTCAATTGCGCTGGAATTTGTTGAGGAATTATTATAATATATGCTCTTGGTTTCTGTTTTCTTGCAATTTAAAATGGGCATTCCTTGCCTTCACGTTGTGTACTTTTAATGCTATGTACGTTTAATCTTGTTTATATAAGCATAATACAAGAAAATACAAGTCAGTTATGATATTATTTAAATTGTAATCTATATTCTTGGTTAGAGTCCCGTCACCTGTTAACGCCAGTGGGCGGTAGCGGGCACTGGGCAGCAACTTGTGCCTCGCCGACCACCTCTGGGCAACTACTGGCCGTAGCCGACCGAACGAGTGGATGCACTCCGGGTCCCTGGCCGGTCGGCCTCTGACAATTTCTTCTCTGCCTTTGGCCGACGGCAGATTTCCCTTGCTTGTTGATGACCTCTCGGCCGCGGGTCGCCCACTGAACCTTTGCCTAGTCTGTTTTTGGCCGACGGCAGATTGCTCTCTCGACCGCGGGTCGCTCACTGACACTTTGCCCAGCCTGTCTTTGGCCGACGACACATTTCCCCTGTCTGTTGAAGTTCTCTCGACCACGGGTCGCTCACTGACACTTTGCCCAGCCTGTCTTTGGCCGACGGCAGGTTCCCCCCGTCTGTTGACGACGGCGGATGGTAGATTCGCGGGGTCGGCCACTGACCGTAGACGACACTGGCCTCTCTCTCTCCCAGATTTCTCCCGTGGCCGCCACTGGCCGACGGCAGATTTCCCTTGTCTGTTGACTAACGGCCACTGGCCGCAGATTTCTCTTCTGGCCTTAGTTTGGCACCCAGAACTGAAGCCCGTTCACGACACTGTTTGCTCTCGCCCGAATGCACTCCTCTCTCTCTCTCTCTCTCTCTCGTCATCTCCCCCGCCCCGCTGTCCACGTAGAGCTCTACCCGTCTTTTGCGGGTAAATCTCTCGCGGCTTTGCAAGGGACGGGCGAAATCGAGAGCTCAGTCCGTCTACCGCGGACAAATATCCTAGTCGAGGGACAAGTCTCAACGCCTCGCAGCCACAACAGGCCGCTCGACCGAGTACAACACCCCGACTCGCACAAACCCAAGTCGTCTGCAAGCAGATTTACCTGCCTTCGAAAGACACCTGCCGAAATACACAGGTCGGACACACACCACCCCGTTCGCCCGAGGAGGGCGAAGCGGGGCCTAATCGTTCTGTCGCCGGTCTCAGAGAGGCAGACGCGGACGTCGTGGGACGGGATTCCGGCTTAGAGGCGTTCAGCCGTTAGCCCAAGGACAAAGGCAAAGCCCCAATGGCAATAAACCACCAAGCACCAACGCTTTCAATCCCGGACCAACGTTCCTCTCGTACTAGTCAGTCCTACCCGCTCGTAGCCGCTCGTTCGTAAAGAGTTCCCTACCAGTAGGGTAAAACTAACCTGTCTCACGACGGTCTAAACCCAGCTCACGTTCCCTGTTGGTGGGTGAACAATCCAACGCTTGGCGAATTCTGCTTCGCAATGATAGGAAGAGCCGACATCGAAGGATCAAAAAGCAACGTCGCTAAGAACGCTTGGCTGCCACAAGCCAGTTATCCCTGTGGTAATTTTTCTGACACCTCTTGCGGGAAGCAGTAAATAATAGAGCTCTCCCATCGTCACCCGGGGGGCGACACAAAAGGATCGATAGGCCTTGCTTTCACACGGATCCCTCCTACTGAAAAGCATCCTCAAGCCAGCATTTGCCCTTTCGCTCTACCAAGGGTTTCTCCCCCTTCTGAAGCTGGCCTTGGGGCGCCCGCGCTATCGTTTCGCGGGCACACCGCCCCAGTTAAATTCAGAACTGACTCTGTCCTCGATCACCCTCGCGAGGGACCTGGTCCCGCAAGACGCACGACCGGTTGCCCGACCGCCCGCCTTTAGCGCAGGGGACCCCTCGCTTAGCACCTTGAGCTCGCCGACACCGCCCCGAATGCGGTTGCTCTCGTGGTCCTCACCGAGTGAGTTGAACGAGGAACGCTGTAGTGGTCTTTCACTTGCGCCGTAAAGCAGTCCCACCTAGGCTACACCTGCGCTCTCGCCCAACCAAGCCAATCGCGAATCAAACTCAACAGGGTCTTCTTTCCCCGCTGACAGCCCCGGACCCGTTCCTCCGGCTGTGGCTTCGCTAGATAGTAGATAGGGACAGTGGGAATCTCGTTAATCCATTCATGCGCGTCACTAATTACATGACGAGGCATTTGGCTACCTTAAGAGAGTCATAGTTACTCCCGCCGTTTACCCGCGCTTCCGTAAATTTCTTCACCGTGACATTCAGAGCACTGGGCAGAAATCACGTCCCGTCAACACCGATCTCCGGCCTTCGAGACGCTATGTTTTTACTAAACAGTCGGATTCCCCCGGACCGTGCCAGTTCTGATCGAGCCGTTCCTCGCGCCCGTCCCGAAAACGGGGAGAGTCGCCCCTACCCCGCTCCGTCCGCCTGCCCTTCCGAGGGTAGAACGTTCGCCGTTCGGTGCGCCCAATTAATATGCCACCTGGCGGACTCCCGCTCTATGATTCCCTCTTCCGAAGCTAGCAGCGGGTCGCTCGGCCCTCAGAGCCAATCCTTCTCCCGAAGTTACGGATCCATTTTGCCGACTTCCCTTACCTACATTGTTCTATCGACCAGAGGCTGCGAACCTTGGAGACCTGCGGCGGATTGAGGTACGGCCCGAGGCGAGAGCGTGTGATAGATTTCCAAAGAAATGTTTAGCCGTCGGAGTTTCAAGGACCGTCGAGTTGTAGCCGAACAGGCCCCCGCTGGAGCCGGCTTTGCGGATAAAGTTGATTGCTCTCGCTCCCTATCCCCGGCAGAACCGCTTCCAGGGCCAGCGAGCGCACCTCAAAAAGAAAAGTTAACTCTTCTCGACTCTCCCGACGGCGTATCCGACCTTCTTTGCGTCACCGCTTGTGCTCCGCCTTCGGGTACGGGAATCCTAACCCGTTTCCCTTTCGGCCCGTGCATTGGGTGAGACTTTTTCTGAATAAAAAAACGTCCCGCTTCCCGTAGGATTTCTCCCAGGCCTTAGGACCGACTAACCCGCGGCCGATCGAAGGAGCAACGCGGAACCCTTCTCCACTTCGGCCTTCGAGGTTCTCGCTCGAATATTTGCTACTACCACCAAGATCGGCACCCGCGGCCGCTACACCCAGACTCGCGTCTAAGGCTTCAGCGCTGACCGCGGCGACCCTCCTACTCGTCTCGGCTTCGGTCAGTCCTCGCGGCAGGCCACGAGGAATTGCCGAGACGGCCGGGTGTAGGCTGCACGCTACAGCGCCATCCATTTTCAGGGCCCACCAATTCGGCAGGTGAGTTGTTACACACTCCTTGGCGGGTACCGACTTCCATGGTCACCGTCCTGCTGTCTTTACCGATGGACGCCTTTTGTGGGTTCTGCTGAGCGTGACGATCGGGCGCCTTAACCCGGCGTTTGGTTCATCCCACAGCGCCAGTTCTGCTTACCAAAAGTGGCCCACTTGGCACTCGTACATTTCGACGGGGGCCGAGCCTCCCAGATCGAGCGGTAGGCACCCTTCTCGCCCGTTCAAAGTTTGATAATAGCTCCACGCCATTTTGGCACGGACTCCTCTAATCATTCGCTTTACCGGACGAAACTGTCTCGGAGAGCGCCAGCTATCCTGGGGGAAACTTCGGAGGGAACCAGCTACTAGATGGTTCGATTAGTCTTTCGCCCCTACGCCCAAGTACCGTGATCGATTTGCGCGTCAGAACCACTTAGGACCTCCACCAGCATTTCTCCCGGCTTCGTCCCGCTCGGGCCTAGTTCACCATCTTTCGGGTCCCAACGCGAGCGCTCTTGCTCCGCCGAGGCCGTAACAACCCCCGACGGGCCGGTCCTGCGCCCCCCTCGGCCGAGAGAGGATCGGACCACGTCGCTTTCGCTGCGCCCCAAGGGAGTGTTTTTCCCTGTGACTCGCGCTCACGTTAGACTCCTTGGTCCGTGTTTCAAGACGGGTCGGGAAGAGTGCCGCCACGGCCAGCCGCGGACCCTCTAGACCGTCCCCCAATGCCCGCCGCCCCACCGGCGCCGACCGAGCGACCGCACTTGCACTGTTAAGCCCGCGAGGAGCAGTCAAGACGGCCGCGACGACGCCGGGAGACTAGGTCGGGAGCAAGGACGGGGCCGTTCCTCGGCCCGGAGCTACGTTCGCCCTAGTGCCGACCGGAGCAGGCAGTCCGAAGACAGGTGCGACGCCCCGAGAGACGCGCCCCTCGCCTGACTCCAGCCGAGACGAAGCACTCCGAGCCGGTCGCGACTCGCGACACAGCGGAAGATACGCCGACGGGGACGAACCCACGTCGCATGCCCGAGCCCGTCCTCCGAGAAGAACAAGTCCCGAACGCACGAGGAGCCGCCTGCCCGGCGAGCTGGATTCCGCTGATCGCACCGGCGGTTCCACCCGTTTGCCCGTAGGCGCTTTCACGGTCTCTTGAACTCTCTCTTCAAAGTTCTTTTCAACTTTCCCTCACGGTACTTGTTCGCTATCGGACTCGTGCAAGTATTTAGCCTTAGATGGAGCTTACCACCCGCTTTGAGCTGCGATCCCAAGCAACTCGACTCGCAGGTACCGACTGCGCCGGGCAGAAGACCCAGACCGAACTAAAGGCCTCACACCCACTCTGGGAGGACACCTGTCCCGCGGGACTTGTTCGGACGGTCAGACGCCTGACGAGTCGGACCCTTACGCCACAATTCCCGAACCGCCGAGGTCCGACGGGGGATTCGGCGATGGGCTCTTCCCGCTTCGCTCGCCGCTACTGAGGGAATCCCGGTTGGTTTCTTTTCCTCCGCTTAGTGATATGCTTAAGTTCAGCGGGTAATCTCGCTCGATCCGAGGCCGGTGAGAAAAGAGGGACGGCGGTTCGTGCAGGGAGTACGTGCGCCCGGAAGGACGCCTTGCCACGCACCCCGAAACCCGTTCTGTTAGCCACCCGAGACGAGTCCCAGGCGAGAACGGAACGCCGGAGTGAGAGCGGGCATGGCGCTAGAGAGCCTCCCTTCCGTGCTCCTCCCGCACACCGCCCCGTCACTTGTCTGCCTTTGAGGAGACGGGGCCTCGCGGCCGCGACTCCCAGTCTTGGTTATTCTTACCTGCCGGCCCTCGGACGAACGTGGCCGCGGGAGGACCCGCTGCCGCCATGTGCGTTCGAGACGTCGATGATCTTCACTGCAATTCACACCACCTAGCGCGTCAGGCCGCGCTCTTCATCGACGCACGAGCCGAGTGATCCAACGCCTACGGTCGTACGCTTTTGCTTATCATTAAGTCTGACGGCCGCCGAAAGCGACGGCCCGTGCCAAAAGTGTTTCCATCCTAGTGTGAAAAAAATGCCAAGACCGATCGAGAAGACCGCCGGCGGTCCCGGTGCTGACGACCGAGACTCTTTGAACGTGCCCGCTCGCTCCTTAGTCGCTTTCCCTCTCTGCCAGAGCCGCGGAGGAGAGGAAGACGGGAAGGGAAAGAGAGCGGGTCGTGAAACACGTACCGACAAGAGAGTAGCCACAACCGAAGCCGTGCCTTGCCCACGGGAGTGAGCGGCAGCACGCCTCGCCACGGACTGGTTGGCTCGGGACAGACGCCTACTCGGAATTCCTCGTTCACGGGGCTGAGTTGCAAGCCCCGATCCCCAGCACGAAGACGATTGGCACGGTTAACCCGCTGTAGGCGAGACTGCATGCCCCCGAAGGAACAGCCAGCCCCAACCTCCCCTCTCGGGGCGGGTTCCCGGCCTGACCAAACCAAGACCGTAGGCACTCGCGCTTTCGTCTTCAGTGTAGCGCGCGTGCGGCCCCGGACATCTAAGGGCATCACTGACCTGTTATTGATCTCTCTCACCTAGCTTGAGCTTGCTCGGGATCCCCCTAAGAAGTAGCGACGACGGCTTCGACTCGCCCGATGTTCTCCCTGCTCCCCGAGGGGAGACTAAGATTCGAGAACCACGAGCCGACTAGTTAAGGGCGAGGCCTCGCCCGTTAGCGGAATAAACCAGACTTTTCACTTCACCAGCCACGAACGGCCATGCACCACCACCCATCGAATCGAGAAAGAACTGCACGAGCGTCTGTCAATCCTGACGATGTCCGGACCGGGTAAGTTGCCCCGTGTTGAGTCAAATTAAGCCGCAGGCTCCACTCCTTGTGGTGCCCTTCCGTCAATTCCTTCAAGTTTCAGCCTTGCGACCATACTACCCCCGGAACCCGTAAACTCTCAGGTTGCCCGAAGCCGCCACGGACGGGTCCATAACCGCTGTTCTCGAGCCTCGTCCGCGGCCCGGTCGGCAGCGTTTACCGTCGGTACTACGACGGTATCTGATCGTCTTTGCTCCACCCACCTTCGTTCTGGATTAAGGAAGACGTCCGGGGCCAGCGCCTTCGCTTCGAGTCGTCCCGAGCGGATCACAAAATTTCACCTCTCCCCGCCCGGTACGCTGGCCCCCCACCGTTCCTCTCGAATCCTAGCTCTCCGGCGAAACCGACAGCGAAAGCGACGTCGCCAAGTCGGCCGGACCACCCACCGGAATAGAGCATCCCCGCTTATTCCATGCACGAAATATTCAGGCTCGGGGTTTTAGCCTGCCTTTAGCACTCTAATTTTTTCAAGGTAGACAGAAAAGGCGGCGGGTTCTCTCCCGCGAAGGAGAAACACGAGGCAGGCCGCAAAGTCCACCTCGCCCCGCGCGCCGGTTAGGGACGGCCGAGAAATCGCCGGTCGGGCCCGCAGCGTATCGCGCCCGACCGTGCCGCCTCCGAGATCCAACGACGAGCTTTTTAACCGCAGCAACTCCGATATAGGCTATTGGAGCTGGAATTACCGCGGCTGCTGGCACCAGGCTTGCCCTCCAATAGCTCCTCGCGCACTCTTTTAAATTGCGCTCATTCCGCCCGCGGCGACCACGAAAGGGCCCCGCCACGTTATTTTTCGTCACTACCTCCCCGTGTCGGGATTGGGTAAGTTGCGCGCCTGCTGCCCTCCTTGGAGGTGGTAGCCGTTTCGCAGGCTCCCTCTCCGGAATCGAACCCTGATTCCCCGTTACCCGTCAACACCTTGGTAGGCAGGTCGCCGACCATCGCCAATTGATGGGACAGACACTTCATGGCAAAGTCGTCGGGGGCCCGGAAAGACCCCGCGATCGGCACAGTTATTCGGATTTCGACACTTGTCGCTTCGCCCCGTCGCTACCTATGACGGTAGCTTCGCGGGCTAGGGCGATCTGCTATAGAGAATAAATGCCGTTTCCCCGCCTCATCGAGAAACGAAAGGGGGACCACGGTACGTTGCATGTATTAGCTCTAGAATTACCACAGTTATCCATTAAACCGACCCGCTTTTCGCCAAGGAACCTTATCTGACTAATGAGCCGTTCGCAGTTTCGGCTCGCTCCCCGAAAGGAACAAGCCTGAACTTAGACTTGCATGGCTTAAGCTTTGAGACAAGCATATGATCACTGGCAGGATCAACCAGATAGCCTCTACGAGTTCGAGAGAGAACCGCGAGTAAACGCCCCCAGTCGCAGACACCCGCCTCCCTTTGCCAAAGCTCCAAGGAGCGAGCAACCGAAGAGCGGGGGCGAGCCGGGGGGCGACCGAGCGGGAGGACAGTAGCCAGGACTGCACCCCGCCGGCCTCGTTCGCTGCGCAATCCCAGACGAAGAGAGGGAGACCCGAAGATTTCCTCTCGCTCGCTAGGCGCACGGAAGAACCGAGGTTGTAGCCGAGACGGGCGACGACGGGCAAGAGAGGGAACTCGAGCCACGCCGCGCGCCGCGAATCGGGATCTCTCCAGCCGGGACGGCGGAGATGGTAGTCGAGACTCGCTGATTTGACAATCGGACGAGCCAGTCTGCCCCGCCGTGTAAGCGTACACGGGAGCGTTTCGGGTCTGCCGGGAGGAGAAGGACGAAGCGAGAATTGAATCTGCGCTGTGCCCCGCACCCCGCCGACCGCCGCGAGCTGTGACCAGGCGCCGGGAAGTATTCGTCCCCGGGTCGGCCTCGCTCCACCGTCTCCATCGAGTCTTGGATCGTGGGAAAAGAGTACGCGGTGACTGGACGAGAGTTCGAGCTAAGCGATCCCCCGCCTTCCGACCGCTTCGCTGCCTTGCGATAGAGAGAACCGGGAAGAGAGAGGAAGGAGCGCGCCGCGAGAGAACGGAGCGTGGCGCGGTCTCGGGTGCCATCCTTCCCCTCGAGCAAGCGGCGCGACGACGGAGACGAGAAGGGTAACCGGGAGCTGCACGCACACAAACTCCCTAGCCTTCACTCAACCGCCGTGTACACACCGAGAGCAAGAGGAGACCGGCCAACCTTCCACCGCCTAACGCTCGTCTCCAGAAAACACGCCCGACCAATTTTCCCCTAAAGTTCGCTACTGCCCCGCCGAGGACCGGCTGAGCTTCACCCTCCATGTAAGAGAAAACGCACTCGTTCGAAAGGTATACATATGCACCGTACCAGGTTCGGTCCCTCGTACCTACTCTCTATACTAGTGTTTCGCACTCGTCTGAAAGGTATACCATCGGGCTAAAGTAGGTTTTGAGGTGATTTTTTAGCAAACGAAGGCTTTTCTGACCTTCCAAGTTCATCTCTTCGCATTCATCCTGGCCAGGGACCCTCGTCCCAGTCAACTTTGCCGAGATCTGTCGGGGCATCTCCCCGCCAGTGAGGGTCGAAGGTCCGGCGGGAATTCCTCGAGAGCGCGCCTCGACAGCGAAGCCACGCATCGGCCGTCTCGAGGAATTCCCGCCGCCCGAGACGGGCAGACACAGAAATTTCTCGAGAACACCGGTCGCCTCTTCCCCGGCCTGCCTCTCTCTCCCCGTCTCTCTCCGACTCCGAGACGGGCAGTCGGCCGGCCCGTCCGGGGAATTCCAGCCCGACTGAAATTCCTCGAGAGCGAGCATTTTTTGACCTTCCAAGTTTATCTCTTCGCATTCATCCTGGCCAGGGACCCTCGTCCCAGTCAACTTTGCCGAGATCTGTCGGCGCATCTGCCCGCCAGAGACGGCCGAAGGTCCGGCGGGAATTCCTCGAGAGCGCGCCTCGACAGCGAAGCCACGCATCGGCCGTCTCGAGGAATTCCCGCCGCCCGAGACGGGCAGACACAGAAATTTCTCGAGAACACCAGTCGCCTCTTCCCCGGCCTGCCTCTCTCTCCCCGTCTCTCTCCGACTCCGAGACGGGCAGTCGGCCGGCCCGTCCGGGAAAATTCAGCCCGACTGAAATTCCTCGAGAGCGCGCCTCGGCCGCGAAGCCACGCATCGGTCGTCTCGAGGAACGGCTGCCCGGCCGTCTCTTCCCCAACTCCGAGACGAGAGAGAGCTGGGGAGACAGCTTCGGCCGTCTCGAGGAATTCCCGCCCGAGGCGGGTAAGGCACAGACATTCCTCGAGAGTCCCGGTAGCCTCTTCCCCTGCCTTGCGCTCCGGTCTCCCCGTCTCTCCCCGACTCTGTGAATTCCAACCCGAGACGGGCAGGCACTGAAATTCCTCGAGAGCGCGCCTCGGCCGCGAAGCCACGTATCGGTCGACTCGAGGAATTGCTACCCCCCGACTCTGCTTCTCTCTCTTACACACTCGTCTCTGCGCGTACATTCTAGCCAGGGACCCTCGTCCCCGCCACGCATCGATCGTCTCGAGGAATAGCTGCCCCGGCCGCCTCTTCCCCGCAGGATGTACCGTCGGGCAAATGTAGGTTTCAAGCTGATTTTTTGTCTCAACAAGTGACAAGTATTTTCCGCCTTTCCAAACTCATCTCTTCGCGTCGATTCTGGCCAGGGACCCTCGCTAGAGCGAAGGCACACATCGACCGTCTCGAGGAATCGCTGGCCCCGGCCGTCTCTGGTGGGATTTGCTCGAGAGCTCGAGGAATTACCGCCCGAAACGGGCAGGCACTGAATTTCCTCGATAGCGCGCCTCGGCCGCGAAGCGACGCATCGGTCGTCTCGAGGAATGGTTGCCCCGGCCGTCTCTTCCCCGCATCTCTCGCCCCGACTCCAAGACGGGCTGGCGACCGACCGCGGGTCTCTCGCAGACTCACTTGATGGCGGGGAAAAGCTCGAGAGCCAAGCATCGACCGTCTCGAGGAATCGCTGCCCCGGCCGTCTCTGGCGGGATTTGCTCGAGAGCTCGCCTCGAGGGCAAAGGCACACATCGACCGTCTCGAGGAATTACCACCCGAGACGGAGAGGCACTGAAATTCCTCGAGAGCGCGCCTTCAACCCTTATCTCTTCGTGTCTTTTCTGGCCAGAGACCCTCGTCCCCGAGGAGGGCAGGCACTGAAATTCCATTGGGTGTGGGTGTGACAAGTGCTGAGCGGCCAAAAAAAAAAAAAAATTGCTCGACTCCCCGCTCAGATCCGCCCGAGATCCGCCCCGATGTAAGTAGCGAAAATTACGAGGAAAACTTTGTCTGTCTTTGCCAACCGATCTGTGTTAATTTCCCTGCCTGTCCTGCGTTTCTCTCAGACAGGGACCCCCTGGCAGCTTGCACCCGGCGAGTGACAAAAATATTTACGGCTCATTAACATATTTTCCGATTTTGACCTTCTTTCAATTTTCACCCGATAAATTAATTTATCCCACTCGACTTAGCCACTGGCTGCCTGCGCCCGGCGAGTGGCAAAAATCTTTACGGTGCATTAACATATTTTCCGATTTTGACCTGCTTTCAATTTTCACCCGAAAAATTAATTTATGTCACTCGAATTACCGAGTGGGCAAAAATATTTACGGCTCATTAACATATTATCCGATTACTGGGAGATGACCTCCATTCAATTTTTAGCCCAACGCGGCCACTATCAGCCTTCTCGTCGCCCGGGGCAGATGGGGGGTATATTTCCCCGCCCCAAGCGCCTTCGACCTTCGCGTTGCGTCTCTGGCTTTGATATTAGCGGCGTTGCCCTACTTCTTCTCTCCCCTACCAATATTATCTCCCTTATTGTCTTAAAGGGCAACTGTTCGAGCATTTGACGGGATGTTGTCGCGCTGACGAGTCGGGCTACGGGTGGCCCAGCTTTTGGTCATCAGTCTCTCGTTATGAAGAGACCTAGTAGACAGTGCTCTCTGTGTGAGGCCTCAGTCGTACGACTGGCGAGACATTATCGCACAGTGCACGGGATGTGTCGGCAGGATGCCGTTGCGAAAAGCATACGTACCTACAAGTGCAACTCGGTTAGATACGAGTGCCCCGTAGAAAACTGTCAGGCTTTCGTGGCTCGGGTAGACCTCCACTTGTTAAATTTTCACAAATATCCGGGACGAAATTGCCCGTGCTATCAAAGCGCCCTGCGGCTGCACAAGGAACAAAAATCGTCGACTTTGGCCCTCCAGCGGGATTTGCCACCCCAGTCCGTTTCCTCATCGCCGCCCCTGAGTGCGAGGGCAAGGCGGCTGTTAGCCAATTTCCGAAAGGAAGTGGCCTTCTCTGAAGGCATCACTCGACGGGGCTATGCCGTAATTCAGCATGTCAAGCAGGTCTGGCGTATATGGCAGGCGATCACCAAGGACTGGGACCCCGTTGCCGACTTCGGCTCGCACAGAGCGGCGCGAGACCTCTGGCTCATGCCCATGCTCGCCTCAGATGCGGCCGTAGGTACCGTGAAATCGTACCTCTCCTCCCTCAGGCTGTTCATCGAATTTCTCAGAGAACGGTCGAACGTTGTCGATGACAGTTACGACTTGTGGCTGACTAAAATGTCCCGCTGGGGGCGATCTATGCGTAAGAGGTTTGGTGAGCGCAGGCACGCCATCGAACAGCGGGAAAACCTATTAACGGCCACCGACGTCGCTCACATCGACAGCTGCGACGTGACAACGACCGCCCGGGACCTTCTCGGGCGAATCGACACCGATGCCACGCTTCAGATCACCGCCGTTCGGTTCCGTACCGTACTGGCCTACCTCTTCGCACAGATCTTGCTGAATACGGGTCAGCGTAGCCTTGCCGTATGTAACATGGCCATAGGTGAGTTTCTAGATGCCGTGCCGTCGAAGGGCGCCGACGGCGAAATAATCCGGGTGGTTTCAGTCTACCAGCACAAGACCGGCTATGCCGGGCCGGCTAAATTTCCCCTAGAGGAGAGATTCTACGATGAGATCATGCGATATTTCCAGTTCATGCGCTGTCTGTCCCAGGCAAGACACAGCCGCGAGGACAGGCTGTTCATCAAGTTCAGGTCCGCCTTGCCTTACACGCCTTCCGAGATGGGGGCACTTCTCAATAACCGCTACGGCAATTTTCTGGGGAAAAAATTTAACAGCCGGGTAGTTCGTAAGTCCATTGTGTGCTCTATGCTCGAGAGGCATCCCACCCTCGCTGGCGATCTGGCGGCACAGATGTCTCATTCAGAGGCAACTCAGAAGCGGTACTACCAACTCCCTCTCCAGGTGCGGCGCGCTGCAGAGATCAGCACCGCCCTGCGGGGAGTTCTGCGAGAGGAGCGACCCGGGCCCGTGGCCCGCCAGCAGTGACAGCATCCCGTCGACCCGAATAAATGCTATAAAATGTTGGCCGGGGAGGCGCTACCCCGCCGCACTCCACTCAACTCCCGAGCTGACAGCCGTTCTGCGAGAGGAGCGACCCGGGCCCGTGGCCCGCCAGCAGTGACAGCATCCCGTCGACCAAAAAAAAATGCTATAAAATGTTGGCCGGGGAGGCGCTACCCCGCCGCACTCCACTCAACTCCCGAGCTGACAGCCGCAGCGAAGCGGCGGGGCACCTTCCCGACTGCGATAAAAAAATAAAAAAAAATAAGGTGGACTAAGAGGGGGAGGCCTCCGCGTCGGCGCTCACCGGTAATCAAGCGCGGGGCGACCAGAGCAGCCGTCCCTCGCTTGAGCTAACGTTCCCCTCATCAATTGCCCCGTCCTCTCGAGCAAGTCGGCCAACGCCAGCCAGCGTCGCTTATCCACACGGGACCCTAGTGGGAGGTTCCGATAGCATTGCATGAATGACAAGAGCCAAAAAAAAAAAGAGTGAGGTTGTTTTGGCAAAAGCCCCCAAAGTATTGCAGAATGTGATCGACGAGGAAATATATCTTATAGATATGCATATCCTACACATCTTTTTGAAATGATACCATTAAAAATGACAAAAGTTGTATGACGATATCATAACGTAAACACTGCTTGCGCAATGAAATGTAAACAGACATCTTGAATCAGGGCCGTGTGTAGGATTTTAAAAGTGTGGTTACAGCAGAGTGGTGGCGTGCATAATATTAAGCCAAAGTTACTGATATTGATAATAATTGAAACACTGTCAAATTGTTTTGTGGAGGGGGGGGGGGGTATTTCTCGGGGCGCCTTATATTTCTGAGGGTGCTAGATACGGCTCTGTCTTGAATTAATTAAACTTTTGTGTACTGGGGGCTCTCAGTGACAGTGACATTCTATACGGGGATTATGGATAGGACACTATATTAATGATACCCAAACAATAGTTAAATGTGCCTGTATAAACAATCGTTACCTTTTAAACATAATGTTATCTACAAATTCCGGACAACACAATGTTAATTGATTTAAGTCAACAACGGGATTAACGGAATCTCACAAAACGGATGCTGGATCTACAACTCTGCTATATGCAGCAGTGTACCAAATTTCAATCCAATATATAACAAAAATATTTGACAGATAGACAGACGAAGAGAAACCATATTATATACGTAATAATATTACTTACATGGTGTCACCTTCAGATATAAAACCTGTAGCAGGATGTCGATGAACAGCGTTGGTTTCATTGTTCATTAACTCAAGAAAACAACCTCCCTATATATTTTATAACGTTAGAAATAAATCAAAACAATTATTATATTGTATAACCTCTCTATATAGAAAAATCAAAATAATTATACAACATATTAAAATAACTGTTCAATAATCTGAAACTAGACAATCTTCAAAAATAATTATTAAAATGAAAGAAAATGACCTCCTTATATAAATCAAAATAATTATAACTTTAAAAAAAAAAATAATTATAAAGTATTCTTATGTTAGACAATACAAAATTAAGAACTGTTTTAATAATTTTGCTTTAGGGCTCAAATGTAGCCGGCGGAAGTCGAAGTTGGAACAGTGTCAAGAACAGTCATTAATTCAATTCCTTTTTTGATATACGGTCAGGTTATTGAAGTAGCATGTTAGGGTTTCACAATATTGAGGTCATAGTAATGTGGTGGTGTTTGCCGGTGTTGAATATCATTTACTAGTAATTAGTATGTCGTTCCGTCCCACAATGAATCCGGTATTCTTTTGTGTATATTTTTTATTGTGTTTTTAGAGACACATATATGGTTAATTTGATATTCTTTATTTATGCAAAACTAACTTACTTTATGTGGAAAAGCCAGATCAAAGTTGACCGTTATCGTAGACCCTGCCAGAAGAGATGTCGTCGGTCCCAACCCTATAGAAAACAAACGTATTAAACAATAATTAGTTTCCTGTAACATCCAGAAACAGCTGGCATCGATATAACAGCATATTCCTGTTGCAACGGCCCGAGAAATCCCTCTCTGGCCATTGCTGGAATGGCGTCTGTTTCTTGAACTTACACGGGAATGTGTCTATTCTTTCCATTCAATGAAAGCTATCACTTAAGTACAGCAACATGACAGTCCGTCGTTTAATCTTGGGTCTTCCTTAATATTTTGGACAAAGATTTAAGGTATTAAAAACGTTGAAAGTCTGTTCGTTACCATTCAGTAGTGTTTACTTTACGTCAATACTGATAGCCTCGTTTGTCACGCAATTAGTTTTGCTGCAATATTCTGCTATGCGCTGGTTAATATAGCATCAGAAAAACGTGCAGCCATGACGTAACGTTATGTAAACACAGTTGCCCTAATTAAACGTCTTGTTTTAAAGGTAATACCTTTGTAACGAAATCAGTGATTGGCCAGTAATAGGACCACTAACCAGTCATAATTAGTGACAACAATACCCACTCAGTCCAGCAGGGAGTAGTAGGATTAGCTCTAATCAAACGGAACACTGCGAGGAGGATGATATATCAGGTGTTCTAAATCTTCATAAAAAATCTTAATCCTCCCAATAAACCTCTGCACAATGTAAAATTAAATTGGTGCTTAAAAACCTGATACCAAGAGACCTGGGTGCTTTAAAACTTGGTATTACAAAATGAAATGAAATGAGATATAATTAAATATTCTACTTTATTGAATACGCACCCCCCCCCAAAAAAAAACAAATGGGTGTGAGGGGAGGGGGTAGTACAAGATCAAAAGTTAAAATATTTTAGATGGCCATTCTCTGGGTTCTCATTCGGCCCTCAATCGGGAGCCAAATTATAACTATATTTGAAATTCTTCTGCCCTATATTACCTGTATGTGTTACTCGCAAAGATTGTGCCTACGGATGTACTACCAAATTGAATCTATTTTTTAAAATTGTCTAACCGATGGTTTCGCACCGTACACTAGTTTTTGTATTAATTTGACTAGTGTTCGCAGAAGTAAACACGGTATATTGGTCTTTCATGCTATCCGAACGACTAGACCATATCATGCACAACTGACACTTAAGTACTCGACCAGAAAATTTTGAAAAATAGAGGTAGGTCATCGTGGAACATGGGGTATATGTCTGGGTTTGCATTTTGTTTTCTAGGTCAAAGAAATGACCGATTGATAAGTGGGCATACATTGTGATCGTTCTAGACGCGCCTCAGACAGAAATTTATACCTATGTCAGAATTGGCTTTTTCTGATGAAAGTTCTCATTTTTGAAAATGGATTCGTGGGCAGGTTTGATTTTGGTATAAGCAAGAATCGGGACTAACATGACAATCATAACCAGGATGTGACATTGTTAAATTGTTGGAGGCGGTCTTTCTTTTTGTTCAGTGAATTTGCGACGCGGATTTAGATAACTATATAATGGGTTATGACGAACAATAATACCTGTTTAACGGGTTTAGAAATAGCCCTTGGTTCAGATGACAAAACGTCGTCATTATTCAGCGATCAATACAGGTATAAGTTCAAAATCATGCACAGTCATCGTATGCATCATAGGCATATAAGCCGAGCTGAATGGTGGGGGGAGGGAGGGGCTGGGCTTAACAAATTGTAAATTTACATTTAAACTGTTGTGTAATTGTGTAATTAATTAAGAATAAACAACCATCACAGCTTTGTGGAAAACTCATGTTACTTAATGATTGATTCATTCTGATAATTCGAATGCACAGTCATCGTATGCATCATAGGCATGTAAGCCGAGCTGAATTGGGGAGGGGGGGGGGGCTGGGCTTAACAAATTGTAAATCTACATTTAAACTGTTGTGTAATTGTGTAATTAATTAAGAATAAACAATCATCACAGCTTTGTGGAAAACTCATGTTACTTAATGATTAATTCATTCTGATAATTCGAATGACAAAGAAAATTTTCCGAGTCTGAGCCCCACTCCCAACTGAAATTGACCTCCTATGCCCATGGTACACATTTTGTCAATATAATTCATTGCCTGTTTGAATTTTTAAAATGTTCCTCCTTTTTAAGCTGTTTTTGTAGGTTTCATTATTTCTATAGGAGTCCTGGACGTTTATTTTGGTCTTATTTAAGACATTGTATGATAAATAACAAAAACAATAAACCAGAGACTATTATTGAGGTAGACGTTATTCGAAAGGGGATTAAGGATCCACCAATACGTGTTCCTTGGATAATTGAGCATCAATTGACAGACAATTCCAATACTGTTGCGATGAGGTTATATTCGGTTCCTTGTGCTCGTTTTTTTTAAATCCAAGATTATAACTTTGAGAGCTAGTATCAAAACTTTTAGACGAGAATAAAATATACTGAATCTAATGAACTCTATATTCCCACTATTCACAACAAAAGAATTCGGTATATATATATAGACCTATGTACTTAGCCTATATTATCTTCATTGATCAACTATAAACACCGCAGGCACTTATTAACTTACCACCGGGTACTCCACAGGGGCCTGGTGTTCGGATATTATCCATATAATCCCTGGCATATTTCCTGGCCGGTGGAAAAATTAAACGAACATGTCCGTTAACATAACTAACACATAAACACATTAACGTTAAAGATGTCCACATTTTGATTCACTTCTGTTACAGTTTAAAACGTCTCCGCTACTACAATAACAGTTGAAATGTAACGGGTTTAGAAATAGCCCCTGGTTCAGATGACAAAACGTCGTTATTATTCAGCGAACAATACAGGTATTAGTTCAAAATCATGCACAGTCATCGTATGCATCATAGGCATATAAGCCGAGCTGAATGGTGGGGGGGGGCTGGGCTTAACAAATTGTAAATTTACATTTAAACTGTTGTGTAATTGTGTTATTAATTAAGAATAATCAGCCATCACAGCTTTGTGGAAAACTCATTTTACTTAATGCCCCAATACCACTCTTGTTGTATCTGAATAATATGTCTCAATCTTTATTCTGGTCAACAAATTGTACTATTTTACAATATTCCAATTAATTGAAGATACAAATTTCATCTTAACACACCGAATTTAAAAATTGGAAAAATTCAACTACATGGTTTGAAAAGCTTCACGTAAACACTCTGAAATGCAACTTGGATTTAAACATATTTCGAACCCACTGGACAAGTAAATTGTTTGGAATGGATAATTTACACAACAGGTAGGACACTTAGACATCAAGTAGTTAGAATAAGGCTATTTTTTCTGGACCTGTCAAGCCAGCAAGAGTGTTATTGTCCCTTAAATGGTTGATTCCTTAGACAAAGAAAATTTTCCGGCAAATAGTCTGAGCAACCCCCCCCCCCCCAACTGAAATTGGCCCTCTTTGTCCATGGTACACATTTTGTCAATATAATTCATTGCCTGTTTGGATTTTTAAAATGTTCCTCCTTTTTTAGCTGTTTTTGTAGGTTTCGTTATTTCTATAGGGGCCCTGGACGTTTGTTTTTGTCTTATTTAAGAAATTGTATGATAAATAACAAAAACAAAGAACCAAGGACCATTATTGGGGTAGACGTTATTCGAAACGGGATTAAGGATCCACCAATACGTGTTCCTTGGACAATTGAGCATCAATTCCAATATTGTTGCGATGACGTTATATTCCGTTCCTAGTGATCGTTTTTTTTAAAACCCAAAACTATTACTTTGTAGATTTGTTTGAGAGTTAGAGTCCCTTCACCTGTTAACGCCAGTGGGCGGTAGTGGGCACTGGGCAGCAACTTGTGCCTCCCCGACCACCTCAGGGCAACTACTGGCCGTAGCCGACCGAACGAGTAGATGCACTCCGGGTCCCTGGCCGGTCGGCCTCTGACAATTTCTTCTCTGCCTTTGGCCGACGGCAGATTTCCCTTACCTGTTGACGACCTCTCGGCCGCGGGTCGCCCAATGAACCTTTGCCTAGTCTGTTTTTGGCCGACGGCAGATTGCTCTCTCGTCCGCGGGTCGCTCACTGACACTTTGCCCAGCCTGTTTTTGGCCGACGACAGATTTCCCCTGTCTGTTGAAGTTCTCTCGACCGCGGGTCGCTCACTGACACTTTGCCCAGCCTGTCTTTGGCCGACGGCAGGTTTCCCCCGTCTGTTGACGACGGCGGATGGTAGATTCGCGGGGTCGGCCACTGACCGTAGACGACACTGGCCTCTCTCTCTGCCAGATTTTTCCCGTGGCCGCCACTGGCCGACGGCAGATCGCCGGTCGGCCACCGAGAGTTATTTATGGCCGACGGCAGATTTCCCTTGTCTGTTGACGAACGGCCACTGGCCGCAGATTCTCCTGGCCTTAGTTTGGCATCCAGAACTGAAGCCCGTTCACGACACTGTTTGCTCTCGCCCGAGTGCACTCCTCTCTCTCTCTCTCTCCCTCCCTCTCTCGTCATCTCCCCCGCCAAGTTGACCACGCAGAGCTCTACCCGTCTTTTGCGGGTAAATCTCTCGCGGCTTTGCAAGGGACGGGCGAAATCGAGAGCTCAGTCCGTCTACCGCGGACAAATCTCCTAGTCGAGGGACAAGTCTCAACGCCTCGCAACCACAACAGGCCGCTCGACCGAGTACGACACCCCGACTCGCACAAACCCAAGTCGTCTCCAAGCAGATTTACCTGCCTTCGAAAGACACCTGCCGAAATACACAGGTCGGACAAACACTACCCCGTTCGCCCGAGGAGGGCGAAGCGGGGCCTAATCGTTCTGTCGCCGGTCTCAGAGAGGCAGACGTGGACGTCGTGGGACGGGATTCAGGCTAAGGGGCGTTCAGCTGTTAGCCATAGGACAAAGGCAAAGCCCCAATGGCAAAAAACCACCAAGCACCAACGTTTTCAATCCCAGACCAACGTTCCTCTCGTACTAGTCAGTCCTACCCGCTCGTAGCCGCTCGTAGCCGCTCGTTCGTAAAGAGTTCCCTACCAGTAGGGTAAAACTAACCTGTCTCACGACGGTCTAAACCCAGCTCACGTTCCCTGTTGGTGGGTGAACAATCCAACGCTTGGCGAATTCTGCTTCGCAATGATAGGAAGAGCCGACATCGAAGGATCAACAAGCAACGTCGCTAAGAACGCTTGGCTGCCTCGAGCCAGTTATCCCTGTGGCAATTTTCTGACACCTCTTGCGGGAAGCAGTAAAGAATAGAGCTCTCCCATCGTCGCCCGGGGGGCGACACAAAAGGATCGATAGGCCTTGCTTTCACACGGATTCCTCCTACTGAAAAGCATCCTCAAGCCAGCATTTGCCCTTTCGCTCTACCAAGGGTTTCTCCCCCTTCTGAAGCTGGCCTTGGGGCGCCCGCGCTATCGTTTCGTGGGCACATCAGAACTGACTCTGTCCTCGATCGCCCTCGCGAGGGACATGGTCCCGCAAGACGCACGACCAGTTGCCCGACCGCCCGCCTTTAGCGCAGGAGACCCCTCGCTTAGCACCTTGCGCTCGCCGATACCGCCCCGAATGCGGCCGCTCTCGTGGTCCTCACCGAGTGAGTTGAACGAGGAACGCAGTAGTGGTCTTTCACTTGCGCCGTAAAGCAGTTCCACCTAGGCTACACCTGCGCTCTCGCCCAACCAAGCCAATCGCGAATCAAACTCAACAGCGTCATTCAGGTTTCAAAAGAAGTATTAAAAAAGTCACACTTTTGTGATCGCCCCCGTGCCCCCCTCAAGGACGCCCCAATTGCCCCTTGGTCCAAATCTGTTGCTCCTAAGGCCTTCCCGTACCCATGCACTTCGAAAAACGATGTTTTGACCCCCATGGCCTTCTGGGGGGTGACCCGCCCTTTGTGGCTGTCACAATCCTGTGATTCCGCTGCCGGCCTGACTGGCAGTAACTCAGGATTGTGACAAGACCTTTACCTGGCCCGCAAGGCCTTTCAATGGCCGTCAAGAGGCCTTTGCTCGAGAATGTGACATACAGTTTTTGCCCAATTTCCGTTTTTCGCGCTTTGGTGTGGCGTAGGGTGGCGGGTACGAGTATGAGTGGGTAAGGCCCTGCCCTGGATTGTCTGGTACCCATCCTGGGGGTCAGCGATAGAAAAAAAAATTGAAAAAAATGCCACGCCCCTTTCTGGACATGTCCCAAAATTTGACTCTTTTTTTTACTGAAGGTCGGAAAATTTGGGTTGGGTATGGGTGAAGCTTGTTTGTGCCTGCAAGATCCCAAGACCGTTGCCAGCGGCCATAAATAAACTGATTTATACAAGTTTTAAAATCTGTATATGGTATTAAAATGTTTGATAGGGGAAGATCCAGAGCAGCTTTGGTAGCAAAATCTGCTAGATCATTCCCCTTTGTATTGACGTGACTGGGGAGCCAGCAGAAGACAACGTCTTTACTGCTGAGTTCATAAGATAGTAGCAGACGATAGACATCTGCCACTAATGGGTGTTCAAGCTGTTTATTGTTAATTGCTTGAAGCGAGGACAGAGAATCAGTAAAGATGATATGCTTTAATGATGAAGAGGACTGTATGAACTCCAATGGCCTGGGGCTCAGCTGTAAATATTGAAGCAGCAGGTGTAAGACATACAGAAATGGTCTCAGATGGCGTCACAGTAGCCGAAGCTACCCGATCACCATCTTTAGAACCATCTGTGTAAATAGGAGCATAAACACCATACTTCGACCGTAACTCTCTAAAGAGAGATTGGAACACCGTAGAGCTAGTATCTCTCTTTTTATGTTGAGTAAGATCGAAATCGATCTTTGGGGGAGATAAAACCCACGGTGGAGTCGTAAAGAGAGGGGTATTCGCAATACTGTCTAGGCTGATACCAGCCTCAGACAAAAGGGGTTGTATGCGAATATCGAATGATGGAATAACTTTAGTCTTCACCAGATACAAATGCTCATGAAGGGGTCTATATATGGTGTTAAATGAAATATGATTCGGTAAAGATCCTTTTTTCGTAGCATACTGCAGGGCCAGTTTATCACGTCTGTTGTGAAATGAGGGCTCGTGCGCTTCGACGTATAAACTGTCTACTTGAGATGTACGGAATGCTCCTAAACTGATTCTAAGTCCTTGGTTGTGTATGGTGTCGAGCTCTTTGAGATAAGACTCGCGGGCAGACCAATACACAATACAACCATAATCGAGTTTTGATTGATCGTATTAACGCTCGATATAATCTGAGCAAGACCTTACGGTCTGCTCCCCAGTCAGTATTTGATACCAGCCTCAGACAAAAGGGGTTGTATGCGAATATCGAATGATGGAATAACTTTAGTCTTCACCAGATACAAATGCTCATGAAGGGGTCTATATATGGTGTTAAATGAAATATGATTCGGTAAAGAACCTTTTTTCGTAGCATACTGCAGGGCCAGTTTATCACGTCTGTTGTGAAATGAGGGCTCGTGCGCTTCGACGTATAAACTGTCTACTTGAGATGTACGGAATGCTCCTAAACTGATTCTTAGTCCTTGGTTGTGTATGGTGTCGAGCTCTTTGAGATAAGACTCGCGGGCAGACCCATACACAATACAACCATAATCGAGTTTTGATTGATCGTATTAACGCTCGATATAATCTGAGCAAGACCTTACGGTCTGCTCCCCGGTCAGTATTTGATAGGACTCTCAATATTTTGAGGGCTTTCAGACATTTCTTTTTTAGGTTTTTAATGTGGGGGATAAAAGATAATTTCTTATCAAATATCAGCCCCAGAAATGTTGTTACATCCACAACTGGAAGGCTGTTGCCATCCAAGAAAAGTTCTGGATCAGGATGCAAACCTCTTTTCTGACAGAAATGCATGCAGACAGTCTTGGATTTCGACAATCGAAAACCATTTTCGGTTGCCCATTGTTGAAGTGAATTCAAACAAAGCTGCAACTTACGTTCGATTATCCGCATGTCTGTAGAACCATAGCACATCTAAAAGTCATCAACACAGAGAGCCCCGTTTGTACCTGGTTAAAGGCACGCTGGGATAGTATTAATTTTTATTGCAAATAATGTTGGAGATAAAATACTTCCCTGGGGAACCCCCATTTCCATACGGGAATTGATTTCCTGAGGAAATGGGTCAGAGAAGATTAATCCCAGTCGTACCTTAAATGACCTATCGTCCCGGAAATTTTTAATGAAGATAGGTAAGCGACCTCGTAGGCCGAGGTTATGGAGGTCGCGCATGATACCATGTTTCCATGTAGTATCATATGCTTTCTCCAGAACAAAGAATATTGCAACTAAATGTTTTCTTCTGGATGAAAGCGTCCCTGACGAACGTTTCAAATCGAACGAGATGATCAAGAGTGCTCCTTTGGGACCGAAATCCACATTGGAGGTCAGTAATAAGGTTGTTGGACTCAAGGTACCAAACAAGCCTTCGATTGATCAATCTCTCCATGGTTTTGCAAATACATACAGCTAGTTAAAGCGATCGGACGATAGTTGTTAGGATTCGTATGATCTTTGCCGGGTTTAGGGATGGGAATTATTGTGGCTTCATGCCACGAAGGAGGGAAATTCCCATCAACCTAAATCCGGTTGAAAAGATCCAGTAAGATTAAGAGTGTGGAAAAAGGTAAATGTTTTAAAATTTGGTAGTGTATTTCATCTGGACCAGTTGCAGTGTCCCGAGCTCGCTTTAACGAATCACAGAGCTCTGCAACGGAAAAACGATCATTGTAACATTCATCATTGCGGGACTTGACATTAATACCCCGAAAAGCATCAGAGGAGAAATTGGATGATGAATTGAATGGAAAGGTACTGACCAGAGAATTAGCAAAATCAGGAAATGTTGTTAGGGTGGTATTATCAACATTGAGATGGTTAACTGATAATGCACTACTTTTTCCTTTAATCCTACGAATCCTATCCCATACCGATTCGGAAGTGGTACGGGAATTGATCCTAGAGACATAACCTTGCCATGAAGACTTCTTTGCTTGGCGTATGGTTCTACGGGCCTTCGCCCGGACCATAAATGCCGCAATATTCTCCACGGAAGGATGGTTCTTTAGTCGTCTTAGGATACGATCACGCTCTTTAAGAGCGGATTTGCAATCGTCGTTAAACCATGGTTTATTGAAACGTTTTGGTTCAGTCGTGGTTTTTGGAATCGCCTGCTCAGCTACATCTTGTAGAATAGAAGTGAATAAGGCCATGGGCTCATCTGCATCTTCTAACTCTTTTACATAAGAGACATAAAGATTCAAACAGAGCCCAACCAGCCTTATGCAACTTCCACCTCTGAGGTCTTCCGACCGGAGAGGGACCATTATTTTTAATCAAGATCGGAAAGTGGTCACTGCCACATAGATCTTCATTTACTCTCCATGTAAAATCCTGAAACAGGACCGGAGAGCAAATGGTGAGATCAAGAGAAGAAATAGAAGCTGTGGCAGGATGTAGATAAGTAGGCGAGTCATCATTTAATAAACACAAATTATTAAGGTTAATGAAGTCCACTATTTGTTTACCTATATTGTTATCATATTGTTACCCCAGAGTGAATGATGACCATTGAAATCTCCCGTAATTATAAACGGGAGAGGTAGTTGTGAAACAAGGTCATCAAGATCTCTGGGATTAAGATGTAAACTTGGTGGAAGATATACAGAGCAGAGTGTTATAGGAATATGCAAAGTCAATTTAACTGCAACTGCCTGTAAAGGCGAGTTGAGAGTGACTTTACTCTGAGGAATGTCTCCAACTGCATAATAATAATAATATAATAATAATTAATTTTTCATATAGCGATTTACATTAGCAAATCTCAAACCGCTGTACATAACGTTTATAAACATGTAAAAACAATAATTGTTCACCAAAATAAGCACATTATGTTGAATACCATTTTCGAAAAAGGTGTGTTTTTAAAGAGGATTTAAAAGATATCAGATTCATAATAGACCTCAAGTGACCAGGCAAGGAATTCCATAGGGTTGGTGCAAAAACACTGAAAGCGCGATCACCATAAGCTCTTGATGGTTTGGGTCGAAGTGGTTGATACACAAGTTTCACACCGTCAGCACTACGAAGATTTCTCACCGGTGTAGCAACAGAAATGAGCTCAGTAAGATAGAGTGGCGCAGATGATGTATGATGGATCAACTTGAAAATAATACAGATGACTTTAAACTGGACTCGAGCTTCAATTGGTAGCCAGTGGAGTTCCATTAGTATTGGCGTCATATCTGTATGACGCTCCAACTTGCGTTTAACTATTAGGCGAGCAGCAGCATTCTGGATGTGCTGCAATTTACGGAATTGGTAACCATATGACCCTACTAGTAAGCTATTACAATAGTCCAATCGTGAACTTACAAATGCGTGGACAAGTTTCTCAGTCGAGCTTTGATCAAGGAGCCCCCTAAGTTTGCCAATACGCCATAGAGCAAACGATGCTACCTTGCACACATTAGTGATATGAGTGTCCATGGTTCCCTTCGAATCCATCAACACCCCAAGATTCCGCACCAAATTCGTAGCAGAGACGTGTACCTCCCCAACCCGCACATCGTTCATGTTAGACCGTAGAGTAGCATCCTTAAAGCGGGATGAAAGCCACAGAACTTCCGTTTTGCCATCGTTCAATGCGAGCATATTCGCACGCATCCAATGCCGGATTTCGTCAACACAAGCTTCAATACGACGCACCACAGTGTAATCAGTCCGGGATTCACACGCAATATACAGTTGGGTGTCATCTGCGTAGATGACTGAGTTCAGGCCATGGCGGGTAATAATCTCTTCGAGTGGAGCCATGTACAGCGAGAAAAGAACTGGCCCCAGAACGGAACCTTGGGGTACTCCATAAGTAAGAGGATGTGTCTCCGAAACCACCGAACCAATCGCAACCTTCTGTGTTCTACCCTGCAGATATGACTCAAGCCAATCTAGGGCTGTTCCTTCGATTCCAAACCAGGAACGCAGCCTGTCTATGAGGATGTCGTGGTCGATGGTGTCGAAGGCAGCAGACAAGTCCAGTAGGATAAGAATCAGATCGTGCTGTCTATCGAGAGAGCGCATGACGTCATTATGGACACGCAAAAGAGCTGTCTGATGGTATGATGATGGTAACCAACAAATTGTCTAAACGACATGGTGTCAGAATTCCGTAAAAAGGTTTTCTGTAAACATATAGCTAAAGGATTGTGTTTTTGAATTAATAATTGAACTTCATTAAAATTTGGTTTTAAACCCCGACAATTCCATTGAATAATGGAATTCGCCATTGTCAGGGATAATTTGATAATTTATTGGTGGCCGCTTACCGCAGATGGTGTCATTACGGACCCCCTCTACGGTAATACCGTCCATCAGATCAACACCATATTTCGTGAAATGGACAATAGGGTCTTGTGAACCCTTCTTGCCCTTTTCACGCAACTTTGCTAACTTTCTTTGTCAAGAAGAAAGATATATTTTTTCCTGTGAGGGTGGGATAACCGTTGGCTGCGATGCTGACCCAGTGGACCTGGGATCAGCAGTTGCAGCTTTTGGTTTATCCACTGGGGATTGTTCCTTGCCGTGCTGGTACGAAGTACTAGGAATAGTTCCAATAACTTCAGTTGAGGGCACGGCTGATGAACCCTCATCAGACAAAGGCAAAGATGGCTGGATCGAGCTCTCGGATGACTGAGAAGAGCTCGAAACACCTTTATTGTGATCTGGTATTATCAAAGTATTCATTTCTTTCTTATCTGGCCAGGTCATTGTTGTCTGAACGGAGATAGATCTGGTTGAAACTTGAACTGCACTAACAAAAGATTTCCCTTGTTGTGCAATGGGAAATGTGGTATCTTTCGTTCAGACATGATCTGTTGGATTCTTTTCTCCTTTTGCCATATTGGACATTCAAGGGAATAAGCAAAGTGCTTTCCCTTACAGTTCACGCAACAAAAGGTAAAAACTCTGCGATGCTCTCCTTCCCTTGGTGCCCAAAGGCTATGACCATGGCTGGATAAACCATGGGGCACAGGCCCTAGCCCCCCCCCCCCCAACAAAATTTCAGCTGCGTCCAGCCCCCACCTCTAGAAATGCAATCTTTTCATAGCACGCCGATAGATTGGTCCAGTGGATGCGCCTATTTTGTGGCAGAATTTTATTTACTTCTAAATGGCTCCATACAAGTGCCTGAAACTACAGGAAATCACGTTTTTGGACCCCAGACCAGTGTCAGTGATCAGGCCCCACCCCCTCACATGTTCCAGGATCCCCACCATGGTTAATCCGGCTTTGACTATGCCCCTCATAAAAAGAATAAATGTTAACTCCCATGTGGCTGCATGTCACCCAATCATTTTTTTTAAAATCCCCCCACCCCCTCCCAAAACAAAAATCTTCCCCACGTCTCTGGGAGCCAGAATGACTAGGCCCTGTTTTGTGGTCTTAATTTTTCTAGCCTGCAAACGTCATTACCGCGTTGTGCTATAGCCTACAAGAATCGAAAGATACACTTCATGACTTCCATTCATGAAAAATTGTGTTCAATACTTACCCGGAATGGAATTACAGAATGGATTAAAATAAATTCCTAATAACAAAAATTCTTTTTATTAAAACATTATATTACAACCTTCATCTAGGGGCCATCCATAAAGTACGTACGCTCAAAATGGATCAAATTCACCCCCCCCCCCCCCTGTACGCTCCTGTACGCTTTTGGCATGTCCCAGAATTAGAGTTAAAAATAAAAAAATCAAGCGTACGTACGTTTTGCCAATACCCTCCCCCCCCCCTGAACGCACTTGTATGCTTTTGGCGTGACACCCCCTCCCCCCTTCAAGCGTACGTACTTTATGGATGGCCCCCCTATATGAAAATATACATTAGAATATTTAAATCAGTACAAAAATATAAATGGCAAAACTGTGTTGTAAATAAGCAAGATTGATAATATAACAATTATATTTTTTTTATAAAGTTTGTATTATTTGAATATTTAAATCTGTATTAATATTGTTTTTTTCTTTTATATTAAAAGTGGGCAAAATATGTTGCAAATAATAATTAAAAAATTCAAAAACGGAAAATACTAAAACAAATAAACGCCTACATGTTATTTTTTTACCATGTCTAAACTGTTCCACATCCGATGATGCTAAAAGTGAAAATACATCAATAAGTTAACAATATCTTGAGACCACTTGGCCCACTATTTCAACGTACGTCGTACAGTTGCCGTAAAAAAGCTATCCACAATTATCTCGTTTGGAGGATATGAAAGTTTTCGATTAAAATGCATAAACCAGAGGATTCTATTACAGTTGTCAATATAAAAAAACCATGCGAAATCCCAGGAGAAAAAAACTACTTCTCTATTATTTAATAATGACGTTTCATAACACATACAGGTCATTTCAAGTTTTGGTTTATGAAAATTCGGTTACAGTTGACTTGGCATCATGGTTGAGCTAAAACGTGCAAATCCAGGATTTTGGTAATGAAAAAAACCCGAACGAAGAGTCATGTTTTATTTTCACAGTGGTATTTTATTTTACAAATTATCCATTTTTGTGCTAATTTAAGTTTTGATTTTACACGGTGGTGCTCGGAACATACGGGGTCCGGTCGCGCTTAGTTGCGGACATGACCGCAACCAAATGACACTCGCTTTACGCCACGGTGCTGTTCGAGACTAGGAAGGTTGAGTGTTCAAGATTTTATACACCAGAACAAACCTGGGTTAAGCAAACTGGTGTCAAGGTAGCCCATAATAATCCAACACTGAATCGACATCGAGTCAACTGTTTAAATTGCTCTCAAATTTAGATAGAATTAAGCCTCTCGTTTCACTTGTGTAGTCAGGGTATTAAAATAACACCCCTTGAAATGACCCACTTTATCCGAAGATATGTAAAAAATTACCAAATTTTTGAGGCACTGTTCTTATCCGGATTGTCCCTTTAATAATTAATTATAGGCTCAATTAGAATGGAAATTTAACGTATACACTATAAAAAATAAAGTCGGACGCATTTTATCCGAAAATATATATCACATAATTTAGTTCAAATTTAATAATTAATTATTTATAAGATCGATTAAAATGGAAATTAAACGCATACATTATAAAAAGAAAACCGGACCCATGTAGAAATAATAAAGTCGGCATCAAAAATATACATTATATACTTTTAAGGAATTTCTTTTTTGGAGTAAGTTGGGTTATCATAAAAATACTGCCCATTAGATTTAGTATCCAAGGAGTCAAAGGAGTTCATTTGTAGACGACGTTTCTCTAATTCGTCTTCTGTATCATCAACACTTTGAGGTAATCCTTCAAGTGACTGTAAAAAAGGAAATAAGTAATGGATTTAAAAAAAACACACAACATGGAGCTTGTACGTATGGAATCAAAGAACTAAGGCACTTATAAAATGAGGAAAATAACATTCCAAAGGACAAGATTCTGTCCCAAGGACAACCCATGTCGGAATCACGTAAAATATTTCAGAGCCCTAAGTTATCTGTTAAACGCGATGATATCCGAAAGTTCTATAAAATATCGATGATGATCTGTAAAAGACAGTGTCATCTACTAAAATTATATCATTTGAACCTGTAACATTGCCAACCTATGTGACATTTTGTGCTGTGGCATTTTGTCCGTGGGCATTGTGTACTGTGACATTTTGTCAGCCGTGGACATTGTATACAGTGACATGTTGCCCGTAGGCATTACGTACTGTGACATTTTGTCAGTGTTGCATTGTGTACTGTGACATTTTGTCAGTGTTGCATTGTGTACTGTGACATTTTGTCCATGATTTATATAACCCGGGGCCTGTTTCACGAAATTTGAACTAAGATAAACACAAAATTTTATTAATTTGATTGGAATAACAAGATAGATTTAGTGCTTAGTCAAACAAAATTGAAGTATCTACTAAAATTTGGATTTTATCTTTAGTTAAGGTTTCGAGAAACAGGGCCCTGATTATTGCGTTACTTTTTACTAGCAACAGTCTCTAAAAAGAGAGGTATATGAGTTTTAGAAATATTGGCATATCCTGCCCTGTGTATACTTACTGCACTTTCTGATTGTCGCTGTGCTGTAAATTTACATACAGCTACAATAATACAGACTACAACCAGTGTGACAGCTAAACCAATGACAATCTCTTCTACCATTGACAGTTCAAACCCGGGTTTTTCTTCTTCTTCTTCTTCTTTAAAAGATACAAAAAGATAAAATAGGGGTTGTGAAATAAATTAAATACGTATAAATAATAGGGCATTGTGCTAGTACATAAACATAATGTTAATGGGATAAATGGTGAGCGTCGGGAATGTGTGACAACATAATACCTCCACATATTAATATGGGCCCATGAACCGGGTCCGTATCTACAGGGGGCGCGGGGGGGCATGGCCCCCACGTGAAATGCTCGCCCCCTACCCACTCAGAACCATTATAAACCATATTTTGTACTTATCTAAACTAGTTCGACCCCCTATCGAAAGGTAATGCCCCCCCCCCCGCTTAATGGTGTCTAGATACGGGCCGGTCATGAACCGTTGTAAAAATGTTAGTTTTGGCGCGAAAATGTCTCGCTTGACCCTCGCGCGAAAACCAAATAACGATACGTCGAAGTCTGACATGCCAATTTATAGGTGAGTAAAATATCCATGAAATATGAAAATACCAGAAAAATGACATTTAGACACGAGAGAGAGGGAGAGAGAAATGGGGTTTAACGTCCACCCGACACAAACCAGGTCATATGGTTAAATTTTATTTCCATAATTCGCTTCCGCGTAGGGGTCTTTAGACGTTGGAGGAAACCGGAAGACCCCGAAAAACCCCACGAGGATGTACAGGCGACCCTACTCCTTGTCACGTACAACCAGGAATCGAAACCATGCCAATTGACTATATGATACAGCGCGCACGTGTTAACCATTCAGTCACCCCCCTATCTTATAAAAGAAGACACGTAAATATTGAGGAATATCAATGACACGAATTTGAAGCCGGTTGGTGATCTAATTAGTCAAACTGTCGAGGTACACTCGTTACTATACAAACTATTCTTAACATAACATTAGAAATATTTGCAGTTGACGAATATTAAAGAGAGTGGAAGCTTATCGAAAACCTTTCCTACAGCTGCCGTTGACACAAATTTTATCCTCTGGTTAAAGTTTGGAAACCAAAACCCTGGACTGGAAATACATTCGGTGACGTTTAGTTCAGATAATGACGGGTGGCGAAGGAACCCACATTTTCCAAACGCTTTTTTTGGACGATGACTGTAGCCTACTCATCTATTTAATTCATTACTTGACGGCCTATCTAAGATTCACCACCTGAGTTTTCAAACGGTGGTAATTACTGCCAGCGATAAATGCTACCCCGTCTCCTCGCTATATGTATATTCTAGATAGAACATCAATTTCAAAAATTTTCTCTAGGGCTAGCCCCCCCCCCCCAATCCTACAATTTAAAGTCTGCCCACCAACTTAAAATATAATTCTCGCGCCACCGATCTGATATCGCCTGCCTCCGTACTACAGATATATTATAATTAGGGGCGGGACGATTGTACGATAGGAAAACAATTTTCAATAGTTTCTCAAGGCCCGGGGGAGACCCCATCACCCATCCCGCCATTCTAGAATTTAAAGTCTGCCAGCCCACTCAAAATATAATTTCCACCCCAATGATATCGACATCTTTATGATGTTTTATATAAATATCTACCTTGAGTCTGAGGGTTAACAACGGTGTACGACTTGTCCACGGTGTATCCGTCTGGTGACTCAGCTTTATTCAATGTAGCCAAGATGTCATCTTTAACCATATTTTGCGTCTGTCGACTTTGATCTTCTTTTTCAAAAATTAGATTAAAACTTGTAATGATGCTTCCTTCCCTGGAATGTACACATAACATTGTTTTATTAACTTTACCATATTCTTCAGAACTAATTTAAAGATACATTAGTTGGCCCTTCGTGTTATAATAGTTCGAAAATAGATAATGTAAAATGAATAATTAAAAATGTCATTCAAATTACTCTATTGTGAGCAAAGATATTAGCCTTAGAAGGTTTGACAAGACGTGTGCGATAATTGCATTTACTGTTCTGGTTGTCGAAGCTATGTCTCGCTCCTCCATTTTTAAATTAATCAAGAACCTGTTCTAATCTATTTAAAATCGGAGAAATCCTATGCCACCGAGAGTTGATTATGGCCTGGATAAGTTAAACAATGCTTAATTAATAATTTAGATAACATGTCAGGCTTAAAGAAAGACTTACAATAGGCAGATTTAGCTCTTGCATAATGTATGTTTAAGCAACATATCAGATTAATTAAATTCGACCTAAATGGAATAGAACAGGAAAGTAAGCTTTCCGTATAATTATTGACCACTGTAAATATCGTATTTGACAAACATGATAAAAAACACAAAAACAAAACGAAATTTGTATAGTGGGGTGCCCAGGCACTCAGTCATTTCAAATTGATGCAACAGTTTTGTTTTCAGTGCCAAATTGAAGGTAAGTCTATGGAACAATTCTGGTTCGAGTGTCAAGCCGTCAGATAAAAATTAACAAAATGGCCGCCAAAATTCAAGATGGCTGCCAATATCTAGCTTTTATTCGCATTACGCCTCATCACTTTTGTACTATTGAACCTAGAATGATGATTTTTGTCTCTATACCTAGATTTGTATGTATGCGTAATCCAACAAAAATAACAAAATGGCGACCAAAATCTAAAATGGCCACTAAAATCCAAGATGGCTGCCAATTTTTAGTCTTTTTTCGCATTATGCCTCATAACTTTTGTACAATTAAACCTAGAATGATAATTTTGGTCTCTAGGCTATACTTAGGTTTTTATGTATGAGCAATCCAACAAAAATAAAATAAACATGATTGGAGCATATTATTATCTTATATTATGTTGAGTCCTACTTCCATATTTGCCTGAAAAAATCCTAAAATAGTACATTCAACAGCGAGCAAGAGAGAGAGAGAAACGGGTTTTAACGTCCACTCGACACAAACTAGGTCATTTCGGGACTAACACGTGGTTCAATTTTATATCAACCACTCGCTTTCGCGTAGGCGTCTTTGACAGTTGGGGGAAACCGGAGAACCCCGAGAAAACCCACGAGGTTAAAAAGGGGATCCTACTCCTTGTCACGAACTCAATGTCAGACCATATGGCATAACGCGCACGCACTAACCATTCGGCCATCCAGCCCATGCACTGAAGTGTGTACTTCAACTTTGTCGTCACGCATTTGCACCGCGAGCAGGTAATAGGGCAAGGGTACTTCACATCCAGGTTGAACACGTCCTTGGGAATGGGCAGCGTGGTCCAAATGGTAAGCTGCTTGCCGTCTTTTTCCTTCCACCCATAGAAGACACTCATTTTGAGGTGTTGATCCAAACAGTCTCTTATATAGTTGGGGGAATTCACCTCACGCCTCTAGTCTTCTGTGAGAACAACCTCAATCGGACGAGGTCAACAGCCTACAGACATAGTCTGCCATTTCTTTGAATCTTAGCGATGTTTGGATTGTCGACAATAGTTGAAAATGTATCCATAAAGGATGACACTGCGTGCATCAACCTGCAATAGGAGCGCTTACCCTTGAACTTGAAGGAAGAAATTCTATCTGATCCAGTCCAAGCGCGGAAAGGGAACATAGCCTTGCACGTTGTCGTGCCCAGATGTGGCGATAGTGTTCAGGGAGATCATTTTGGTTGTCTTTCCCGCTTTGTGGCCGGATTCAGAGCCTTATTAATGTAATGGAAATTACTCAGAAGGATTACGAGAAGATCGGTGTATCTAGTGTACACCGTTCTAAGATAGGGAGCGTGTAGGATATGTACTAAGGCACGCATGTCAGCTACCACGTGGTTGTATTGATCCATTAGTGGACTGTTTCCAACATGGTGGACTTGATCAACTGCAGTGATGTAGACATTCTGTTCATCTGCTAACTTTTTTGACAGGAGTAGTATGTGCACCATGTAACTTGCGCGTAGGCGTCTTTGGAAGTGGGAGGAAACCGGAGAACCCCGAGAAAACCCACGAGGCTGAAAAGGCGACCCTACTCCTTGTCACGAACAACCGGGGAATCGAAACCACGCTAGCTGACTCAATGTCAGATCCTATGACATAACGCCAACGCACTAACCATTCGGCCATCCAGCCCCCTAATATTCAATAAGAAAATGGCTAACAAATAAACCAAAGCCCCTATATACATGTTAGTATTTGAAATTGTTCTATTCCAGTTACTTCTCGCATGTGCACTCGCACTGAAGTGTGTACTTCAACTTTGCCGTCCTTTTCTTCCACCCATAGAAGACACTCATTTTGAGGTGTTGATCCAAACAGTCTCTTATATAGTTTGGGGGATTCACCACACGCCCCTAGTCTTCTGTGAGAACAACCTCAATTGGACGAGGTCAACAGCCTACAGACATAGTCTGCCATTTCTTTGAATCTTAGCGATGTTTGGAATGTCGACAATAGTTGAAAATGTATCCATAAAGGATGGCACTGCGTGCATCAACCTGCAACAGGAGCGCTTATCCTTGAACTTGAAGGAAGAAATTCTATCTGATCCAGTCCAAGCGCGGAAAAGGAACATAGCCTTGCACGTTGTCGTGCCCAGGTGTGGCGATAGTGTTCAAGGAGATCATTTTGGTTGTCTTTCCTGCTTTGTGGCCGGATACAGAGCCTTATTAATGTGATTAAAATTACTCAGAAGGATTACGAAAAGATCGGTGTATCTAGTGTACACCATTCTAAGATGGGGATATGTAGGATATGTACTAAGGCAAGCATGTCAGCTACCACGTGGTTGTATTGATCCATTAGTGGACTGTTTCCAACATGGTGGACTTTATCAACTGCAGTGATGTAGACATTCTGTTCATCTGCTAACTTTTTTGACAGGAATAGTATGTGTACCATGTAACTGGAGAACAGTTCCTTCTTGGTACAAGAAGTGGCTGACCTTGACAGCCTTCTGAATCGAGCCTACGACGACAGTGGCACCGAGGTGTTTTTTTAGGATGGGGGTTGTGAAAGCTTCCCAGCAGAGTCCAACGTTCAAATTCTGGCTACTCGTACCGACAGAACGTTTGTCTAATCATCCCGGCACATCGGGAGGACAATTTTTGTCGATGAAGAGCTATTTGTGACAGATGTTTACGACTTCATAATTATTGACTGGACATTGGTACGACTGTCCAAGAGAAAACCTGACCAAGTATTCGCAACGACTTGAAGCTACAACGCTTATATGGTACTGCCAAAATACCAGGAAATTGGCAGCATCTTCTGGCGAACGTTGATAACAAGAAGTAACTGTTCTCATTTTGTCCAAAGAAGAGCATTTATCAGATGACAAGAGTGTCTACATCACTGCAGATTTTCACATTCACCATGTTGGAAACAGTCCAACAATGGGTCAATGCAACCACTTGGGATGGTGTATACTGGAGACACAGAGCTTGTCGTAATTTCCATCGCATTAAGGCTCTGAATCCGGCCGCAGAAATCTGAACCCTAACCCAACCCAAGCGGGAAAAGAAATCCAAAATGATCTCCTTGAACACTTATCGCCACAAACCTAGGCATGGCAATGTGCAAAGTCATGGCCTTTTCCACGCATTCACTGGATCAGACAGTACTAAGGTGAAGGGTAAGTGATCCTGTTGCACGTTGAAGCATGAAGTGTCATCCCTTATGGAGCAATTTGGAACTATTGTCGACAACGCATTCCACACATCGCCAATATTGAAAGAAGTGACAATAACCTTTGTCTGTAGACTGTACTCAAATGAATTAAACGAGGACAATGTTGTTGACCTCGTCCGATTGGGGTTGACTAGGGGCGTGGAGTGAATTCCTTCCAACTAGTGACGCGTTGGATCAACACCTCAAAAGGAGTTTCTTCGAGGTGTGCATCACCCACCATGTCCATGATACCTGACAACAACCCAACTAACCATTGGTGGACGGAAGAGAACGGCAAGCTGCTACCCTTTTATACCGCACCAACATGTGCATAGGGGAATTTGTTAATTTGTTAGTCATTTTCTTAATGAATGTATTGTTCAAGAATTTTTTTTTCAGGCAAGATATGCCCCAATCATGTTTATTTTATTCGTGTTTTATTACTCATACATACAAACCTGGGTATAGAGACCAAAATCACCATTCTAGGTTCAATAGTAAAAAAGTTATGAAGCGTAATGCGAAAAAAAGCCGGAGACTGGCAGCCATCTTGGATTTTGGCGGCCATTATGTTATTTTTGTTGGATAACTCATACATACAAACCTAGGTATAGAGACAAAAATCATCATTCTTGGTTCAAATGTACAAAAGTTATGAGGCGCAATGCGTAAAAAAGCTGGAAATTGGCAGCCATCTGGGATTTTGGCAGCCATTTTGTTAATTTTTATCTGACGGCTTGACACTCGGACTAAAATTGTTGCATAAACCCTTACCTTCAAATTGGCACTGAAAACAAAACTTTTGAACTGAAAATTAAAATATACCCATGCACGGCCCCCACTAGTATACATTAGCAGGGAATAAGAGAGGAATGTATATATAGCCTCCCAAACAGTAAACGTACCAGCAATCTAATTAAATTACAGTTCATTTTGCTTTTTATACTTTCGATGGCCCACACTACATGTAGATCTAACAAGTTATAGTAGGAGTTCACGTCCTATGACGTCAGATACCAAGCAAGCGACAGTTGACCAGATAACGCCAGATTAACCAATTAGCGACCGCCATTTTTTTCTATCGCTGCTAATGTCTACCCACAGTTCCGCGCAAAAAAGGTCAAAAACTCGATTTGACAGACCATTTGATTGGCTGACTCCCCATTTCAAGCAGAACACAGGTGAAATAACAACTTTTTCAGATCCACGTGTAGTAAAGACAAGTAAAAACGAAACAGATTGTCCCACCTGACGAGGTAAGAGAAATTCGTCATCTCTCATAATCTTACTTCTCGATCCTGTATTTAACATACATTATATTATAAATAACATGTATATACAACCCTTATCCTAGGCCCTATTGTTCGTTATATCTACATGTATAATGAGAATTAAAATGTAATATTTACCTAAATCCTGTAACAGTAGCACTCTTAAAATCACTGTTATTCATAAAATTATCAGTCATCTAAAATAAAAATTCTTTGTTTATAAAATCTTTGTGTTTTTTAATTTTAATTCATCACTAAATGCCTTATAAACAATTTATAAAATCTTGTTAAAAGAAACCTATATCAACCCATAAAAGGGTTTTTTTCTGAAGAAATTGGTTAAAGTACATGAAATGAACCGAGGCTTAACGTCCTACTGTTTAAGGACTAAGAGTTCTGTCTCATGGTTTGGATTATTCGTACTTGTTTTTTTTATTTTATCTCATTCCAGACACCTCAACCTTGTGTAGATTTTCATTTGAAGAGGTTGTAGACATTTGTAATGGTTTTTTTTTTGCAATGGGTGGATATAGCAACAAAGAGCTTTGGTCCACCGTGACAAATTTACGTATAGCTGGCTATACTAAACAAAGATTGCTAGAGTTACCATCAATAAATATGCTCACCCAGTCAGTCATGACTTTCGCTAGAGTCTTATATTCATCACTGTTTGTATCTAAATAAGCAGGAAGAAAATCTTGAGTCAGTTTAACCTCAGCAACCAATGGTACTTCAACCCTCACAGCTGGAAATAACGTAACAAAAAATAAATGAAGATGTTTAGTTACTAGTGATGGTCCGATATGGCACCTGAAGGTTTTACCGATATCAGATATTGACAGCCAAACATATCGGCCGATACGGATAATTACTGCTAGTGGTGGATATTAAAGTATTACGCATTGAAATACATCAAATGTGATGATAAGGGGCGGATCCAATAATTTTTGCAGGAGGGGGTTTGCCAGGCTCCTGTTAAAGGGACAATCCCGAATTAAACAGAAGCTCAAAAATAAAAGTCTGAGAATATATGGTCCTGCGTTACGACTGTTGGTCGTAGGCCTACCACTATATATGATCACTAATAGCTATATACACACAAAGGGCGATAGGTTATGTCTGTCTGTTTGGTGTTTAACGTCTGCTTCCACTTAAGTGATATCGCAGATATCGCAGACAAAGGCGATTGGTTATACGTAATCAAGTTATTTATAGCCAATCAGTTACATTAACTGTTTAAGTTACATTGAAAACAGACCAAGTTATACGACCACGTTAATAGGCTCGCTTTCAGTAAATGAAAGTAAAACTTACATGGTGTCGTAGATTGAATAGCACATGCTCGAATACAGATTTTCTGAGAAGACACAACGGGAGTTGTGGCATGTTTGCCGAAGGTTCCGTCGTTGTTATAGCTGCCACCCATAGCATAAAACATATATCCACACTGTGTATCTGTAAATTGGAAATCTTGAGCATCTCCAGTATCACGTTTTCTTGTAAAACTAATAGTTGTTACACCATTTGTAACATCACCAGATACATCAGTTATATCATTGTTGGTATCTTGAACTGGTGGACTTCTTGAAGTCATCCATCTGTAAAATATAATATATATTGTATAATATGATGATAATTATCGTATCAGTAACACCAGTTATACTATTCTTAGTATCTTCAACCGGTAGAGAGAGAAAGAGAGAGAGAGAGAGAGAGGGGGGGGGAGATGTGAGGTTTAACATCCACTCGACACAAACTAGGTTATTTGGTTTGATTTTATTTCAATAATTCGCTTGTGCGCAGGGGTCTTTAGCTGTGGGAGGACCCGGAGAAAACCCACGATGTTGGAAAGACGACCCTACTCCTTGCCACGTACAACTGGGGATTCGAAACCGCGGCAGTTGACTCCATGACAGGCTTTATGATACAGCGCGCATGAGTCATCTATATACCTATAATGATATAATCAGGTAATAGTGGTGATATTAGTGTTCTGTCACATGTTTACGTCATTTCCGTGTATTAAAGATACAATTTGAAAAATCAGATGCAGACCGGGCAGTTCTCACTATAAAAGTTTTATTTTAAAAAATAGATAATGTAAAGGAAATATGCGGAAAATGTCGGTCAAATTGCTTCACTCGATTATCATTACTAAAATCGGCACGATAGAAAAACATAGTCTGGGTTATACATTGCGTTGAGCAGCAAATCAGATTCAAATCCCCGCAAAATTCTGATACATTAAATGACATCGAGAGTTGATTATGGTCTTTCCGTGTTAAAAATTAATAGTTTAGATAACATTTCGGGCCAAAATAAAGTCCTGCAATAGGGCGATAAGCTTTTGCATAATGTATGTTTAATAAAAAGATATACGGTAACCATTTACCTGTCCGTTACAGTAACCTGACCATTATCAATCCAGCCAACAACAGCATCAGAATTAGCCTGAAATTAGGAATTGTGCTTATACAATGTCGTGACACAAACAGCCGAGCTTATGCAATTTCCTGACATAAAGTACTGACTCAAACGACCAGGCTTAAGCCAGGCTGACACTTGCACGACTTTTGGCCACGATTTTATCGTGGCACGTCGTGCCATTTTTGGTCACGAACTGGGAGGCTCCCGCACTGTTCACGACTAGTTCATGCATAGTTCACGACTAGTTCACGCATAGTTTACGACGAGTTCACGAATGCGTGCCCATCAGTGTCAACATTGACACGAACTGGCCCGACGAATTCACGCATAGTTTGCGCATTGTTTACACACTTTCCGCATTGGCCCGCGAGTTTGCGCAATTTGGACGGTGTCGTGCCGACTTGGACACGCCATATTCGTGAACTAGTCGTGAACTATTCGTGACAGTCGTGGCATGCCGTGCACTGCCACGCACTGGCACGCATCCTCCCGCATCGTCCCGACGAGTTCCCGAACAGTTTGCGCATAGTTCACGACCCGTTTGCTGATTTTGTCGTGACAAAAATTTTGAACATTTTAAAATTCTCGTCCAGACATGGCACGCAGTCACGACGGGTTAACGCACACTTCACGCCAGTCTACGCCTAGTTTGCTCACTGGCACGACTCGAGTCGTGCCAATGCGTGCCACGGAATCGTGCAAGTGTCAGCCTTGCTTTATACAATGTTCTGACACAAGCTATTTGAATATACACCACGTATACAAAGTTTTATACAGTCGTTATTACAATACAGATCCTATTTTATTTCGTTTTTTATAGTTCAAAATTTCGTTTTACTCGTCTTAACACTAGGATCTGGAAGAGTTGTTATGTAACAGACGTTCTAGTTGATGTGATGAATTAGTGAATGAAACGGTCTGTTACGGCGAGTTCATTGCGTGTTCAGCACGGAACTGTGGGTCAATTACCTGAAACTTTAACGTTGATTGATTAATCAATTTCTGACGTCATAGAGTATGTGCCCTGATGCGAACTCCCAATACAACTGGTCAGATCTTCAAGTAGTAGAGGCCATCGAAACAAAATATAGATCTGTATTTTATTCAGATTGAAATGCTACAATATTTATATTCAACCTCGCATCATATGTTTTGTATTACTCTTGATTCAGAATGATACAATATTTATATATAAGTAAACCTACCATCAATGTGTCAGCAGAAAAACCAAGAGCAATCCAATTTTTTTCGCCGTTTAATCTAGCTTTTATGGTAAATTTAATGGAATCAGTTGCAGCGTCAAACACCCAGGTAGCTTCTTGATCACAAGCGTTACATGTTAATGGCCAAACCCCGTTACATGATTTACCTACAAATACAAATACAGATACAATGTTACAACATATTAACACAATGTTACAGCATATAAATAAAAGATACAATGTTACATGATTAACATATTAATACAAATACATATACAATGTTACAACATATAAAAACATTGTTACAACATATAAATACCAGATACAATGTTACAACATGTTACATGATTTACCTATTAGCAGGGGCCGCGGAGCGGGTCCGATTTCGGGGGGGCTACTGACCATACCCCCCCCCCCCCATAACCTTTTTTCGCTTTTTTGAGCTTTTGGCGACATTTTATTTTCACTATTAGAAATTATTGCCGGGGCTAAAGCCCCCTAGCCCCCCCCCCCGGCTCCGCGGCCCCTGCCTATTAGCACGATACATATACAATGTTACAATACATAAACATAGTGTTACACCATATAGATACAATGTTTCAACATACAGTTACAGTGTTACACCATTGGATACAATGTTACAACATACAGTTACAGTGTTACAACATAAATAGATATAATGCAACAATATAGGCTAACGCCATCTTAGTAAGTAACTTTTCTTCCTAATATGGATCAGTCAATACTATTATATAATTGCGTTTTTTTAAATATATATAAACATCCAACCTGGTAAATCAGCTTACCGTTTGTTGTTTCTGGTTCAGGATGTGGTTCACCTGTAGGTTCGGGATGTGGTTCACCTGTAGGTTCAGGATGTGGTTCACCTGTAGGTTCAGGATGTGGTTCACCTGTAGGTTCAGGATGTGGTTCACCTGTAGGTTCAGGATGTGGTTCACCTGTGGGTTCAGGGTGTGGTTCACCTGTAGGTTCAGGATGTGGTTCACCTGTAGGCTCGGGTATTGTTGCTGAAAAAAAATTGCGTCTTTGATCGTAATTCACAATTTGTTGAAATGTTGTTAAATATAAAGCGTGTCTTTACCTTTCAATGATAAATGTTTACTATAGCTGACACACTACAGTTTGTTACTGTCTGAAAAATAGATTTAGTTAGTTATTTCGAGTATTTCCATAGCTAAGACACACACAAAAGCACCAGCGTTTCTGTTTGGAGGTCGTCATCAAATGGTCTTGAGATTTTTACAATGAAATGCAAAGCCACGTTACAAGACCACGTTGATGAATGTAAATGGATGTAAACGTACTTGGTGCGCATGATCGAATACAGATCTTTGCTGCAGATATTACCGGCGTCGTGACATGTTTGCCGAAGGTACCGTCAGTGTTATAGGTGCCACCCATAGCATAAAACATATATCCACACTGTGTATCTGTAAATTGGAAATCTTGAGCATCTCCAGTATCACGTTTTCTTGTAAAACTGATAGTTGTTACACCATTTGCAAGACCCCCAGATACATCAGTTATATCATTGTTGGTATCTTGAGCTGGTAGACTTCTTGAAGTCATCCATCTATAAAATATAATATATAATATGAACATGTACCGTATATGAAAGCTGACAGTACAGTGTGTAGCAATACTATGACATGAGGAAGGCGTGGGTCCCTTGCTGCATGAAAATCATGTTTGGGAAATCAGACATTGTTCACTGTGTGCATTTCACAATAGGGCGTCGACAACTCACTACAGCAACCGCCAGTGCAGAATTCATCATGATTTTAGGGGTTTGAATAAGGCACTACGCCAGGAATGGAACGGGATTAGACAGGCTCGGATACAACGTCTTATTCAGTGAAAGAGGAACAGCTTATACTTGGTGGAGGCTACACCAGCTATTGACAACTAGGATTTCTTTAGATCTGTAGCAGCCACAGTGGCCTGTCTCTATTTTTGAAGTCAACAGAATGGCATTAAATCCCATACTTAAACTTCAGTACTTGTCTTTCTTTGCTGGTTCATGGTTTCTTCGAGGCAGTTCAGGAAAAGCAAATACCTCCCAGAACGTATACCTAACATATCTGATCAAACACTCGGCGCTGTGAAACTTATATAATTACTGAATCTGATACACATCATTATAGTATAATATATTATGGCCAGTCATCCATCTATTATATAATATAAATCTATGAAATGAAATGGAGTTTAGCGTCCTGCTGTTCTGCTCCGAACTGGGCTAATGAAGACGTGCATACGCCATACGGTGTCCTTGAGAGAAATTTTGTCCGGACAGCGGCACTACGGCCTACTCTTATATCGAATTCCAACTGCCAAGGGATATTTTACGTGCATGCCAATGTGTACACGGGACCTCGGTTTTTCGTGCCATCACTGACAAGGGGGAATCTTAAACTTCAGTACTTGTCTTTCTTTGCTGGTTCATGGTTTCTTCGAGGCAGTTCAGGAAAAGCAAATACCTCCCAGAACGTATACCTAACATATCTGATCAAACACTCGGCGCTGTGAAACTTATATAATTACTGAATCTGATACACATCATTATAGTATAATATATTATGGCCAGTCATCCATCTATTATATAATATAAATCTATGAAATGAAATGGAGTTTAGCGTCCTGCTGTTCTGCTCCGAACTGGGCTAATGAAGACGTGCATACGCCATACGGTGTCCTTGAGAGAAATTTTGTCCGGACAGCGGCACTACGGCCTACTCTTATATCGAATTCCAACTGCCAAGGGATATTTTACGTGCATGCCAATGTGTACACGGGACCTCGGTTTTTCGTGCCATCACTGACAAGGGGGAATCACGCCGGAAAATCTGGATGAACTTTCTCGGTCAATGCAGGTATCGAACACCCGACCGCAAGACTAGCGACCCAGCGTTTTACCCACTTAGGTACCGTTACCCAATATATTTATGAAATCAGTAACATAATACACATTATCTTGAGGGACGGGTAAAATGGCTGAATGGACAACATCCAGTGGCCACAATAATAAGGCGGGTGGGGGGCAAATTAGTTCGAAGTAATAATCTGTTTCACAAGGGGGGGGGGGTAACATTTTCACCATATCATAAGGTCACCAGGCCAGGTGTATGTGCGGGAGAATATACCCCCCCCCCTTTTTCACAGCCCATGCAAGAGCCTCAGTGAAATTTTTTTAAGCCATGGCCCACATGTAAGCTTAATACGATCTGAATTCTAGCAATGCTCAGTTATACTATCAGTTTCGGCGAACGTGAACATCATTCCCACATTTTTCAAAAGAGGTAAAGAGAAAAAGTCATAACATTTACCTGTCAGTTACAGTAACCTGCCCATTGTCAATCCAGGCAACAACAGCATCAGAATTAGGCTTTAAAAAAATAATACGGGCAAATTAAATTGTGACAGGGGTTGTTGTGAAAATTGCCAAGAACAAACACAGTATCGTGCTTATGGAAAAACTAAAGACGAGAGATAGAAATTGATCAATATTTGATCTGAAACTTTCGCACAACTTACTCGTTTTTAAGCATTTGCATTGCTCACTTAAATGATCTTTGCATGTATTAAGTTTGATTTAAAATGTTATAATTGTATTTAAAAGAGCTAAATCGCTAATATTTGGGACCTAGAAATTGACACACATGGGTTGCATCGCATGATATAATAATGTAATATGAATATATATAAACTGATTTACATTCAATCGTTTCGTTTTATTAGATATCAGATGCCCATCTTCTCCTGGTAAGATCAGAGCATCACAGTCGATTGTTAAACTCACAAATAATTCGTGTTTTCAGTGTCAAAGATTGTGGGTGATACTGAGCTAGAGATTTAGCTACTTTAAGTTGCCATCCCGTGAGATATGTTGTATTAGCCGTAATTCCGATTGCTACTGTATAGTATGTATATTTTAACCGGATATTTACATTACCATTGACTTACAATGTTACAAAGCTAGTTTAATCTCTTTACATTAATGTTTTCTATTACCATTGATTCAGGGTGCTACAGTATTTATATATAAGTAAACCTACCATCAATGTGTCAGCAGAAAAACCAAGAGCAATCCATTTTTTCGCTCCGTTTAATCTAGCTTTTATGGTAAATTTAATGGAATCAGTTGCAGCATCAAAAACCCAAGTAGCTTCTAGATCACAACCGATACATGTTGATGGCCAACGACCGTTACATGTTGTTGATTTAGCAGGCTTTTCTGTTAAAACAATGCAATATAATATAATTCACAATAATTCACAATAATCACTGTTATAGAAATGGTACAACCATTGCTTGTTTTGAGCAATAAATAATAATTTAATTAGGATACAAATCTTTCTAGAAGCTTCTAGATTACAACCGTCACACGTTAATGGTCAGCGACCGTTACATGATGTAGATAGATCTTCATCCGCTGTTTAAAATAAGACACTATATTCTCCTTATTCATTACAGAACATGGAAATACTTAGACAACATACTCGACTCTACATGTATTTAAAACGTTATCTCAAGATAATCTACGCAAATGAATTAACATGTTTATGTTGTCTGATACAACGTTTAAATTGTAAGTATAGTGAACATCTTTATGGGATCTGTTAATAATTCTCCGCAAATACTGAAAATCAAATTTACTCAGAAAAACTAGATAACAGCCTCTTTAGCCAAATATATTTTCTTAAATATATATTTACCAAGGAAGTTGATAGTCTGTACACCTCTCTGTGGTGCATGACCATGATACAGCAAATGATCATTTTGATAAAAACCAGGTTGATCTCCAGATGTTGGACGGTGGATATAGTTAGTCTCATCTTGTCCTTTAGCCCAAATAACATGCATAAGAGCATCTTCTATTGTGTGATCTGCTCTTTCAGTGGCTGAAAGTAGAATAGTAATTCCAATAATGAAAAGCCCAAAGTCCATCCATTACCTACCGAATAAATATATAATCACTTCATGCAATATCAATTATTAATTAAATATAACTATCAAATTAAAATGCTTAAAGGGAAATTGTTTCAAATTAATTGCTTTATTAAACCATGTGTTCAATCTAAAGTACCCAATAATAATTGTTCATTAACCGTTTAAATATTAAAAACATCTTTATTACCAACGAGTCTTCTTCTAAATACAATGGTTGTTTCTCCATTTTCCTCAAAACCAATTGCAGCTGTTAGACTCTCGGTGAGGCCAAATTCAACATCCCGCTTAGGAGTGGAACGATCTCTGGTGTAGTAATCTCCAACTCGACTCAGTTGACCATTGGCTGATCCAATGATAATATCTGTACAATCCATTGGATGCCCTACGTTACCTGTAAATAGTTGTACTGTGTAACATTCAAATTTAAGCAAAATCGTAAGTTACGTCTCTCAATATTAAACGTTCAAGGTATATAGATCACAGTGTATATAATAACCCACCTCCTGTTGTATCACTGTTTCCACGGAAAGCTCCTCCAGCTGAATATCCTGGTAGGAGTACTGTTGCAGGACAACCTCCACCACCGCTTTCAGGTTCCCCTGACTTGTTAAATTCATATTTATATATTTTTTATTTACCTCCAGTTGTATCACTTGTTCCACGGAATTGTCCGCCAGCTGAATATCCTGGAACTGGTACTGTTGCAGGACAACCTCCAGTCGTACCTTCGGGTTCCCCTTCAGGTTCTCCAGTGGGTTCAGGTTCCCCGTGCGTTTCAGGTTCTCCAGTAGGTTCAGGTTCCCCGTGCGTTTCAGGTTCTCCAGTAGGTTCAGGTTTTCCGTGCGTTTCAGGTTCTCCAGTAGGTTCAGGTTCTCCATGCGTTTCGGGTTCTCCAGTGGGTTCAGGTTCTCCGTTAGTTTCAGGTCCGGGTTCAGGAGCTGAAAACCATGACAACATTACCAGTTTTAATATATCATTATGTAATACAGTATAAATACAGTATAAACCTTGACAACATTACCAGTTTTAATATATCACTGTGTTATACAATATAAAACAATAACAACATCATCGGTTTTAATATTATACTGTATAAAACCATGACAAGACTATGAGTTTTAATATATCACTATGTTATACAGTATAAAACCATGACAAGACAATGAGTTTTAATATATCACTATGTTATACAGTATAAAGCCATGACAAGACTTTGAGTTTTAATATATCACTATGTTATACAGTATAAAGCCATGACAAGACTGTGAGTTTTAATATATCACTATGTTATACAGTATAAAACCTCGACATGGTTCTGCAGTTTGTTCTGTATGTTCCGGTTTAGAAAATGAAATTTCTTACAGTATTACCATGATTTATTCAAATTTTATTACTGTCTTTCGTCCATTCGAAGGCGCAAAAGTCCGACCAGCTGAGTCTAATAAAAAGAATCATTTATGCCTTCTTTAGTTTAAATCTGACCTACATCGTGTTGACAAGCTATATATTTAGAATGCGGAAAATCAACATAGTTCATCCTCGCCGATCCTAGTGCTTCAAAGTTTCATATCAATTGGGTTCCTCCTCTAGTTGGAAATTATAGGGCTCATTCTCTCACAGACCCAATGAATCACATCAAATTTCCGTTAAAACAGTATACTATTCACAAGGTTAACTAAAAGGTAGGAGTGGGGAAATCCGGAACAGATAGCCTTTGAACTCTGGAAATCAATATCATGGCGTTTACGTCCAAACTGAAATGTGCGCATATAAATATTTACCTGTGCAAGCCTTGATACATATTTTATTGGAAGATATCTTAGGTGTCTTTGAATGTTGCCAAATAGCTTTACTAGCAGGATTATAAGCGCCCCCTGTAGCATAGAAGAAGTAGAAGCAATTTGAATCTGAAAATTGCTTGTCGTTTGCGTCCCCTGTATTTCTAGCTCTCGTAAACTCGATCTTAGTAACACCATTAATAAGGCTTCCTGAAACATCTTCTACGTTCTGAACTGTGTCCATTTGGTAGTAATAACCGGGTAACATCCTGACAAAAGACAAAGAAAAATCACAGACTGTTTAGTTGTTTTACTTTATCATATATACGTTGATTTGATGTGGGCAAAATTTTTTTGATTTAGCATAGCCGACAAGTCCACAAACTATTTGATATACATGGCTATATTTTGAACCCCTGAGAGAAATGTACTTACAAATCTATGACTGTAACGTTTCCGCCGTATACCCAACCAACTATAGCATCTGAATTGCTCTGTGAATTACAAAATATATTATTTATACTTTACTTCTCCTCCAAAAAAACAGATAGATCTAATAATCGAATCGGTGAAGTGGTCACCATGGGATAGTGGGGGTGGGATGTGTGCGGTGTCATATGGTTCGGCGGTTCATGCGTCAGCTAGAGATCCCCCACCCCCCATCCCGGCCCCGTGAAGCGTCATTACAAAATCATACCCTCCTTGCTGCGTACGGGCAATGGCTTTTATTTAGTTTAAATACTACACTCTTGCTACAAGTATGTTTTATCATTTAGCGTCTCTCCGCCATCCATCAAGTCGCAACTTCAGTCACATTAAAGGAGAGGTCGCAGAGATATTTCGGTTAATAAAACAGATTAACTCTGCGTTAAAAGCTGATCGAACCGCTCTATTCGTGTCCCAAACAAAGTATCTGTATTTCTACAAATCAAGAAAAGTTGTGGAATTCATCTTGAACCTGCATAAACGGTTTTAACTCAAGACACGGGTACAGTGGTAACTTTCCTATTTTCTTTTTGTGTTGTTTTTCTTTTTGTTTATCAGTGAGTAATGAATTTCTGCAGGTTATTGCTGCGTTTTGTTTAAATTACATTATGGCAAAGTTTACAAATGAAATGAAATTAGCTTTAACGTGCTACTGTTCTGCTCCGACTGGGCTAATGAAGACAGAGCAGTTTACAAACGATATCGTATTGTCGATTGTATCTGGTCACACCAGAAAGGTTGGAGGAGAGCGCTCATACAAAGCATCAACTATCCAATACGGCATAAATGAAATGAAATGAAATGGGGTTTAACGTGCTACTGTTATGCACCTAACCTGGACTAATGGAAGACGGACATACGCCATACAGTGTGCTACGAGGGAAATTTTGTCCGAGCAGCGGCGCTACGGCCTATTCTTATATCGAATTCCAACTACCAAGGGATATTTTACGTGCACGCCAATGTGTACACGAGACCTTGGTTTTCGGTCCATTTGAACGACAAGAGCTGTCCTTGTCTGGCCCATCGTTCTGCATCACTGACAAGGGTAAGAATACGGCATAAACGTTACATTTACTTGTAAATAGAAAGCTTATTTGAATATTCTTCGGGTCATTTTATATGTAATAGCTTTAAAACATTTCATCATTATGTTGGGTATCAAAGACATACCATGGCTCTATCATCGGAGAAACCAATACCAATCCATTTAGCTTGTCCATTTAATGTAGCTTCAAGTGTAAAGGTAATTTTATCTGATGTAGGATTATAAACCCAACTTGATCTGTATTCACAACCGCTAGCTGTACAATTTTCAGACCATGATGCACTACATGGTGTATCTGAAATTTAAATAATATACTAAAGAAATAGGACATATTCTGGACAAGCTTTTTTGACCTACGATCAATTGTTATTAATCTACCCGAAAGGATTCTCAGTAAGTTTTAAAAAAACAAATATTCCACCAATAATGAAAGAAAGCATATGCTATGGTAGGATATGGACACTATACTGATTTAAAGGAGGTGTATCCATGCACCCCATTCTCTGTATCCGCACCTTGGACAGTTTTAAAGGGCCAGGGCATCATCCGTGTATGTCACTCTCTGTGGGCTATCCGCAACTGATACCAATTCAAAGGCAAAGTTGAACTTTAAAGCTACAAGTTTTTTGGGCAATTAATTTGGGAAATCGATCTGACACAAACAAAGTCAGCATACGATAGTACAGGAGTTAAATGAAAGTAGATAGTAGGTTTTGAACAGGAATTTTATTTGTAAAATTGAGTACACAGTTTATGAGATTGGATTACAACCCCTTGAAAACTACAATTTTATGGAGGTTAAATCTCTAATATGAATATTAGTCAAAAATAGTTACATTTCACGCAGTATTTCCCATATTTTGATGGGTTATTTTTAATCGGATTGATTCAAAGTCATTTTATATTCCTAATTACGTGTTAAATAGTCATCATGAGTACATTTTAGCGTAGATTAGGTTCTGGAAGCTTTCATATTTCCGAAAATAAAAAGGCGACTTTAAGTAAAGGCTCATAGCAACCAATGCCTCAAACGGTTTAGTACGGTGCAGTGGGGCCCAACAGAGACGCCATAGTTTAAAACGTTTGTTCTTAGTAACTTGTTTTTTCGGTCGAACCTTGATGTTCTAGCCTTTGAACAGTCCATAATACCTGGGCCCACCAATTGTGGGTAAATTGGACGGACTGTTAAACTAAATTGGTTGACTTATGGCCACTTGACGGTCCATACCAGTCATTATATAAACACAACTAGATGACATCGCGCCTGGTACGTTCGTGCATTTTTTATGCGCGAACTCTTAGTTTTTCTATTATTGGCACGCGCACGGGCACTATTTTTTTTTGTTTTGCATGTACCAAAATCTGGGATTTCGCGAGTAGGTACTTTTGAGGTATTAGGTCTGTTTAGCATAACACTTGCTACTGTACCGGTGTATCGCTAATTATAAACCGAATGTTTGAAGACCGTTCATATTTATTACGCACTTTTATTTCAGTACAGTGTTGATTCATGCTCAAATTGTTACTAAGCAAACCAACGGGATTATTTTCTCAACAGTGTATGAACTCATTTCATAGCGATAATATCCTTACACCGAGAGAAAGTATCTAGTCTCGGTGAATAGAACCATGGTTGCCTGGTAGAAAATTACTTTTGTATTTTTTGGAACGGTAAAAAAGTGTTTTTATAAGCAAACTAACCTGCCGCACATGACGAAGTCATTATACTTATAATAAAAAGGCCAGAACTCCTTTTGCAGCGGAAGCTTATCAGTGAGTAATAGGTCAAGCTTAAAACATATAGTACACGCATCGCGGTGGTTTGATGTTTTTTATCGTGGAATTCCGTGAATTACCGCGTGAATATCGAGTGACATGATACGACTGACAGAGCAGCCCGGAGTCGAACAATCGCCGCCCGAGCTGTCTTCGTCAGCTAGTTTCAAAATGGCGTACAACCAGTGCAAGTGGGAAAAGACGACAATAAATCAGAAATATGTTATTTATTATTGTCGGACTTATTACATCACTCCTGTCTAACAAATCATAAAGCTGTGGTGTTACGGTGGCGGCATAGTATTTCACCGTAACACCACATCCACTCTCACCATGCATAATACATCTAACTATCACTCCCTACACATTTCCCCTCGTTTACTTTCCCAAACGTCAACAACGCATCTCATGCATCCATTTCGCTGATTAACCCTTGTACCACGTCTACTGGATCTGTAAGTACAGCCGTTAGAGGTACAACCTTCAGACCATAATCCGCCACATGGTATGGCTAGAATTCTTAATGCAAATAATAGAGATACGTTGTCTTGAGAAATTCATTCATAAGGTTACAAATAAATATTCAGGAGTGTTGCATTTAATCGTATTACGGTTTAATGATACTTTTTTTTAAAAAGATATATTAAGTATTTAGTGTTTCTTACTTTCTGGTTCAGGTTTAGGTTCGCCTGTCGGTTCTGGTTCATGTTCTGGTTCGCTTGTAGGTTCTGGTTTATGCTCCGGCTCACCTGTCGGTTCTGGCTTATGCTCTGGTTCGCCTGTTGGTTCTGGTTCGCCCGTCGGTTCTGGTGTATGCTCCGGTTCGCCTGTCGGTTCTGGTTTATGCTCTGGTTCAGCTGTCGGTTCTGGCTTATGCTCTGGTTCGCCTGTCGGTTCTGGTGTATGCTCCGGTTCGCCTGTCGGTTCTGGCTTATGTTCTGGTTCGCCTGTTGGTTCTGGTTCATGTTCCGGTTCACCTGTCGCTTCTGGCTCTGGCTTATGCTCTGGTTCGCCTGTTGGTTCTGGTTCATGTTCTGGTTCACCTGTCGCTTCTGGTTCGGCACTACCATCTCCCTGGCTACTAGAAAGTCCAGGCATATTAGGGAAGAGTTGACATCCAGCTTGCAGGGCTATACAAAAAAGTCAACAATGTCATGTAAATTATATATAAATCCACTAATAACAAGATCACTGGATTATCTTAACGTACATTTCTATTATTTTAATCTCTTAAAAATTACATCATCAAAACACATCCACTCCTTGAGTTTGTTTTTTAAAAAAACAAAAAACAAAACATCTTAGCGTGATGTCATGGTGGCTCTTCACACTTCAGAGACAGTGTTGTGCTTTAATTCTTCATTACTTTTCGAGGTCTATTGTTTTTGTCGTATAGATAGAAAACGATCGTGACAATAACACTCTTGCTGGCTGGACAGGTCCAGAAAAAAATAGCCTTATTCTAACTACAAGTGTCCTATCTGTTGTGTAAATTGTCCATTACAACCTATCTTACTTGTCCAGAAGGTTCGAAAATATGTTTAAATCTAAGTTGCATTTGAAAGTGCTTACGTGAGGCTTTTCAAGCCATGTTACGGCATGTAGTTGAATTTTTCCAATTTTTAAAATTAGGTGTGTTAAGATGAAATTTGTATGATTTTTTAATTGAAATATTGTAAAATGGTACAAAGTGTTGACCAGAATAAAGATTGGAACATATTATACAGTTACAGCAAGAGTGGTATTTGGGCTTTAATTGTACACAGTTTTGACAATAATATTCCTCTAAACGATTTAGCTTAAAGAGCACATAAGACAACAACCCTAAACTTGGCGTACATTACGGCAAGTTAACATCAATCTGATTAAAATTATATCAGCTATCTTCACTCAAAGTCGCAAATATAGACCTTGGTCATATACTCACATCGTGGTCTCCAACCAATTGCAACCCAGGATTTAGTCGTAACTTTTAGAACCATTTCTATTTCAGATACAGTCTAAAAATGGAATAATATATAAATATTAATTACACGTTTACGTTTTTTAATCCCTAATCTATGATTAGTTACAAAACTAAAAAGAAGATGGACATACGCTATACAGTGTGCTTTGAGGGTAATTTTGCCCGGGCAGCGGCTCTATGACCTACTCTAATGCCAACTGCCAAGGGTTCTTTAAAGTGCACCCCAATATGTACACGGGATCCCGGTTTTTCGTCCCATCCGAACGACTATACGTGGTCCCTTGCCAGACCATCCGTCCTGCACCACTTACAAGAGTAGACCACGTCGGAAAACTTTATTCGTAATCAACACAGGGATTGAACAGAATCCCGGTTTTTCGTCCCATCCGAACGACTATACGTGGTCCCTTGCCAGACCATCCGTCCTGCACCACTTACAAGGGAGAACCACGTCGGAAAACTTTATTCGTAATCAACACAGGGATTGAACACGCGACATCCAGTTTAACGAACCAACTTCTTACTCACTGGGCCCCCAATATTACAATCCAGGGTTTCGTAACTTGAAAACATTACAAAACATTAAGTTGATTGTTATAACACATCATGTTGTATCTTTGATTCCTAAGTCTCAAACGATAATCGCACATGATCTGGAAGTATTCCTAAACTCAGCATTAACAATAAGTGAAGGGGAGGGGGGGCTGAATGGTTAGGGTGCGAGCGCTATATCATAAAGCCTGTCATTAAGTCAAATGGCGTGGTTTCGAATCCTCGGTTGTACGTGACAAGGAGTACAGTCGCCTGTCTAACCTCGTGGGTTTTCTCCGGGTTCTCCGGTTTCCCTGCACTTCTAAAGACCGCTACGCGCAAGCGGATTGTTGAAATAAAATTAAACCATATATAGTGCCGAAATGACCCCGTGTCTCTCTCTCCCCCTCTCTCTCTCTCTCAATACGTCAAAGATCCTTAACTGAGTTATGTTAGCCCGTAAAGAAGTTAATCCGTTAAAACGATATAGCAATCATTTACAAAAGGTTCATTATCTGGAGCGGAAACCTCGAGACATGTCATTTCGGTTATTTCTGTCGATTTTCGCGTCGAATTTATATTCCTAAACTCGCTTTTGTAAACGGGTATTCTGTGATATCTGGGGCTACTCCTTTAATTATGAAAAATAAAATATTTACAGGAATCTCTCTGTAGAATAATTTAAAACCTGGAGACATTTCTCTCTCTTTATATTGAGTGTAGTCTATCGTAGCATTTTCCAAGGTCGATTCTGTAAAATATATATGATGTGAACATTTTTACAAAATAGTAACAATAGATGCTGCAAAATGGCAAGTGGAATAGATTATAATATTACTAACAATATTATTAAACGTTACTAGAAATAAAGAAACTTTTATTAAAGATATATTATGGGAGATTAGATAAAGAGCTGGCAGTTCTCGCTATAATAGTTAAAAAACTACATAATGTAAAGGTAATTTGTTGAAAAGAAAGGCCTGCAAAAGGCAAACTTAGCTCTTGCACAATGCATGTTTAATGCATATGTGTATTAAACGTATAATTTAACTTACAAGTTTGATTTGTTGTTGATGGATAGAAATTTAACTTACTTGTTTGACAAGTTTGTCCAAACCAACCAGGTTGACAGTAACATTGTTTAATTGGATTTGGTGTCGTAACTATTGTTATACATCTTCCATTATTTAGACAATCAGCATCAGTTTTACATTCAACTAGAAAAATACACAGAGAAAAATAATAAGTTAACTTATATGCCTGACTAAGGAAAAACAGTTCTGTTGCTGATTTAATCCCTTATATTTAATGCATTTTCCAGTATTAAACGATTTCCATAATGCTTCAAGCTTCCAGTTTTTCATGATGAAACTCATATATAATTTTGGGCAGGAGTTTGGCAGATGTTGCTCCATTTGGACAGAAAGCGTTTTACCCAACGGCTAGTAATTATTCCCCCTTAATTCCCGCAGTGCGAGTTATTAATAGACAATTTTCCTTTAATTTTTTTTCTCCCCTTTTCCTGCATTTTCGTTATAGGAAAGATGTAGCACAACGATGTATAAAAAGTAAGGAACGTGACGATTGAGCGGCCGAATATTGATGACGTAACATCAGTTCAAACAAATTCCAGAGGGGGGGGGGGCGAATGATTAGCACGTGCGTGCTGCATTGGATCAACTGGCGTAGTTTCGAATCCCCGGATGTACAAGGAGTAGGGTCGCATGTAGGGCCGCCGCCGCGCACTGGCCAAACTGTGCCGCCTACTGAGCCAAAACGTTAAAGACTAGGCGGCAACGTACATTTACGTTTTGAAAATCGCTGACAAGGTTTTTCCCATGTGCCAAGCATGCATGCCGAGGCTGATAATCTGTCAGTCGGCTGTCGGCGCAGCAAGGTTCCCTAGGTCTCACTTTGGAACGAGTGTCCTGTCAGTTTCGTGTCTGGTATGCAGTGATAATGTGTTTGTTGGAAGTTTGTCTGTTTTATGGTTTAAAACGGTATTAAATACTATAGTATGGTGCGTAGGTTTACAAGATCGTCGTTCTGATTGTTTTATTGGTATATTTCTGTCTGCGGGTCAGTCGCAGCAGTGTTTTTCTCGATTGTACAGGGTATTAATTAATCCATGGTTTAACAAGATGCCAAAACTAATAGTATATCAAATCTCCGAAACTATTATTTAAGTGCTAAGAAATCGAGTCTGCGGAAGTCAATTTTCAAAATTTTCTTTTGGAGGGGGTGGGGGCTCATACCTGCGGTGTTTGACGGCGGACTTCGCCCTGCATAGCCGCGCACGACCAAATCCTTAGACGAGGCTCTGGCCTGTCCAACCTCGTGGGTTTTCTCCGGATCCCCCGGTTTCCTTCCTCTGCTAAAGACCCCTACGCGCAAGCGAATTATTGAAATAAAATTAAACCATATGTTAGTCACTCCTCCTCTTTCTCTATCTCTCAAACAAATTCAAACCTTTATGTTGACAGTGTTCTCCTTCATGGGTAGCGTCACACTGACAGACGCCATTAGACCATGCACCATGTCCTGAACAACCTTCACTAAACTGGTCACCTGTAAAAAATAGCATCAAAATTATAAAAGGGACACATTGTTTGGCTTCAACCATTGAGCAATATCGTATAAAAATCACTTTTTATTACTTTTAATTATTTTCACGCTTATTGTCTTAGAATCGTCAACCACTAAAGGATAACCCATTTAACATGCCAGAATAAATATTAAATATAGATTTTAGTATCCAACACAACCAAAGGTTTGTTATTACTAAAAGTCATTTGGTCGAAACCTTATTGAAATTGCCCAGTTATAAGTTATATACAGGTCACAATTCTATGGAATACAATTACTGCGTAATTACGTTTCGTCTACGCTTCTCTGGTCATTATCAAGCAATGATCAAATTTGAAAATATGACAAGGCGATATAGGTGTACACACCAATACTTAGTTGATGCTGACCAACCAGAGATACCCCTTAGACTCGATATATATTAGTAGAATATTAATTAGAATAAATAATTTTTATTACCAGCTACGATATCAACATCAGCACAAGTCCAAAATAAAAGACTTTTACAAAATCTACCATCCCACTCAGTCGCTTGTTTAACTAAACGTAACGTACAGTTATTACATGGATCAGATGGAAGTGTGAAAGATTGAGTTCTTGACCTGAAGTATATAGAGTGTGTTGTTGGTTAATGATAATATGAGACAAAAAACAAAAACTGAATGTGGTATTTATTTTGTTATTTTATATACCATTAAAAATGCCGAGGTACCATAATGTTGATCTTTCACAGTTCCAATAACTAAAGATTGTGAAATTCAACGAAAATATAACAAAAAGGGACAAAATGGTCTGAAATGTTCTGAAATGTAGTAAGCATATTCTGCCTCTAGTAAGTCGGGGGGTGGGGAGGTATAGTGGGTTATTGCAATACAAAGGTGCACTAGAATTTATCATCCGAAATCTTCGACAATGAAAACACGAATTATTTGTCAATTCAAAATAACATTGATGTTGTTATCTTACCGGGAAAAGATGGGCTTCTTATATAATGCGATTCGGGCCAAGGTTTAATGGGGGACTTGAGGAACGAGGCTAGACGGCGGCGCATATTCTTATCTGGAGACATAGAACATGTAGACTGGAAAAACCAGACGCTTAATAATATTTACTTTCGATTGAGACATCAGGCGTATTTCGCCGAACATGACTGGTTTTGAAATAAGATTAAAGACGGAAATGAGTGAATGTAAATCAGTTTATATACATTTATATTACATTATTATATGCGCTATGACCCATTTGTGTCAATTTCTAGGTCCCAAATATTAACGATTAAGCTTCTTTAAGACACAATAAACATTTTACCCTCGGTAAACAAATCTTGTACCATACTGCGTTTTAGCACCATTTGTAACAAGGGGCTTAAAAAACGAAACTAGACTTATTCCTTGAGTCATGTCAAACGGTTGAGCAATAGTCGTATCTTGAGAGCATGCACAATAAGTACTATCGGTGTAGATGGGAATAAGCAGACGTTAGAGACTGCCATTCGATTGGCGTATTTTGCCAACATAACTGATTAGAATTAGAGTAAAAACGGAAACGATTGAATGTAAATCAGTTTATATACATTTTATGCGTTGCAACCCATTTGTGTCAATTTATATATGCAAAAGTATGTAAATCAGTTTATATACATTTTATGCGTTGCGACCCATTTGTGTCAATTTCTATATCCAAAAGTTTAGCGATTTAGCTCCTTTATGGTAGAACATTGGTCGTTTTAAAACATCTACAGTTTCACACTGTATGAAAGGCAATACATATCCTTAACAACGGAAAAACACCCTTAAAAATGTATTTAATTAATACTAGCTCACGGGTGTATAGCAACAACGTTGTATACATGGTTTACAGTTGTATTTACGTTTTAAATATGAAAAGAGGTATTGTTAAAAAGATATCGTTAAATGTCCTAAAGGATATTCATTTCGAAAATCACAGATTAAAACATCATTAAAATCATTATTATGATGCACATTAACACTTTGTATTATTGTGTAAATCTCAAATGTTAACGTTTGATCTTAGACTTACTGTATAGTCAAATCACGTCAAATTGAAAAGTATGTTTTGTACACAGTCCGCGCTATTGTTCCTGTTAGAAAGCAAATGTCATGCAGGAATACTAATCCACAGTTCGACACTGCCAGTAAACATGCATATAAGATTTAGATAAAGAGAGGACCGTTATCGCTATAATAGTTTTAAAATACACAATGAAAAGGGAATATAATATTGATAATGTCTATTACATCGCTAAAACAGTTCATCGTGTGCATTTTGCATACCGATAGTTCATTGGCCAATCACGCTATTTTACCTAGATTTCGCCTAATAGTTTGGATGCAGCTATGGAGGGTGTGGCGCCAGGCAGGGTAAGCTTAACCTTACGGACACCTGTTACGACTGCTTGTCGTGTATTTCGTACACGAGGAGCAGTCCATTTGCTGATTACACTATTTTGCTTGAATACACTATTTTGCCTATAACGTTTTTAGGATTTCGAATTCTGTCTTATGGTTTGGATTGTTCGTACTTGGTTTTTTATTTTATTGTTATGTCTCTTTGAAGAATAGAGTATGGCATAATGCATACTAACATTTGAGGCGAAAAGAAGGTTCTGCAACAGGCTGATTCAGTTCTTAATACATGCTGCCACGAGATCCGGAAAATAATAAAATAGAAGGAATCCAGGCATTACCGTGATTAATTCGCCAAATGAAATAAAACGGGGTTTAACGCCGTACTGTTCTACTCAGACTTCGTTAATGAAGACAGGTATATACTTTAAAAGATAGCTATAAATGAACTTGTTTAAAAACTAAAGTAATGTTATTCTTTTGGAAAGATTTGCACACTTTTAGGGAAACCTAGAAAAAATCTATAACTATCTAACTATTGGAACTGAAAAGTACTGCCTATATAATTAATAATAACCTATGTCGAGAACTCTTGAGGTCTGGCATTCTCATGGAAATAGGCTGTGTCGAGAACTACGACGTTCAGCACCGAAGGGGTTTACATTACTACCAGGCCTACACACGATCAAAATTTTTGACAGGTTTTTTGATCGTCAGTAGGTGATATTGACGGTAAAAAAGGATTGACATCAAATTTTGATGAAATCAAATTCAGTAGTTTTTTTGCGCAAACTGAGGCGCAACTTTTCAATCTCCGTCCGGACGTCTTCGCGAGCAAATCAACATGGTCCCAACAAAAGAAGAAAAAAAAGTTCCTATTGGAGGTCATTGATCGCTACAGACATCTCCCCGATGATTACAGAAATAAGAAATCACAAGCGTAGCGTATTTTGACATTAAACACTCACCCCACCCCACCATTCTATTTAATTCAGTCAGTGACGGCTACCAAACTTGTATCAATTTCTATCTTAAAAAGTATATATATGCATTCCGCCTAAAATATAATAAATACATTTCAAGAGAGGGTTAACTTTACTTTTCAGTATAGACATACGGAATTTTGGATCAAGCCCCGCATTTTTTTTAGACCTTTTTGTCCGGTGCGATTTTGCATTTCCGGCTCCTAAGCTAGTGCAGGGGTCATGGCTGTGGGTCCGTCTTTGGCGAAAGTTGGGCGTATACTGAATATTGCATCAATAAGTTTGCATCGTCTGTGGCGACAGAGAAGTGTCAAAAAATTTGACATCAACTTTTTTGTCAAAAATTTTGATCGTGTCTATAGAAATGTCTACTAGATTATCTCCATCAACCAGCTGTAATGACTGCAAAGGACCCTTTAACAGATGCCACAGGCCTCTGTAACCGGTGTCTGTTAAAGCGAGGATATCATATTTCTAAGAAAGTCAAAACATAATTATTTCCTCGCTTTTGCTCATTAGGTTATCAACTCACTATTACCGCCATGAACATTATTTCCCACCCTCAAAAATCAGTAACACAGGAAATAAAAACATAATAGCCTCCCTTGTTTTACAATTGCCCTCCATGCATTAGCCAACTCCAAACGTTGGAATTTGGAGTTGAAAATGATATTTTTACCAATTATTCACCTGACAAAAGTGAATTATAGGATTAATAGGATTATTCTTTAACAAGATAGAACTGTTTATGGATACCATCTTTTTAAGGCTTTATTTTAATACATTTTGAAAAAATAACTTGAAAATTTGAAATTTGAATTTTAAGGGTCTCGTCAACAGATAACCAGTAAGGATCTATTTCGCATAACAGTGGCTTTACAATGGACTCTATAACTATGTCATTCTTTGTATAGGTGTATATTACTGTATATTGACGGTTATACGTTAATGTTTATGTACGCCATGTTTGTGGGTTAATCATATGACTTTACATTGGTAATTCAATGTACCCCATATTTATAATGAATCAGTAGAGCGTCTTATACATTAGAATCAGAGGCGGATTTAAGGGGTGGTGCTAGGGGAGCCCCCCTAATTTTCGACGGGTGGCCTTTTTTACTTCTGGAATGCCCTTTCTCAGACCCAAATATGTCCGAAAATCGCTAGTGTTTCTTCTAGAATCGTTCCTGGGCGAGAGAGAGGAGGAAAGGGGTAGGGGGCAAATGGGAACAATCATGATTCATGGCTGGTGTTTCTTCTAGAATCGTTCCTGGGCGAGAGGGAGGGGGTGGGAATAGGAGGCAAATTGGGGCAATCATGATTTACGGCTGGTATTTATTTTTCAATCGGAGTTCTGATATGTACGCGAAAAATGTGACGACCAACAGTTTCCTGCTCAAACTTACTTTTCATTTCACTTTATTTAGTTTCGACTTCCTGATATGTTTAAATTTTGAATGACTTTTATTTATGAATGACTTATTATTCTCCCCATTAAATATTTAAAGTTCGTTTGACAGAGGTTATTAAAGACACGTCTTGCATTCATGAATCATACTGGCGGAAAAGTATTTTAGACATGCATCCGCGAACATTTTAATTCGACTAACATATCTTTGGCTATTAATCTTTATTCTCTACATTTTTATAGAAAGTACTAAATAACAGCTGACGATTTCAATGTCGTATCAGATTAATTAAGCGTAACATATAGTTCAAAAGAAATGATATTTCCGCTTTGTGACGACGGTTGCTTTCCGTACGGACTTTCAACCGATGGACGCTACAAGCATAAAACCTGTTTAAAAGAGCTAAATCGCTAACATTTGGCACCTAGAAAATGACAAAAGTGGGTTGCAACGCATAATATACTACTGCAATATGAATGTATATAAACGGATTTACATTGAATGGTTAAAAAATGGTTTCGGTTTTTACTCCAATGTCAAATCAGTTATGTTCGGCGAAATAAGCCAACTCGAGTGCAAATTTCTAGCGTCTGGTTATTCCATTCTACATACGCTTGGAAAAATGTGTCTACCCTCGTCCCTGGAGTTTCTTGTTACATCTGGGTCTGAGGCGAATCGTGTACCAATGGTAACATGTTTATTTTGTCTTAAATATTGCGTATCAAAAGCCCATCTTTTTTTCGTTAAGATCACAACATCAATGTTGATTTACTTTGACAAATAAATCGTGTTTTCAATGTTAAAGGTTTTGGATGATATTGAGTTAGAGACTTGGCTATACTTTAAAGGATGTCCTGTTTCAGTAACATGACAAACCGCTACTGAACAAATCATAATAACAATCATAAAAAAAATCATAATAACAATCATAAAAAGCCAAAAAATATATAATATATCCGGGATCAAGATGAATATTAAACGGTCGACAACTTAAATGCCTGAAAGCAATATCAATTAATTTGAAAGTCATTAACTCTTTGAAATTATAAGGAAGCACACTAAACCACCCTAGCTAGGTCACAGGTGACAATTATCCTGTCCATCTTCCGCCTGCATGATATAAGAGAATGAATTCAATTGCGCTGGAATTTGTTGAGGAATTATTATAATATATGCTCTTGTGGTCTTGGTTTCTGTTTTCTTGAAATTTAAAATGGGCATCCCTTGCCTTCACGTTGTGTACTTTTAATGCTATGTACGTTTAATCTTGTTTATATAAGCATAATTCAAGAAAATACAAGTCAGTTATGATATTATATAAATTGTAATCTATATTCTTGGTTCCGATAGCATTTCATGAATGACAAGAGCCAAAAAAAAAGAGTGAGGTTGTTTTGGCAAAAGCCCCCAAAGTATTGCAGAATGTGATCGACGAGGAAATATATCTTATAGATATGCATATCCTACACATCTTTTTGAAATGATACCATTAAAAATGACAAAAGTTGTATGACGATATCATAACGTAAACACTGCTTGCGCTATAAAATGTAAACAGACATCTTGAATCAGGGCCATATGTAGGATTTTAAAAGTGTGGTTACAGCAGAGTGGTGGGGTGCATAATATTAAGCCAAAGTTACTGATATTGATCATAATTGAAACACTGTCAAATTGTTTTGTGGAGGGAGGGGGGGGGGCATTTCTCGGGGCGCCTTATATTTCTGAGGGTGCTAGATACGGCTCTGTCTTGAATTAATTAAACTTTTGTGTACTGGGGGCTCTCAGTGACAGTGACATTCTATACGGGGATTATGGATAGGACACTATATTAATGATACCCAAACAATAGTTAGATGTGCCTGTAAATAACAGTCTTTACCTTTAAAACATAATGTTATCTACAAATTCCGGACAACATAATGTTAATTGATTTAAGTCAACAACGGGATTAACGGAATCTCACTAAACGGATGCTGGATCTACAACTCTGCTATATGCAGCAGTGTACCAAATTTCAATCCAATATATAACAAAAATATTTGAAAAATAGACAGACGAAGAGAAACCATATGTGATCCTCCGCGACAAAATCGGTCGTAAGTCGGAAAACTCAATTTCTAGAAAACGGCAAAATACACTAAGTGGGTAAAAACTACCGAAATTTTTTTTTTATCACTAATCACTTCAAAAAAGCATCTATTTTTCAATAAATCGATCGTCTTTGTGAAAATATAATTAAAAAATGAATAAAACAGGGTATTTTGTGGAGGCTCTGAAGAAAAAAAAATCGTAAATGGCGTAATTCTACTGCTAGTTACATCAAACGAGCTTACTTTGTGCGTTCGTATTTTCCTCGCTTGCCGAGTTTCGTCCGCCATGTTTACTATGGAAATGTAGGATGGAGAATCCTCTTTCTAAATATAGTATCATATTTGAGGTCAGGGATTTTTTGCACCAATCAATGCAATCTTAATTAACCTGTGGAAAATATACAATTCGCTTGTTGCGTAAACAGAGTAGAAATCCCCTTATTTGATTGGTGGACCGGGCCTTGCGCATGCGTAAGTAACTCTAATCCACGATTTCCTAAAGACGTCTAGCTAAGGAAAAGATGTTGAAGAAATGTTAACATGTAGCCTATTTAATCTCTGAATATCTCCCGAGATCGTTTGAAATACGATATTCGTTCTGATCATTGAAGTAGTAATGGAAATAGTGATTCTTATGAGTCGTAGGGCGAATTAGACCCACCAAATGCGACTTTGATTTGCTCCGGGATGTCGAACAATATTATGAAGATGAAGTTTTCATGTTTTGAGGATTATTTAGGCCTTTCTATATTATTAGATTTTATCACCGGGAATGACAAAAGTTATAGGAAAAGTTTCGAAATTCGGGTGAGTAATCAGTTAAATTATGGCATTTGTCCGACCGTGACTTTTCTTATTTCTCTTTTTGATGCATATCATATGTAATTTTACACAGTAGGAGTAGTAGGCTACAGTGAGTAGCCTACTTACTAACTTGGGCCTATTCGATCAGTAGTACTTTAAGTCATTAGTCAGTCTGTTCAGTTGCACAGCAGTAGGCCTACACCTGGTGTGATATTGATAAAGCATAATATATAGCAGACATACTCCAGACCAGACACCTGTATAGGCCTTGCAACTAGAGAGTTGAACTTACTGAAATTAGTTTTAAAAGTTATTGTAAAACAGCATGATAAACTGTAACCTAGCTGCCACTGGTGCAAATGATATTAATAATTTAATATGATTATGAGGCTGCAATGTCGAACGAATAACAATTTGATATGCACACTCAGTGTTAGGCGAATAATAATAAGACATGCATTCAATGTCGAGCGACGTGGACGTATGTACCGATCAAGTGTCTGACAAATATTGCACTGACATCGACATCCGAATATCCACAGCGTTTTTAGATTAGCCATGTAGAACCGAAAAGAAATTAGGCCTTCATATTAGGTCTTTTAATATTTTTTTACTTACTTTTTTTAAAATCAATAGATTAATACGTGCTTATTTATTTATATATTTTAGATCAGGCGTTGCTTTTTTGGAGAATATTTCCTTGACATGGTTCAGAAAGATTTCTTGGAAATTTGCCGAGACACCAACAGCCTAGTTATGTTTGAAATGAAGCGGATAATCTGATATTTCCAACAGAGATTTTTTTTTAAATTTTAAAACCGTGATAATGCATTTCATATAAATAGTAAGCACAGGAGAAACACACTACATGCAAACAAAACCAATAAGGCAGACATTGGCAGTCATATACAAATTCCAAATCAAGTGAATGGCTCCGGGGCAATGACAAGGGAGATAATCCGAATAGAACTTCAGAAAACATTAAAATTAATCAAGTGCAGTGAACACCACAGGAGCAAAGCCCAATGAGACAACACCGTGACTCTGACACAGAAGATATCTAAATTAGTTGACACAGATTGACAATTTTCACATTGTTAATGGTAAACAAAAGTAAACATGCCTTGAACTCTAGCGCTGATACAATGATCAAATGAGTGTATAGGAAATTTGTTCAAGAAAAATAAAATATAATGATTATTGTTGTGGAAAATAAAAACTATAATCAGGTGGAGTTCATATGTGTTATTATTTATTCAGGACTTCAATCAAATAAAGAAGGTTTCGTTACTTTTTCACTTCGGAATATGATTAAAATTATTTTTTTAGAAAAATGTTGCCATGGTAACCAGCAATAATCAGTACTTTATAGTTTTTAGATATCAAACACAAATTTAATCTAATCTGTCTTGATATGTAAAACTAATAAATTCATATTATTTAGAGTGTCAAACTTTTGTTAACGTGGGGCTTGGTTCTCGTAAAACACAGGATTCCATAGTATTTTAGAAAGTTAAAAAATGAATTGTTCATTCATGTGTAAATTATTGTTAAATTCAATATCACTGTAAAATATTATGTGAAATTGAGTCACGTGGTAATATTTCTACTTTAATAAGAGGATTTGACTTGGTTCTCCCCTTCAAATGTGAAATAAAACCAATTATTTGTAAAAATGGTTACCATGGTAACGGCAAAAATATTTTTTTCCGCTGACCAAAGAAATATTATCTCATAAAAAACAAAACAAATTAGGATGTGCAAAATGATCATTTGTGGCAAAATTCATAATTAAAATGTGGAACCAGGCCTTTGTAGCCCTGGCCATAACACAGCCAATTCGAAGAAATATGGATTTATAGTAAATTTCACAAAAACAAAAAAGAATAGGTTACTAAAGGAATATGTTGATACAATTTAGTACAAATGTTGGTACATCACATATTATTATATGCACAAACTTTCATTTTGATTTATGCAATAGTTATATGTGTAGCTATGGGATTTATTTTGGCTGTTTTAAAATGCAAATTTCTCATTATTCTGTATTTGGAAGCACCGCAGCTATGAAAACTTCAGATGGCCATAACTCAGCCATTTTTTTTGTGATTTGCATATATTATATATCATTAGAAAGCTGTTTAAATCCCCTTTAAGATAAGCATTAAATCACAGTTTTTAAAAATTGCAACATGTGACTGGTTTTGTGGTGGAGGGTCACATATTATATACGTAATAATATTACTTACATGGTGTCATTTTCAGATATAAAACCTGTAGCAGGTTGTCGATGAACAGCGTTGGTTTCATTGTTCATTAACTCAAGAAAACAGCCTCCCTATATATTTTATAACGTTAGAAATAAATCAAAACAATTATTATATTGTATAACCTCTCTATATAAAAATATCAAAATAATTATACAACATATGAAAATAACTGTTCAATAATCTGAAACTAGACAATCTTCAAAAATAATTATTAAAATGAAAGAAAATGACCTCCTTATATAAATCAAAATAATTATAACTTTAAAAAAAAAATAATTATAAAGTATTCTTATGTTAGACAATACAAAATTAAGAACTGTTTTAATAATTTTTCTTTAGGGCTAAAATGTAGCCGGCGGAAGTCGAAGTTGGAACAGTGTCAAGAACAGTCATTAATTCAATTCCTTTTTTGATATACGGTCAGGTTATTGAAGTAGCACGTCAGGGTTTCACAATATTGAGGTCATAGTAATGTGGTGGTGTTTGCTGGTGTTGAATATCATTTACTAGTAATTAGTAAGTCGTTCCGTACCACAATGAATCCGGTATTCTTTTGTGTATATTTTTTATTGTGTTTTTAGAGACACATATATGGTTAATTTGATATTCTTTATTTATGCAAAACTAACTTACTTTATGTGGAAAAGCCAGATCAAAGTTGACCGTTATCGTAGACCCTGCCAGAAGAGATGTCGTCGGTCCCAACCCTATAGAAAACAAACGTATTAAACAATAATTAGTTTCCTGTAACATCCAGAAACAGCTGGCATCGATATAACAGCATATTCCTGTTGCAACGGCCCGAGAAATCCCTCTCTGGCCATTGCTGGAATGGCGTCTGTTTCTTGAACTTACACGGGAATGTGTCTATTCTTTCCATTCAATGAAAGCTATCACTTAAGTACAGCAACATGACAGTCCGTCGTTTAATCTTGGGTCTTCCTTAATATTTTGGACAAAGATTTAAGGTATTAAAAACGTTGAAAGTCTGTTCGTTACCATTCAGTAGTGTTTACTTTACGTCAATACCGATAGCCTCGTTTGTCACGCAATTAGTTTTGCTTCAATATTCTGCTATGCGCTGGGTAATATAGCATCAAAAAACCGTGCAGCCATGACGTAACGTTATGTAAACACAGTTGCCCTAATTAAACGTCTTGTTTTAAAGGTAATACCTTTGTAACGAAATCAGTGATTGGCCAGTAATAGGACCACTGACCAGTCATAATTAGTGACAATAATACCCACTCAGTCCAGCAGGGAGTAGTAGGATTAGCTCTTATCAAACGGAACACTGCGAGGAGGAGGATATATCAGGTGTTCTAAATCTTCATAAAAAATCTTAATCCTCCCAATAAACCTCTGCACAATGTAAAATTAAATTGGTGCTTAAAAACCTGGTACCAAGAGACCTGGGTGCTTTAAAACTTGGTATTACAAAATAAAATGAAATGAGAAATAATTAAATATTCTACTTTATTGAATACGCACCCCCCCCCCCCCAAAAAAAAAGGGGGTGTGAGGGGAGGGGGTAGTACAAGATCAAAAGTTAAAATATTTTAGATGGCCATTCTCTGGGTTCTCATTCGGCCCTCAATCGGGAGCCAAATTATAACTGTATTTGAAATTCTTCTGCCCTATATTACCTGTATGTGTTACTCGCAGAGATTGTGCCTACGGATGTACTACCAAATTGAATCTATTTTTTAAAATTGTCTAACCGATGGTTTCGCACCGTACACTAGTTTTTGTATTAATTTGACTAGTGTTCGCAGAAGTAAACACGGTATATTGGTCTTTCATGCTATCCGAACGACTAGACCATATCATGCACAACTGACACTTAAGTACTCGGCCAGAAAATTTTGAAAAATAGAGGTAGGTCATCGTGGGACATGGGGTATATGTCTGGGTTTGCAGTTTTTTTTCTAGGTCAAAGAAATGACCGATTGATAAGTGGGCATACATTGTGATCGTTCTAGACGCGCCTCAGACAGAAATTTATACCTTTGTCAGAATTGGCTTTTTCTGATGAAAGTTCTCATTTCTGAAAATGGATTCGTGGGCAGGTTTGATTTTGGTATAAGCAAGAATCGGGACTAACATGACAATCATAACCAGGATGTGACATTGTTAAATTGTTGGAGGCGGTCTTTCTTTTTGTTCAGTGAATTTGCGACGCGGATTTAGATAACTATCTAATGGGTTATGACGAACAATAATACCTGTTTAACGGGTTTAGAAATAGCCCTTGGTTCAGATGACAAAACGTCGTCATTATTCAGCGATCAATACAGGTATAAGTTCAAAATCATGCACAGTCATCGTATGCATCATAGGCATATAAGCCGAGCTGAATTGGGAAGGGGGGGGGGCTGAGCTTAACAAATTGTAAATCTACATTTAAACTGTTGTGTAATTGTGTAATTAATTAAGAATAAACAATCATCACAGCTTTGTGGAAAACTCATGTTACTTAATGACTAATTCATTCTGATAATTCGAATGACAAAGAAAATTTTCCGAGTGTGAGCCCCACTCCCAACTGAAATTGACCTTCTATGCCCATGGTACACATTTTGTCAATATAATTCATTGTCTGTTTGGATTTTTAAAATGTTCCTCCTTTTTTAGCTGTTTTTGTAGGTTTCATTATTTCTATAGGAGTCCTGGACGTTTATTTTGGTCTTATTTAAGACATTGTATGATAAATAACAAAAACAATGAACCAGGGACTATTATTGGGGTAGACGTTATTCGAAACGGGATTAAGGATCCACCAATACGTGTTCCTTGGATAATTGAGCATCGATTTACAGACAATTCCAATACTGTTGCGATGAGGTTATATTCGGTTCCTTGTGCTCGTTTTTTTTTTAATCCAAGACTATTACTTTGACAGCTAGTATCAAAACTTTTAGACGGGAATAAAATATACTAAATCTAATGAACTCTATATTCCCACTATTCACAACAAAAGAATTCGGTATATATATAGAGACCTATGTACTTAGCCTATATTATCTTCATTGATCAACTATAAACACCGCAGGTACTTATTAACTTACCACCGGGTACTCCACAGGGGCCTGGTGTTCGGATATTATCCATATAATCCCTGGCATATTTCCTGGCCGGTGGAAAAATTAAACGAACATGTCCGTTAACATAACTAACACATAAACACACTAACGTTAAAGTTGTCAACATATTGATTCACTTCTGTTACAGTTTAAAACGTCTCCGCTACTACAATAACAGTTTAAATGTAACGGGTTTAGAAATAGCCCCTGGTTCAGATGACAAAACGTCGTCATTATTCAGCGAACAATACAGGTACATGTATTAATTCAAAATCATGCACAGTCATCGTATGTATCATAGGCATATAAGCCGAGCTGAATTGGGGGGGGGGGGGCTGGGCTTAACAAATTGTAAATTTACATTTAAACTGTTGTGTAGTGTTATTAATTAAGAATAAACAACCATCACAGCTTTGTGGAAAACTCATTTTACTTAATGCCCCAATACAACTCTTGTTGTATCTGAATAATATGTCTCAATCTTTATTCTGGTCAACAAATTGTACTATTTTACAATATTCCAATTAATTGAAGATACAAATTTCATCTTAACACACCGAATTTAAAAATTGGAAAAATTCAACTACATGGTTTGAAAAGCTTCACGTAAACACTCTGAAATGCAACTTGGATTTAAACATATTTCGAACCCACTGGACAAGTAAATTGTTTGGAATGGATAATTTACTCAACAGGTAGGACACTTAGACATCAAGTAGTTAGAATAAGGCTATTTTTTCTGGACCTGTCAAGCCAGCAAGAGTGTTATTGTCCCTTAAATGGTTGATTCCTTAGACAATGAAAATTTTCCGGCAAATAGTCTGAGCAACCCCCCCCCCAACTGAAATTGGCCCTCTTTGTCCATGGTACACATTTTGTCAATATAATTCATTGCCTGTTTGGATTTTTAAAATGTTCCTCCTTTTTTAGCTGTTTTTGTAGGTTTCGTTATTTCTATAGGGGCCCTGGACGTTTGTTTTTGTCTTATTTAAGAAATTGTATGATAAATAACAAAAACAAAGAACCAAGGACCATTATTGGGGTAGACGTTATTCGAAACGGGATTAAGGATCCATCAATACGTGTTCCTTGGACAATTGAGCATCAATTCCAATATTGTTGCGATGACGTTATATTCCGTTCCTAGTGCTCGTTTTTTTTAAAACCCAAAACTATTACTTTGTAGATTTGTTTGAGAGTTAGAGTCCCTTCACCTGTTAACGCCAGTGGGCGGTAGTGGGCACTGGGCAGCAACTTGTGCCTCCCCGACCACCTCAGGGCAACTACTGGCCGTAGCCGACCGAACGAGTAGATGCACTCCGGGTCCCTGGCCGGTCGGCCTCTGACAATTTCTTCTCTGCCTTTGGCCGACGGCAGATTTCCCTTACCTGTTGACGACCTCTCGGCCGCGGGTCGCCCAATGAACCTTTGTCTAGTCTGTTTTTGGCCGACGGCAGATTGCTCTCTCGTCCGCGGGTCGCTCACTGACACTTTGCCCAGCCTGTTTTTGGCCGACGACAGATTTCCCCTGTCTGTTGAAGTTCTCTCGACCGCGGGTCGCTCACTGACACTTTGCCGAGCCTGTCTTTGGCCGACGGCAGGTTTCCCCCGTCTGTTGACGACGGCGGATGGTAGATTCGCGGGGTCGGCCACTGACCGTAGACGACACTGGCCTCTCTCTCTGCCAAATTTTTCCCGTGGCCGCCACTGGCCGACGGCAGATTGCCGGTCGGCCGCCGAGAGTTATTTATGGCCGACGGCAGATTTCCCTTGTCTGTTGACTAACGGCCACTGGCCGCAGATTCTCCTGGCCTTAGTTTGGCATCCAGAACTGAAGCCCGTTCACGACACTGTTTGCTCTCGCCCGAGTGCACTCCTCTCTCTCTCTCTCTCCCTCCCTCTCTCGTCATCTCCCCCGCCAAGTTGACCACGCAGAGCTCTACCCGTCTTTTGCGGGTAAATCTCTCGCGGCTTTGCAAGGGACGGGCGAAATCGAGAGCTCAGTCCGTCTACCGCGGACAAATCTCCTATTCGAGGGACAAGTCTCAACGCCTCGCAACCACAACAGGCCACTCGACCGAGTACGACACCCCGACTCGCACAAACCCAAGTCGTCTCCAAGCAGATTTACCTGCCTTCGAAAGATACCTGCCGAAATACACAGGTCGGACAAACACTACCCCGTTCGCCTGAGGAGGGCGAAGCGGGGCCTAATCGTTCTGTCGCCGGTCTCAGAGAGGCAGACGTGGACGTCGTGGGACGGGATTCAGGCTAAGGGGCGTTCAGCTGTTAGCCATAGGACAAAGGCAAAGCCCCAATGGCAATAAACCACCAAGCACCAACGTTTTCAATCACAGACCAACGTTCCTCTCGTACTAGTCAGTCCTACCCGCTCGTAGCCGCTCGTAGCCGCTCGTAGCCGCTCGTTCGTAAAGAGTTCCCTACCAGTAGGGTAAAACTAACCTGTCTCACGACGGTCTAAACCCAGCTCACGTTCCCTGTTGGTGGGTGAACAATCCAACGCTTGGCGAATTCTGCTTCGCAATGATAGGAAGAGCCGACATCGAAGGATCAACAAGCAACGTCGCTTAGAACGCTTGGCTGCCTCGAGCCAGTTATCCCTGTGGCAATTTTCTGACACCTCTTGCGGGAAGCAGTAAAGAATAGAGCACTCCCATCGTCGCCCGGGGGGCGACACAAAAGGATCGATAGGCCTTGCTTTCACACGGATCCCTCCTACTGAAAAGCATCCTCAAGCCAGCATTTGCCCTTTCGCTCTACCAAGGGTTTCTCCCCCTTCTGAAGCTGGCCTTGGGGCGCCCGCGCTATCGCTTCGTGGGCACATCAGAACTGACTCTGTCCTCGATCGCCCTCGCGAGGGACATGGTCCCGCAAGACGCACGACCAGTTGCCCGACCGCCCGCCTTTAGCGCGGGAGACCCCTCGCTTAGCACCTTGCGCTCGCCGATACCGCACCGAATGCGGCCGCTCTCGTGGTCCTCACCGAGTGAGTTGAACGAGGAACGCAGTAGTGGTCTTTCACTTGCGCCGTAAAGCAGTCCCACCTAGGCTACACCTGCGCTCTCGCCCAACCAAGCCAATCGCGAATCAAACTCAACAGCGTCATTCAGGTTTCAAAAGAAGTATTAAAAAAGTCACACTTTTGTGATCGCCCCCGTGCCCCCCTCAAGGACGCCCCAATTGCCCCTTGGTCCAAATCTGTTGCTCCTAAGGCCTTCCCGTACCCATGCACTTCGAAAAACGATGTTTTGACCCCCATGGCCTTCTGGGGGGTGACCCGCCCTTTGTGGCTGTCACAATCCTGTGATTCCGCTGCCGGCCTGACTGGCAGTACCTCAGGATTGTGACAAGACCTTTACCTGGCCCGCAAGGCCTTTCAATGGCCGTCAAGAGGCCTTTGCTCGAGAATGTGACATACAGTTTTTGCCCAATTTCCGTTTTTCGCGCTTTGGTGTGGCGTAGGGTGGCGGGTACGAGTATGAGTGGGTAAGGCCCTGCCCTGGATTGTCTGGTACCCATCCTGGGGGTCAGCGATAGAAAAAAAAATTGAAAAAAATGCCACGCCCCTTTCTGGACATGTCCCAAAATTTGACTCTTTTTTTTACTGAAGGTCGGAAAATTTGGGTTGGGTATGGGTGAAGCTTGTTTGTGCCTGCAAGATCCCAAGACCGTTGCCAGCGGCCATAAATAAACTGATTTATACAAGTTTTAAAATCTGTATATGGTATTAAAATGTTTGATAGGGGAAGATCCAGAGCAGCTTTGGTAGCAAAATCTGCTAGATCATTCCCCTTTGTATTGACGTGACTGGGGAGCCAGCAGAAGACAACGTCTTTACTGCTGAGTTCATAAGATAGTAGCAGACGATAGACATCTGCCACTAATGGGTGTTCAAGCTGTTTATTGTTAATTGCTTGAAGCGAGGACAGAGAATCAGTAAAGATGATATGCTTTAATGATGAAGAGGACTGTATGAACTCCAATGGCCTGGGGCTCAGCTGTAAATATTGAAGCAGCAGGTGTAAGACATACCGAAGCTACCCGATCACCATCTTTAGAACCATCTGTGTAAATAGGAGCATAAACACCATACTTCGACCGTAACTCTCTAAAGAGAGATTGGAACACCATAGAGCTAGTATCTCTCTTTTTATGTTGAGTAAGATCGAAATCGATCTTTGGGGGAGATAAAGCCCACGGTGGAGTCGTAAATAGAGGGGTATTCGCAATACTGTCTAGGCTGATACCAGCCTCAGACAAAAGGGGTTGTATGCGAATATCGAATGATGGAATAACTTTAGTCTTCACCAGATACAAATGCTCATGAAGGGGTCTATATATGGTGTTAAATGAAATATGATTCGGTAAAGATCCTTTTTTCGTAGCATACTGCAGGGCCAGTTTATCACGTCTGTTGTGAAATGAGGGCTCGTGCGCTTCGACGTATAAACTGTCTCCTTGAGATGTACGGAATGCTCCTAAACTGATTCTAAGTCCTTGGTTGTGTATGGTGTCGAGCTCTTTGAGATAAGACTTGCGGGCAGACCCATACACAATACAACCATAATCGAGTTTTGATTGATCGTATTAACGCCTGATATAATCTGAGCAAGACCTTACGGCCTGCTCCCCAGTCAGTATTTGATAGGACTCTCAATATTTTGAGGGCTTTCAGACATTTCTTTTTTAGGTTTTTAATGTGGGGGATAAAAGATAATTTCTTATCAAATATCAGCCCCAGAAATTTGGTTACATCCACAACTGGAAGGCTGTTGCCATCCAAGAAAAGTTCTGGATCAGGATGCAAACCTCTTTTCTGACAGAAATGCATGCAGACAGTCTTGGATTTCGACAATCGAAAACCATTTTCGGTTGCCCATTGTTGAAGTGAATTCAAACAAAGCTGCAACTTACGTTCGATTATCCGCATGTCAGTAGAACCATAGCACATCTGAAAGTCATCAACACAGAGAGCCCCGTTTGTACCTGGTTAAAGGCACGCTGGGATAGTATTAATTTTTATTGCAAATAATGTTGGAGATAAAATACTTCCCTGGGGAACCCCCATTTCCATACGGGAATTGATTTCCTGAGGAAATGGGTCAGAGAAGATTAATCCCAGTCGTACCTTAAATGACCTATCGTCCCGGAAATTTTTAATGAAGATAGGTAAGCTAACTCGTAGGCCGAGGTTATGGAGGTCGCGCATGATACCATGTTTCCATGTAGTATCATATGCTTTCTCCAGAACAAAAAATATTGCAACTAAATGTTTTCTTCTGGATGAAAGCGTCCCTGACGAACGTTTCAAATCGAACGAGATGATCAAGAGTGCTCCTTTGGGACCGAAATCCACATTGGAGGTCAGTAATAAGGTTGTTGGACTCAAGGTACCAAACAAGCCTTCGATTGATCAATCTCTCCATGGTTTTGCAAATACATACAGCTAGTTAAAGCGGTTGAAAAGATCCAGTAAGATTAAGAGTGTGGAAAAAGGTAAATGTTTTAAAATTTGGTAGTGTATTTCATCTGGACCAGTTGCAGTGTCCCGAGCTCGCTTTAACGAATCACAGAGCTCTGCAACGGAAAAACGATCATTGTAACATTCATCATTGCGGGACTTGACATTAATGCCCCGAAAAGCATCAGAGGAGAAATTGGATGATGAATTGAATGAAAAGGTACTGGCCAGAGAATTAGCAAAATCAGGAAATGTTGTTAGGGTGGTATTATCAACATTGAGATGGTTAACTGATAATGCACTACTTTTTCCTTTAATCCTACGAATCCTATCCCATACCGATTTGGAAGTGGTACGGGAATTGATCCTAGAGACATAACCTTGCCACGAAGACTTATTTGCTTGGCGTATGGTTCTACGGGCCTTCGCCCGGACCATAAATGCCGCAATATTCTCCACGGAAGGATGGTTCTTTAGTCGTCTTAGGATACGATCACGCTCTTTAAGAGCGGATTTGCAATCGTCGTTAAACCATGGTTTATTGAAACGTTTTGGTTCAGTCGTGGTTTTTGGAATCGCCTGCTCAGCTACATCTTGTAGAATAGAAGTGAATAAGGCCATGGGCTCATCTGCATCTTCTAACTCTTTTACATAAGAGACATAAAGATTCAAACAGAGCCCAACCAGCCTTATGCAACTTCCACCTCTGAGGTCTTCCGACCGGAGAGGGACCATTATTTTCAATCAAGATCGGAAAGTGGTCACTGCCACATAGATCTTCGTTTACTCTCCATGTAAAATCCTGAAACAGGACCGGAGAGCAAATGGTGAGATCAAGAGAAGAAATAGAAGCTGTGGCAGGATGTAGATAAGTAGGCGAGTCATCATTTAATAAACACAAATTATTAAGGTTAATGAAGTCCACTATTTGTTTACCTCTATTGTTATCATATTGTTACCCCAGAGTGAATGATGACCATTGAAATCTCCCGTAATTATAAACGGGAGAGGGAGTTGTGAAACAAGGTCATCAAGATCTCTGGGATTAAGATGTAAACTTGGTGGAAGATATACAGAGCAGAGTGTTATAGGAATATGCAAAGTCAATTTAACTGCAACTGCCTGTAAAGGCGAGTTGAGAGTGACTTTACTCTGAGGAATGTCTCCAACTGCATGATGATGGTAACCAACAAATTGTCTAAACGACATGGTGCCAGAATTCCATAAAAAGGTTTCCTGTAAACATATAGCTAAAGGATTGTGTTTTTGAATTAATAATTGAACTTTATTAAAATTTGGTTTTAAACCACGACAATTCCATTGAATAATGGAATTCGCCATTGTCAGGGATAATTTGATAATTTATTGGTGGCCGCTTACCGCAGATGGTGTCATTACGGACCCCCTCTACGGTAATACCGTCCATCAGATCAACACCATATTTCGTGAAATGGACAATAGGGTCTTGTGAACCCTTCTTGCCCTTTTCACGCAACTTTGCTAACTTTCTTTGTCAAGAAGAAAGATATATTTTTTCCTGTGAGGGTGGGATAACCGTTGGCTGCGATGCTGACCCAGTGGACCTGGGATCAGCAGTTGCAGCTTTTGGTTTATCCACTGGGGATTGTTCCTTGCCGTGCTGGTACGAAGTACTAGGAATAGTTCCAATAACTTCAGTTGAGGGCACGGCTGATGAACCCTCATCAGACAAAGGCAAAGATGTCTGGATCGAGCTCTCGGATGACTGAGAAGAGCTCGAAACACCTTTATTGTGATCTGGTATTATCAAAGTTTTCATTTCTTTCTTATCTGGCCAGGTCATTGTTGTCTGAACGGAGATAGATCTGGTTGAAACTTGAACTTGAATAAGCAAAGTGCTTTCCCTTACAGTTCACGCAACAAAAGATAAAAACTCTGCGATGCTCTCCTTCCCTTGGTGCCCAAAGGCTATGACCATGGCTGGATAAACCATGGGGCACAGGCCCTAGCCCCCCCCCCAACAAAATTTCAGCTGCGTCCAGCCCCCAGCTCTAGAAATGCAATCTTTTCATAGCACGCCGATAGATTGGTCCAGTGGATGCGCCTATTTTGTGGCAGAATTTTATTTACTTCTAAATGGCTCCATACAAGTGCCTGAAACTACAGGAAATCACGTTTTTGGACCCCAGACCAGTGTCAGTGATCAGGCCCCACCCCCTCACATGTTCCAGGATCCCCACCATGGTTAATCCGGCTTTGACTATGCCCCTCATAAAAAGAATGAATGTTAACTCCCATGTGGCTGCATGTCACCCAATCATTTTTTTTAAATCCCCCACCCCCTCCCAAAACAAAAATCTTCCCCACGTCTCTGGGAGCCAGAATGACTAGGCCCTGTTTTGTGGTCTTAATTTTTCTAGCCTGCAAACGTCATTACCGCGTTGTGCTATAGCCTACAAGAATCGAAAGATACACTTCATGACTTCCATTCATGAAAAATTGTGTTCAATACTTACCCGGAATGGAATTACAGAATGGATTAAAATAAATTCCTAATAACAAAAATTCTTTTTATTAAAACATTATATTACAACCTTCATCTAGGGGCCATCCATAAAGTACGTACGCTCAAAATGGATCAAATTCAGCCCCCCCCCCCGTACGCTTTTGGCATGTCCCAGAATTAGAGTTAAAAATAAAAAAATCAAGCGTACGTACGTTTTGCCAATACCCCCCCCCCCCTGAACGCACTTGTATGCTTTTGGCGTGACACCCCCCCCCCCTCCCCCCTTCAAGCGTACGTACTTTATGGATGGCCCCCCTATATGAAAATATACATTAGAATATTTAAATCAGTACAAAAATATAAATGGCAAAACTGTGTTGTAAATAAGCAAGATTGATAATATAACAATTATATTTTTTTTATAAAGTTTGTATTATTTGAATATTTAAATCTGTATTAATATTGTTTTTTTTCTTTTATATTAAAAGTGGGCAAAATATGTTGCAAATAATAATTAATAAATTCAAAAACGGAAATTACTAAAACAAATAAACGCCTACATGTTATTTTTTTACCATGTCTAAACTGTTCCACATCCGATGATGCTAAAAGTGAAAATACATCAATAAGTTAATAATATCTTGAGACCACTTGGCCCACTATTTCAACGTACGTCGTACAGTTGCCGTAAAAAAGCTATCCACAATTATCTCGTTTGGAGGATATGAAAGTTTTCGATTAAAATGCATAAACCAGAGGATTCTATTACAGTTGTCAATATAAAAAAAACATGCGAAATCCCAGGAGAAAAAAACTACTTCTCTATTATTTAATGATGACGTTTCATAACACATACAGGTCATTTCAAGTTTTGGTTTATGAAAATTCGGTTACAGTTGACTTGGCATCATGGTTGAGTTAAAACGTGCAAAACCAGGATTTTGGTAATGAAAAAAACCCGAACGAAGAGTCATGTTTTATTTTCACAGTGGTATTTTATTTTACAAATTATCCATTTTTGTGCTAATTTAAGTTTTGATTTTACACGGTGGTGCTCGGAACATACGGGGTCCGGTCGCGCTTAGTTGCGGACATGACCGCAACCAAATGACACTCGCTTTACGCCACGGTGCTGTTCGAGACTAGGAAGGTTGAGTGTTCAAGATTTTATACACCAGAACAAACCTGGGTTAAGCAAACTGGTGTCAAGGTAGCCCATAATAATCCAACACTGAATCGACATCGAGTCAACTGTTTAAATTGCTCTCAAATTTAGATAGAATTAAGCCTCTCGTTTCACTTGTGTAGTCAGGGTATTAAAATAACACCCCTTGAAATGACCCACTTTATCCGAAGATATGTAAAAAATGACCAAATTTTTGAGGCACTGTTCTTATCCGGATTGTCCCTTTAATAATTAATTATAGGCTCAATTAGAATGGAAATTTAACGTATACACTATAAAAAATAAAGTCGGACGCATTTTATCCGAAGATATATGACATAATTTTGTTCAAATTTAATAGCAAATTAAAGGCTCGATTAAAATGGAAATTAAACGCATACACTAGAAAAAATGAAGTCGGACGCATTTTATCCGAAGATATATGACATAATTTAGTTCAAATTTAATAATTAATTATTTATAAGATCGATTAAAATGGAAATTAAACGCATACATTATAAAAAGAAAACCGGACCCATGTAGAAATAATAAAGTCGGCATCAACAATATACATTATATACTTTTAAGGAATTTCTTTTTTGGAGTAAGTTGGGTTATCATAAAAATACTGCCCATTAGATTTAGTATCCAAGGAGTCAAAGGAGTTCATTTGTAGACGACGTTTCTCTAATTCGTCTTCTGTATCATCAACTCTTTGAGGTAATTCTTCAAGTGACTGTAAAAAAGGAAATAAGTAATGGATTTAAAAAAAACACACAACATGGAGCTTGTACGTATGGAATCAAAGAACTAAGGCACTTATAAAATGAGGAAAATAACATTCCAAAGGACAAGATTCTGTCCCAAGGACAACCCATGTCGGAATCACGTAAAATATTTCAGAGCCCTAAGTTATCTGTTAAACGCGATGATATCCGAAAGTTCTATAAAATATCGATGATGATCTGTAAAAGACAGTGTCATCTACTAAAATTATATCATTTGAACCTGTAACATTGCCAACCTATGTGACATTTTGTGCTGTGGCATTTTGTCCGTGGGCATTGTGTACTGTGACATTTTGTCAGCCGTGGACATTGTATACAGTGACATGTTGCCCGTAGGCATTACGTACTGTGACATTTTGTCAGTGTTGCATTGTGTACTGTGACATTTTGTCAGTGTTGCATTGTGTACTGTGACATTTTGTCCATGATTTATATAACCCGGGGCCTGTTTCACGAAATTTGAACTAAGATAAACACAAAATTTTATTAATTTGATTGGAATAACAAGATAGATTTAGTGCTTAGTCAAACAAAATTGAAGTATCTACTAAAATTTGGATTTTATCTTTAGTTAAGGTTTCGAGAAACAGGGCCCTGATTATTGCGTTACTTTTTACTAGCAACAGTCTCTAAAAAGAGAGGTATATGAGTTTTAGAAATATTGGCATATCCTGCCCTGTGTATACTTACTGCACTTTCTGATTGTCGCTGTGCTGTAAATTTACATACAGCTACAATAATACAGACTACAACCAGTGTGACAGCTAAACCAATGACAGTCTCTTCTATCATTGACAGTTCAAACCCGGGTTTTTCTTCTCCTTCTTCTTTAAAAGACACAAAAAGATAAAATAGGGGTTGTGAAATAAATTAAATACGTATAAATAATAGGGCATTGTGCTAGTACATAAACATAATGTTAATGGGATAAATGGTGAGCGTCGGGAATGTGTGACAACATAATACCTCCACATATTAATATGGGCCCATGAACCGGGTCCGTATCTACAGGGGGCGCGGGGGGCATGGCCCCCACGTGAAATGCTCGCCCCCTACCCACTCAGAACCATTATAAACCATATTTTGTACTTATCTAAACTAGTTCGACCCCCTACCGAAAGGTAATGCCCCCCCCCCCCCGCTTAATGGTGTCTAGATACGGGCCTGTCATGAACCGTTGTAAAAATGTTAATTTTGGCGCGAAAATGTCTCGCTTGACTCTCGCGCGAAAACCAAATAACGATACGTCGAAGTCTGACATGCCAATTTATAGGTGAGTAAAATATCCATGAAATATGAAAATACCATTTTATAAAGAAGAAAAATGACAATTAGACACGAGAGAGAGGGAGAGAGAAATGGGGTTTAACGTCCACCCGACACAAACCAGGTCATATGGTTAAATTTTATTTCCATAATTCGCTTTCGCGTAGGGGTCTTTAGACGTTGGAGGAAACCGGAAGACCCCGAAAAACCCCACGAGGATGTACAGGCGACCCTACTCCTTGTCACGTACAACCAGGAATCGAAACCATGCCAATTGACTATATGATACAGCGCGCACGTGTTAACCATTCAGTCACCCCCCTATCTTATAAAAGAAGACACGTAAATATTGAGGAATATCAATGACACGAATTTGAAGCCGGTTGGTGATCTAATTATTCAAATTGTCGAGGTACACCCATTACTATACAAACTATTTGTAACATGACAACATTAGAAATATTTGCAGTTGACGAATATTAAAGGGAGTGGAAGCTTATCGAAAACCTTTCCTACAGCTGCCCCAGACTACGTTGACACAAATTTTATCCTCTGGTTAAAGTTTGGAAACCAAAACCCTGGACTGAAAATACATTCGGTGACGTTTAGTTCAGATAATGACAGGTGGCGAAGGAACCAACATTTTCCGAGCGCTTTTTTGGACGATGACTGTAGCCTACTCATCTATCTAATTCATTACTGGTCACGTGATAGGCCTATCTAAGATTCACCACCTGAGTTTGCAAACGGTGGTAATTATTGCCAGCGATAAATGCTACCCGGTCTCCTCGCTATATGTATATTCTAGATAGAACATCAATTTCCAAATTTTTCTCAAGGGCTGGGCACCCCCCCCCCCCCCCAATCCTAAAATTTAAAGTCTGGCAACCCACTTAAAATAAAAATTTTCGCGCCACTGATCTGATATTGCCTGTCTCCGTACTACAGATATATTATAATTAGGGGCGGGACGATTGTACGATAGGAAAACAATTTCCAATAGTTTCTCAAGGCCTGGGGAGACCCCACCCCCCACCCCGCCATTCTAGAATTTAAAGTCTGCCAACCCACTCAAAATATAATTCCCGCTCCAATGATATCGACATCTGTATGGTGTTTTATATTAATACATACCTTGAGTCTGAGGGTTAACAACGGTGTACGACTTGTCCACGGTGTATCCGTCTGGTGACTCAGCTTTATTCAATGTAGCCAAGATGTCATCTTTAACCATATTTTGCGTTTGTGGACTTTGATCTTCTTTTTCAAAAATTAGATTAAAACTTGTAATGATGCTTCCTTCCCTGGAATGTACACATGCCATTGTTTTATTAACTTTACCATATTCTTCAGAACTAATTTAAAGATACATAAGTTGGCCCTTCGTGTTATAATAGTTCGAAAATAGATAATGTAAAATGAATAATTAAAAATGTCATTCAAATTACTCTATTGTGAGCAAAGATATTAGCCTTAGAAGGTTTGACAAGACGTGTGCGATAATTGCATTTACTGTTCTGGTTGTTCGAAGCTAAGTCTCGCTCCTCCATTTTTAAATTAATCAAGAACCTGTTCTAATCTATTTAAAATCGTAGAAATTCTATGCCACCGAGAGTTGATTATGACCTGGATAAGTCATAATGCTTAATTAATAATTTAGATAACATTTCAGACTTGAAGAATAGGCAGATTTAGCTCTTGCATAATGTATGTTTAAGCAGCATATCAGATTAATTAAATTCGACCTAAATGGAATAGAACAGGAAAGTAAGCTTTCCGTATGATTATTGACCACTGTAAATATCGTATTTGAAAAATATCATAAAAAACAATAAAAAGAGGCGAAATTTGTATACATTAGCAGGGAATAAGAGAGGAATGTATATATAGCTCCCAAACAGTAAACCAGCCCGCAATCTAATTAAATTACAGTTCATTTTGCTTTTTATACATTCGATGGCCCACACTACATATAGATCTAACAAGTTATAGTAGGAGTTCACGTCCTATGACGTCAGATACCAAGCAAGCGACATTTGACCAGATAACGCCAGTCATTCGATTAACAAATTAGCGACCGCCATTTTTTTCTGTCACTGCTAATGTCTTCCCACAGTTCCGCGCAAAAAAGGTCAAACACTCGATTTGACAGACCATGTGATCGCCTGACTCCCCATTTCAAGCAGAACACAGGTTAAATAACAACTCATTCAGATCCACGTGAAGTAAAGACAAGTAAAAACGAAACAGAGTGTCCCACCAGACGAGGTAAGAAGATTCGTCATCTCTCATAATCTTACTTCTCGATCCTGTATTTAACATACATTATATTATATATTACATGTATATACAACCCTTATCCTAGGCCCTATTGTTCGTTATATCTACATGTATAATGGGAATTAAAATGTAATATCTACCTAAATCCTGTAACAGTAGCACTCTTAAAATCACTGTTATTCATAAAATTATCAGTCATCTAAAATAAAAATTCTTTGTTTATAAAATCTTTGTGTTTTTTTTTTTAATGTTAGTCCTATCACTAAATGCCTTATAAACAATTTATAAAATCTTGTTAAAAGAAACCTATATCAACCCATAAAAGGTTTTTTTCTGAAGAAATTGGTTAAAGTAAATGAAATGAACCGAGGTTTAACGTCCTACTGTTTAAGGACTTGGAGTTCTGTTTCATGGTTTGGATTATTCGTACTTGGTTTTTTATTTTATCTCATTCCAGACACCTCAACCTTGTGTAGATTTTCATTTGAAGAGGTTGTAGACATTTGTAAAGTTTCTTTGCAAATGACTGGACATAGCAAGAGCTTTGGTCCATCGTGACAATTTTACGTGTAGCTGGCTTTACTAAACAAAGATTGATAGAGTTACCATCAATAAATATGCTCACCCAGTCAGTCATGACTTTCGCTAGAGTCTTATATTCATCACTGTTTTTATCTAAATAAGCAGGAAGAAAATCTTGAGTCAGTTTAACCTCAGCAACCAATGGTACTTCAACCCTCACAGCTGGAAATAACGTAACAAAAAATAAATGAAGATGTTTAGTTACTAGTGATGGTCCGATATGGCACCTGAAGGTTTTACCGATATCAGATATTGACAGCCAAACATATCGGCCGATACGGATAATTACTGCTAGTGGTGGATATTAAAGTATTACGCATTGAAATACATCAAATGTGATGATAAGGGGCGGATCCAATAATTTTTGCAGGAGGGGGTTTGCCAGGCCCTTGTTAAAGGGACAATCCCGAATTAAACAGAGGCTCAAAAATAAAAGTCTGAGAATATATGGTCCTGCGCTACGACTGTTGGTCGTAGGCCTACCACTATATATGATCACTAATAGCTATATACACACAAAGGGCGATAGGTTATGTCTGTCTGTTTGGTGTTTAACGTCTGCTTCCACTTAAGTGATATCGCAGATATCGCAGACAAAGGCGATTGGTTATACGTAATCACGTTATTTATAGCCAATCAGTTACATTAACTGTTTAAGTTACATTGAAAAAAGACCAAGTTATACGACCACGTTAATAGTCTCGCTTTTAGTAAATGAAAGTAAAACTTACATGGTGTCGTAGATTGAATAACACATGCTCGAATACAGATTTTCTGAGAAGACACAACGGGAGTTGTGGCATGTTTGCCGAAGGTTCCGTCGTTGTTATAGCTGCCACCCATAGCATAAAACATATATCCACACTGTGTATCCGTAAATTGGAAATCTTGAGCATCTCCAGTATCACGTTTTCTTGTAAAACTAATAGTTGTTACACCATTTGTAACATCACCAGATACATCAGTTATATCATTGTTGGTATCTTGAACTGGTAAACTTCTTGAAGTCATCCATCTGTAAAATATAATATATATTGTATAATATGATGATAATTATCGTATCAGTAACACCAGTTATACTATTCTTAGTATCTCAACCGGTAGAGAGAGAAAGAGAGAGAGAGAGAGAGAGAAAGAGAGAGAGAGAGAGGGGGGAGAGATGTGAGGTTTAACATCCACTCGACACAAACTAGGTTATTTGGTTTGATTTTATTTCCATAATTCGCTTGTGCGCAGGGGTCTTTAGCTGTGGGAGGACCCGGAGAAAACCCACGATGTTGGAAAGACGACCCTACTCCTTGCCATGTACAACTGAGGATTCGAAACCGCGGCAGTTGACTCCATGACAGGCTTTATGATACAGCGCGCACGAGTCATCTATATACCTATAATGATATAATCAGGTAATAGTGGTGATATTAGTGTTCTGTCACATGTTTACGTCATTCCCGTGTATTAAAGATACAATTTGAAAGATCAGATGCAGACCGGGCAGTTCTCACTATAAAAGTTTTATTTTAAAAAATAGATAATGTAAAGGAAATATGCGGAAATGTCGGTCAAATTGCTTCACTCGATTATCATTACTAAAATCGGCACGATAGAAAAACATAGTCTGGGTTATACATTGCGTTGAGCAGCAAATCAGATTCAAATCCCCGCAAAATTCTGATACATTAAATGACATCGAGAGTTGATTATGGTCTTTCCGTGTTAAAAATTAATAGTTTAGATAACATTTCGGGCCAAAAGAAAGTCCTGCAATAGGGAGATAAGCTTTTGCATAATGTATGTTTAATAAAAAGATATACGGTAACCATTTACCTGTCCGTTACAGTAACCTGACCATTATCAATCCAGCCAACAACAGCATCAGAATTAGCCTGAAATTAGGAATTGTGCTTATACAATGTCCTGACACAAACAGCCGAGCTTATACAATTTCCTGACATAAAGTACTGACTCAAACGACCAGGCTTATACAATGTTCTGACACAAGCTATTTGATTATACACCACGTATACAAAGTTTTATACAGTCGTTATTACAATACAGATCCTATTTTATTTCGTTTTTTATAGTTCAAAATTTCGTTTTACTCGTCTTTACACTAGGATCTGGAAGAGTTGTTATGTAACAGACGTTCTAGTTGATGTGATGAATTAGTCAATGAAACGGTCTGTTACGGCGAGTTCATTGCGTGTTCAGCACGGAACTGTGGGTCAATTACCTGAAACTTCAACGTTGATTGATTAATCAATTTCTGACGTCATAGAGTATGTGCCCTGATGCGAACTCCCAATGCAACTGGTCAGATCTTCAAGTAGTAGAGGCCATCGAAACAAAATATAGATCTGTATTTTATTCAGATTGAAATGCTACAATATTTATATTTAACCTCGCATCATATGTTTTGTATTACTCTTGATTCAGAATGATACAATATTTATATATAAGTAAACCTACCATCAATGTGTCAGCAGAAAAACCAAGAGCAATCCAATTTTTTTCGCCGTTTAATCTAGCTTTTATGGTAAATTTAATGGAATCAGTTGCAGCGTCAAACACCCAGGTAGCTTCTTGATCACAAGCGTTACATGTTAATGGCCAAACCCCGTTACATGATTTACCTACAAATACAAATACAGATACAATGTTACAACATATTAACACAATGTTACATCATATAAATAAAAGATACAATGTTACATGATTAACATATTAATACAAATACATATACATTGTTACAACATATAAATACCAGATACAATGTTACAACATGTTACATGATTTACCTATTAGCACGATACATATACAATGTTACAATACATAAACATAGTGTTACACCATATAGATACAATGTTTCAACATACAGTACAGTGTTACACCATATAGATACAATGTTACAACATACAGTTACAGTGTTACAAAATAAATAGATATAATGCAACAATATAGGCTAACGCCATCTTAGTAAGTAACCTTTCTTCCTAATATGGATCAGCCAATACTATTATATAATTGCTTTTTTTTAAATATATATAAACATCCAACCTGGTAAATCAGCTTACCGTCTGTTGTTTCTGATTCAGGATGTGGTTCACCTGTAGGTTCGGGATGTGGTTCACCTGTAGGTTCAGGATGTGGTTCACCTGTAGGTTCAGGATGTGGTTCACCTGTAGGTTCAGGATGTGGTTCACCTGTTGGTTCAGGGTGTGGTTCACCTGTAGGTTCAGGATGTGGTTCACCTGTAGGCTCGGGTATTGTTGCTGAAAAACAATTGCGTCTTTGATCGTAATTCACAATTTGTTGAAATGGTTGTTAAAGTTAAAGCGTGTCTTTACCTTTCAATGATTAATGTTTACTATAGCTGACACACTACAGTTTGTTACTGTCTGAAAAATGGATTTAGTTAGTTATTTCGAGTATTTCCATAGCTAAGACACACACAAAAGCACCAGCGTTTCTGTTTGGAGGTCGTCATCAAATGGTCTTGAGATATTTACAATGGAATGCAAAGCCACGTTACAAGACCACGTTGATGAATGTAAATGAATGTAAACGTACTTGGTGCGCATGATCGAATACAGATCTTTGCTGCAGATATAACCGGCGTCGTGACATGTTTGCCGAAGGTGCCGTCAGTGTTATAGGTGCCACCCATAGCATAAAACATATATCCACACTGTGTATCTGTAAATTGGAAATCTTGAGCATCTCCAGTATCACGTTTTCTTGTAAAACTGATAGTTGTTACACCATTTGCAAGACCCCCAGATACATCAGTTATATCATTGTTGGTATCTTGAGCTGGTAGACTTCTTGAAGTCATCCATCTATAAAATATAATATATAATATGAACATGTACCATATATGAAAGCTGACAGTACAGTGTGTAGCAATACTATGACATGAGGAAGGCGTGGGTCCCTTGCTGCATGAAAATCATGTTTGGGAAATCAGACATTGTTCACTGTGTGCATTTCACAATAGGGCGTCGACAACTCACTACAGCAACCGCCAGTGCAGAATTCATCATGATTTTAGGGGTTTGAATCAGGCACTTCACAGGAATGGAACGGAATTAGACAGGCACGGATACAACGTCTTATTCAGTGAAAGAGGAACAGCTTATACTTGGTGGAGGCTACACCAGCTATTGACAACTAGGATCTCTTTAGATCTGTAGCAGCCACAGTGGCCTGTCTCTATTTTTGAAGTCAACAGAATCGCATTAAATCCCATACTTAAACTTCAGTACTTGTCTTTCTTTGCTGGTTCATGGTTCTTCGAGGCAGTTCAGGAAAAGCAAATACCTCCCAGAACGTATACCTAACATATCTGATCAAACACTCGGCGCTGTGAAACGTATATAATTACTGAATCTGATACACATCATTAAAGTATAATATATTATGGCCAGTCATCCATCTATTATATAATATATATCTATGAAATGAAATGGAGTTTAGCGTCCTGCTGTTCTGCTCCGAACTGGGCTAATGAAGACGTGCATGCGCCATACGGTGTCCTTGAGAGAAATTTTGTCCGGACAGCGGCACTACGGCCTACTCTTATATCGAATTCCAACTGCCAAGGGATATTTTACGTGCATGCCAATGTGTACACGGGACCTCGATTTTTCGTGCCATCACTGACAAGGGGGAATCACGCCGGAAAATCTGGATGAACTTTCTCGGTCAATGCAGGTATCGAACACCCGACCGCAAGACTAGCGATCCAGCGTTTTACCCACTTAGGTACCGTTATCCAATATATTTATGAAATCAGTAACATAATACACATTATCTTGAGGGACGGGTAAAATGGCTGAATGGACAACATCCAGTGGCCACAATAATAAGGCGGGTGGGGGGCAAATTAGTTCGAAGTAATAATCTGTTTCACAAGGGGGGAGGGTAACATTTTCAACATACCATAAGGTCACAAGGCCAGGTGTATGTGCGGGGGAATATACCCCCCCCCCCTTTTTCACAGCCCATGCAAGAGCCTCAGTGAAATTTTTTAAGCCATGGCCCACATGTAAGCTTAATACGATCTGAATTCTAGCAATGCTCAGTTATACTATCAGTTTCGGCGAACGTGAACATCATTCCCACATTTTTCAAAAGGGGTAAAGAGAAAAAGTCATAACATTTACCTGTCAGTTACAGTAACCTGCCCATTGTCAATCCAGGCAACAACAGCATCAGAATTAGGCTTTAAAAAAATAATACGGGCAAATTAAATTGTGACAGGGGTTCTGTGAAAATTGACAAGAATAAACACGGTATTGTGCTTATGGAAAAACTAAAGGCGAGAGATAGAAATTGATCAATATTTGATCTGAAACTTTCGCACAAAATAACAAACCCCTTTCTCGTATTTAAGCTTAAATGATCTTTGCATGTATTAGGCTTGATTTAAAATGTTATAATTGTATTTAAAGGAGCTAAATCGCTAATATTTGGGACCTAGGAAAATTGACACACATGGGTTGCATCGCATATAATAATGTAATATGAATGTATATAAACTGATTTACATCCAATCGTTTCCGTTTTATTAGATATCAGATGCCCATCTTCTCCTGGTAAGATCAGAGCATCACTGTCGATTGTTAAACTCACAAATAATTCGTGTTTTCAGTGTCAAAGATTGTGGGTGATACTGAGCTAGAGATTTAGCTACTTTAAGTTGCCATCCCGTGAGATATGTTGTATTAGCCTTAATTCCGATTGCTACTGTATAGTATGTATATTTTAACCGGATATTTACATTACCATTGACTTACAAGGTTACAAAGCTAGTTTAATCTCTTTACATTAATGTTTTCTATTACCATTGATTCAGGGTGCTACAGTATTTATATATAAGTAAACCTACCATTGATGTGTCAGCAGAAAAACCAAGAGCAATCCATTTTTTCGCTCCGTTTAATCTAGCTTTTATGGTAAATTTAATGGAATCAGTTGCAGCATCAAAAACCCAAGTAGCTTCTAGATCACAACCGATACATGTTGATGGCCAACGACCGTTACATGTTGTTGATTTAGCAGGCTTTTCTGTTAAAACAATGCAATATAATATAATTCACAATAATTCACAATAATCACTGTTATAGAAATGGTACAACCATTGCTTGTTTTGAGCAATAAATAATAATTTAATTAGGATACAAATCTTTCTAGAAGCTTCTAGATTACAACCGTCACACGTTAATGGCCAGCGACCGTTACATGATGTAGATAGATCTTCATCCGCTGTTTAAAATAAGACACTATATTCTCCTTATTCATTACAGAACATTGAAATACTTAGACAACATACTCGACTCTACATGTATTTAAAACGTTATCTCAAGATAATCTACGCAAATGAATTAACATGTTTATGTTGTCTGATACAACGTTTGAATTGTAAGTATAGTGAACATCTTTATGGGATCTGTTAACAATTCTCGCAAATACTGAAAATCAAATTTACTCAGAAAAACTAGATAACAGCCTCTTTAGCCAAATATATTTTCTTAAATATATATTTACCAAGGAAGTTGATAGTCTGTACACCTCTCTGTGGTGCATGACCATGATACAGCAAATGATCATTTTGATAAAAACCAGGTTGAGCTCCAGATGTTGGACGGTGGATATAGTTAGTCTCATCTTGTCCTTTAGCCCAAATAACATGCATAAGAGCATCTTCTATTGTGTGATCTGCTCTTTCAGTGGCTGAAAGTAGAATAGTAATTCCAATAATGAAAAGCCCAAAGTCCATCCATTGCCTACCGAATAAATATACAATCACTTCATGCAATATCAATTATTAATTAAATATAACTATCAAATTAAAATGCTTAAAGGGAAATTGTTTCAAATTAATTGCTTTATTAAACCATGTGTTCAATCTAAAGTACCCAATAATAATTGTTCATTAACCGTTTAAATATTAAAAACATCTTTATTACCAACGAGTTTTCTTCTAAATACAATGGTTGTTTCTCCATTTTCCTCAAAACCAATTGCAGCTGTTAGACTCTCGGTGAGGCCAAATTCAACATCCCGCTTAGGAGTGGAACGATCTCTGGTGTAGTAATCTCCAACTCTACTCAGTTGACCATTGGCTGATCCAATGATAATATCTGTACAATCCATTGGATGCCCTACGTTACCTGTAAATAGTTGTACTGTGTAACATTCAAATTTAAGCAAAATCGTAAGTTACGTCTCTCAATAATAAAAAGTTCAAGGTATATAGATCACAGTGTATATATTAACCCACCTCCTGTTGTATCACTGTTTCCACGGAAAGCTCCTCCAGCTGAATATCCTGGTAGGAGTACTGTTGCAGGACAACCTCCACCACCGCTTTCAGGTTCCCCTGACTTGTTAAATTCATATTTATATATTTTTTATTTACCTCCAGTTGTGTCACTTGTTCCACGGAATTGTCCGCCAGCTGAATATCCTGGAGCTGGTACTGTTGCAGGACAACCTCCAGTCGTACCTTCGGGTTCCCCTTCAGGTTCTCCAGTGGGTTCAGGTTCCCCGTGCGTTTCAGGTTCTCCAGTAGGTTCAGGTTCCCCGTGCGTTTCAGGTTCTCCAGTAGGTTCAGGTTTTCCGTGCGTTTCAGGTTCTCCAGTAGGTTCAGGTTCTCCATGCGTTTCGGGTTCTCCAGTGGGTTCAGGTTCTCCGTTAGTTTCAGGTCCGGGTTCAGGAGCTGAAAACCATGACAACATTACCAGTTTTAATATATCATTATGTAATACAGTATAAATACAGTATAAACCTTGACAACATTTACAGTTTTAATATATCACCGTGTTATACAATATAAAACAATAACAACATCATCGGTTTTAATATAATACTGTATAAAACCATGACAAGACTATGAGTTTTAATATATCACTATGTTATACAGTATAAAGCCATGACAAGACTTTGAGTTTTAATATATCACTATGTTATACAGTATAAAACCTCGACATGTTTCTGCAGTTTGTTCTGTATGTTCCGGTTTAGAAAATGAAATTTCTTACAGTATTACCATGATTTATTCAAATTTTATTACTGTCTTTCGTCCATTCGAAGGCGCAAAAGTCCGCCCAGCTGAGTCTAATAAAAAGAATCATTTATGCCTTCTTTAGTTTAAATCTGACCTACATCGTGTTGACAAGCTATATATTTAGAATGCGGAAAATCAACATAGTCCATCCTCTCCGATCCTAATGCTTCAAAGTGTTATATCAATTTGGTTCCTCCTCTAGTTGGAAATTATAGTGCTCATTCTCTCACAGACCCAATGAATCACAGCCAATTTCCGTTAAAACAGTATACTATTCACAAGGTTTACTAAAAGGTAGGAGTGGGGAAATCAGGAACCGAAAGCCTTTGAACTCTGGAAATCAATAGCATGACGTTTACGTTTACAACGAATTGTTGATGGACATATCGACCGACAGTGGCGACGACATGATACGTCCAAACTGAAATATGCGCATTATTATAAATATTTACCTGTGCAAGCCTTGATACATATTTTATTGGAAGATATCTTAGGTGTCTTTGAATGTTGCCAAATAGCTTTACTAGCAGGATTATAAACGCCCCCTGTAGCATAGAAGAAGTAGAAGCAATTTGAATCTGAAAATTGTTTGTCGTTTGCGTCCCCTGTATTTCTAGCTCTCGTAAACTCGATCTTAGTAACACCATTAATAAGGCTTCCTGAAACATCTTCTACGTTCTGAACTGTGTCCATTTGGTAGTAATAACCGGGTAACATCCTGACAAAAGACAAAGAAAAATCACAGACTGTTTAGTTGTTTTACTTTATCATATATACGTTGATTTGATGTGGGCAAAAAATTTTTGATTTAGCATAGCCGACAAGTCCACAAACTATTTGATATACATGGCTATATTTTGAACCCCTGAGAGAAATGTACTTACAAATCTATGACTGTAACGTTTCCGCCGTATACCCAACCAACTATAGCATCTGAATTGCTCTGTGAATTACAAAATATATTATTTATACTTTACTTCTCCTCCAAAAAAACCAGATAGATCTAATAATCGAATCGGTGAAGTGGTCACCATGGGATAGTGGGGGTGGGATGTGTGCGGTGTCATATGGTTCGGCGGTTCATGCGTCAGCTAGAGATCCCCACCCCCCATCCCGGCCCCGTGAAGCGTCATTACAAAATCATACCCTCCTTGCTGCGTACGGGCAATGGCTTTTATTTGGTTTAAATACTACACTCTTGCTACAAGTATGTTTTATCATTTAGCGTCTCTCCGCCATCCATCAAGTCGCAACTTCAGTCATATTAAAGGAGAGGTCGCAGAGATATTTCGGTTAATAAAACAGATTAACTCTGCGTTAAAAGCTGATCGAACCGCTCTATTCGTGTCCCAAACAAAGTATCTGTATTTTTACAAATCAAGAAAAGTTGTGGAATTCATCTTGAACCTGCATTAACGGTTTTAACTCAGACACGGGTACAGTGGTAACTTTCCTATTTTCTTTTTGTGTTGTTTTTCTTTTTGTTTATCAGTGAGTAATGAATTTCTGCAGGTTATTGCTGCGTTTTGTTTAAATTACATTATGGCAAAGTTTACAAATGAAATGAAATTAGCTTTAACGTGCTACTGTTCTGCTCCGACTGGGCTAATGAAGACAGAGCAGTTTACAAACGATATCGTATTGTCGATTGTATCTGGTCACACCAGAAAGGTTGGAGGAGAGCGCTCATACAAAGCATCAACTATCCAATACGGCATAAATGAAATGAAATGAAATGGGGTTTAACGTGCTACTGTTATGCACCTAACCTGGACTAATGGAAGACGGACATACGCCATACAGTGTGCTACGAGGGAAATTTTGTCCGAGCAGCGGCGCTACGGCCTATTCTTATATCGAATTCCAACTACCAAGGGATATTTTACGTGCACGCCAATGTGTACACGAGACCTTGGTTTTCGGTCCATTTGAACGACTAGAGAGCTGTCCTTGTCTGGCCCATCGTTCTGCATCACTGACAAGGGTAAGAATACGACATAAACGTTACATTTACTTGTAAATAGAAAGCTTATTTGAATATTCTTCGGGTCATTTTATATGTAATAGCTTTAAAACATTTCATCATTATGTTGGGTATCAAAGACATACCATGGCTCTATCATCGGAGAAACCAATACCAATCCATTTAGCTTGTCCATTTAATGTAGCTTCAAGTGTAAAGGTAATTTTATCTGATGTAGGATTATAAACCCAACTTGATCTGTATTCACAACCGCTAGCTGTACAATTTTCAGACCATGATGCACTACATGGTGTATCTGAAATTTAAATAATATACTAAAGAAATAGGACGTATTCTGGACAAGCTTTTTTGACCTACGATCAATTGTTATTAATCTACCCGAAAGGATTCTCAGTAAGTTTTAAAAAAACAAATATTCCACCAATAATGAAAGAAAGCATATGCTATGGTAGGATATGGACACTATACTGATTTAAAGGAGGTGTATCCATGCACCCCATTCTCTGTATCCGCACCTTGGACAGTTTTAAAGGGCCAGGGCATCATCCGTGTATGTCACTCTCTGTGGGCTATCCGCAACTGATACCAATTCAAAGGCAAAGTTGAACTTTAAAGCTATAAGTTTTTTGGGCAATTAATTTGGGAAATCGATCTGACACAAACAAAGTCAGCATACGATAGTACAGGAGTTAAATGAAAGTAGATAGTAGGTTTTGAACAGGAATTTTATTTGTAAAATTGAGTACACAGTTTATGAGATTGGATTACAACCCCTTGAAAACTACAATTTTATGGAGGTTAAATCTCTAATATGAATATTAGTCAAAAATAGTTACATTTCACGCAGTATTTCCCAAGATATGACGAATTGAAAATTTGACCACAGATTGCAAACAAAAAATATAGGATGTGGTCAACACTTGCCAATGTCACTCATCAGTTCCGTTGAATATTTTGATGGGTTATTTTTAATCGGATTGATTCAAAGTCATTTTATATTCTTAATTACGTGTTAAATAGTCATCATGAGTACATTTTAGCGTAGATTAGGTTCTGGAAGCTTTCATATTTCCGAAAATAAAAAGGCGACTTTAAGTAAAGGCTCATACCAACCAATGCCTCAAACGGTTTAGTACGGTGCAGTGGGGCCCAACAGAGACGCCATAGTTTAAAACGTTTGTTCTTAGTAACTTGTTTTTTCGGTCGAACCTTGATGTTCTAGCCTTTGACCACAGATTGCAAACAAAAAATATAGGATGTGGTCAACACTTGCCAATGTCACTCATCAGTTCCGTTGAATATTTTGATGGGTTATTTTTAATCGGATTGATTCAAAGTCATTTTATATTCTTAATTACGTGTTAAATAGTCATCATGAGTACATTTTAGCGTAGATTAGGTTCTGGAAGCTTTCATATTTCCGAAAATAAAAAGGCGACTTTAAGTAAAGGCTCATACCAACCAATGCCTCAAACGGTTTAGTACGGTGCAGTGGGGCCCAACAGAGACGCCATAGTTTAAAACGTTTGTTCTTAGTAACTTGTTTTTTCGGTCGAACCTTGATGTTCTAGCCTTTGAACAGTCCATAATACCTGGGCCCACCAATTGTGGGTAAATTGGACGGACTGTTAAACTAAATTGGTTGACTTATGGCCACGTGACGGTCCATACCAGTCATTATATAAACACAACTAGATGATATCGCGCCTGGTACGTTCTTGCATTTTTTATGCGCGAACTCTTAGTTTTTCTATTACTGGCAGCGCACGGGCACTATTTTTTTTTGTTTTGCAGGTACCAAAATCTGGGATTTCGCGCGTAGGTACTTTTGAGGTATTAGGTCTGTTTAGCATAACACTTGCCACTGTACCGGTGTATCGCTAATTATAAACCGAATGTTTGAAGACCGTTCATATTTATTACGCACTTTTATTTCAGTACAGTGTTGATTCATGCTCAAATTGTTACTAAGCAAACCAACGGGATTATTTTCTCAACAGTGTATGAACTCATTTCATAGCGATAATATCCTTACAACGAGAGAAAGTATCTAGTCTCGGTGAATAGAACCATGGTTGTCTGGTAGAAAATTACTTTTGTATTTTTTGGAACGGTAAACAGTGTTTTATAAGCAAACTAACCTGCCGCACATGACGAAGTCATTATACTTATAATAAAAAGGCCAGAACTCCTTTTGCAGCGGAAGCTTATCAGTGAGTAATAGGTCAAGGTTAAAACATACAGTACACGCCTCGCGGTGGTTTGATGTTTTTTATCGTGGAATTCCGTGAATTACCGCGTGAATATCGAGTGACATGATACGACTGACAGAGCAGCCCGGAGTCGAACAATCGCCGCCCGAGCTGTCTTCGTCAGCTAGTTTCAAAATGGCGTACAACCAGTGCAAGTGGGAAAAGACGACAATAAAATCAGAAATATGTTATTTATTATTGTCGGACTTATTACATCACTCCTGTCTAACAAATCATAAAGCTGTGGTGTTACGGTGGCGGCATAGTATTTCACCGTAACACCACAGCCACTCTCACCATGCATAATACATCTAACTATCACTCCCTACACATTTCCCCTCGTCTACTTTCCCAAACGTCAACAACACATCTCATGCATCCATTTCGCTGATTAACCCTTGTACCATGTCTACTGGATCTGTAAGTACAGCCGTTAGAGGTACAACCTTCAGACCATGATCCGCCACATGGTATGGCTGGAATTCTTAATGCAAATAATAGAGATACATTGTCTTGAGAAATTCATTCATAAGGTTACAAATAAATATTCAGGAGTGTTGCATTTAATCGCATTACGGTTTAATGAAATTTTTTTTAAAAAGATATATTAAGTATTTAGTGTTTCTTACTTTCTGGTTCAGGTTTGGGTTCGCCTGTCGGTTCTGGTTCATGTTCTGGTTCGCTTGTAGGTTCTGGTTTATGCTCCGGCTCACCTGTTGGTTCTGTCTTATGCTCTGGTGCGCCTGTTGGTTCTGGTTCGCCCGTCGGTTCTGGTGTATGCTCCGGTTCGCCTGTCGGTTCTGGTTTATGCTCTGGTTCACCTGTCGGTTCTGGCTTATGCTCTGGTTCGCCTGTCGGTTCTGGTGTATGCTCCGGTTCGCCTGTCGGTTCTGGCTTATGTTCTGGTTCGCCTGTTGGTTCTGCTTCATGTTCCGGTTCACCTGTCGGTTCTGGCTCTGGCTTATGTTCTGGTTCGCCTGTTGGTTCTGGCTTATGCTCTGGTTCGCCTGTTGGTTCTGGTTCATGTTCCGGTTCACCTGTCGCTTCTGGCTCTGGCTTATGCTCTGGTTCGCCTGTTGGTTCTGGTTCATGTTCCGGTTCACCTGTCGCTTCTGGCTCTGGCTTATGCTCTGGTTCGCCTGTTGGTTCTGGTTCATGTTCTGGTTCACCTGTCGCTTCTGGTTCGGCACTACCATCTCCCTGGCTACTAGAAAGTCCAGGCATATTAGGGAAGAGTTGACATCCAGCTTGCAGGGCTATACAAAAAAGTCAACAATGTCATGTAAATTATATATAAATCCACTAATAACAAGATCGCTGGATTATCTTAACGCATATTTCTATTATTTTAATCTCTTAAAAATTACATTATCAAAACACATCCACTCCTTGAGTTTGTTTTTTAAAAAAACAAAAAACAAAACATCTTAGCGTGATGGCATGGTGGCTCTTCACACTTCAGAGACAGTGTTGTGCTTTAATTCTTCATTACTTTTCGAGGTCTATTGTTTTTGTCGTATAGATAGAAAACGATCGCGACTCTTAAAGGAACAATAACACTCTTGTTGGCTTGACAGGTCCAGAAAAAAATAGCTATATTCTAACTACAAGATGTTTAAGTGTCCTATCTGTTGTGTAAATTATCCATTACAACCTATCTTACTTGTCCAGAAGGTTCGAATATATGTTTAAATCCAAGTTGCATTTGAAAGTGCTTACGTAAGGCTTTTCAAGCCATGTTACGGCATGTAGTTGAATTTTTCCAATTTTTAAAATTAGGTGTGTTAAGATGAAATTTGTATCATTTTTTTAATCGAAATATTGTAAAATGGTACAAATTGTTGACCAGAATAAAGATTGGAACCTATTTTTCAGTTACAACAAGAGTGGTATTTGGGCTTTAATTGCACACAGTTTTGACAATAATATTCCTATAAACGATTTAGCTTAAGGAGCACATAAGACAACAACCCTAAACTTGGCGTACATTACGGCAAGTTAACATCAATCCCTTGGTCATATACTCATATACTCACATCGTGGTCTCCAACCAATTGCAATCCAGGATTTAGTCGTAACTTTTAGAACCATTTCTATTTCAGATACAGCCTGGTAATGGAATAATATATAAATATTAATTGCATGTTTACGTTTTTTAATCCCTAATCTATGATTAGTTACAAAATTAAAAAGAAGATGGACATACGCTATACAGTGTGCTTTGAGGGGAATTTTGCCCGGGCAGCGGCTCTATGACCTACTCTAATGCCATCTACCAAGGGTTCTTTAAAGTGCACCCCAATATGTACACGGGATCCCGATTTTTCGTCCCATCCGAACGACTATACGTGGTCCCTTGCCAGACCATCCGTCCTGCACCACTTACAAGAGTAGACCACGTCGGAAAACTTTATTCGTAATCAACACAGGGATTCAACACGGGACATCCAGTTTAACGAGCCAACTTCTTACTCACTGGGCCATCGCGGCCCCCAATAATACAATCCCGAGTTTCGTAACTTGAAAACATTACAAAACATTAAGTTGATTATTATAACACATCATCTTGTATCTTTGATTCCGGAGTCTCAAACGATAATCGCACAGGATCTGGAAGTATTCCTAAACTCAGCATTAACAATAAGTGAAGGGGCGGGGGCTGAATGGTTAGCGTGCGAGCGCTAGTCAAATAGCGTGGTTTCGAATCCTCGGTTGTACGTCGCAAGGAGTACGGTCGCCTGTCTAACCTCGTGGGTTTTCTCCGGGTTCTCCGGTTTCCCTCCACTTCTAAAGACCGCTACGCGCAAGCGTATTGTTGAAATAAAATTAAACCATATATAGTGCCGAAATGGCCTAGTTTGTGTCGAGTTGACGTTAGACCCCGTGTCTCTCCCCCCTCTCTCTCTCTCTCTCTCTCTCTCTCTCTCAATACGTCAAATATCCTTAACTGAGTTATGTTCATACTGCACACAGCGATCAACCTACGTCATGCCAGTAGTTAGGCAGCCTAAATTTGGGGTGGGTTATGTTAACCCGTTAAGAAGTAAACCCGTTAAGACGATATCGCAATCATTTACGAAAGGTTCATTATCTGGAGCGGAAACCTCTAGACATGCCTTTTCTGTTATTTCTGACGATTTTGGCGTCGAATTTATATTCCTAAACTCGCTTATGAAAGGCTACTTCTTTAATTATGAAAAATGAAATATTTACAGGAATCTCTCTGTAGAATAATTTAAATCCTAGAGACATTTCTCTCTCTTTATATTGAGTGTAGTCTATCGTAGCATTTTCCACGGTCGATTCTGTAAAATATATATATGATGTGAAATATTTTACAATATAGTAAACAATAGATGCTGCAAAATGGCGAGTAGAATAGATTATAATCTTACAAACAATATCACATTAAACGTTACTAAAAATAAAGAAACTATTATTTAAGAAACATTATGGGAGATTAAATAAAGAGCTGGAAGTTCTCGCTATAATAGTTAAAAACTACATAATGTAAACGTAATTTGTATAAAAGAATACCTGCAAAAGGCAGATTTAGCTCTTGCACAATGCATGTTTAATGTATGTGTGTATTAAACGTATAATTTAACTTACAAGTTTGATTTGTTGTTGATGGATAGAAATTTAACTTACTTGTTTGACAAGTTTGTCCAAACCAACCAGGTTGACAGTAACATTGTTTAATTGGATTTGGTGTCGTAACTATTGTAATACATCTTCCATTATTTAGACAATTCGCATCAGTTTTACATTCAACTAGAAAAATACACAGAAAAAAATAATAAGTTAACTTTATGTCTGATTAAGGAAAAACAGGTAGATGTAGATTTAGTTCCTTATATTTCATGCATTTTCCAGTATTAAACTATTTCCATAATGCCAAACCCGAAGAACAACTACCACCACCCTTTTCAGACACCACACGTGACAGTCTTTGGTTTGTTAGCTTGTGCATGTGCTACAAGATATATTATTATGTAAAAATGATTTCTGCTTGGGCGCTTGTTGAAACTACTTCGATACTTGATAATGAAAACGATATAAGAATCGGAACGGCTGGACTGCTTCTTAATGAGTGGATCACATATGGAACTTTCTCGCCTGATACGTAAAAAACCGGACCACGCCAAGTAAGTATGACTACATAATTCATTGTTGGTGGGGTGGGGTCTCTACTTCAAGCTTCCAGTTTTTCATGATGAAACTCATACATGCTTTTTAGACCAGAGGGAGGAGGGGGGCATTGTCACCCGAGTGGGGGCAAAATCTGAGTTAACTTTTCTAGAGGCATTTTTCGTCAGGAATCCGAATCTGGTAGGTAATAGGCCAGGTGAGGGGGCGTTTCCGAGATAATCGAGGTCAAAGGTCACGGAAAGCCAAATAACGAAAGAGACATAAAAAATTCAAAATCTGTTCAGAATAGGGCCGAAAATCATTGATAACAGCAATGAGACAATTATAATACAGTAATATAATAATAACATTATATCTGGAATTTCGTACTAAGACCCGTATTGTTAGGGGTGGGCAAATGGAGGTCAAATTTCGGGAACGAGTGTTTTCTAATGCGATTTTGGCTGCTGAATCCGAATCTGGTGAAATTTTTGTTCTGCGACGTCATTTTGAGCTGGTTCCATTGCCATTTTCGAAATGACTTTTTTTCGGTTATTACCCTCATATCGATATAGGATGTTATCAAATCATAAATGGGAGTGCAATTTTAGAATCCAAGGTCATGAAAACATATTTTTTTAACATATTAGACAAGTCTTTCCAATATTGTCTCGCTTTTATGAGAAAAAAGTCATTTTTGGGCTGCCATTTTGAAAACCACGGAACCAGCTCAAAATGACGTCACAGAACAAAAATTTCACCAGATTCGGATTCAGCAGCCAAAAACGCCTTAGAAAACACTCGTTCCCCAAATTCGACCTCCATTTGCCCACCCCTAGTATTGTGGCATTGAATCCCCCCCCCCCCCCCCGTTCATTATCTTAGTAATAGAGTTTGATAACCCACAACATTGATCGCTATGCTATTTAAGGTAAGTAAATATGAATGTGCCATAATATTACTTACATATTTGAAGAGGGTAATAAACAAGCTTTTCTGTGATATGTAACATTGTATCTGGAATTTCGTACTAAGAACCGTATTTTGGCATTGAATACCCCCCCCCCTCTTCATTATCATAGTAATAGAGCTTAATACCACCAAATTTTGATCGCTTTATAAGGTAAGTATATATGAATGTGCCATAAAATTATTTACATAATTAAAGAGAGCAATCAACCACCTTTTCGCTGATATGTAACATTATATCTGGAATGTCGTACTAAGAACCGTATGTTGGCATTGAATACCCCTCCCCCTTCATTTTCATAGTGATGGAGCTTAATACAACCACATTTTGATCGCTTTTTAAGGTAAGTAAATATGAATGTACCATAAAATTATTTACACATTTGAAGAGAAAAATCAACACGCTTTTCGCTGATATGTAACATTATATCTGGAATTTCCTACTAAGACCCGTATTTTGGCATTGAATACCCCCCCCCCTTCATTATCATAGTAATAGAGCTTAATACCACCAAACTTTTATTGCTTTTTAAGGTAAGTAAATCTTAATGTGCCAGAAAATTATTTTCATATTGGAAGAGAACATCAACAAGCTTTTCGCTGATATGTAACATTATACCTGGAACTACGTACTTAGACCCGTATTTTGGCATTGAATACCCCCCCCCCCTTCATTATCATGGTAATAGAGCTTAATACCACCAAACTTTGATTGATTTTTAAGGTAAGTAAATATGAATGTACCATAATCTCATTTACATATTTGAAGAGGGTAATAAACAAGCTTTTCAGTGATATGTAAAATTATATCTGGAATTTCGTACTAAAACCCGTATTTTGGCATTGAATACCCCCCCCCCTTCATTATCATAGTAATAGAGATTAATACCACCAAACATTGATTGCTTTTTAAGGTAAGTGAATATGAATGTACCATAAAATTATTTACATATTTAAAGAGAAAAATCAACAAGCTTTTCGCTGATATGTAACATTATATCTGGAATTTCGTACTAAGAACTGTATTTTGGCATTGAATACCCCTCCCCCCTTCATTATCATAGTAATAGAGTTTAATACCACACAACTTTGATTGCTATTTAAGGTAAGTAAATCTCAATGTGCCAGAATTTTTTTTACATATTTGAAGAGAGCAAACAACAAGCTTTTAGTGATATGTAATATTATACCTGGAATTACGTACTCAGACCCGTATTTTGGCATTGAATACCCCCCCCCCTCATTATCATAGTAATAGAGTTTAATACCCCACAACTTTGATCGCTATTTAAGGTAAGTAAATATGAATGTGCCATAATATTACTTACATATTTCAAGTGGGTAATAAACAAGTTTTTCTGTGATATGTAACATTGTATCTGGAATTTCGTACTAAGTACTGTATTTTGGCATTGAATACCCCTCCCCCTTCATTATCATAGTAATTGAGTTCAGTACCATTCAAACTTGACCACTTTGTAAGGTACCGGTAAGTAAATCTAAATGTGCCAGAAAATTATTTACATATTTGAAGAGAGCAAACAACAAGCTTTTCGGTGATATGTAACATTATATCTGGAATTTCGTACTAAGACCTGTATTTTGGCATTGAATACCCATTACCCCCCCCCCCCCCCTTCATTATCATAGTAATAGAGCTTAATACCACAGGTATGCAGGTGTCATCGCTGCTTATTGTTATTATAATATATTACTGTATTATAATTGTCTCATTGCTGTTATCAATGATTTCCGGCCCTATTCTGAACAGATTTTGAATTATATACGTTTCTTTCGTTATTTGGCCTTCCGTGACCTTTGACCTCGATTATCTCGGAAACGCCCCCTCTCCTGGCTTATTACCTACCAGATTCGGATTCCTGGTGAAAAATGCCTCTAGAAAAGTTAACTCAGAATTTGCCCCCACTCGGGTGACAATGCTCCCCCTCCCCCCTCTGGTCTATTTGGGCAGAGTTTGCAACACGTTGCTCCATTTAGAAATTATTTCCCCTTAATTCCCGTAGTGCGAGTTTTTCATAGACAATATTTCCCTTGATTTTATTCTCCCCTTTTCCTGCATTTTGGTCTAGAATTGATCAAATATGGAATTTCAGGGCAGTTTTAAGTAACACTGATGATATCACAGCGGAGGGATAGGGGGTGTAAGGTGTCTTTCTGCAAAGCAATCATTGTGTCGGAAGTAAGATTTTCACCCCAGTCAAAATCAAATCCCTGTAGCTAAAAATCTAAACGGTCACCCCCCTACAAAATTATGGGTCCCTAATGTGCCTAAAAAGATTGGAACCAACGGAATGTTATTGAAGTCAATGGGCAAATAATTGCTAGTATGAATTCAGGCAATGGTATTTAACACGAGTTCCTTCCCTTGGCACATCACTTATTCGTAAATATAGCTAATTTTATGGAGTTTTTAAAAGGCAATCTTTCTATTGAATATTCGGTTTCTTAGCTACGGAAAACAAAATTCGTTATAGGAAAGATGTAGCACGACGAAGTATAAAAAGTAAGGAAACGTAATGGCTGAGCGGCCGAATATTGAGGACGTAACATCAGTTCAAACAAATTCCGCTTTGACCTCTAGCTGGCCGGCCACCTCTGCCTTGCGGCTGTGGTTTCGAGCCCTGGTGTGAGCATTTGTGGCATGGAGATAGGGGCGCCTTCTCAACCTCTTGGGTTTCCTCTGGGAACTCCGGTTTCCTCCCATCACTAAAGACCCATACGCGCAAGCGAATTATTGAAATAAAATTAAACCATGTGTTAGTCTCGAAATGACCTAGTTGTGCTGAGTGGACGTTAAACCCCATTACTCTCTCTCAAATAAATTCCAGAGGGGGGGGGGGCGCGAATGCTTAGCACGTGCGCGCTGCATTGAGTCAACTGGCGTGGTTTCGAATCACTGTATGTACAAGGAGTTGGGTCGCCTGTCCAGCCTCGTGGGTTTTCTCCGGATCCTCCGGTTTCCTTCCTCTGGTAAAGACCCCTAGCGATTTATTGAAAAAATTAAACCATATGTTAGTCCCTCTATCTTTCTTCGTCTCTCTACTTAAACAAATTCAAACCTTTATGTTGACAGTGTTCTCCTTCATGGGTAGCGTCACACTGACAGACTCCATTAGACCATGTACCATGTCCTGAACAACCTTCACTAAACTGATCACCTGTAAATAATAGCATCAAAATTATTAAAGGGACACACTCAACCATTGAGCAATATCGTATAAAAATCATTTCGTGGTCGCGATATAACCCTTTCAATTTGTTTTGATTTAGTATATATATACCAAATGAATGTCGTTCCCGTCAAGTAAAAGCACAATAATACCAGATATATCCTTTTAAAAGATCGCACACAGCGTAAGAAGCTTTGCCAAAACGTATATTGCCCCAAACAATATAAACACACTCAACTGGCATGGTTTCGAAATCCCGGTTGTACGTGACAAGGAGTAGGGTCGCCTGTCCAACCTCGTGGGGTTTCTCCGGGTCCACCGGTTTTATCTCACTGCTGAAGACCCCTACGCGCAAGCGAATTATTGAAAAATAATTAAACGCTATGTTAGTCCCGAAATGACCTAGTTTTTCCGGGTCCTTCGGTTTTATCTCACTGCTGAAGACCCCTACGCGCAAGCGAATTATTGAAATATAATTAAATCCTATGTTAGTTCCGAAATGACCTAGTTTGTGTTGTAATAAACACCCATCATATGTATTCAGTTAATCAATGTTTCGAATCCTAATGATCATTTCCTGTCTATATTCTTTGCATTTTTGTTATCAATTTATATTATAGTTTCCTGCCATTTATTGATAACAAATGGCCTAATCAATGTCTTATCGCCCACTGTCATATTTGTCTACTAGTATATAATATGGAGACATAGTTGTCGGTCGTCACGTCACGGAAAAGTAAGTTATTACTTTTAATTATTTTCACGCATATTATCTTAGAATCGGCAACAACTAAAGTATAACTCATTCAATATGCCAGAAAAATATTAAATATAGATTTTAGTATCCAACACAACCAAAGGTATTTTTGTTATTACTAAAAGTCATTTGGTGGAAACATTATTGAAATCGCTCAGTTACAAATCTATCAATACAATTACTGCTTAATTACGTTTCGTCTAGGCCTATCTATTCATGATCAAATTTGAAAATATGACAAAGCAATATACACATGTACACAGCAATACTAAGTAGATGCTGACCAACCAGAGATACCCCTTAGACTCGAAATATATCAGTAGAATATTAATTAGAATAAATAATTTTAATTAATTACCAGCTACGATATCAACATCAGCACAGGACCAAAATAAATATCTTTTACCACAACTACCACCCCATTCAGCAGCTTGTCTAACTAAACGTAAAGTACAGTTATTACATGGTTCAGATGGAAGTGTGAAAGGTTGGGTTCTTGATCTGAAATATATAAAATGTATTGGTTAATGGTAACATGAGACAGAAAACCCCAACAGAATACGGTATTTATTTTGTTAAATCACATACCATTAAAAATACCGAGGTACCATAATGTTGATCTTTCAAAATTCCAATAACTAAAGATTGTGAAATTCAAAGAAAATATAACGAAAAGGGACAAAGTGGTCTGAAATGTTCTGAAATGTAGTAAGCATATTCTGCCTCTAGTAAGTCGGGGGGGGGGGGGTATACTGGGTTATTGCAATACAAAGGTGCACTAGAATTTAATTATAACTGTAATATACATCATGGTAGATTAGATAAAGAGCTGACAGTTCTCAATATAATAGTTAAAAACTAGATAGTGTAATGGCAATTTGCTGAAAATGTCAGTCTCTAACTCAATATTATCCAAAGTCTTCGACATTGATGTTGCTATGTTACCTGGAAAAGATGGTCTTCTGGTATCCAATATTTAAAGGAGCGAAGTCCGTAACTCAATATCATCCAAAATCTTCGACAATGAAAACACGAATTTTTTGTCAATTCAAAATAACATTGATGTTGTTATCTTACCGAGAAAAGATGGGCTTCTTATATCCAATATTTAAGACAATCTTAAAAAATACCATTGGTACACGAGTCGTGTACCATAATGCGATCCAGGCCAAGGTTAAACGGGGGACTTGAGGAACGAGGCTAGACGGCGGCGCATATTCTTATCTGGAGACATAGAACATGTAGACTGGAATAACCAGACGCTTAATAAGATATACTTTCGATTGAGACATCAGGCGTATTTCGCCGAACATGACTGTTTTGAAATGAGATTAAAGACGTAAATGAGTGAATGTAAATCAGTTTATATACATTCATATTACATTATTATATGCGCTATGACCCATTTGTGTCAATTTCTATGTCCAAAATATTAACGATTAAGCTTCTTTAAGACACAATAAACATTTTACCCTCGGTACACAAATCTTGTACCATACTGCGTTTTAGCACCATTTGTAACAAGGGGCTTGAAAAACGAGACTAGACTTATTCCTTGAGTCATGTCAAACGGTTAAGCCAAAGTCTTATCTGGAGAGCATGCACAATAAGCACCATCAGTGTAGATGGGAATAAGCAGACGTTAGAGACCGTCATTCGATTGGCGTATTTCACCAACATAACTGATTAGAAATTAGAGTAAAAACGGTAACAATTGAATGCAAATCAGTTTATATACATTTTATGCGTTGCGACCCATTTGTGTCAATTTCTATATCAAAAAGTTTAGCGATTTAGCTCCTTTATGGTAGAACATTGGTCGTGTTAAAACATCTACAGTTTCACACTGTATGAAAGGCAATACATATCCTTAACAACGGAAAAACACCTTAAAAATGTATTTAATAAATACTAGCTCACGGGTGTATAGCAACAACATTATATACATGGTTTACAGTTGTATTTACGTTTTAAATATCAAAGAGGTATTTTAAAAAAGATATCGTTAAATGTCCTAGAGTATATTCTTTTCGAAAATAACACATTAAAACATCAAAAAAATCATTATTACAATGCACATTAACACGTTGTATTATTGTATAACTGTATAGTCAAATCACGTCAAATTGAAAAGTATGTACTCGTACATATACAATCCGTGCTATTAATAGAATGACATAATACATATAACATTTGAGGCGAAAAGAAGGTTCTGCTGCAACAGGCTGATTCAGTTCTTAATACATGCTGCCACGAGATCCGGAAAGTAATAAAATAGAAGGAATCCATGTATTATCGTGATTAATTCGCTAAATGAAATAAAACGGGGTTTAACGCCTTACTTACTGTTCTTCCCCGACTTTTTTGTTGATGAAGACAGGTATAATAAATTAGTTTAAAAACTAAAGTAATGTTATTTTTTTGGAAAGATTTGCACTTTATTAGACCTGGAAAAAAACTATAACTATTGTAACTATTGGAACGAAAGAGTACTGCCTTTATAATTAATAAAAACCTATGTCGAGAACTCTGGAGGTCTGGCATTCTCATGGAAATAGGCTGTGTCGAGAACTACGACGTCCAGCACCGAAGGGGTTTACATAACTGCCAGGCCTAGACCCTTAGCTATAGATAATGTCTCCTGGATATCTCCATCAACCATCTGAAATACTTGCAACGGGCCCTTTAACAGATGCCTGTTAAAGCGGGAATTTCATATTTTCTAAGAAAGTCAAAACATAATTATTTCTATGTCGTTTGCTCAATAGGCATTATTTCCCACCCTCAAAAATCAGTGACACAGAAAATAATAACACTTTTACCTCCCTGGTTTTCCCATTGTCCTCCATGCATAAGCCAACTCCAAACGTTGGAATTTGAAGTTGAAAATGATATTTTTGCCAATTTATTAGCTGGCAATAGTGAATTTTAGGTTTTATAGGATTATTCTTTAACAAGGTAGGACAGTTTATGAATACCATCTATTTTAAGGCTTTATTTTAATACATTTTTAAAAAAATATCTTGAAAATTTGAAATTTGAACTTTAAGGGTCTCGTCAACAGATGACCAGTAAGGATCTCTTTCACATAACAGTGGCTTTATAATGGACTCTATAACTATGTCATTCTTTGTATAGGTGTATATTGACGGTTATACGTTAATGTTTATGTACGCCATGTTTGTGGGTTAATTATATGTCTCTACATAGGTAATTCAATGGACCCCATATCTATATTGAATCAGTAGAGCGTGTTATACATTAGAGTAGATGTCTTTATGTATTGTTAGGACTTTTTTTCTCGATTTGGATAAAAGACTATACTCGTATCTGCTTAGTCATACGAGGTTAATTTAACCACATATTTGGCCTGTAACAGGTATGTGTTTAGTTAGGTATGTGCATGGTGGGGGTCGGGTGCGGTAAGGCAACGATGCCAATGTTTCTTTTACAATTACCATTGCTTCTACAAACTCTGGGTTAGGTTCAGGGGTGGATGGGTTGATAGGGGGCAAATTGGGACAATCGTGATTCATGACTGGTGTTTCTTCTAGAATCGTTCCTGGGCGAGAGAGAGGAGGAAGGGGGTAGGAGGCAAATGGGAACAATCATGATTCATGGCTGGTGTTTCTTCTAGAATCGTTCCTGGGCGAGAGGGAGGGGGTTGGAATAGGAGGCAAATTTGGGCAATCATGATTTACGGCTGGTATTTATTTTTCAATCGGAGTTCTGATATGTACGCGAAAAATGTGACGACCAACAGTTTCCTGCTCAAACTTACTTTTCATTTCACTTTATTTAGTTTCGACTTCCTGATATGTTTAAATTTTGAATGACTTTTATTTATAAAGGACTTATTATTCTCCCCATTAAATATTTAAAGTTCGTTTGACAGGGGTTATTAAAGACACGTCTTGCATTCATGAATCATACTGGCGGAAAAGTATTTTAGACAAGCTTCCGCGAACAATTTAATTCGACTGACATTTCTTTGGCCATTAAACTTTATTCGCTACATTTTTATATAAAGAACTTAATAACAGCTGACGATTTCAATGTCGTATCAGATTAATTAAGCGTAACATATAGTTCAAAAGAAATGATTTTTTCGCTTCATGACGACGGTTGCTTTCCGTACGGACTTTCAACTGATAGATGCTAGGAAAAAAACTGTTTAAAGGAGCTAAATCGCTAACATTTGGGACCTACAAAATGACAAAAGTGGGTTGCAACGCACAAATACTGTAATATGAATGTATATAAACGGATTTATATTCAATGGTTTCGGTTTTTACTCCAATGTCAAATCAGTTATGTTCGGCGAAATAAGCCAGCTCGAGTGCAAATTTCTAGCGTCTGGTTATTCCACTCTACATACGCTGTTTGATTTGTTACAACTTGAGCTGAGGCGCATTGTGGTACACGAATCGTGTACCAATATTGAAATGTTTTTTTTGTCTTAAATATTTGATTTCAAAAGTCCATCTTTTCCCGGTAAGATCACAACATCAATGTTGATTTAATTTGACAAATAATTCGTGTTTTCAATGTTAAAGATTTTGGATGGTATTGAGTTAGAGACTTGGCTATACTTTAAAGGATGTCCTGTTTCAGTAACATGACAAATCGCTACTGAACAAATCACAATAACAATCATAAAAAAAATCATAATAACAATCATAAAAAAGCCAGAAAATATATAATATATCCGGGATCAAGATGAATATTAAACGGTCGACAACTTAAATGCCTGAAAGCAATATCAATTAATTTGAAAGTCATTAACTCTTTAAAATTATAAGGAAGCACACTAAACCACCCTAGCTAGGTCACAGGTGACAATTATCCTGTTCAACTTCCGTCAGCATGATAGAAGAGAATGAATTCAAATGCGCTGGAATTTGTTGAGGAATCATTATAATATGCTCTTGTGATCTTGTTTTCTTTTTTCTTGAAATTTAAAATGGGCCCCCTTGCCTTCACGTTGTGTACTTTTAATGCTATGTACGTTTAATCTTGTTTATATAACCATAATACAAGAAAATACAAGTCAGTTATGATATTATATAAATTGTAATCTATATTCTTGGTTCCGATAGCATTTCATGAATGACAAGAACCAAAAAAAAAATGGTTGTTTTGGCAAAAGCCCCCAAAGTATGGCAGAATGTGATCGACAAGGAAATATATCTTATAGATATGCATATCCTAAACATCTTTTTAAAATGATTCCATTAAAAATGACAAAAGTTGTATGACGATATCATAACGTAAACACTGCTTGCGCTATAAAATGTAAACAGACATCTTGAATCAGGGCCATATGTAGGATTTTAAAAGTGGGGTTGCAGCAGAGTGGTGGGGCGCCAATATAAAGCCCAAGTTACTGATATTGATCATAATCAAGTGTATCATTTTATAATTTAAATACTGCCAAATTGTTTTGTGGAGGGGGGGGGGCATTTTTCCGGGGCGGTTTATTTTTCTGAGGGTGCTAGATATACTGAGGGTGAGGGTGCTAGAATTAATTAAACTTTTCTCAGTGACAGTGACATTCTATACATGAATAGGAAACTATAATAATGATACCCAACCAATAGTTAGATGTGCCTGTATAAACAGTCTCTACCTTTAAAACATGATGTTATCTACAAATTCCGGACAACATAATGTTGATTGATTTAAGTCAACAACGGGATTAACGGAATCTCACAAAACGGATGCTGGGTCTACAACTCTGCTATATGCAGCAGTGTACCAAGTTTCAATCCAATATATAGCAAAAATGTTTGACAGATAGACAGACGAAGAGAAACCATATTATATACGTAATAATATTACTTACATGGTGTCACCTTCAGATATAAAACCTGTAGCAGGATGTCGATGAACAGCGTTGGTTTCATTATTCATTATCTCGAGAAAATAACCTCCCTATATATTATAATATATATTTTATAACGTTACAAAATAAATCAAAATAATTATTATATTTTATAACCTCTCTATATAAAAAAATCAAAATAATTATACAATCTATTAAAATAACTGTTCGGTAGGCTAAAACTAGACAATCTACGAAAATAAGTATTAAAATGTTAAAAAATGACCTCCTTATATAAATCAAAAAAATTATAACTTTTTAAAAAAATAATTATAAAGTATTTTTATGTTAGACAATAACCCCTTTATTAAAATAATTATTAACTGTTTTAATAATTTTTCTTTAGGCCTCAAATTTAATCAGCGGAAGTCGAAGTTGGAACCCAAGACAATCAACGATGTTACCGTTTTACATTTCGTGCCACGAACAGTCATTAATTCAATTCCTTTTTAGATATATGGTCATGTAATTGAAGTAGCCTGTTAGAGTTTCACAATATTGAGGTCATAGTAATGTGGTGGTGTCTGCTGGTGTTGGATATCATTTACTAGTAATGAGCAAGTCGTTCCGCCCCAAAATCACTACGGTATTGTTGGGTGTATTATTTGTTATTGTGTTGTTCTTAGAGACACATATGGTTATATTGATATTCTTTTTTTTATGCAAAACTAACTTACTCTATGTGGATATGCCAGATGAAAGTTGACCGTTATCGTAGACCCTGCCAGAAGAGATGTCGTCGGTCCCAACCCTATAGAAAACAAACGTATTAAACAATAATTAGTTTCCTGTAACATCCAGAAACAGCTGGCATCGGTATAACTGGTGTTCTAAATCTTCATAAAAAAAACTTAAGCCTCCCAATAAACCTCTGCACAATGTAAAATAAAATTGGTGCTTAAAATCCTGGTACCAAGAGACCTGGGTGCTTTAAAACTTGGTATTACAAAATGAAATGAAATGAGATATAATTAAATATTCTACTTTATTGAATACGCATCCCCCCCCCCCCAAAGGGGGTGTGAGGGGAGGGGGGTAATACAAGATCAAAAGTTAAAATATTTTAGATGGCCATTCTCTGGGTTCTCATTCGGCCCTCAATCGGGAGCCAAATTATAACTGTATTTGAAATTCTTCTGCCCTATATTACCTGTATGTGTTACTCGCAGAGATTGTTCCTACGGATGCACTACCAAATTGAATCTATTTTTCAAAATTGTCTAACCGATGGTTTCGCACCGTACACTAGTTTTTGTATTAATTTGACTAGTGTTCGCAGAAGTAAACACGGTATATTGGTCTTCCATGCTATCCGAACGACTAGACCATATCATGCACAACTGACACTTAAGCACTCGGCCAGGTCTGGGTTTGCATTTTGTTTTCTAGGTCAAAGAAATGACCGATTGATAAGTGGGCATACATTGTGATCATTCTAGACGCGCCTCAGACAGAAATTTATACCTATGTCAGAATTGGCTTTTTCTTGTGAAAGTTCCCATTTCTGAAAATGGATTCGTGGGCACGTTTGATTTTGGTATAAGCAAGAATCGGGACTAACATGACAATCATAACCAGGATGTGACATTGTTAAATTGTTGGAGGCGGTCTTTCTTTTTGTTCAGTGAATTTGCGACGCGGATTTAGATAACTATATGACGAACAATAATACCTGTTTAACGGGTTCAGGTGACAAAACGTCGTCATTATTCAGCAAACAACAATACAGGGTGTTAGTTCAAAATCATGCACAGTCATCGTATGTATCATAGGCATATAAAAAATCGTAAATTTACATTTAAACTGTTGTTTTTAAATTGTGTAATTGATTAAGATTAAAATGCAGATGTGACGCCACCCTTTGATGTTGGCGTACCATTATTTCAAATAATTTACGGGCAACTTAGCAATCGTACATTATCAAAATATTAAGACTCAAGTGACGTATTTCACTGTAAACGCACTTGCGGAGTGTCTGTATTTTATGTTGTTTAATGCTCTCGAGCTTAAGACGTTGCGTAATATATTATAAACCAAAAAACAACCATCACAGCTTTGTGGAAAACTAATTTTACTTAATGATTTTTTCCCAAAATTTTTTTTTCCGGCAAATAGCCTGGGCCCCCCCGCCCCCCCCCCCCCCAACTGAAATTGCCCCCCTTTGCTCATGGTACACATTTTTTTAGTATAATTCATTGCCTGTTTGGATTTTTAAAATGTTCCTCCTTTTTAGCTGTTTTTGAAGGTTTCATTATTTCTATAGGAGTCCTAGACGTTTGTTTTTGTCTTTTTTAAGACATTAAATGATAAATAACAAAAACAATGAACCAGGGACTATTATAGGGGTATAGACGTTATTCGAAAGGGGATTAAGGATCCACTAATACGTGTTCCTTGGACAATTGAGCATCAATTGACAGACGATTCCAATATTGTTACGATGACGTTATATTCCGTTCCGTGTGCTCGTTTTTTTTTTAAACCCAAAACTATTACTTTGTGGATTTGTTTGAGAGCTAGGAGCAAAGCTTTTAGACGAGAATAAAATATACTAAATCGAGTGAACTCGATATTCCCACTTACTATTCACAACAAAAGAATTCGGTATATATATAGAGACCTATGTACTTAGCCTATATTATCTTCATTGATCAACTATAAACACCGCAGGTACTTATTAACTTACCACCGGGTACTCCACAGGGGCCTGGTGTTCGGATATTATCCATAAAATCCCTGGCATATTTCCTGGCCGGTGGAAAAATTAAACGAACATGTCCGTTAACATAACTAACACATAAACACATTAACGTTAAAGCTGTCCACATTTTGATTCCCTTCTGTAACAGTTTAAAACGTCTCCGCTACTTCAATAAGTGTAGAAATGAAATCGCATTCTCTATATTAGTTCCCCTATTACCGGTTGAATGCGCTTGGCTGCCTTTCAAAATTTGCGCAAGTTATAGTAGACAAATATACATATAACGCAGATAGGCCGGTAGTTTTATTCATGCAATATAACTATTGTTGGTTAAATCTACATAATTATAATATCAAATATCGGAATAACTATACAAATTCAGCCTAATCGTTTAGTTATATATTATTAAAAAAAAACACATTGTGTTTAGTATTAAGGAACATTGAATCATAGTTGTTTCTCATGTTATTTGATGAACTGTTTAGTTCTAAAATAAACCGGTCCTGTCCAACTTCGTGGGTTTTCGCCGGGTCCTCCGGTTTCCACCCACTGTTAAAGACCGCTAGGCCCAAGCGAATTTTTGAAATAAAATGAAACCATATGTTAATAATAATAATAATAATGATCGCGTCATTTTACAAGGGTAGCAAATAAGGCCTGAGGCCTTTTTTTCAATTTGGCCCTTGGCACAGATCGTGCGAATGATTTCGATCATTACTGCAGGAAGAAACCGAAGAACTCGGGGGGAACCTGCCTGATCGGACGGGAGACCGAATATCCCTCTCACTATGACCCAGTTTGTATCGAGTGGACGTTAAACCCCATCCCTCTCTCTCCCTCACTAAAATAAACCAAATTATTTCCAGAATTAAAGAACTCTGAACATTCAAAGAGTATTTTCGTGTAACTGCAACATGTTTTATTATCGGACTACTCTATTAACTCACGGGTATATTTTTTGATTATTTGAATTTTTCAATGTTCCACCTTCTTCTGCAAACCAGGTTCATCTCATTTTAATCCAACCGAAAATAATAGGGGGGGGGGGGGGTATATCTACCGTTAGTATATGCATTTGGTTTCCTTGGGTCAATCTTACATTTTCGATTCCAAGCCTTTACCTGACATGAATTGGTTATCTCCGGCTCCGAAATGACCTGGTTTTGTTGAGTGGACTCCAAACCCCATTTATCCCGTTCCCTTTCACTGGGGTAATTATGATTCAATGTACGAATCTCCCAACATTTGAAAAAATAATGCAGCGTATTTACTAATTTTTATTTAAAACATTGCATATAAATATATACAACAAAAGACACATAGGTAGTGGATTTCTGGGAACGACAGTATGAGGACCAAGATATTAAATTGACTAGACCTCTTTGATTTGAGTCAAACATAAAATTGTCGATTTCATTGGATTGTTAAGTGCCAATCTGTGTTCGTTGACAATCTTAAGTCCGTAGATAAACAGTCATTAGTAAACAGACCATCTTACGCTTAACCATTCAAACCAAAATCGTAATCGTATAGATTTCATCCCATCACTAATCGGTATAACACATTCAGGGCCGTATGTAGGATTTTAAAAGTGGGGGCGCAGCAGAGAGGTGGGGCGCCATAGCCTCCACGTAACTGAAGGGCGCCCTTAAAACCGACCGACTGATCAGTGCCTTAAGAGCATCACTGCGTGATCATAATCAACTGTATTATTTTATAATTGAAAGATTGTCAAATTATTTCTCGGGGCGCCCTATTTTTCTGGGGTATGCAATGTACCCCTGCACCCCCGCCGCTAAATACGACCCTGAACACATTCTATTGTACTTCACCCATAATCTAAGAGGGGTAGCTCTTTTAACAGTTAATATTAATTTATTGTTTGAATCGTGCAATTTGTTACTGTATTATAGCATGATAAGTGTACTTTAACAATTTCACAACTGGGAACCCAGTTATCGGTCTTGATATACAGCATTAATTTGTTATTTAATGTTTTAAAATTTGTAGGCCCAGAAACAAGACAATAAAGATAAATCTTAAAAAAAATAATACACAATACCAGATTGTGCATGTCATATAATATAAATATTAAAAATATAATTTTTTTGATCGGCCATTTTAGGTAAATTATCATTAAGATTGTTTGGTATTTTTTTTGATTTGAATTTCTTCTAAGGCCTGTGCAATCTAAACAAATGGTTCAATATTGATTCGAAACGTATATTAAAAATACTTATATAATATATACATAAAATGTGAGAATTGATAGGTATAAAATGGCATCTATGGTATATTAATAACAAAATCAGTATGCAATTACAAAATACAGCATAATAAAAACAAATGTAAACCGGAAATCACAAAATAGTCCATAATATGGTTCAAACAAGTGCTTCGAATACGACAATTTATGATTAAAGTACCGATCTATATTTTGTTTCGTTTAAAAACAAAACGAAATAGGGTCTGTGTTTTAATCTGATTGACAAACAAAAATACAAGACAATCTGATTTCACAACAAATAAACATTATAATATCCACAATAACTCCTGTTATCTCACAAGAAAAAACATAATCTCACAAATTAATGACGACATAATGGCCGAAAAAATGTTCGTCACATAAAAAAAAATATTTGTGTTTAAATAAAAAAAAATTTCAATATAAAAATGGCACGTCATTTTCAAAACATTTAAGGGTAATCTCACAAATTAATGACGACAAATTGGCCGAAAAATGTCCGTTACATAAAAATAATATTTGTATTTAAATACAAAAAAAAAACATATTTCAATATAAAATGGCACTTCATTTTCAAAACATTTAAGGGTACTGTTTATTGTAACCGTGATTCACCATACCATTACCATTTCCTGCATGTTTTTGTTTCATGAATTCATCATAAGACATCTTACGAGGAATTTGTTTTTCATTTTGAAGGCTACTGCTGCTGCTTGCACCACTGTTTGACAATTGTGAATGTTTCTGGGTTTTTTTAAAAAAGAAGAAAATAATGCCTTTTATAACAAAAACCTTCCAAAGTTTATATATATTCTTTTTTTTTTTTTTTTTAAATAAGAAAATAATGCCATTTATATCAAAAACCTTCCAAAGTTTATATATATCATTTATTGTTTGTTTATAGTAATGTTCGTGTTCTTGGCGCGAATCTCGGTGAATTCGAGTATACCAACGAAATAATAAAACGTGGGATGCTTTATCTTTGGATACTAGTGCGTCAGTTGACATTCATAATTCCAATATGGTTCCGATGACGACAAGCTCAGTTCCTGGTTGTTTTATTTTGTATTTAAAACAAAGACAGATTGTCATCTCTCCGATCAAATCAGGTATAAAATAACAGCAAATACCTAATTTTATTTTTGACCCGAATTAAATAGGTGGTTCCATGTTAGTCATCAATGAAAAATTGACTTACGGTTGTAGCCTTAGCTCTTTTAGACTCCGAAAATTTACACACAGCCACGATAACACATACTAAGACAAGGGCAACAGCACAACCAATAACAATCTCTTCTACCAGGGTGAGTCTAAAACCAGGTTCTTCAACAACTATAAAATAAGTTATATCATATAATACCAATCACCTTGATTTTAACATAGAATATTAAAGATGCATTATGTAAGATTTAGATGAAAAAAGATAATAATTCTTGCTACACAAAATGGCAATAAAAAATGAATATATTGAAAATTTCATTCAAATTACTTCATTCTGAACGTAGTTGTGAGTTTTGGATAATGTATCGTAGATTGTTTATTATCGTAGCAACGGTACTCTACAAGGGAGACTAAATCTGGATTCTCCATTTTATTGTTAAATTATCAGTCTTTAAAGATGTAGTACTTGACAATCGAGACTAAGTCTAGATTATCTATTTTAATATATCATCTGTAAAGCATTGGCTGCCGGAATATAATTGGGAGATGCTAATTGTAGGCCGGTTGAGGAGGTTCGGGAATTTCCGGAGTCCAAATTGGTCGCTTTATACAAATGAGTATTTTGGAACTCTAACCCTTTTAAGAGGGGTAAAAAGTAAATTAGACCTAAGTTCAGTCTTCTTAAGGGTTAGGGTTAGGGTTAGTATTCCCCAAAATTCTCATTTGTATAAAGCGGCCATTTTGACTCAGGAAAAATCCGATCCTCCCCAGCCGGCCTACAATTAGCATCTCCCGATGATATAATTTATAATGGGCATAGTTACCTGTTTCTGCCACACCAACAACCACGTACGTGGTATTCAAAGTATAGCCTGCTGGTGGACTTGTCAGGGCACTTTGTATAGCTGTCTCTAAATCTGTTTGAAGTTCGGTTTTGGTTGCTGCGTCATCGATCGGTTTCTCCGCGAGAACATCGAAACTTGTAATGACACTTCCCTGTCTGAAAAATACATTTTTGAAAATAAGCCTTAAACTTTTTTAAACTCAACGACTCTGATTTTGTTTTAGCATACACCTATTTAGTTATAATTTAAATGAGTATTTTATTTCGATGTGACTTGAGTTGGCTGACATTGGAAGAGGGCTCGCTCGATGTGTAAGGTGCATAAATCTGTATATAAACGTAAATAATTCCGGCAGCAGATTCATACAGAAAAAAATCATGTAAATCAAGATGGCCTCCAGTCTCTTTCTCCGTCTGCCTTGAACGTCTCTTTCCCATACACGTACCACGAAATCCTGTATATGAACGTATTGGAATCGTTTTATTTTTTTAAAGATCTGGACCGTTAAAGGGAAAAGCGTAGCTGAGATATCATTATTATCGGATGTTTGTGCATGAAATGTTATTACAATTTAAGAGTTTTGTCGCTGCATAAAGGTAATGTTAGCCAACCTGAATCCAGAAACAGCAGCACTCTTAAAACCATCTACATTCGTCAACGCACCATTTGCCTGAAATAATAAGTAAACATTTACATGTACACCTGATTAAAGAGATGTTCATACGAAATGTAGTGCACTATGAGGGCCATGTTGCCTCGACAGCGGTACTACCGCCTACTCTTATTCCTAATTCCAATTGTCAAGTGGTCTTTTACATGCAAGCCAACGCATACACTGGACATCCCTGTTTTCTAGAGCGCGAACATGATGTCAACTAAAGAGTTCAATATAATGTCAAATAAACAGTTCAATTAAAAAAAATTTTTATTAAAAACCTAATAGTTCAAATGTTAATTAAATCAGTTTAAGTTATGGTCATAATATCGATCCTGTATTAAATTGTATTAATTTCAAGTCGCTCAAGAAGATCATAATTATTCTACAATTATTTTGTGCAAGGAATAGAAGTATATTCTTCATGATCTGTTTTTAATTCAACTGGCTGTACATGACAAGAAGGGTCACCTGTCCAACCTCGCGGGTTTCCTCCCATGGCTAAAGATCCATGTGTTAGTCCCGAAATGACCTAGGTTGTGTCGAGTGGATGTTACCCCCTCCTTCCTTTCTCTCTCTCTCTCTCTCTCTCTCTCTCTCTCTCTCTCCCTCTCTCTCTCTCCCTCTCTTTTGACTTTTGGAATATATTTGAGCGAGCTGGTGTAGTGAACCTTGCGAGTAGACAATACTAATGTGACAACAAATATAGTAAGTGTGCTTTAAGTACTAATAATGCTTACCCAATCTGACATGACCTTTGCTAGAGTCTGATATTTTGCTGTGTTGCTATCCAAGAGATCAGCATCGAAAGTCTGTTCCAATTTCACTTCAACATTAGATTTTAATAGAACAGCTGAAAAACAATTTATTTGTGTTACTTTAATCAATGAACAAACAATTACATGTACATTGTAATAGAGCGCCCATGCAAAAAGGGTTACATGGCCAGTCATCTAGGGTGTTTCGCCTAGAGCTCTAGGTGGCCGTTCACATCTCGCTTACCGTCGTGGTTTCGATCCCCGGTGTGAGCGTTTGTGCCTTCTCAACCTCGTGTTGTGTTAAACTTACGGGTAGTTTCAATCTAATTAAAATATAGATCTATATTTCGTTTCGTTTTTATACTTTTGATGGCCTACAAGTAAAAACGATATTGTGAACTATAAAAAACGAAACGAAATTGGATCTGTGTTTTTACAGATTGGGGTAGTTTTAATATGACAAGATCACGATGTTATTATATCACGTTGATGGATGAATGTAAAACTTACGGGGTAATGTAGATTGAATATCACAGGATCGAATACAGATTTTCTGAGAAGAAACAACGGGAGTTGAGGCATGTTTACTGAAGGTTCCGTCGTTGTTATAGCTGCCTCCCATAGCATAAAACATATATCCACACTGTGTATCGGTAAATTGGAAATCTTGAGCATCTCCAGTATCACGTTTTCTTGTAAAACTGATAGTTGTTACACCATTTGCAAGACCACCAGATATATCAGTTATATCATTCTTGGTATCTTGAGCTGGTAGACTTTTTGCAGACATCCATCTATAATATTATATATGATATATTTTCAAAGCATCAGATGAAAGTGATGTTATTGATGTTGTCAAATATTTACGACAGCCTAGCCTTTTCCATAAGATATTAAAAAAATATAAATAAACATTTACCTGTCAGTTACAGTAACCTGACCATTGTCAACCCAGCCAACAACAGCATCAGAATTGGGCTAAAAACAAAAAAATATTATGATGTTACAATGTTTATATTTAACATATCGTCAGATGGTTTGTATTACCATTGATCCGGAATACTACAATGTTGATATTTAATATATCTTCAGATTTTTTGTATTACCATTGATTTAGAATGCTACAATGTTTATATTTCACCCATCGTGAGCTGTTTGAATTCACATTTATTCAAATTGCGACAAATTATATCTAACCTCGAATCAGATGTTTGTATTATCTTTGATTCAAAATGATACAATGTTTATATATTAGCAAACCTACCATTGATGTGTCAGCAGAAAAACCAAGAGCAATCCATTTTTTCGCTCCGTTTAATCTAGCATTTATGGTAAATTTAATAGAATCCGTTGCTGCATCAAAAACCCAAGTAGCTTCTAATTCACAAGCGTTACATGTTGATGGCCAACGACCGTTACACGATGATGATATAGCAGGCTTTTCTGTTAAAACAATGCAATATAATATAATTCACGATAATTCACAATAATCACTGTTATAGAAATGGTACAAAGTTTTAAATACAAAAAGTTGTTTGATAGCTTTGAGCAATAAATATTAATTCGATTAGGACACAAATCTTTCTATATAATGAAGCTAATATTCTGTTTAACCGATTCCATAAAATGTAAAAGCATAACTAGAACAAACAGGCTTCCGGTTGTTCTGACGTAATGGTATTCAATCGTAGACATCCAGTCCCAGGAATGATCTTAATAATACCCGAGATCGACACAGATGCTTGAAAGTATTTTTCCCTCGACTACAGTTACTCTTGGTGCCTAATCGAAATTATCATCATTATATGTTGGGATTGCGTGGCCTAGTTCTGTAACCTGGGTGAAATGGGGTTTAACGTCACTCGACACAAACTAGGTCATTTCGGGACTAACGTATGGTTTTCAATTTTTATTTCAATAATTCGCTTGCGCGTAGGTGTCTTTAGCAGTGGGAGGAAACCGGAGTGCCCGTAGGAAACCCACGAGGTTGAGAAGGCGCCCCTATTTCCATGTCACATACGCTCACCCTAGGGCTCGAAACCACAGCCGCAAGCCAGAGGTGACCGGCCAGCTAGAGGTCAAAGCGCGGCACTCTCGACCACTAGGCCATCCCAACCTCCCAGTAGATGATGCAAATCACGGGTGCGATCTCATGGTTTCATATTCCTGAACATGCCCACGTCTGTGAATTACAAATCTGCTATTTAGTATATATATTTACCAAGGAAGTTGATTGTCTGTACACCTCTCTGTGGTGAATGACCATGATACAGCAAATGATCATTTTTATAAAAACCAGGTTGATCTCCAGATGCTGGACTGTGGATATAGTTAGTTGCATCTTGTCCTTTAGCCCAAATAACATGCATAAGAGCATCTTCTATTGTGTGATCTGCCCTTTCAGTGGCTGAAAATATAGCAATTTTAATAATGAAACTTGTATCCAGTAGCAATATTTGTTCACACAATATCCATTATTAATTAAATATAACTATCAAAACGTCTCAAAGTTAAAAAATGCTAAAAAGAAAAATATTTTAATTTAATTGCATTATAAAACCATGTGTTTGATCTAAAGTATCGCTGTTCTATTTGCCCAATAATAATTGTTCATAAACCGTTTCAATAAAAAAATCGTCTTTCTTACCAACAAGTTTTCTTCTAAATAAAATGGTTGTTTCTCCATTTTCTTCAAAACCAACTGCAGCTGTTAGACTCTCAGTTTGGCCTAATTCAGCATCCCGCTTAGGAGTGGAACGATCTCTGGTGTAGTAATCTCCAACTCTACTCAGTTGACCATTGGCTGATCCAATGATAATATCTGTACAATCCATAGGATGCCCTACGTTACCTGTAAAAAATAATTCCAGTATACTGGTAATGGCTCTGAGATTAAATATCCGTCGTCTTTTAAGTTAAAGGGACAGTCTTAATACGTATGAAATTTAAACGTCAAAATATAGAAGAATGGTGTATATACCCTGACTCAAAATTACAGCTCAAAATATTGAGTCGTTTGGACGTGAGCGTTAAAGCAGCTTATCCGGACACGTAACCCTTTTAAGATTTCGGGTCGATTCTTTCGTTGGGTGACCCGATAATCGATTCCCATTCCTTTAGAGGTCTACACGGTGAATGGTCCATGTGCTGTACTTGATAACAAAAAGTAAATTTCACCGACACGTTATTTTTATTAAAAAAAAGTCTGGTTTTATCCAATCACCGCATAATACAGCTTTGGACACCGGACTCTACTTCCAGATAAAGACTAGCGGGTTAAAATTGTTTGAAAACGTATCACATATATTGTGTTAGTTGCTCGGCCCTGAGGTAGGGGATTTTAATACAAAAATAAGCAGTTTAATTCTCAAAAACATTATCGGGATTGACCCTTTAATATAATTACGTTCTGAATGAAGTTAAAATTCCAATTCATATATTGTGTCTTGTTCGGAATGTACATATCTGGATAGATAAAGATTTGATTCTGGGGATCATGTTGCCAGATCGTAAATTAAATATTTTTGGGAGGGACTGTTCGGAGATATAGAGTTAGGGAGTTCAGATAATTGATAGTTGTATTTAAAGTTTCTTCTTCGCTTTTGGCAAGTTTCTAGTCTTGTTTCAACATCGAAATACACTCAACCTACCGAGTGAAGATTTGCATGCAAGGTCTTTATGAACGTTTAATTGACTTTATGTTAATTCGACGACCTTTGTCTGCTTTTGGTGTACAAGCTATAAAATCATATTATAATAGTAAGTGCAGGACGACCGCACCACACGCAAAACAAATATCTACAAGATAATCAATATTTAATGACGTATTATATTCATATTTATATATTTTTATTTACCTCCAGTTGTGTCACTTGTTCCACGGAATTGTCCGCCAGCTGAATATCCTGGAGCTGGTACTGTTGCAGGACAATTTCCAGTCGTACCTTCAGCTTCCCCTTCAGGTTCAGGTTCTCCGTTCGTTTCTGGTTCTCCGGTAGTTTCAGGCTCTCCGTTAGTTTCAGGTTCTCCGTTAGTTTCAGGTTCTCCAGTAGCTTCAGGTTCTCCTTCCGTTTCGGGTTCTACAGTAGCTTCAGGTTCAGGAGCTGAAAACCATGACATCATTATAAGTTTAAATTTATCATTATGTAATACAGTATTAATCCAGTATAAATCCATGACAATCATACCAGTTTTAATATATCACTATGTTATACATTATAAAACCATGACAAGACTTTGAGTTTTAATATATCACTAGGTATGAAATGCATTTATCGTGAGTATAGACCTTGCTCATTAACCATGAGCTCCAAGGTTCGACCACGGTGTTGGTAGTGAAAGTTCTTCGGGGATATTTTTGTCTGGTTTTCGTTGTCAATCGGTCTAGCGTATAGTCGTTCCAGAGGGACTAGAAAACGGGGTCCTATATAAATTCCTTGCCAACACGTTAAAGATACCGCGACAGTTTGAAATCGAAATAAGAGTAGGGCATATCTCTGCACTCTGCGGAAAATGTTCTTCATAGAACACTGCATGACGTATGTCCCCTGTAATGATCACGCAGACAGGTCATAATTGTATGGATGCGATGATAAAGACTTGAGAAGCCTAGAATTACATTTCCACTTTATTTACTTAATACCATGGAGAAACAATTATATTATCTTGATTAATCGGTTCATCTATCTTCATATATCAGCTTACCTGTACATGCTTTAATACATATTTTGTTGGTGGATATTTTAGGCGTAGTGATGTGTTTGCTGACAGTTCCTGCCCCTGCATTATAGGCTCCACCTAGAGCATAGAAGACGTAGAAACAGCTTGTATCTGAAAATTGTTTATCAGCTGTGTCTCCTGTATCTCTAGCTCGAGTAAACTCGATTTTAGTCAAACCATTAACTAAGCTTCCCGAAACAGCCTCAACGTTTTGAGTTGCATCATTTACTGGCTGGCTTCGACCGCCTAACCAACTGCAATTAAAGAAAAATTAAACTAATTTTATTATGACTCGACATCAGTTTGTGTAATTGTAATACTGAACGAAAATCGGGATCCCTGTATTGTTCAAAAGATGGATTTATATACCAGTATCACAAACGGCTATAGAAGTCTTAGAAACAGTAGCATTATAATGTCACTGTGAGCTGTGCGATGTCCTTCTCGGCATGCAGTATAATATGTCTGTCCCAGCTTCTAGGCCAAGGCGGCTAGTGCGGAATCGAACTGCATGACCTCTTCATCGTATTGGTATGACTGCCCCGCAAGATTGTTCAGTTGCAAAGACGTTATCCTGGATTCTAATACAATGTACTAATGATGAAAAAAGAAACTGCTTATACAAAGAGGCGTAGGTGGTTTTGCTACTGATATTTAATAAAACCTTAACCATGGATGACTGTTAATCAAATACACCCGTGAGAAGGTTAACAAATACTGGTCTTTATATATAGTTTAAAAACAAAAACAAATTGAAATACATAATCTACTTACGCATCTTTTACGGTAGCTACTCCATTCTCGACCCAGCCAACTACAGCATCAGAATTAGCCTGTAGATTACAAAAAAAAGTAAATTAAATCCACACGTGTGTTGAAGATATAACAATTGGGCAATTAATGAGCTGATCAAAGACTTTGTACAGGGTTCTTTAATAAGATTTGTCCGGTACTATTAATTCGTATGCGTATGCAGTGTTTTGCCAAAGTCATGAACAACGCTTTACATACGGTGGAAGATTCACCAATAACGGGGGAACTATATTTTCAGTCGAGATAAACAGTTTTAAAATAGACAGGCGTTATCAAATATGTATTAGTAGGGTCCTACTAGCCACCTCGAAATAAACAAATATTTCCTCGAGTTTACAGAGATCGAGATAATGAGATTTGGCTGTATCTAATCTTAAGAAATTGACTATTCGTGATACAAAATTTGTTAAGTATTTTTGTTACTTACCATGAATTTATCATCGGAGAAACCAATACCAATCCATTTAGCTTGTCCATTTAATAGAGCTTCAAGTGTAAAGGTAATTTTGTCTGTTGTAGGATTATAAACCCAACTTGATTTGTAAGCACAACCGCTAGCTGTACAACCTTCAGACCACGATGCGCTACATGGTGTATCTGAAATTTAAAAAAAATACATATTTCAGATATTACATAGTATGTGGGACAAGCTCTGGGCTTAAGATGCTGATTGATTATGGTGCGATTTATCGGGAAACGCCATAGTGTGTAATTAGTATCTGCAGTCTGTGACATTAGTATAAAAGTTCAAATGATCGTGATCGAACGACTGCCATTCAATAAATGAATTTCGACTAACAGAGCTAATTAGAAATTAAACACGAATGTAAATCAGTGTATACATGTATTCATTTGTATGTGATTTTTAATCCACGTTTGTGCATTCTAGGTTCCAAAGAAGATAGATTTAGCCCCTTTAAATGAACCAGTTAAGATAGAGCTAAAGCGGAGAATTATATTAAAGACACGACACAGAACAATGAATACCAAGTAGCATGATACAAAAACTCACTTTCTGCTTCAGGTTCTGTTTCGGGTTCGCCGGTAGTCTCTGGTTCTGTTGCAGGTTCGCCGTTGGCCTCAGGTTCTGTTTCGGGTTCGTCGGTAGTCTCTGGTTCTGTTGCAGGTTCGCCGTGGGTCTCTGGCTCTGTTGTGGGTTCGCCGTGGGTCTCTGGTTCTGTTGTGGGTTCGCCGTGGGTCTCTGGCTCTGTTGCGGGTTCGCCGTGGGTCTCTGGTTCTGTTGTGGGTTCGCCGTGGGTCTCTGGTTCTGTTGAAGGTTCGCCGTGGGTCTCTGGTTCTGTTTCGGGTTCGCCGTTTGTCTCTGGTTCGCTTGCAGGCACATAAGTGCCCTGGAGACCTGGTATGGTGGGAAATAGCTGACAGCCTGATTGAAGGGCTAAATTGTACAAACAAAAGAGATATTAAGAATCATATTAATTCGTGCAATACTAATAAGCTTATAGTACCAAGTACAATGCTAATAATCGTAGCCTCATTAATGTCGAAATATGTTCGACTTAATTTAGATATATATACACATTAGTTCGATTCCACTTTTGGCTGCAAAAGTTCCGAAGATTTTTCCAGTCGAATTTCACCAAGTCAGTGCCTCAGTGGTGCAGAACGGTCAGTGGTTTGGGTGGGACGCAAATGAAATTTATCGCGTATGTAATTGAAATGGCATGAGGATCACGGCGCTGTAAGGACAGCATTTCCCTCACATAACATCGCTTCGGGGTGTTTTCAGGTAAACGCTAAACTCTATTTCATTCTATTCGAGATTTGTCAGTACAATTACCATTAAATCAAAGGGAAATAACTTACATCGTGGCCTCCAACCAATAGCAACCCAAGAGCTGGTACTAACTTTAAGAACCATTTCTATTTCAGATGCAGCCTGGAAATAAATATTTCCTTGTTAAAACTCTTTCGATTTGCTATGATTTGTTCATTGCGATCGCAACGCTTGCAGACCCCATCGTTTAACCATACAACCGCCGCCTTTACGTTCAAATGAAATCTTATAAACGTGCAGTTGTGGACGTATGCTTATTTTGTAACATAACCCACAGAATCAACAAAACGGATGGATGTGACACCACTATATTTCTACGTACAGATTGTATTGTTTGGTTTTTTTTATTTGGAAAGGTTCACTTTTTGACATTCTGGTTTCGAATACCCGGTTGTATGTGACAAGGAGTTTTCTCCGGATCCTCCCTTTTCCTCCCACTACTTAAGACCCCTACGCGAGAGCGAATTATTGAAATAAAATTGATCATATGTTAGTCCCGAAATGACCTAGTTTGTGTCGAGTGGACGTTAACCCCATTCCTCATCTCTCCCCCCCCTCTCTCTCTCTCTCAAAGTTAAATATACAATACGACAGAAGTAAGTAAAACATATTTACAGGAATCTCTCTGTAGAATAATTTAAATCCTGGAGACATTTCTCTCTCTTTATATTGTGTGTAGTCTATCGTAGCATTTGTCACGGTGGATGCTAGAAAATAGTATGTCAAAAATATACCACACTATCAAATTATACATTTCTCACTATGGATGATGTAAAATACCTTGTAAAATATGTTATAGATAGTAAAAAAAATCAAATTAAACATTTGTCACAGTAGATGCTGCAAAAGATCGTTTAAAATGTGTTATAATATAGTAAATAATATCAAATTAAACTTTTGTCACGGTGGCTTTACTGTAAAATATCGTGTAAAATGTGTTATAATATAGTAAATAATATCAAATTAAATATTTGTCACGGTGGTTTTACTGTAAAATATAGTGTAAAATGTGTTATAATATAGTAACTAATATCAAATTAAACATTTTTCACAGTAGATGCTGCAAATTATCGTATAAAATGTGTTATAATATAGTAAATAATATCAAATTAAACATTTGTCACGGTGGCTTTACTGTAAAATATCGTGTAAAATGTGTTATAATATAGTAACTAATATCAAATTAAACATTTGTCACAGTAGATGCTGCAAATTATCGTGTAAAATGTGTTATAATATAGTAAATAATATAAAATTAAACATTTGTCACGATGGCTTTACTGTAAAATATCGTGTAAAATGTGTTATAATATAGTAACTAATATCAAATTAAACATTTGTCACATTATATCGTGTAAAATGTGTTATAATATAGTAAATAATATCAAATTAAATATTTGTCACGGTGGTTTTACTGTAAAATATCGTGTAAAATGTGTTATAATATAGTAACTAATATCAAATTAAACATTTTTCACAGTAGATGCTGCAAATTATCGTATAAAATGTGTTATAATATAGTAAATAATATCAAATTAAACATTTGTCACGGTGGCTTTACTGTAAAATATCGTGTAAAATGTGTTATAATATAGTAACTAATATCAAATTAAATATTTGTCACAGTTGATGCTGCAAATTATCGTGTAAAATGTGTTATAATATAGTAAATAATATCAAATTAAACATTTTTCACAGTAGATGCTGCAAATTATCGTGTAAAATGTGTTATAATATAGTAAATAATATAAAATTAAACATTTGTCACGATGGCTTTACTGTAAAATATCGTGTAAAATGTGTTATAATATAGTAACTAATATCAAATTAAACATTTGTCACATTAGATGCTGCAGATTATCGTGTAAAATGTGTTATTATATAGTAAATAATATCAAATTAAACATATAGTGTATGGTGGCTACTGTAAAATATCACTTGAAACATAGTGTACAGTATAGTACAAAAAATCAAATTAAACATTTAGAGCTAATTCACTGCTACTGTTATTGGTGGATGTATGTATAAAATCATTGGTACTATTTTTCATATTCCGGTAAGCATGTATTAAATGTTTAATGTGACTTACTTATTTGTTACTTTTTTCGATGGATACATAATTATTACAAAAAAAGTATTAATTTAACTTACTTGTTTGACAAGTTTGTCCAAACCAACCAGGTTGACAGTAACATTGTTTAACTGGATTTGGTGTAGTAGCTATTGTTATACATCTTCCATTATTTAGACAATCAGCATCAGTTTTACATTCAACTGAAATATATAAATATCTTGAGGTGTAATTTACGTAGGGCATGGAGTTGCTTCCCTTGCCATGGAGTTGCCTCCCTTTAACGCAAAACTACTATTTTAAAGATAAGTTACATGTTTGATAATAATTAGTTTGGGCGATTAGTGGGAACTAAAATCTAAACATAAAATATATCGGAAGTTAACTCTGGTAGACTCCATAAGATAAGGCAGTAATTATTAGGCTAGATAACAAAATATGTTTTTGTGTGGTCTTAACGGTATTAGAACGAACCGTAGTTTATAAGGTTGTGGGGTCTTGATAAATAAAACACTTAATTTCATTTTCGAACGTGAAAGGTATTATTCAGATGTGCTATTAAGATTCAGATTTCCCGGCGTGGTTTCTCCTTGTCAGTGATGCAGGAAGGGGAGTCTGACAAGGACAGCTGTCTACTAGTTCGGATGGAACGAAAAACCGAGGTCTCATGTACACATTGGCGTGAACGTAAAAGATCCCTTGAAAGTTGGAATTCGATATTAGAACCCTAGCGCCGCTGCCCGGGCAACATTCCCCTTATTATATCACACTGTGTATGGCCCGTCTTCGTTAGGTGCAGAACAGTAGGACGTTAAACTCCATTTCATTTCATTTCTTGATTAAGATTGGTAGGAAAATATTTGTACCTTTATGCTGACATCTATCTCCTTCATGGGTAGCGTCACACTGGCAGGCGCCATTAGACCATGTACCATGTCCTGAACAACCTTCAGTAAACTGATTAGCTAGAGTAAAAAACACACAAAAAATATACATTTACTTACAAAACAATACAGCATCTGAAGACATTGATTAAAGATACATTATGGAAGATTAGATAAAGAGCTGGCAGTTATCTCTATAATAGTTAAATATAGATTATGTAAAGGGAATTTACTGATATTTCAATTATCTCGATTATCCAGTTCTTTTTTTTCATCATGAATGAGCGCCGAACAGCAGGGCCGGGTCATAATCCATTAATTATCGCAGGATAGCGATGACATCGAGAGTTGATTTTGGTCGGGATAAGCTAATTAATGTCTAATTAATAATTTAGTTTAGAAAGACCGCAATATGCCGATTTTGCTCTTGCGTAATGTATATTTAGGGGCCGACAGCTAGCTCTATGATATGGTACATAATTATTAAGTACAATGGGTGATTTGGGTGTACTCTAAATACTCCCAGACAAATATATCAAAAGGAAACAAATAACGTTTTACAAACTTTACACTTGAAACATATAATTTGTGTTATATATTTACATAAACCGGATATAATGCGAGAGGGACATGTCTGCGTATAACGAAATTAGGCTTTGATATACTTACTAGCTACGACATCAACATCAGCACAGGACCAAAATAAATATCTTTTACCACAACTACCACCCCATTCAGCAGCTTGTCTAACTAAACGTAACGTACAGTCACTGCAAGGTTCATTTGGTATTGTGAAAGGTTGTGTTCTCGATCTAAAATAATAATATATTTATTAATAAACAAACATCTCATTATTAATAAGACTTGAATGTGAGGGTATAAGAGAGAGAGAGAGAGAGAGAGAGAGAGAGAGAGAGAGAGAGAGATACTTCAATCGACAACCCTAGTGCCTGTGAACCCGATCCCCACAATCTAATTAAAATACAGATCTATATTTCGTTTCGTTTTTTTATACTTTCGATGGCCTCGCTCATGTAGATCTAACAACTAACAGTGGGAGGTCACGTTCTATGACGTAGCAAACGACATTTGACCCTATAAGGTCAGTCATTCGATTCACCAATCAGATTCGTTGTTGCAAGTGGCTATACTTTTGCTTTGTTTTGATTTCTGTCGGAGTTCATGTCTACCCACAGTTCCGTGCAAGAGAGTTCAAACTCCCGATTCGACAGACAATTTGATTGGCTGACCCCTCATTTCAAGCTGAACGCGAGTTAAATAACAATCCTCCCAGATCCTAGAGTGTAGTAAAAAATAAAACGAAATTTTGAACTATAAAAAACGAAAAGAAATTGGATCTGTGTTTTAATCAGATTGCGATCCCCATCTCTTCCGTATATTCTAAACGGCTACGGTGCAAACAAATGTAAGCCTTGGTGTTGCTTGTGTGACATATTAATGTTATTTTATTCAAAATAAATTGAATAATGATATCCGAATACACAAATACTCGTTTTTTGTGTAGAAAAGTATTCTTAATCTTTAACTATGGTGGCTGAAAGCGTCAATTTAGATCGTCGTGTTTCTAGATACAACGCGAGGGTCGGTGTTAGGAGCGCTATTTTCAGTCTTTATCTGTGATTTATACGCCTGGTTAAGTAACAACAATGCGAAATGTTATAGACGCAGAATATTACTCATGTATTTGGAAGATGATATGCATTTTGTTTTTAAAAAACCCCAACAAAACAACAAAAAACTTTTAAGGTTGAATAGAAATCCTGTTGAGTTGATCCAAAATAGATAAATAAAAAATATGCATATCCTGGAGTCGTGAGTGTTATTATAAGAGTAAAAACTATAGTCCGCATCTAGTTACACGTCACAAAAATACCGAAAAAAATAAACCATTATCTCTCGGTAATAGTATAAGCTAATCTACGTCATGCTGTATTTATTATCCCCCATTAAAATTTGTATTTTTACTAATGTTTTAGTAGGCGTACGTGGTTAAATCACTAATTTAGTGGTACGTGTTAAATTCATTTATAAACGGCCATGTATCCGGGTTCCTTAATTGAATATGTATTTTGGGAGATTCAGATAAAGAAGCCGTATGTAAGATTTAGATTAAGAGCTCGAAATCTAAACTAAAGATATAATCCAAATTTAAGTAGATACTTCAATTCTAATTGGCTAAGCACTAATATCAATCTGATATTATCCAATCAAATTACTAAAATTTAGATTTTATCTTAGTAAAAATTTCGTGAAATAGGACCCTGGTCGTTCTTGCTATACTAGTTCAAAAACAGATATTGAAAAATGAATATATATGGAAAACTCCAGGCAAACTAGTTTATTATGGTAGTAAAAGTACTGGACAAACGAGACTAATATCCTTTAAATCTCTCGGACGTTCGAATCCATAAAAAATATCTGCCGTACGATATTCTAGAGAGTTGATTATGGGATTATTGCGTTAATGTGTGTCTAAATAATAGTTTATATATCACCTGAAGCCAAAATAAAGATGTGTTGGCCTACTAGGCAGATTTAGCTCTTATATAATACATCTTTAAACATAATAAAAATTATGTAAAAATATAGTATATAATACTTACATGGTGTCACCTTCGGATATAAAACCTGTAGCAGGATGTCGATGAACAGCGTTGGTTTCATTGTTCATTAACTCAAGAAAATAACCTCCCTATATCAAAAAAATAAATAAATAAATAATTAAAATAATGTAAAGTATGTAAGACTATATGCCATACAGTGTGCTATGAGGGAAATTTTCCTGGGCAACGACTCTTATATCGAATTTCAACAGCTAAGGGGTCTTTTACTTGCATGCCAAAAACGAGTACACGGGTACCGGGTTCTTCGTCCATCTGAACGACTTGACCTTGTCAGGCATTCCGTCCAGCACCACTGACAAGGAGAAACCGCGCCGGAAAATCCCGTTGAAAAAATATTGGATTTTTTGGTGTCTGTTAAGTTTAAAATATCAACATTGAATTTATCTACCGACCGATTTGTCGTAATTTAAATTTAAATGGGTGTTTTTTTATATATATTCATACCAATGAGGGTGTGCCGATTTAGCTTCTATCAGATTATTTTCTAATAATTTTACACATATACAAATTTTGAAAGGGGTTAATCAGGTTTGATAACAACGCCAACACGCCCTCTGGCCTTCTGTGTGCCTCGAAAATAAGCCCGGTGACGTTAGCATTAAGTACGGCATGAAGTCATTCGGATATGCAATAATGAGTAGTAGCTGTAGGAGAACAACCACACCCACACACGCAAACAGAAACCAATAAACCAAATAATTATGCTCCTAGCAAGTCTTACATAAACAAAACATAATTTCAAATATAACTTCCCCAGTTTGAAGTTACCAATCGATTTTAACTCATGTTCTAGTTTAATTGTCTTTCAGAATGACAAGCAGTTCTCGTTTACAATCAATATGGCACGAATTTAACAAATAAAATAGAACGAAGCGTGGGCAATTGCTAGATCTGAATTTATATGTATTTCATCTTATCAAATAGATTTGAGCAAAATGAAATAAAATGAAATAGGGTTTAACGTCCCACTAATCTGCTCCGATTGGGATAATAAAGACTAAGGGAAATTTTGCCGGGACAGCGGCATAACGGTCTATCCCTTTTAACAAAATTAAAGGCCAGGGGACTTTATACGTGCACGGCGCACGCCAATGAGTAAACAGGACGTCGGTTTTTCGTCCCATCTGAAAGACAAGGGGAACTATGCCGTAAAATTCCGATGAACATTCTCGGCCAAGGCAGTATCGCGAGCCAACGTCTTACTCACTAAGCCACCGTGGCTACAAACAATTGAAACAATACGCTCATTATCTGTCCAGTATTAATAATACCACAGGCATATTGATTCGTTCCATATATCAATAGGTAATTACATGATCCATCATTGTCATACGATCACCATTGATTTATTTGTAGATTTCATATATAATAAATATTGGGGGTGGGGGGGCTAAATGGATAGCGTTCGCGCGCTGTATCATAAAGCCTGTCATTGAGTCAACTGGCGTGGTTTCGAATCCTCGGTTGTGCGTAGCAAGGAGTAGGGTCGCCTGTCCGAACTCGTTGGTTTTCTCCGGGTCCTCCGGTTTTTCCCCCACTGCTAAAGATCCCTACGCGCAAGCGAATAACTGAAATAATTTTTTTTTTTTTAAATATGTTAGGCCCGAAATGGCCTCTCTCTCATATAATAATTCATATTCCTCTCTCTCTCTCTCTCTCTCTCTCTCTCTCATATAATAATCCATATTCTACTTACTCTATGTGGATAGGCGAGATGAAAGTTTACTGAAATTGTGGAACCTGCCAAGAGTGATGTTTTTGGTCCAAGAGCTGAAATAGATAAACAGGCATTAATTTACGAATCTCGTAAAACACGAATCGGAGATAGTTAGACGGGGATGCTCTAATTATTTCCCGGTTTCTTCTCACAGCTAAAGACCCCTCCGCGCTAGCGAATTATTGAAATAAAAATAAACCATATGTTTGAATGGTAGCCTCCAAGTCCTCATCTCTTTTCTAAATGTAAAGGCATTTGGCATGAAATAACATTGAATATCATGAAAATCAATCAGAAATGTAAACGTCTTTATCTCAGCAATTGATTAGCAAATTGTGCGTATGTGTGTGTGAAATAGCTTTATTTTACGTCCGCTTCCACCGAAGTGATATCGCAGACAAAAGGCAAACTGTTTTTAGTCTGCAATATATATTGGACACCAACGATACTACTACTGTGTAGGTAATTTGCATCAAATGGCAAAAATATTCACCAAACTGCAAGTACGCCTCTTTAATAAAGCATTTTTGCAGTGTCATATTCTTCGCAAATTCGTAACTAGGCAACTTCAATAGGGAATAAATAATTGATTTTGTTTCCATTAACAACAAGAGAAACAAGATATTGTATACATTGTTAATAATGATATAATATAAATCGTTTTCTATAGCGCTGAACATTAAGTCAGTCTGGATGCTCTGTGGGCTGTTTATTTTAATCTGTTAAAAAAAACATTTTTTTATTTATTGCATTGTTTTTGATGAATTGGTATTTGCTGTCGTACGCTGTGGTCTGGTGTAGTAGGCCTACGGTTACTTAAATGGGCATTTATCAATTGGGTATCTTTCACAGCGAAATTACTAGTCTCTGTCAGCCAGTCAAATAGCCTACGTGGAGTGGAGTGCACGTAAACGATCCCTTGGCAGTTGGACTTCGATATAAGAGTATGCCGTAGCCCGTAGCCGCCACTGCCTGGGCAAAATGTCCCTCATGTAACACTGCATGACGTATGCCCGTCTTTATAAGCCCGGTCTAGGAGCAGAACAGTAGGACGTTACCCCCCCCCCCCCCCCCGATTTCATTTCATTTGAAGACTAAGGGGCCCTGGGCCTGGATGACCAAGACTACGAGAAACAAACTGAATGTGGGGTTGGCTTGTTCACAAATACCTGCCCGTTCACAATTCCTGTAAATACTCCACAAATAAGAGATACTTGCGATGTTTTTACGAACTAATCATAAGTAGCGTGTCAGCGTTACCCCCCCCCCCCCCCCACCCCCTGCATCCGAATCCATGTAAAAGCTCTACCAGTTGAGAAATTTTGCTTTAAACTTTTTGGGATTGCTTGGCATGCCACGGGTAGGCCTATCATTTGTTTGCGAAATACTGCTCCTGTTACAAAAGTCTGGTAATCACTATTTACTAATGTCCGACTTTGGGGCTTATTTTTATGCCTGTAAGCATTTATTGGTGGAATGTCAACGCAATATTTATATATCCGAAAGTTATCATTGTTTATATATAAATATGAATATCATATTACAAATTACGGTGAATACCCGGTTATCCGCCCCTTTTTTTTTAGTGAAAGCGGTGACCGAGAAATATTGGTTCCCCCCAAATATTCACTTGTATTGATGAATTGATCTCATGCGTTTCATAAAAAGATTAATAGTGTACAAAATATTTATGAGCATTCAACACAACCTTAAGGCTAAAGAATTAGTCTAGAGTGATACAAAATATTTTTTTGATCTATTTATGATTTTGTCGATGTCACTGGTCTTAATAGGTGTAAGGCTTGTCGTGGGATAATATTGAACGTGGCGTCAACAAAACATTGAAATAATAATACAAATTATACCTATTTCATCACGGACTCCACCCGGAAAATGAAATAGCAAAATATATAATTTCAAGTGGGGTATGCCCAGAAAATTAAATATATTTTTTGTTTCGTTAAAATCTTTTTAAATAGTTAATAAAGCAATGTTTCCCGGGTTTAACCTCACTTTCCCCACATTTGATTGTTTTGATAAAGGATTAGGGGGTTAGTGGACTGTGGGTGTAGGACTATAGACTGTTTCAATTAATTAGTATCACTGGTATAAACTTCTCACTCTAATTATTGTGACTGGTGATTGGGCAGTGTTGGGATTCATCGGAGAATGAATAAATAGAATGATGTTTGGTGTGTCTTTACGGATCTCCAACAATATACTCGTCCATGCAATCATAAGTATAAGTATACATGTATGTGAATGTGGTCAATATACAGATATTCACCAATAGAGTCTATAATCCTCAAGTGGTATTTAGCGATTGGAGACATAACAGAACCAACCAATCGAGTCGTTCAAGAGTAAATTATCTATACATATTTTTGGGGCCCAGAAACTTGTTCCCAGGCTCAACTCATCTTGTTGTTCTTTGGGTGACCTTCTTCGAAAAAAGCCCAAGGTCCCACTCTCCATGTACGATCGAAATGAAACTTTACGTGCTTGTTCTTTGGGCAATTACGCATCAATTAGGGCTCTTCCATTTTTGACATAATGACGGTATAGTCAGCTACGTTCTTGTTTTTATACCAGGTGAATCTCGGGAGTAATCTCGAATCCTTGAAAGTTGGAATTCGATATATAGTTTGGATGCAGCTATGGCGGGTGAGGCGCCAGGCATGGTAGGCTTACTCTTCCGGACACCTGTTACCACTGCTTGTCGTGTATTTTGTGCACGAGGAGCAGTCCATTTGCTGCTTACACTATTTTGCTTGAATACACTATAACGTTCTTTAGGACTTCGAATTCTGTCTTATGGTTTGGATTGTTCGTATTTGGTTTTTATTTTATATATAAAAGTAGGCGGTAGTGCCGATGTCCGGGCAAAATTTCCCTCATAGCAAACTAGCCTGGTGTATGTCCGTCTTCATTAGCCCAATCTTTAGGCCTTAAACGTTATATAAATTATTTATTACACATTAATTTATTAACATGCCAAGACGATTTCAAGTAGATGAGAATGTTTCGGGGTTTTTTTAAGACTCGAATGACCAGTACAATGGCTACGATCAACGCACATCTTGTCAAGACTACAAAAGTAAGTAAAATATTCATTATGCAGTATCTGTTTTTGAAATTTTATAGCGAGAATGGCCAGCCCTTAATCTAAATCTTACATAATGCCACTTTAAGCAAAATGTGGCGCAATTTCAAGCGTGTCATAATTGCATTGCAGTATTTTATAGTAGCTTGGGAGGAATAATTTCATGGTTGTATTTAATACTTGTAGTGTACAATCAAAATGACATCGCATGAAAAAGCCGCTATTAAATACCATGGTACGAATTAAATATTTACATCGGGTCAACACTCAAGACGACATATTCAATCGGACTTTATGGTAATGTTTGTAGACTATACTGTTGCCCTAGATCTCGGTGAACTTGTTTCACCTCACAAATTAACCATCGGCCTGAAACGGGGGATGTGACATGTACGTTCAATATGTCAGTAAACTATAAATAATTCAGTAAATCCCAGGTAGCCAAATGTTTAACTTTTTCACTTAACGTGGCGTTTTATTTATATGGTCGCTCAATGCCCTGCAGGGTCAGTTTTCAAGATTCCCATCTTAACCCTGTATTCGAATGCGATAATTTTATATTTCAAATCTGTTAATGACCGTTATGGTTGAGCAATCAAAGTACACCACTATAAGTGTTATTGACCGACATGAATATAGCATTCTTAAGTACACCCACTGAACTTATAAAGGATTTAGAAATGAAAAGTTACTATTATGATGTATTAAAAAGAAATGTATTAACATATTATATACTTTCAAGGGTCGGCAAACTTTACTAAGGCAGTTAGGGGATACAGATTCGATTTTTACCTTTCGCTCCACTGAATTCTATAACTAAATCAATTAAATGTAAGTAAAGATGACCCCATCGTACGGGCTAAAACATTTGTGTAGGGTCACTTTCTGGTAGACTATTCACTTAGAGAAACGCGTTCCAGTGGTGCTCTTGCTAAATAGGTGTTAATACTTTGATGTCACAATAATATTTCTTTTCTTTTTGTTTGGGGGATCACGGTGGCTAAGTGGATAAGGCACTGGTTCGCTAGCCATCACGATTTTCCAGCGTGATTTCCCCTTGTCAGTGATGCAGAAGGAGGGCCTGGCAAGAACAGCTGCCTATTCGTTCTGGTGGGACGATAAACCGAGGTCCCGTGTACACATTGGAGTGCACGTAAAATATCCCTTGACAGTTGGAGTTCGATATAAGAGTAGGCCGTAGCGCCGCTGCCCGGGCAAAATTTCCCTCATAGCACACTGTGTGGCGTATGCCCGCCTTCCATTAGCCCAGGTTAGGTTCATAATGGTAGGACGTTAAACCCCATTTCATTCATTCATTCTTTTTGCTAGGTTAAATGCCTAGTTTAATGTCTGCAAACTTTAAGGGAAATGACTCCGTTTACTGAATAAATTATCCTTACAGACATTGTTTTAAAACGTGAACATTGTTATCCTCTTTTTTCTGCTTGTTTCATATTCTTTATTCTCTTTTTGATAAATTATGAAATATTAAACCTGCTCTTACGCCTTTGTTTGAAAAAATTATCGGTTTTGAATGTTAAACAAAACCTTTTTTTTTAGAACAGTGATTATTATCGTTACAATAAGAGTGTGAATATTTTTTTTATAGAGCGCTTTATTAACTTTTTGACAGGCGGTTAAAACTTATCGGTTATTTCGTCGATTTGTTGAGGATTTTTTTGTGTTATTAATCAGACTATTAGCAAATTGCCTATAGGATACACTTAAATTTCGCGGTATTATTTTCGGATACCCCTCTGGCAAACCAGAAAATTTTAAAAAATATCAAATTGTTGACTGAATTCTATAATTGTGAAAAAAATAGATGATAATTTAGTATTACAGCCCGAACACACCAATTTAAATGTCAAATGCAGAGTTTAAGACTATACAATCAAAGGTAGAATTGTTGTAAAATTAATCAAAAATTATTGACGTCATAACCTTGAATGGCAAAACTTCTTTTGATTTAATGTGTTTACTTGTTTGTTGTGTGACAATCTGTCTTCGCTGGAAATAAATTTGACTACTCTTGATAAGAGAGAGAGGGGGAAATGGGGCTTAACGTCCACTCGGCACAAACTAGGTCATTTTGAGACTAACATATGGTTTAATATTATTTTAATAATTCGCTTGAGCGTAGGGGTCTTTAGCAGTGGGATGAAATCGTAGAGAGAGAGAGAGAGCAAGAGAGAGAGAGAGAGAGAGATGGGGTTTAACGTCCACTTAACACAACTAGGTCACTTCGGGATTAACATATGGTTTAATTTTATTTCAATAATTCGCTTGCACGTAGGGGTCTTTAGCAGTGGGAGGAAACCGGAGTGCCCGGAGCTAGGAAACCCACGAAGTTAAGAAGGCGCCCCTATCTCCATGCCACATACGCTCACACCAGGGCTCGAAACCACAGCCACAAGCCAGATGTGGCCTGCCAGCTAGAGGTCGAAGCGCGGCACTCTAGACCACTAGGCCATTTCATCCCAGACCCCTTTAAACGCCATCTTTATGTGTCCAGAACTACACTGTTAGTATAAATAGTGTTTCAGAATGCTTTTTAGTGAATGGAATATTGGCTGATAGATTGTCCATTAAAGTATAATACTATACAACTAATGATCATGTCCTGACATATTTCTGAGATCAAGGTCCAAGCAATCGTTAAAATTCTATTCATCTGATAGCATTGTCTTTATCCTTTACTTCATTCAATTTCGTCTTTTCCAATCGATAATCTTAGCCATACAGTTCAATAACCCATCACCGAATTACCAACATTTGCATACGTCCTTTTTTCTACTAGTAGAAAGAAACGATTTCATTTATTTCTTGGCCGGTGATAACGCGTTTTAATTAGTCTGTGCTTGCCCCCCCCCCTCTCCTCTCTCTTTCTTCCGTTAAAATCGGAAAAGATATAAAAATAAGCATAAGTGAAGAAGAAATAGAAACAGAGATGAAAACTGATGCGTTTTTTCCAAAGGTTGCACCGAATTATCTTCACAAGTCGAAGCTTTGGAACTCTGTTTTCTGTGAACACTGAATTCTAATAGCTCGAGAATCCATCAGTGCTTTTGAATATAATCCCTATTGGTTCGTCATCTGTTTTCACAGTCTTCTTAAGACTATACCAACATTTCATTCATTTTGGTCTAAAAACTTTTCTTTATTGGGCATAAACACACTGCGCAGATTCTGATTGGCCATTTCCAGATCAACCTACCAAACAAACTCTTTGATACAGACAATTTCGCGGTATTATTAAAAAGTCTTTACTGATTATGCAGACAATTGGTTTTCAATGAAAGCTCGGAGACAGAATGCACCTTTCTTAAACATTTCTTAAGTAGGGTTCAACTTCAAACGTATCGACATCAAGACGGACATACGCCATGTAGTGTGCTGCGGGGATATTTTTTTACCCCGGCAGCGGCATTTCCGTCTCCCCTTCGTCGGTTCCAGACTGCTAAGAGTTCTCTTACATGCACGTCAACGTTTTCACAGGACTTCAGTTTTCCGTTTCATCCTGCGCCCCCTCTCTCTCTCTCTCTCTTTCTCTCTCTCTCTTGCATCAAAGAGAAAGGGAACAAGCTGGTTATTCAAAGGAGGGACTTTCGTGACTAACACCTCTTAGTTAACGAGCCAGTGCCTTGCTGGGCCAACGTAGCTCCAGTCCAGATGCCATTGGAGTGAGTAGTGACCATACGAATAACCAAAACAAATTTAACATCGGATTTAAATTATAATGGTATTCTATTAGTAAGTGCAGGGGCGCTACCACATATGATTTACACAAAAGACAAATATAACGACAAGACATCATACTCAGAAATAACAAACAAACAAACAATTCAAAAAAAGAGTGAATGGATCCGGGGGTTAGCCGTAAGCGTCCACTGCGCTGTACAGTCCCGGGTCTGAAGTAACACAGACTTCACTCAAAATTGAAAATGATCGGAAATACTACCCAAAGAAGTAAAACATTATGTGATGTCAGCATGAGTCGATTGTAAGTTGGTGTCATAAACCATTTTAATTAAAATACACTTCTCTGTCAACGGCTGCATTTTGGTGTCATGTAAAGTGGGGCTTTACTCAAATTTTGTAAATATTTAAGTTAAAGAATGAATGAATGAATGAAATAGTGATATATTGCACGAAATATATTTAAAAGCATCGTGTCGTAAATAGATTCATACTAGGTTTTATTATTCCACTGCCCTTGCTTATTAATTATCTTAGATCGATTGTGTTAAAAAAATTTTTTTTTAAAGTTATTGTTATTCATTTTGAACAATTTCAATATTAATTCGAATGGGAAAAAATCATGTCACTTTTTCTGATCTCTCCCCAACAATTCTTTTTTAAAACTTACCGCTTGGTATTCCGCAGGGTCCAGGGGTTCTTATATTATCCATGAAATCACGGGCATATTTCCTTGCCGGTGGGTAGATTAACCGAACATGCCCCCCAGCATAACCAACACACAAACATACAAACGTTAAAACTGTCCACATATTGATATTCTTCTAAAATAATACTCTGTTTCAATTAATTCAGATTTTATTTGAATTGATCGTTTGCTTGTCAAAATTGACAGTCCGAAATCGACAAGACCTGTAACTGCCGTACGGTCAACGCGATGATGATAGTATTAAATGGTGACTGTTAATCGAATGCTCCCGCTTTTATGTACTGTTTCTATCCAAGCAATCGTTCTTGCGTTTTCATTGACTCACTTGGCCAACTTTCTATACATGCATTTTGTTCTGTTGATTGACGTAGACAACTTGGAAGAAATCTACTGGTTAATCTGGGAATCGTTGGCGACACGCATGACTTGATTAATATTAATATTATGTAGTTGTATAAGGTATTTTAATGCTAAGTCACCTTGCCTGAAAAGAACGATGCTACTTAATATTATTTATATCTTGGTCTGGGATGAGTAAGCGTTTTCTACCATTATTCGCGCCTTGGGCGGATTTCCGACTAGAATGAAGGAGCAGTCGGTCATTATGTTACAATAATATGAATTTATGAGTTAGCAACAAATCTGGGTAAAAAATAAAATCGTTTTGATAAAATATAATTATAACAAATACCTGCCCTCAACCCTCTTGTATCGAATCCCCAGTATTAGGTTATCGTTACCTTGTCTACTTTCCTTAAATAAGCTTTATATGAAAAAAAAACATTTAGTGTTTAATAAATAAGGCCATAGCAAAAAGGAGGCTGGGTGGCCGAATGGTTAGCACGTGTGCGCTGTATCATTAAGCCTGCCATTGACTCAACTAGCTTGGTTTCGAATCCGCGGCTGTACGTGACAAGAAGTTGGGTCGCCTGTCCAACCCCGTGGTTTTCCTTGGGGTCCACCGGTTTCCTCCTACTGCTAAAGACCCCTACGCGCGAGCGAATTATTAAAATAGAATTAAACCACACGTTAGTCCCGAAATGATCTAGTTTGTGTCTAGTGGACGTTAAATGCAAGAAGCCCATCTCTGGGGCATTCATTCTCTACCCCCTGAAATATGGTGCCCCTTAAAAGGTACACTATGTTTTATCCTCATCATTGTTAGTCTAGCTAGAAATCACCATCGACAACGCCCCTCTCCTCCTGAACCCATACACGTACCCTCTCTGGCCTGGACATCCCCTTCAGAAAACATCATGGCAAGGGGTTGGTGTAGTCATGTTGTTTAAAACAACTAAGTTCACCTGAATGATAATATGTGATTCACAGACCTACATAAATAAATTAACCCGAACGGTGATATCAACGGTGGTATAAAAAAGTGATATTTACTTTACAAACCTACACAATATAACTAAGTTCACCCGAACGATGACGTATACTATATATACAGGCCTATACAGATATAAATCTAAACGGGTATGGAATAAAATCAATAATAGATTGAGTCTTAATGTGATTAATTTTTTAAAGTGGACAAACCGATCATTTAAAGTCAGGGTGGATTTTATGAAAAAAGTGTCACGGTATAGTGGTTTTGCCTTTATCATCATGAGGGATTGGATGGGCGTTCAGCGCGCGAGATAATGATATAGTCATGTGTGATATTATCACAATTAATGCTTTGCATCAATGAAATTGAATCACAATGTGATCCTATAAATTAACTTTACAAAATGACGTCAAACAAGGTGTTAATTTCTCTCTTTAAAAAGCTCAGCGTGAATATATATGCCTATGTAATTTGGAGACGATGATTGCATCGTGCATTATCAACTGTCAACTATAAACAGGAACCTGACAAACCCCCATCCAACAAAAATTCCCCCAATTCGCCGCTGCATGAAGGGACATTTTACTACGGTATCAAGTTTTCATATTCAATTGCTTTTAAGTCCGGTCAAATTTAATGGACGAAAATGTCACCATGGGACTCCTCTGTTACCCTGTTTAACAAGATTAAAGAGATCAAATAAAATATGGTGGCTGATTCATAAACTAGGTGAATCTATTGTATACAAGAATCTAAATACTATTACGGGTCCATTTATATTGTAGCCCGTAGAAACACTCATCATTGATGAATAAACAACATCAAGTATACACACATATGACAGGTATCAAAGGCGTATTTGATATAGCATATTGAATAGATGTAATGTGCATATTGTTCGCGTCAAAGTCGTGTTAATGGATTGCAATCTGATGTAACGGCAATTATTAAGTATGGTGGAAAAAACGGTCGGAAATAACCACGTATGGACAGATGTGGGTCATGTTTTTAGTCTAAATATAGCATTTCGTTTGGGGCACGTTTGTAAAGAGACGGTGAGGACTGTGGTCCACTGGGTCTTGTCAATAATGTCTTATACGTATCTTATATAAATAAATAATAGAAGGTATACTTCGCGAAATGAAAATAAGAGGCGAATGGTGTACAGATCGAGAGAGAGAAATGGGGTTTAACTTCCAGTCGACACAAACTAGGTCATTTCGAGAATAACATAATAGTATGGTTTAATTTCAATTAAATAATTCGCTTGCGCGTAGGGGTCTTCAGCAGTATGGTAAAACCGGAGGGCCCGGAAAAAACCCACGAGGTTGGACAGGCGATCCTAGGCTTGTCACGTACAGCCGGGGATTCGAAACCACGCCAGTTGAGTCAATTATAAGCTTTATGATACAGCACAAACGTGCTAACCATTCGGCCATCCCCTCCCCTCTGGGTCTTGTCATTGATGCCTAATCAACGTATTCGTGTGTATCATAACGACAGTGATTCAAGTGACGCCTATATACCCAGCCATGGAGATTATAGTGATACGAATCAACTTTATTTATTTTTACATGAATCCCCTAAGACCCCTATTCCCCCTCAATCGTTAACGTTGGTTGTTAATTCCTGTATACGAAAACGATTAGCATTAATTGACTGGTGTCATAAATAGCAAGTATTGATTAATGGTAAAGCTGTCGTATTTAGAAAAGTATACATATATATCGTTGTATAATGTATTTCTTTAAAGGAGTGATCCCAGATTTTAATGGTTGTCCGTTATTATTTACGACAGCTAATATATACAGAATATTGATCCGTTAGGAATTGGTTTTTTATCGCGGTAAAGGTGACCGTTATTATTTGCGACAGCCAATAGATACAGAATATTGATCCGTTATGAATTGTTTTTTATCGCGGTTAAGTAATTCAAATAAAAAAAAATATTTATAACTCATCGCTTAAAGTTACAATTTCATATTTTTAAATTATATTTTTAAAAATTTACTAAAATGAAACCTTAAAATATATTGTATCCATAAACAGGCCAACCTTGTTAAAGAATAATCCCATTATTCCTATAATTCACTATTGTCAGCTGAGAAATTGGCAAAAATATTCAAATTTAAATTACAACGTTGGAAAATAGCCGTCCATGTTGTTTATAGGAAAACAGGGAAGGTAATTGTGTTGTTATTTCCTGTGTCACTGAGGGTGGGAAATAATGCCCATGGTCCTATAATAGTGAGTTGACAACCTATTGAGCAAAAGACATAGAAATAATTATGTTTTGACTTTCTTAGAAAATATGAAATTCTCGCTTTAATATATTCCTAAAACCATAGTTACCAATATTATCAGCTCTTTGCAACACTTTCTGATCGATGCTTCCGGTGAAACAAAAGACAATTTGATCTCGATGAAACTGTTTTAAATTTTAAACAAACTGAAAATAAAAATCATCGAATCAAACGAATAAGAAATCAATTTACCTCAATGTTCAAAACATATTTAGCAGAATCGATCGTCAAAGTTTTAAAGTAGCTTTATTCGTCAGTTTAGAAGTCCTGTTAGGAATCAATGATTTTAAAATTGAACTGAATCCAGTTTCTGTGCAATAAATGCTCCCTTAGAGATTGGTTAAAGCGAAAATTTTCAAAGAAAGTCAAAAAATCATTATTTCTATGACGTTTGCTCAAAAGGTTATCATCTCACAATTATATGGGCATTATTTCCCACCCTCAAAAATCATAGACACATGAAATAACAATACAATTACCTCCCTTGTTCCCCATTACCCCCCCCCCCTCCCCCATGCAATAGCCATCTCCAAACGTTGGAATTTGAAGTTGAAAATTATATTTTTGCCAATATGTCAGCTGCCAATAGTGAATTATAGGATTAATAGGATTATTCTTTAACAAGGTAGGACTGTTTATGGATACCATCTATTTTAAGACTTTATTTTAGTACATTTTTAAAAAATATGATGCCACTATGCCGTCATAGCAACCATTTGATCCATCATCTGATTCAGGGATATCACTTTTATATTCACTCATAATACATTTATATCGTCTAAAATGCTTCCTTTCGGTGATATTTGACATTTTAGGCCATTTCAAGCTGTCGTCCGCCATCTTTGATTGATTATCGATTTTTGCGTAGACCCGCAAATCCGATTTTAGAAGACTTTTGTTATTTTGATAAGCAAGTACCCTAGATACAAAAACAGTTGGAATTAGCTTTCTGCAAATTTATTCCAGGTATAAATCTAGATTTAAACTTAATTACAACCAACGTACGTCTTCCAGTGAATGGACTAACTTTTATATGACAATGAAAACGATCGTCCATAATGTTGTAATGGTTACTAGACGGACAAACGTGTTCAGGCTTTATTGACCACTTCAATTCGCTAAAATGAATTTGGGACGTCTACTTTAAATAAGTTTATCAATATTAACAATGGTTGTGTCAAGTGTAAAATCAATATGGTGAATTAGTGTAAAAAGTATAATAATCACAGTTACTATGGCATTTAGTTATATTCCATGTTTATATAAAAAGCCAATGACCTGATAATTATAATTTCCTGCAGCTAAATAGTCGTAAACAACTGTCAATTATTCAAAGTTGTTGCTGCTGGCTATAAGATAGTCGCACGGTAGTCATAAATAGCTATCAGTTTAATGCTAGATAGTTGCTCCAGGTTGTTGCTGTCAGATAGTCCTAAACAACTATCAGTTTAAAGTTCAAAATTGTTGCTGTCAGATAGCCGTAATTAAAATTGTTGTCGATAAATATGCGTTAACAAATATAAGTCGGAAGATAGTCATAAACAATTATCTGATTAAATTTGCTATATATTCGCAAACAACTATCAGTATAAAGTTGTTGCAGCCAACTGTCAGTTTCAAAATAGTCGTAAACAACATACAACATACAAGGTCAGGACTACTTTAATAATCTTTTCCTGGTTTCAATCAGCTAATCCGATTTACTGATGTAAATAAAAAAGAAAATCAATTAATCGTATTTTCAGCGAGCTAATGTAACCTCGCGATAGTCACGGTAAATACTTGATCTAAAAGAAAATAAGGTTGAGTTTCTGCAGGATCTTAAAGATATCAAATTTTAATATAATGAAATTAGAACGGAACGTGAGGGAGGGAGATAATCATAACGAAACAGGGTGTGTATAGAATACTTAAGGGTGGCTTCGTGGTAATTGGGCGTTCCGAGCAAAATTCCCATACCACACAGTGAAATAAAAAAAATGTACCACCGTTTGTCTCAAAATGACCGAGGTACAACCATGGACGAGTGTAAGACCACTCTGTACAATTAATGTTGAATTTTGTGTTTTTCTTCCTTTTTTCCAACGACTGCATCCAAAACATCAAGGATTCCGTCAGCAATCGTTCTAAATGTAACAACCATTTTTTGGGCAATAATAGTAGCTCTACACTTGACGATCAGTCTATCACATCTGGAATAACGATTAAAATAGCCAAATAACTCTTCTCTGCTGGAAGTTAAGGCGGCCCAAAAAGTTGTTTTACATAAGGAGGGGGCTATTCATAACTACAAATAGTGTTTCGCGTGAATCAACTTATGAGGTTTAATAAGTCTCGGGATAAGAAACAACACCTAAGGACGACGATATGATGAGACGAAAAGTTAGTTGGTTACCAATGCTTTCTTCAACAGGTACAGGCACTTCAACGACCACCTCCCTCTCCCCCTCTCTCTGTCCCTCTCTCTGTCCCCCTCTCTCTCTCTCGCGCTCTCTCTACACACACACATTCTTGGAAAATAGGTCTGTATCCGCAGGAAGTAATGCAAAATGTAGTTTCCTCAAAGAACTTACCGGAGTCCGAACATCTTCTGTTCATCTCAACAGATCGTTTACTATCTGAACGTACTCTTAAAACTCATTAGTCACGAGAAGTCTTGATACAGGTCAAACTTTCTTCTGTAAAATCTTTGTGTGCTGCAACTGTTTCCAATGAATGACAGCTGTTAATTGTTTCCACTAGATTAAAATGTTCTCTTTTCATGGTACCGCTATCGGACTGTAGATCAGAGGACAGCCAGCACAGAAGAAGGTTCTTTTTGACGCATCAGTGTTGTTAATAAAATATACATAATTGTTCCACATGTTATCTATTATTTAATATATTTGTAAATACTGGATTGAAGATTAAAATAGAAGCGCCAAAACCTGAATAGGAGGTGAAACGTCAAATAACAGCTGCTAAGAAATTACACAATTTCGACCAGATCTGGACGGCAACTACCGTCCAAAGCGAAAGAGGGAAGATGAAACCCACAAATATTTCTTCCTTAACCACGGACTCAATAATAATAGTCCGGCAGAACTATGACTGAACCCGGACATTGTATCCAGCGAATGATGCATTTGTAGCGAACGTAAAAAAAAGTCACCGCAAAGCTATTGTGTGGCGTTCACTGTAAGATCGTAATCCACAGGAACTTGATCCAGTAGATATGGTACAAGGGTTAATCAGCGAAATGGATGCATGAGATGTGTTGTTGACGTTTGGGAAAGTAGACGAGGGGAAATGTGTAGGGAGTGATAGTTAGATGTATTATGAATGGTTATAGTGGCTGTGGTGTTACGGTGAAATACTATGCCACCACCGTAACACCACAGCTTTATGATTTGTTAGACAGGAGTGATGTAATAAGTCCGACAATAATAAATAACATATTTCTGATTTTGTTGTCGTCTTTTCCCACTTGCACTGGTTGTACGCCATTTTGAAACTAGCTGACGAAGACAGCTCGGGCGGCGATTGTTCGACCCCGGGCTGCTCTGTCAGTCGTATCATGTCACTCGATATTCACGCGATAATTTACGGAATTCCACGATAAAAACATCAAACCACCGCGATGCGCGTACTGTATGTTTTAACCTTGACCTGTTACTCACTGATAAGCCTCCGCTGCAAAAGGAGTTCTTGCCTTTTTATTATTAGTATAATGACTTCGTCATGTGCGGCAGGTTAGTTTACTTCTAAAAACACTGTTTACCGTTCCAAAAAATACAAAAGTAATTTTCTACCAGACAACCATGGTTCTATTCACCGATACTAGATACTTTCTCTCGGTGTAAGGATATTATCGCTATGAAATGAGTTCATACACTGTTGAGAAAATAATCCCGTTGGTTTGCTTAGTAACAATTTGAGCATGAATCAACACTGTACTGAAAATTCTGTGCGTAATAAATATGAACGGCTTTCAAACATTCGGGTTATAATTAGCGATACACAGGTACAATGGCAAGTGTTATGCTAAACAGACCTAATACCTCAAAAGTACCTACGCGCGAAATCCCAGATTTTGGTACATGTAAAACAAACAAAAATAGTGCCCGTGCGCGTGCCAGTAATAGAAAAACTAAGAGTTCGCGCATAAAAAATGCACGAACGTACCAGGCGCGATGTCATCTAGAACAGTATTGCTGGGAGAAGGATACTAAATTGAAACCATTAAAACTGGCCAACATGCTTGGGAGTCTGTATTGTGGCTCATCAGATGTGAATTTAAAAATGACAGCGCACGTAGTACGTGTGCGTGTAGCTGCACTAGGGATGGCTTAATATTTTCAGTATTTAGCGCTTGTGGTGTCACAGGTTGCAGCCGGAAAGACGTCTAAGGATATTACCTAGTTTTGTGGAGGTTGTGTTTCTGTTTGTGGGTCGATTTTCTTTTTTTAAATGTTCAAAAAACAGCTTGTGCCTTCCTTTTTAGGACGGACCCACGTGAACCAGGGGTCCTTGATATGCATGTATTTGGTAATATACAACTGGTGGTAGTGTTTTCTTTGATGTCCACAGCAGTTACATCTCCTAATAACCTATCATGACAGCATCATAGGTTGATATATTCGTTCATATCAACTGCTTAATACGTCACCTCAGGTCGATATATTCGAGTCATAAAATTATTATGAACCGCGGATGACGTAGATGGTGGAAATAATACAAAAAACACAGAATTTTTTTTTTTTTTATTCTTTTGACAATTAAAAATATTGTTATGGACAGTTTGAAACATTCAGGGCTGAAATAGACGGCGGACTTATCGGCATATTTAAATCTATTATTCATATACCATGTCTAAAATATCTTTCCGAATTTCCATCCACACACTCCAAGACTTGGAAGTATTTATCACCCAAGAGTTCCTTTATAAAGCATTTTTGGGTACAGTCCATTTAAAACAGTCGGTAAAATCCTTCTCTACCTCCAATCACTGACTGTCATAATTATCGGAAAAGAACGCCTTTTGATCCAAATTTTCTTTAGGGTTGAATAGATCCTCATCGAGAGTTGCATTCACTTCAATTCCATCGTCAATACGTTGGCTAAAAGGGAATGATTATTCGTCTGACTTCGTATTTCTATCCATTTTGTTTTTGCTTGCTATTCAATTTTTCAAAATGGCAACATGTAAACAACAACAACCACGTAATTGCACGTGATTAATTCGGCAATGTTCGTGTTTGACGGAAACTACCGAGTATGTATCCAATCGTTGTTGGCCTTTAATGGAAGTGTCCATTTAATTTAAGGGTGGGCGTTGTATATGTCAGATATAAACCCACTCTCCCTCAGATTGATATGTTATAGAGCCCTTAGGCTTCGCCCGCGCGTTTTATAACATATCAACTTTGGGTAGGTAATATCCTATATTTATCGTATTTTCCCAATGTTCCTATAACCAGAAATAAATAATTGAATCTCTAGATATAGTTTGTTTTGGTAAAATAATGTCCCTCCACGGGCGCTAACGAGTTAAAGGGCCATATTGTCTAGTGTTTTGGATTTTACTGTCATCTAATCAAGCAACAACATAATGAAGGATTTCAGTGTATTCCTTGACCCCAAAAACATACGGTTAGACACCCAAATTATCATTATAGAATACATCCTATGGGAGCTATAGCGGATTGTTTGATTAGGCGTCCGTCTTGAATTTCTCAAAACGCTAAAGGTTGACCGAGGTTCACCCAATCACCCCGCAGATTCTGAAAGAGGACACCCTAGGTTACTAAAATCAATCACAAAAGAAATTGTATACAATTTCTAGGTTCACTCGAAATATTGAGTTTGGCGACCGGACTATAAGGAACGGGACTGTATTAATGTTAATGACATTTCTCCAATCGTCTTAAAGGCCCAATAACACTCTTGTTGTAACTGAATAATATTTCCCAATCATTATTCTGGTCAACAAATTGTACCATTTTACAATATTCCAATTAATTGTTGGTACAAATTTCATCTAACACACCAAATTAAAATAATTGGAATAATTTAACTACATGGTTTGAAAAGTTTACATAGACCTTTTCAAATGTGACTTGGATTTAAACATGGTTTTAAATATATTTTCGAACCCCCTGGACAAGTAAAATAGATTTACACAACAGGTAGGCCACTTAAACATCTAGTAGTTAGAATAAGGCTTTTTCTTTCTGGACCAGTCAAGCCAACAAGAGTGTTATTGTCCCTTTAAACAAACAGCATCGCGGTGGATCTGTTAACAATATGGATCTATTGATAATGTAGTACATAATTAGGTTATCCAAACTGTCGGTTCTTTATGTTTTAAGTATAAAGCTATGTAAAACCTGGGCCGTTTGATGGCCTTATAAGTTAACAATTTATGTAGGACGAAATGCGAATCGCTTCATTGTTCTGGATGATTGCATAAGGCAGGCCCGAGGCTAGTGGGGGGGGCTGGGGGGGGCGAGCCGCCCCCCATGGCCGTTCCTGCCGGAATTTTTCTGTCTGCGTCGGAAAAAAACCGCTGGCTAGCTCTGCTCGCATTTTCGCCGGGAGAGAGTTTTAGTACGACATATCCTCTCAAATTTGGCCGAGAGAAAGTTAATGTCGGCCGAAAACTCTTAATTTTCCGACATATTCGCCACCTGCATGCCATAGAGGCCTAAATTCACTCTCACAGCGTCTCAAATTCGGCCGAGAGATAGTTAATGTCGGCTGGAAACTCTTAATTTTCCGACACATTCGCCACCTGCATGTCATAGAGGCCTAAATTCAATCTCACAGCTTCTAATTTCCGTGCTCTCCCCTACTCCTGCTTACGGTAGTCGGCGATGACCTTCGTTCATTGATTTTTTATTGTCGGAAATTTATCTTCCTCGCTCCCCTGTGTCGGCTAAATTTTGGTTTCTGGCTTCGGTCCTGGCATAAGGTTTATATCCTATTTTGTTATTTTGTCCGAAGTTATGTAAATGTACGACACCAATGATTAGGATATTCAGTGTAGTTAGAGTATCAATATTGATAAATTTGGAAATGCGAAAACCCATCTTAATTGAGACAGAGAATGCATTAAATTTCAGTATAATTATCTGTAACATCTGTAATTTGAATAAAGTCGCTTGTTTATTTATTTATGTAGTGCAGTTCAGTGTAACAGTCAGAAACATTGGCGACCTCATTTAAATGAGACTATGGATTCAGAGATCTGATAACTTCTGATATGTTTGTATGGATTTTCTTTTCTCGCGCGTTTCTTTTTTAGTACAGTTTGTTGTGTGGGGCGGTATTCAACCATGACAACGATGACTTGGCAATATAAACAAAGAAAGTAGTATGACATGGCAATTTTACCTAAAGAAAAAATCATTAACCTAAACACCATATCATTCCTTGTACTAACTGGCACATACGTAGTCTTGTGTGTAATTTATGGTTCAGTGAATATAGGTTTTTTTTAGATCACAATGTTTGATAATTGGTATATACGTTTCTTTTATAAATAAATAATAGAAGATATACTTCGCGAAATGAAAATAAGAGGCGAATGCTGTACAGATCGAGAGAGAGGGATGGGGTTTAACTTCCAGTCGACACAAACTAGGTCATTTCGGGAATAAATTAAATAATAATATGGTTTAATTTAATTTCAATAATTCGCTTGCGAGTAGCAGTGGGGTAAAATAAGAGCACCCGGAGAAAACCCACGAGGTTGGACAGGCGATCCTACTCCTTGTCACGTACAGCCGGGGATTCGAAACCACGCCAGTTGAGTCAATGACAAGCTTTATGATACAGCACGCACGTGCTAACTATTCGGCCATCCACCCCCCCCCCCCCGATCGAGTATGAAACTGGAAACTGATCTTGGCTGTTTTGTCCCTAATATGGTTCAAGAGTCAAATTGAGGGAACATACAGATGCATAAAGTTTGTGGTCGAAACTTTACTGGTTTGTTCACTCTGACATTATGTTGTCATGGAATTTTATTTTACCATTGTGTTAATAAGTCAGATGGAACACCCCTATGAAAATTTAGCTTGTTTCAATCGCATGTTACATTCCGTATTCCACTTTGATTCACTGACTGTTTATTTTGACTGCTAAAAAGCTGAGGGTCTGGGTAAATTATACTCCCGTAACAATTGTCGTATCACAACAATAATGTCGTGTTTTTGTCACTTTTTTTTGTGATTTTATGTGGATTCGTCCACAGATTCCGTCTTTGGAAGACCTTAAAGGGAAAATCCCGAATTAAACAGAGGCTCAAAAATAAAAGTCTGGGAATGTATGAAAATAAAACGTCAAAATATAGAGGAATGGTGTATTTACCTTGTCTCAAAAATTCAACTCAAAATATTGAGTCGTTTGGACGTGAGTGAACGCCAAAACTGCTTATCCAGACACGTAACCCTTTTAAGATCTCGGGTCAATTGTTTCCTTGGGTGACCTTATAACCGATTACGGTTACTTGAGAGGGTTATGCAGTGAATAAACCATGTGCCGTACTTGATAGAGAAAGGAAAATTTCAACTACACATTATTTTTATTTAAAAAATGTTTGGTTTAATCCAGATACCACAAAATACACCTGGGCACCGGTCTCAAATTCCAGATGAAGACTGACTGATTTAAGTCGTTTCAAAACGTATCATAAATACTGAAGTAGTTGCTCGGCCCTTGACTCGAATATTTTAAGGGATTTTAACACAAAATTAAGCAGTTTTATTCCCAAAACAAATATCGGGATTAGCCCTTTAATGCCCAAGACAGTACAACCTATAGATATTGACGCACAGTTTAATATCGATTGCTTTGTATACAGCTACGATTCGTTGAAAGGGACCATATGCATCTCTAGAAAGGTAAATGGTCCAACGTTGGAATAGTGCACACGCACAATATAAGGTATTTAAAAAAAAATATTAATAAAAATTCATCAAAATTTCAAATTTCATTAAACTCAATTCTGATTTCTCTCCTTGATTTGATCCTTACCAGAAATGGATGTCCCCTTCTTCCGTCTGACTCAAAGTGAAAGAATCTGGACAAGCATCCCTCAATCAACGTGCGTACCAATTTTAGTTGAAATCCATTAAAGGTTTTATGAGCAGTTGAAAATTATATAATTAAAGAAATACAAATGATAAAATTATAAATGATAAAATTATTACCAATTATTAAATTTTAAAATCTCAAATAATTAAATTTTAAAATTACCAATTATTAAATTTTAAAATTATCAATTATTACATTTTAAAATTACCAATAATAATATTTTAAAATTACCAATAATAATATTTTAAAATTACCAATAATAATATTTTAAAATTACCAATTATTAAAATTTCAAAATTACCAATTATTTAATTTTTAAATTACCAATTATTTAATTTTTAAATTACCAATTATTTAATTTTAAAATTATAAATCAAATTTTGAAATTATATAAATTAAATATTGAAATTATATTAATTAAATATTGAAATTATATCAATTAAATATTGAAATTATATAAATTAAATATTGAAATAAATTATAAATTTTTACATTGCGGAGAAAAGGTTTAAAACGCGGAGAAAATGTTCACACCGCGGAGAAAACGTTTATACCACGGATAATATTTTTACACCCCGGAGAAAATGTTTCCACTCGCGGAGAAAATGTTTTCATGGGTTTTTTTGGGGTTTTTTTTGTTGTTGTTGCTTTTTTTGATTAATCATATTTTCACTGCTCTTTCTCATAATATGAGGTAAATCAACGTATATCACTAAAAGGCGCGCGGTATTAAACAGCTCATTTAGCGTTCTTAATTTTTATTTCTTCATTTATTTTATTGTCGTATCTCGATATTATCAATTTTTTTTATAGAATTAAGCAGTTTTATTCCCAAAACAAATATCGGGATTAGCCCTTTAATGCCCAAGACAGTACAACCTATAGATATTGACGCACAGTTTAATATCGATTGCTTTGTATACAGCTACGATTCGTTGAAAGGGACCATTTGCATCTCTTGAAAGGTAAATGGTCCAACGTTGGAATAGTGCACACGCACAATATAAGGTATTTAAAAAAAAATATTAATAAAAATTCATCAAAATTTCAAATTTCATTAAACTCAATTCTTATTTCTCTCCTTGATTTGATCCTTACCAGAAATGGATGTCCCCTTCTTCCGTCTGACTCAAAGTGAAAGAATCTGGACAAGCATCCCTCAATCAACGAGCTTACCAATTTTAGTTGAAATCCATTAAAGGTTTTATGAGCAGTTGAAAATTATAAAATTAAAGAAATACAAATGATAAAATTATAAATGATAAAATTATTACCAATTATTAAATTTTAAAATCACAAATAATTAAATTTTAAAATTACCAATTATTAAATTTTAAAATTATCAATTATTACATTTTAAAATTACCAATAATAATATTTTAAAATTACCAATAATAATATTTTAAAATTACCAATAATAATATTTTAAAATTACCAATAATAATATTTTAAAATTACCAATTATTAAAATTTCATAATTTTAAAATTACCAATTATTTAATTTTAAAATTACCAATTATTTAATTTTAAAATTACCAATTATTTAATTTTAAATTACCAATTATTTAATTTTAAAATTACCAATTATTTAATTTTAAAATTACCAATTATTTAATTTTAAAATTACCAATTATTTAATTTTAAAATTACCAATTATTTAATTTTAAAATTACCAATTATTTAATTTTAAAATTACCAATTATTTAATTTTAAAATTACCAATTATTTAATTTTAAAATTACCAATTATTTAATTTTAAAATTACCAATTATTTAATTTTAAAATTACCAATTATTTAATTTTAAAATTACCAATTATTTAATTTTAAAATTACCAATTATTTAATTTTAAAATTACCAATTATTTAATTTTAAAATTACCAATTATTTAATTTTAAAATTACCAATTATTTAATTTTAAAATTACCAATTATTTAATTTTAAAATTACCAATTATTTAATTTTAAAATTATATAAATTAAATATTGAAATTATATTAATTAAATATTGAAATAAATTATAAATTTTTACATTGCGGAGAAAAGGTTTAAAACGCGGAGAAAATGTTTACACCGCGGAGAAAACGTTTATACCACGGATAATATTTTTACACCCCGGAGAAAATGTTTCCACTCGCGGAGAAAATGTTTTCATGGGATTCTTTGGGGTTTTTTTGTTGTTGCTTTTTTTGATTAATCATATTTTCACTGCTCTTTCTCATAATATGAGGGAAATCAACGTATATCACTAAAAGGCGCGCGGTATTAAACAGCTCATTTAGCGTTCTTAATTTTGATTTCTTCATTTATTTTATTGTCGTATCTAGATATTATCAATTTTTTATAGTTTTATTTGTCTGTACTACACTAAGGTCTCGAAGAGTTGTTATATAACTGCCTTCTGGGTGGCGACTTCTTGGCGTGCGATTAACGGAACTGTCTGTAAACCACTAGAAAAGCCAACGTTGATTGGTCAGATCTTCATTTAGTGTGGCCATCGAATAAAAAACGAAACGAAATATAGATCTGTATTTTAATTAGATTGGACATCGACATAATAAAATTAACATTTGTATCTTAAAATCAATATTTGTTTTACAAATCAGACATTAAATATGTCATATAAGTTTTAGATTCATACCAATATTTATCAAAATTCTTTAATTACTTTTATGAAAAGTAAGCAGATTTTGTAACATAACTTAATTGTTGCCCTTAAACGAGTTGGGGCTTGGGTGCCAATACATAAATGCACCTTTCCGAAGCGGGCAATGGACATGGCTGGAAAGTGGTGAATGGGAAGTGTGCGTCTATACGAGTGTACATGTACCATAAAGAACTTTGCTCTATATCTTAATGTTTACAAAACTTCTTAGTAAATACCTTCCAATATAAAATAACCACTTAGGACATCGTGGTTTCTGATAATGTATTATGATACCTGAAATATAAATGAAGGATACGAGTAATGGATGTAGGGTACGGGACAATTTATTGTATATTTTATTACGTGTGTAGCTTAGTCTAGAGTCGCCAAAACGCTCAACTTGTATATGTTATATCTCCTGACACGACATATCATACGTCTATGTTTATATTGGTATATGTATTTAAAGAATACTTTCGCCCTAATTGCTGCTGTCAATTTGTATTCTTGCCACCATATTGAATCAAAGTGCGTAAAAAGAGCCCGGCGACCAACAAAATTACATTACAAATGACAGGGGTTATTTCATCAACGGTATTTGTCAAGCTGAAGTTCCGACCATATTTGATGTTAGTCCATAGTTATTCGAGGCAGTACACTACAAATGTTTTCAATATGGACCCTCTTCTGTAAGAAACCATCGTATCCCGAGAAATACTCGACTAGAACGAATGTTTCAATTTTATTTGGTTTAAACAGTATTTTTTTCGAGAATATTATACAATATAAAAAGCATAAATAATGGGTGTATAATATATGTATGATACAGGCAAAAACTAATTACAGTATTTTAGTTCTGGTACAAATAAGCAAATACATAAATTTGAATTCTAAATAAATAAAAAAAAGAAGATTTTAAAAAAATAAATGTATAAAAAATAAATAAATAGAATAAATAAATAAAAATAAAAAAAATAAATGGATAAATAAAAAAATAAAAAATAAATAAATCCTCACCCCAAGGTTGTATTTTATGGAGTAAAACGTTTCGTATAATTTTATCTCAATATTTCGCTTCCGTTTGAGCCTTTTAGTTGTGGAGGAAACCGGGAATGAATGAATGAATGAAATGGGGTTTAACGTCCTACTGTTATGCACTTAACCTGAGGTAATTGAAGACGGGCATACGCCATACAGTGTGCTATGAGGGAAATTTTACACGGGCAGCGGCGCCACGGCCTACTCTTATATCGAATTCCAACTGCCAAGAGATCTTTTACGTGCACTCCAATGTGTACACGGGACCTCGGTTTTTCGTCCCATCTGAACGACTGGGCAGCTGTCCTTGTCAGGCCCTCCTTCTGCATCACTGACAAGGGGATATCACGTCGGAAAATCAAGATGAACATTCTCGGCCAATGCAGGGATCGAACACCCGACCTCCAGCGCCTTATCCACTTAGCAACCGTGATCTCCTGGAGGGAACCGGTGGAGGGAACCGGGGGGTTGTGAGTGAGAGAGAGAGAGAGAGAGAGAGAGAGAGAAATGGGGTTTAACGTCCACTCAACAGAACTAGGTCATTTCGGGACTAACATATAGTTTAATTTTATTTCAACAATTCGCTTGCGCGTAGGGGTCTTTAGCAGTGGGAGGAAACCGGAGTGCCCGGAAGATACCCACGAGGTTGAGAAGGCGCCCCTATCTCCATGCCACATACGCTCACACCAGGGCTCGAAACCACAGCCGCAAGCCAGAGGTGGTCGGCCAGCTAGAGGTCGAAGCGCGGCACTCTAGACCACTAGGCAATCTCAACCCCCACCTCGACCATAACCCAAGATATTATTTATACAAAGATATACTATATGTTATTGTTATCCCCGACATTATCTAGTTTTAATTAAGTGGATGGCAAACAGAATTATGTATCTTTAAAGTTTTCAGAATCTATAATAACACTCCAGCGATTCTAAGAAGATTAAGAAGAGTAAACATTGTCACCAAACAATACAACACAGACAGAGCACAATATTTAAAATAAATCAATATATATCTATACAGGTAGTTCTATTGTCATTATTGATTGGGGACTGGAAATATAAGCTAATTACTTTGTTAGATTGTAAGATCTGCTTTTGAAAAAATGGCGTGGTTTGGAGATTCAGCTTGTACGTGACAAGTAGTAGTGTCGCCTGATCAATGGTTTAGGTTTTCTCCGTGTCCTCCCTCAAGCCAATTCTTCGAATACAATTGAACCATATTAATTATGTTAGTCCCATATGATATAGTTTAAGTCCAGTGGGCGCTAAATGAGCTCAGTCTCTAACTCAAAATTTCCATAATATTCGAAATCCAAATCGATGTTGTTATCTTGTCGTGACAATGTGGGGTCCTAATATCCAAAATTAAAGACACGATGAAGATTTAAAAAATATATGGTAGAGGATACGTGTATACCTTATCACTTCGGACGAAAAATCAATGCACCGAGAAAAAAATATCCTTTATTAAAAAAATAGACACAATGATAGATCGGCTTACAAAGGAAAGAGCATCCCAACCTACACCGCAAATTCTTAAAAATAAATAAACACGCAGTTTCCACATCAGTACATTGTTTTTGAAAATACAATAAATCAATGTAACAAAAACCTGTCTCGCCAATCTCGAGGATCTGCCTCTAAAATATTTATGTGCGTAACGAGACCTCGGACATCGTTTGACGTCCCAGAAAAGAGAGAGAGAAATGGGGTCTAACGTCCACTCGACAACGTTCTCAGAAAGACATCAGATCATGTAACGTTCGGTTGCGTTCAAGACTCGTGGAGTTCAGATAAGTCTGTTTATATAAACTCTTGTATCAGGCGCGGATCCAAGGGGGAGGGAGGGGCACCGATATGTGCAAATAACAGAAGGAGCCGAGATCTTTGGGTTATAACCATGCATTTCAAGTTTCATCAAAATCAAATAAAAATTGTGACCTCTACAATGTCCATAACCTTGATATACTATTTTTTAACAGTATTCGCGTACAAACGGCGGCCATTTTGTATTGCAATTTTGGTCGGATTTTCCCGAAGTTCGAACTCAACCTTCCTTAGGGTATAACGGTGATATAATTAAACGGTTTTTCAAATCAGATAATAATTGTCACCTCCAGAGCTACCACGAGCTAAAATAGGTGATTTGTCGGAAAATCAGGGGCCATAATTCAGGAAATTACGTTTCGATAGTCGCAAATATCGAAAAGAACCAAGATCTTTGGGTTATAAACATGCATGTCAAGTTTCATCAAAAACGGTTCAAAGTTGTGACCTCTATAGGGTCCACAAGCTAAAAACGTGATTTTTCGTACAATCAGGGGTCATAACCCATGAAGTTACGGTCTGATATATGCCAATGGTGTTAAACCTATATTTCAAGTTTCATTGAAATCGGAAAGTGTGACCTGTAGTGTGTTCAGAAACAATTGTGGACGGACGGGCGGACAGGGGCGACGACAATATACGTCCACATGAAACTGTGCGCGTGTAAAAAACACTGAAAGTAGGGTGGGAGTCGTGTTTAATATTTGAAGATCAGATGCCATGAAATCGCATATATGGAGTCTTATCTTAAACAAAATTCTGGGGGAGGACTCGTGACAAAGGACAGTGTGATTTCATGCCGTTGAATATTTTAAAACTTGCAGCCACTCAAAATGTTCGTGTTTCTCTTTGCTCGACCAATGATTATAGTATATTTCTTTTTATCTATTTCTTTTTCACGGTCTGGTGCAGGACAACTATTCTACATCTCAGTGTCTCCTGCAGTGGGCGTCTACACTCGTGAGTCAGCAGCTTATCCTGGACTAGCACATATAATGACATGATTGGTGGGGCGTTTTATTATGACAATATATGATTGTCGGGCCGCAAATAATGCATAATGCCAAGGCGGATTGGTTTGGCGCCCACGACTTGATCAATGGGGCGTCAAACCGGCATAATTGATGGGTGCCTCATACCGGAGAGTAACCCATAATGCCGAGATTGGTGGGGTGCCTCATCCCGAGGGGATTCAATAATGCCGAGATTGATACGTCTACGACGAAATCATCGGCACCCATAATACCGAGTGACATTGGTTGGGCACCCACGAATGAATTGGTTTTCCTTCCTTCAATTTTGTTATGATGTTCAAATCAAATATACTACGCCAATATCGCATATTCAGCATCAAAGTAGTAATTAGCCGCCATTTTTATAGTTCCTATTTTCAAAAAGAATTCTGTCAGGAGGCTTCCCTAGACCTTTCTTCGAAGGGATGGGCGTCCACGTCGTGGACTGTCAAGTGTCGGCAAATCGATGCCCTCATCGGCGCCCCCAGAAGCCCTTGTCCCCCCCCCCCCCCACACACACATTTTTAGACAAGCTATGCGCCTGAGTAGGCCTACCTAATTTAAGGATGATTGATTGATACGGGCGATGAATATTTTATAAGTTATTGATTAACACGCAGGTAAACGTGTAATGCAATATACAAGATAATTCTGCAGGGGAAACACGTTTTGAAATAAATTCGCTGTTTAATAAGAGTCAGTGCTTTGAAGGCTTTGAAAATTAGACGGCAGCAAACACTCTTTCCCATCCGGGAGTATAACAACTAAAAGGGTTCAATTTAGTCTTATATTAATGTGGTTTTGCAACCGAAATACCACTCGGTGCTCACCTTAATTCCAATCATTCTGCCGGTTGTAGCTGTATTCTCCGGAACCAGACATTCATTTCCCCCCAGAAAATTTGCGATAATGGCGTATTATGACCTTTTGATATAAACTTTATAAATATTTGAAGGAAGGAATACGACTTTACAATAATAATTTATGAGAAAAACGAAAAGTTCGATATTGCGCCTATCGGAATGTAATTTCCTGAATTATGGCCCCTGATTGTCCGAAAAATCAACTATTTTAGCTTGTGGTCCCTCTAGATGTCACAATTATTATCCGATTTGAAAAACCGTTTGAATTTCGGAAAAATCGGACCAAAATTGCCATACAAAATGGCCGCCGTTTGTACGCGAATACTGTTAAAAAATGGTATATCAAGGTTGTCGATCCTGTAGAGGTCCCAATTTTAATTCGATTTTGGTGAAACTTGAAATGCATAGTTATAACCCACAGATCTTGGTTGCTGTCGATACTGTTAAAAAAATGGTATATGAAGGTTGCCAACCCTGTAGGCCCCTAGAGGTCACAATTTTGATTCGATTTTGATGAAATTTGAAATGTATGGTTATATGGATAAGGAGTAGGGTCGCCTGACCAATTTTGGGGTTTTTCTCCGTGTCCTCGCTCAAACCAATTGTTCAAATAAAATTGAACTATATTATTTATGTTAGTCCCATATGCTATAGTTTAAGTCCAGTGGGCGCTAAATGAGCTTAGTCTCTAACTCAAAATTTTCCATAATATTCGAAATCTAAATCGATGTTGTTATCTTGTCGTGACAATGTGGTGTCCTAATATCCAAAATTAAAGACACAATGAAGATTTTAAAAATATATGGTAGAGAATACGTGTATACCTTATCACTTCGGGCGAAAAATCAATGCACCGAGAAAAAAATATCCTTAATTAAAAAATAGACACAATGATAGATCGGCTTACAAAGGAAAGAGCATCCCAACCTGCACCGCAAATTCTTAAAAATAAATAAACACGCAATTTCCACATCAGTACATTGTTTTTGAAAATACAATAAATCAATGTAACAAAAACCTGCCTCGCCAATCTCGAGGATCTGCCTCTAAAATATTTATGTGCGTAACGAGACCTCGGACATCGTTTGACGTCCCAGAAAAGAGAGAGAGAAATGGGGTCTAACGTCCACTCGACAACGTTCTCAGAAAGACATCAGATCATGTAACGTTCGGTTGCGTTCAAGACTCGTGGAGTTCAGATAAGTCTGTTTATATAAACTCTTGTATCAGGCGCGGATCCAAGGGGGAGGGAGGGGCACCGATATGTGCAAATAACAGAAGGAACCGATATCTTTGGGTTATAACCATGCATTTCAAGTTTCATCAAAATCAAATAAAAATTGTGACCTCTACAATGTCCATAACCTTGATATACTATTTTTTAACAGTATTCGCGTACAAACGGCGGCCATTTTGTATTGCAATTTTGGTCGGATTTTCCCGAAATTCGAACTCAACCGTCCTTAGGGTGTAACGGTGATATAATTAAACGGTTTTTCAAATCAGATAATAATTGTCACCTCCAGAGCTACCACGAGCTAAAATAGGTGATTTGTCGGAAAATCAGGGGCCATAATTCAGGAAAGTACGTTTCGATAGTCGCAAATATCGAAAGGGACCAAAATCTTTGGGTTATAAACATGCATGTCAAGTTTCATCAAAAACGGTTCAAAGTTGTGACCTCTATAGGGTCCACAAGCTAAAAACGTGATTTTTCGTACAATCAGGGGTCATAACCCATGAAGTTACGGTCTGATATATGCCAATGGTGTTAAACCTATATTTCAAGTTTCATTGAAATCGGAAAGTGTGACCTGTAGTGTGTTCAGAAACAATTGTGGACGGACGGGCGGACAGGGGCGACGAAGTCCACATGAAACTGTGCGCGTGTAAAAACTACTGAAAGTAGGGTGGGAGTAGTGTTGAATATTTGAAGATCAGATGCCATGAAATCGCATATATGGAGTCTTATCTTAAACAAAATTCTGGGAGAGGACTCGTGACAAAGGACAGTGTGATTTCATGCCGTTGAATATTTTAAAACTTGCAGCCACTCAAAATGTTCGTGTTTCTCTTTGCTCGACCAATAATTATGGTATATCTGTTAATCCATTTCTTTTTCACGGTCTGGTGCAGGACAACTATTCTACATCTCAGTGTCTTCTACATCTCAGTGTCTCCTGCAGTGGGCGTCTACACTCGTGAGTCGGCAGCTTATCCCAGAGGAGAACGCGCATATATAATGTCATGATTGGTGGGGCGTTTTATTATGACAATATATGATTGTCGGGCCGCATATCATACATAATGCCAAAGCGGAATGGTTGGGCGCCCACGACTTGATCAATTGGGCGTCAAAACGACATGATTAGTTGCGTACCCCATCCCGGAGGGGATCCCATAATGCCGAGATTGGTTGGACGTCTACGACGAGACCATCGGCGCCAATAATACGGAGTGAGATTGGTGAGGCGCCCACGAATGAATTGGTATTCCTTCCTTCAATTTTGTTATGATGTTCATATCGAAATACTATGCCAATATATCGCATATTCAGCCTCCAAATTGAAATTTTATGTAAATTTTCATAGTGCTCTCACATTTTCCAAAATTTTCTGGCGGGAGACCACCCTAGACCTGTCTTCGATTTTTAGATTAGCTATGCGATGAATATTTTATAAGTTATTAATTAACACGCAGGTAAACGTGTAATACAATAAACAAGATAATTCTGCAGGGGAAACACGTATTGAAATGAAATCGCTGTTTTATAAGAGTCAGCAGTTTGAAGGTTTTGAAAATAAGACGGCAGCAAACACTCTTTCCCATCCGGGAGTTTAACAACTAAAAGGGTTCCATTTTAGTCTTATATTAATGTGGTTTTGCAACAGAAATACCACTCGGTGTACACCTTAATTCCAATCATTCTGCCGGTTGTAGCTGTATTCTCCGGAACCAGACATTCATTTCCCCCCAGCAGAAAATTTGCGATAATGGCGTATTATGATCTTTTGATATAAACTTTATGAATATTTGAAGGAAGGAATACGACTTTACAATAATAATTTATGAGAAAAACGAAAAGTTCGATATTTGCGCATATCGGAATGTAATTTCCTGAATTATGGCACCCGATTATTCGAAAAATCAACTATTTTAGCTTGTGGTCCCTCTATAGAGGTCACAATTATTATCCGATTTGAAAAACCGTTTGAATTTCTGAAAAATCGGACCAAAATTGCCATAAAAAGGCCGCCGTTCGATCCTGTAGAGGTCCCAATTTTAATTCGATTTTAATGAAACTTGAAATGCATAGTTATAACCCAAAGATATTGGTTCCTGTCGATATTTGCGCATATAGGATCGTAATTACCGTAATTATCTGGAGGTCACAATTATTATCCGATTTTAAAAAAAATCGTTTGATTATATCACCGTTTCACCTTAAGGAAGGTTGAGTTAAAATTTCGGGAAAATCGTACCAAAATTGCTAAACAAAATGGCCGCCGTTTGAACGCAAATACTGTTAAAAATGGTGTATCAAGGTTGTGGACCCTGTAGTGGTCACAGTTATAATACGATTTTGATGAAACTTGAAATGCATGGTTATAACCCAAAGATCTTGGTTCCTTTCGATATTTGCGCATATCGGATCGTAACTTCCTCAATTATGGCCCCTGGTTATACGCAAACTCGCCTTTAGTTAGCTTGTGGTCCCTCTGGAGGTCACAATTATTATCCGATTTAAAAAATCGTTTGATTATATATATCACAGTTACATGCTAAGGAAGGTTGATTTTAACTTTCAGGAAAATAGGACCAAAATTACCATACAACATGGCCACCATTCGTACACGAATACTGTTAAAAATTGTATATCAAGGTTGTCGACCCTGTAGAGGTCACAATTTTGATTCGATTTTGATGAAACTTGAAATGTATGGTTATAACCCAAAGATCTTGGTTCCGTTCGTTATTTGCACATATCCTATCATAACTTCCTGAATTATGACCCCTGATTATACGCAAACTCGCCTTTGGTCAGCTTGTGGTCACGATTATTATCCGATTTAAAAATAAAACGTTTGACTCTATCACCGTTACACCCTAAGGAAGGTTGTGTTCGAACTTCTCGAAAATCGGACCATAATTGCCAAACAAAATGGCCGCCGTTTGTACGCGAATAGTGTAAAAAATATGGTATATCAAAGTTGTGGACCCTGTAGAGGTCACAATTTTAATTTCTATTTTGCATGTTTATAACATAAAGATCTTGATTTGTTTCGATATTTGCGACTATCAAATTGTAAATTAATGGATTATGGTCTTTGATTGTAGGAAAAATCACTTTCAGTATTGCTTGTTCTGTATCCATCTCTCAAAAATGTGGGCGTTTCCTGCCTAGCAGTGACAGCTTACTATCTTTATGGTAAGGGAGTTAAAAAAAGAAATAAAATTTAACTTCATTGCTGAGTAGTTTTATTAGCCAAAAATCGCTCAGAAAGCATCTCCGACGATCTAGACCCACAAGAGCTCCCGGGGCCTGTACGGCCCTTGGCCCCTCGCCCCTCGGCTAATACCCTAGGATGGTAGACACCACCAACCCCAATCAAGATTTGCTTCCGCCGGCCCTGATCGTAGACCAGGGGCCGCGGAGCCGGGGGGCTAGGGGGGCTTTAGCCCCGGCAATAATTTTTAATAGTGAAAATAAAATGTCGCCACAAGCTCAAAAAAGCGAAAAAAAGATTATGGGGGGGGGTATGGTCAGTAGCCCCCCCCCCCTGAAACCTGGCAGAAATTTAACAAAAATGGGTCCCGAAAGGGAAGAAAGAGACATTATAAATAGACAAATTAGAATTTGTCGGTACCAAGATGGTGGAATTTAATGGTGATCTGCCTCCTGATATGGATATACCGTAGACCACAAAGTCTTTTCCAATAATTTTAAAGTTAATTCGTGTCACTTTGCCAGCAGCAAAGTCAACAAAACTGATGATGCAAATTGGCAGAAGAAAGTCAGCCAGGAACTACTGGCTCCATATTTGAAATTGTACATGTATGTGCAGAATATTGAAACCAAAGATTATCATGCAGAAATCAAGTTATGTTTGGTTTGCAAAAGGCATGTCGCTTTTTTTCGAAAGTCTAAAGGAGGCACTCCTAACTTTTAGTGGAACATTTTTGAATATTTTGTTAATAATAAGAGAGAGAGATGGGGTTTAACATCCACTCGACACACACTAGATCATTTCGGGACTAATATATGGTTTTAAATTTTATTTAAATAATTCGCTTGCGCATAGGGGTCTTTAGCAGTGGGAGGAAACCGGAGGACCGAGAGAAAACCCACGAGGTATAGCATCTGGAACGTTTGATTTGACTTAAAGGACCTAAGTCCGTAACTCAAAATCCTCCTAAAACCATTGAATGTAAATCAGTTTATATACATTCATATTACAGTATTATATGCGTTGCGACCCACTTTTGTGAATTTCTAGGTTATAAATATTAGCGATTTAGCTCCTTTAAATACAGATATAGGTACCTATCTCGACATCTCCATTTGATGTGTCTATATTATCATGTTTTTATCATAGGAATAACATCACATTTTTAACGGCATGAAGAGGAATTTCAAAATAATTAAGTTAAAGATGCATTCCCGGGTACAAACTTTGTGATTTTATGATATATTTGTACTAAAACCATATTCAAAGTAACCAATTTATCAAATAATTGCTTCAATTCCCTTTCAAAACTTTGTTTTCACCGTGGATACCTACAGCTATAAGTAAGCTGGTGTTAGACGCAATGTTTGCCAACTCAGCATTATTGTGGGAGGGTCCATTTTTCAGAATGTATCTATCATTAGTTACTGTACATTTACCATACTTATTGAGGCCTAAGTAAATTCTTAATTTTCTTTTTCTGCCGTTTAGTTCCAGAGTCGTTTGTACGATGACAACCCTCAATGTTCCCAAAACCGCCCAACCATTTGAGCAAGAAATAACAACTGCCCCCTGACCTAAGCCAGCAGACAATTAGCTAGCAAAACCTGTTGGGTTGACAGTTAGGGATTCCCTGACAATATTGCCCAGTGCTTGGGTGTCTATACTTTCCATATATACCACATTTGCCATACTTTTATTGGAAATGACCACCCGATAAATACTTTGCTGGGAACTCATCTTTTATGATGATGTTGATGATAATGAGATGGGTTGATTTAAATTATCCTATACAGATGAATATTTAAGATAATACCATCGAACAGTATATCCTAGTATATTTAATGAAAGTGATGAGATGATGATATTTTTACAATAGTTAAAGCAACGAAGCTGCTTTTTCTACTGGGCGTCAAAAAAGCATTGCTGAATTAGTGTTAATCTTGCACCTGCAGAAATGCCACAAGTTACATGTCATCATAATCCATAATCAGTACTAGACGATGAATAAAAGCCTCATATTATGAGCAGTAATATACTACCAGGTCCTAAAAACATACTTGAATGGGCTGTCATTCATAAACCTGTATCAGATCTATATGGTAGACCAAATGGGACAATATTCATGATTCTTTTTCTACATTCCAGTTTGAACATTTTAGACATGAACGCAACATTCTAAACTAATGATTCTTGTTTCTACATTCTTATGTCAACATTTAATGCACAAAATCAACATTTTAAACCAAAAAAAAAAAACGTTTTATCGGCAACTTTTATGTATCATTAAATATCAAAATTAAAAAATAATTCCTTAATTTTACACGACAAGGAAATAAATTTATTGGTTTATGTAAGTATCTTCAAAAAAATCTGGAATTATGAACCCATACTCGTAGG